>BLBF01000044.1:6942985-6963309 GCA_015471245.1 Laticauda colubrina
TTCTTTCTTTCTTTCTTTCTTTCTTTCTTTCTTTCTTTCTTTCTTTCCTTTCTTTCTTTTTCTTTCCCTTTTCTTTTTTTCTTTCTTGAAGGGGTATCCCTTCTCCCTCTCTTTATCTCTCTTTATCTCTTTTCTTTGTCCTTCCCTCTCTCCTTCTAAGGCACGGATACCCACCACGGATACCCAACAAAAACTTCTATGGATGAAACTGGCTTATTTACGCCCCATCCCCACTCTTCCCTTTCCATTTGGTGTCAGGGAGGCATCAGATACTGGGGAACTTTCACCCCCTCCCCTTTCTTCTCATAATAAGTGGCTGAGGCTGTTTGGTTGCAGCACCTCCCCCAAAGTCCCCAGCCCCTGCATCGATTGCACTGTGGTTTCTGGCTGCCAGCATTGGCATTCAGCCGATTGGCTGGTGGCAAACTGTCCCATGACCCCAAAAGCTGAGACAAACTGTATTTTGGCAAATGGGCCATGCCAAAGGGTGTGGGATGGAGAGGCCGAGGCCCATTAGCCAGGGCAAATGGATGGGGGTTGGCCAGCCAAAGAGAAAAACTGGAGATTATATATATAAAAGCAAAATACCACTCATGCATCGCAAAATATCCAGAACCATAAAGCCTACAAACTTGAAATTTGGCACATATGTTCCTCTTGACTTCTAGGTGCTCACTAAGAAATGATTTTTTGAAATGACTATCAGAGCATTAATATTTCATATATTATTATTAACACGCTCTGATGCTAAGAAGTTCTATTCCCCCTCCCCACCTGAAAATAATTCTGTTCCAAATGCAAAACACAAGCAGAGGAGAGGAGTTTCAGTTTCAGAGCACCAAACAGCTTTTGTACAGAACAGTTGAGCTAAGCCATGCCTGGGCTCCTTGCTGTCTACTTCTTGCTCACACAGCAAATTCTGTTTCACTTTCCAAACAGCCCTCAACTCTCTCATACATTGACAGGACGCTAGCCAGATGAATACTGATGGATACTGTAGGCAGAGGCAGAATTCCCTCCCCCTTATTTTCCTCCCCCAAAACTAAGCCCAACCACATAGTTTGGGTATCAAGCCAAGCCACATAGCGAAAACTAAGCCCAACCACATAGCAAAGCACGGGTATCGAGCTAGTATCATAAACAAATACCAGAAAAGCAGCAAGAAGAGGATTGCTGGAACAACTTGCAGAAACCAGAATAGCACTAGGTTTTGTGACAGAAAATGTGTCATACATTTCATACATTGTCATACATTGTCAGAACCACTTAATATTAAATTGACAGCTTTCAAAAAAAGATTTTCATCTAGTAAAGATGAAAGAGGGGATGAAAGAAGAAGATGGAAAGCTCTGTAAAACAACGGACTGGAGTTATAAAACAACAGCAAGATGAAAATTCTGGAAGTAAGAAGTTAGGGGGAAAAGAATTAGGACATCTACCATTACTGGAATTGAGAGAGAAGAAAGTTTGTTTGAGATTCAGAGCATTTCCCTCCAGTTTCCCATCTCAGTACCAGCAGATCTTGCTTAATTTTTTAAGATCAATTAGTTAAGTATTGCCACCTACTGTGACCTCCCCCCCCTTTTCTAATCAATTATATCCAGTTTTTCAAGATTGCCTGGATAAGTCCCTGGTGTTTACTTGGCAGGTTTTTCAGGAGTGGTATGCCACTACTTCCACCCTAAAACTCAGACATTTACCCCAGGTCTCCCAGCTGGCTTTGTACTCAAGATGGAACTAGACCTCACAGTCATGTGGTTTCTAGCTGGTTGCTTTAATCACCACTCCAAACTGACTTTATTTATTGACAGTTTATTTATTTATTTAACGTAGGACAAATACATGCACTTATAGTAGTTCAAATGTTAATGCCCAGTCTACCCAGCCATTCAAGGACAGGGTGATCTATGTTGAAAAAAATCAGATATTGGGACAGTGTAAGTTCTTGATGGGCATTCAGACACAATGCGATGGATATTTTGTTGAGGAACACCACAGTCACACTGAGGGGTAGAGACAAAATCCCACTTAAATTGTCATGCCCCTGGTGGAGTCTGACTCTTGAGGAAGAGGAGGAACAGCCAACAGGGAGTGGGAGTGTGGCTCCAGAAGTGGTGGAGGAGGCTGGGGAAGGGCAGAGGCCAGCTGAGCAGTCAGAGGAGGATCCAGGCCCATCCCCTATCCATCCTAGGTCACACAGGGAGGAGAGGATCAGGGAAAAGTGAGGTCTACTCAAGAGGAGATTACCATGATCCTCCTCGTGTCTTGCAGGTGGGAGCTATGTATATAAGTTTGCAACTGCGCAGTTAGTTTGCTGAAGTCAATTAGTGTTTACCTTGAAAGAGGTTTATCTTTGCTGGCGTTCTTCCCATGGACTTTTCTCGGTTATTTTCCTGGAGTTTATAATTAGTTATCTCGTCTTGTTTTGGAACTCTCATCAATGCGGTTTGTTTTGGATTTTTGTTTGCCTCATTATTTACTTTTGTGATTTTAAACTGTGCCTAATAAAAACAGTGAAGTTAAGTTGAAGGCTTTACCGGACTTTAATATATGTTTTGGGTTATTTTGAGAGACTACAGGTCATCACATAAATAATGAGTCCTGGCAGATGCCATGTTGGGAATGGATTCTGTTCAGAGTTGACCAATGCTGGAGAGAAGGTCAAAACCTGGCACCTTTTGTGTAGGGTCATTTACATAACTGCCTGTATCTGGGTGTTCAGCAGCCCATTTGACTTTCCACTGTGAATTGATATCAAAGTTGTTAGACAGCTGATGAGCGAGTGCCAGAAAGGGCTTCCTGGATTTAAGCTTGCCAATTGATAGATGAGAAAGAAGTGAGTTCTCATAATTTTGTTGTATTCCTTCACTAAGGTTTCCTGTCTTTGTAGGGCTGGTGGTGCTATGTGACTCAAGATGGAGAGCCAGCAAGTAGGAGTAGATTTTATGCAACCACTTATGATCCTCATTGTATCATTTAGTCCAGCATCAATCTTGCTAGTGTCAGCTATTAAGCCAGATGGGAGTGCAATATTCAGCTGTGGAGTAGACCAACCCTAGTGCTGGTATTCTGAAAGTAGAGGGTGAGGCTCTCCATCTAGATCCTCTTAGTTTCTGCAGTAGGTTGTTCCTGGTATTGATTTTAGCAGACATGTTCTCTAGGTGTCTCTTGTAGGAAAGAGTCTGATCCAAACTTACCCAGAGGCAGGGGTGGGTTTCTACTGGTTCACACTGGTTCTATAGAACTGGTTGTTAACATCACCAGTAGTTCTAAGAATGGTTAAAACCGACCCCTAATTAAGCCCGCCCCTCTGCTGCTCCTATGGGCCAAAAATCAGTTTTTATTACTGCGCATGCATGAAAATCCCTTCCGCATTCTCCTCCACCTGCCCTTCCTTTCGCTGCCCTGGCCCCCGCCCCTATCTGCCACTCCAAAGTTAAAAAAAATCAGTTTTTTTTTTAAAAAAAACAGGTTTTTTTTACTGAGCACACGCAAAAATCCCTTTCTCATTCTCCCCGCCCTCCCCACTCCTACTTATGGCGCATGTGTGCTAATTACAAAAATTTACCTGCGCAGCACCATCGCTCACACCACCACCACCACCAGCAGCTCAGCCAGCCAGCCAGTCAGCCAGCCGGCTGTCCGTCCCTGCCTGCCTTTTGCCACCTTGCTGAGTGAGGGCAAGCCGCAAGCCCCAGGCTGGTCGCCACCGCAACTAACTGTCCTTGCCTAGTCAGCCTGCCTTGCCCTGCCTGCTTCCCGCCATTGCCGCTAGCTGTCCTCGCCCACCTGGACTGCCTACCCCACTGCCAGCCTCCGAAGACGCGGATTGGTAAATACAATCCTCCAATCTGGTCGCCTAACTACTGTCGCCAGTCCTGTTTGCCCGCCCCATCTTCCCTCGCCCACGGCCTTCCATTGTTGCTGCCTTGCCTTCCCACCACCGATTGGTAGTGAGGAGGCAAAGCAACAACTCCTGCTGCTGGCCTGGTCCCCTACCTCCTCCTGCCACCGCCACCACCCCCAGCCCGGTTGAAAGCCAACTCCTGGGCTGGGTGTGCTACTTTGCCCACATTACGGCTGCCATCTTGGCTAGGCCACCAGCCCGCCACCTTCTCTCGCCCGCTGTGGCCCAAAGGTTGCTGCTTTGCCTTCCCATCACCGATTGGTAGTGAGGAGACAAAGTAGCAAGTCCTGCTGGGCTGGTCCCCTACCTTCTTCCGCCACCTTCGCCACCAGCCCAGTTGAGAGCCAACTCCTGGGCCAGCCGTCCTCGCTGCAGGAAGCTAGAAGACTGAGGAGGACCCCGGCATAGTTGGCTAGCCAACTTGCATGTCTCCTTTTTGGTACGTTGCTTTTTTATATTTATGTATTTTTTTTTACTTTTTTTGTTTTTATTACCATAAAAACAAAACAGATACTAAAAAAATAAACACATAAATAAAAATTATTTTACTATTCATCTTGATGTTCTTTTCTCCTTTGGTTAAAGAAACATCAAGATGAATAGTAAAATAATTTTTATGTGTTTATTTATTTCTTTAGTATCTGTTTTGTTTTTATGATTAATAAAAACAAAAACAGATAGTAAAAAAATAAATACATAAATAAAAAAAGCAACTTACCAAAAGAGAGACAGGCAACTTCTTGTTACATTTATGCTATACATTATCTGTTTCTACTTAAATCAATATATAGCAATATCAATGTAACAAGAAGTTGCATGCATACATAAATGAATTTTTTTAAATAAAAGTGTTTTATTTTTTTAAACATGAACAAAAACATAAAACATAAACCATCTTCAGTTACATGGTGTGTTGGTTGGTACAAATAACTTGTGCACAATCTCTGCAGCCTTTCCTTTCCCATTTGCATTAATTGTTATATCATGCTAAGCAATTGGCCACTAAGTGAGCACCTGGTCATTAAGTGAGGACAACTTAAATTGTCAGCCACATGGTCACCTGCCTGGGCCTTGCCAGGGCCTCCCCAGGTCTTGGAAACTGGCAAAAAGCACTTGCTAAGCAATTGGCCACTAAGCGAGCACCTGGTCATTAAGTGAGGACCACTTAAATTTGGGTTGCCAGCCACATGGCCACGCCCACCCCAGTCACATGACCACATAGCCATGCCCAATCAGCAAGCCACTCCCACCCATCACATGACCACCAAGCCATACCTACAAATTAGGCCATGCCCACAGAACCCGTTGTTAAGAAATTTGAATCCCATCCTTGCCCTGAAGTATTTGGGCTGAGGCTCATAAGAGAGAAAGTTGTTTTTCGGGTAAGCCTTTGGGGTGGCATTGGCAAGTTTGTTGTTGAGTTGGAAACAGGTAGTCACCGTTTTGCTGACACTGGGTATGAGTCTCCAGGGAGCAAATAATTTTTCTAGCGACTTCAGGTCCTCAGAGATGAGTCAGACCAATACTTCCAAGTTTTTATTTTGCGCTACTAGGGCGTACCCAAATTTACATCTCCTTGTAGCTGGCATATCTGAGGTATAAAGATTAAACAGTCTAGGTGCCAGTACCGAACCTTATGGAAGGCTATTGCTGAGTTTTCTTAATTTGCTAACATTGTCCCCATAATGAACTGAAAGAATCTACTGCTGAGCATGTTGTTTATTAGGCAATAGAGGATTTTACAAGGGATGATGTGTCTCAGTTTGTAAAGCAGACTCTTCTTCCACACAGTATCGTATGCCACAGTAAGGTTAATGAACACAGCTGTGGTTTTTAAGCCTTGTTGGAAACCAGTCTTGATATAACCTGTTAGGCTCAGCACCTGATCAATACAACTTTGATTATGATGAAAGCTGGCTTGTTCCACAGGCAGAAATGTATCTATTGTGGGACCAATTCTGTTTATGATAAGTTTCTGCAGAAATTTGTAACAAGAACTCAGAAGGGCAATGGGACAGTCAGTAGGTTTCTACTTTGTCTTGTGGTTCGCCAGGTTTCAGAAGTGATATTACTTTGGCTTTTTTGAATTCCAGTGGGAGGTATCTGCTAGAAAGTATGTTTGAAAATAATTTGCTACTGACAGTAAAATGCCAAGACAGAAATTACTGTAATGATTAATCATTGCTATTATACCTGTTTTTAATATATGGTAATTTACTTATAAACTGATGCTTATATACTACTAAACAATCTCAGCTTGATCCAATAAAATATATTCCTCCACATCCTAGGTTTTAAATCAGTTGCTTCCCATGCAATCAGTTAGTTTGCAGAGCAAGCTGGTACTCTGGACAAAATTGCTAGCAAAACAAAAATCAGAAAATCATTCCATGTAGACTTGAGGGACGAGGTAATAAGATTGGGAAAAGATACAATCTATTCTTTTGTGGCCCTAAGGAAAATACTTATCTGGAAAGTTCAACTGTATTCTTAGGAATTGTTGCTGATCAAAATTCCTATTGTTAAAATATTATTTTATAATTTATATTTTATTTTTTGAAGTCAGATTTTAACAATTTCTTTTGTTATAAAGTCATTTTATTGTTACATGAGTATGCTGAGTATTCACCGGAATGGTCATAGGGCCCACACTTGGACTTACCAGGAAGTCGTCTTCCGAGTCAGAATCCTCCTCCTCAGGGGTCACTGGGGCTTCTGATTCCTCTCCTGCGGGACGGGCGACCTCTGTTGTCTCTTTCGACTTTAGTGCTGTTTCGCAAGGCTTCGCTGGGGATTTTTCAGGTTTCTTTCCTTCCTTTGGTGCCCCCTTTGGCTCCAACTTGACTCTGCAGTTCACAGCCCGGTGACCTTCTTTCCCGCATTGAAAGCAGGCCGAGGGGTTGGGTCTTGCCGCCACTCCTCCCCTCTGAGGTTTAGGAGCCTCTTGAGAGTGCGAGGGGGAAAACTTGTAACCTCCCTGCCGTTTACTTCGGATTAAATCAATTTCCACTTTTTCTGCCAACAGGTACCACATCTGCAAGTCATTGGGGTCTCTTCTAGCAGTGCATCTCTGGTACACATCTTCATTTAAACCATCTTTAAACAGTTCTATCAGGGCTTCTTGGGGCCAGCCTTGGAAATGGCCTGCTAACTGCCTAAATTCTTGAGTGTAATCAGCCACAGACCTCTGCCCCTGTTTTATGGTTTTCATCCTAATTCGGGCCTTGCGCTCCGCCAGTGGGTCCTCAAACCTAGCCCGCAGTGCAGCCATAAATAGGTTATAATTCAGCAGCTGAGGAGCATTATCATTATGCAAGGTCACCATCCACTCTGCCGCTATTCCCTCCAGAGCCCTGGTAACACACCTCACTTTGGCTGCTTCTGAGGGAAAATCCTCCCCATACTCCTCCATATGGCTCCATACTTGAGCTAAGAAAAATCCCAAGGCTTTGGGATCCCCTCCGTATTTTACTTCTAACGGAGGCAGCCTAGGAGCTCTACGCCTTCTAGGAATCACACCTCCCGCTGAAGGCCCCGGGGCTGCTGCTGGATCGGGTTGATTTATGGGAGAAGAAGTTGCTCTGCTTCTTCTGGCTGGGGCTGCTTCCCCTCCCCCTTCATACCTTTGTGGAGCTTGAGGTTGTTCAAAGGCTTCATTCAGGAGTTTCCTGGCTTGATCCAGCAAGAGTTTCCTCTTTTCCTTCTCTTGCCAAGGCTCCTCTTTTCCACGCCGGCGGGTAGTTGTGACCCCAGGGGGGGGGTCCTTCTCCGGATCTTTCCAACCAACTCTCACCGACCATCTAGGCTTCACAGCTGGATCCTCTTCCAGACTGAGCTCTGCTAGCGATTGGGCTTCCTGCACCAGCAAAGAATCTTGGCCTTCAATGGCTCCCAGATCCTCCTGATCACTATTTGAAGATGACATGATGTCCAGGCCCCCTCAGAAGAAAATTGGGTATTCTCTCTGGGTGGGCAGGTGGGGCGAGATTCAGAATAATGTCAGGCGGAGCTCCATTCAAAATCCAGGAAAGAAATACTTAGACTCTTTAGTTTAGAGAAAAGATATCTTTTACTGAAAGTGAAGTGGTAGCAACCAAAGAATTCTGAATCTGAGAATTTAGGCGCGCAATTCACATATAGAAAGTGATGGAAATGTTCCCACCCCCAATAGTTCAAATGACACTTCCAATTAGAAGTTGTGGATATGATCATGTGGGCATCTTCAGGTGATGATGAGGCCTCTGTCCGTTGACCTTGGCATAGTTTGATAAGGGGTTGCAGTTGCGCAGAGAGAAGAAAGCTAAGCGAGAAATAGAAACCTAACTCTATTTTATGCTCACCCCCTTCCATTTATACATCAGACGAATGTAACTCCTCCAGCTCACTTCCCCAACTATTCCTACCTCCCTTTTCCACCCCCCGTTACTTATGGCAGTCGAAAAGATGCAAAGCAATAGCAGAAGATCTTGAAGACTGACATTTAGATTTATTTAATTGTTCATTTGTGGGCAAAATATTCTGCAATATTCTGTACAGAAGAAATGATTTGGGGCAGTTAGTGTATGTACATAACACTGAGTCTCATTTAAAATCCAGCTTTAGAACTTCACAAGATTTTTTTATACAATGGCAAAAATAGATATAATAAGCCAGCTCCTAATGAAAGGTTAGAACTACTCCTTGAGAAAAAATGGACAAAAAATTAAAAGAAAAGTCTAAGGATACATTTTTGCTTCTAGCACCATCTATGGTTCATCTGGATTCACAATGTGAATTTCTGAGTTCCCCAAATCAGAAGAAAGCACTTAGCTAACTTGGGGATTGTCCTAAATGCTAAGCAAAGTCAGAAATATAGCCATTTTGATGTCCATACTTTTCAAACTTCCCTTAAAAAGTGTTTTGTCTGAAATCCTGGAAGATATGAATATTTAAACAATATTACTTCAGAATAAAGTGGAAAATCCTGTATATTAACTTTTCATCTAAGACTTTCCTTTATTGCTACCTTTTATATTGAATATATAGCTTCTGAGCCTCAATTTTTGTCATAGTAAAAAGTTCACTCTGTATGAATCTTTGCCTTTATTCTGCACATATATTGGGAACTTCAAAATATACTTGGGGGTGTGTGGAATCTTACAATTTATGGTTGCTCTCACATTCAGCACTACTGCCCATCAGCTTCAGCTCTGGTGTTTTAAATTATTGTACACAGTTAAAGCTCCTGTCCCATTGCACCAACGGATGCAAAGAGGATGTAAAACGTTATAAAACGTTGAAAAACGCTATGCATCTGTTGTATACTCATTGCATACGTGTTTCATACGCTCTATCCTTTGAGCATCTGTCCACTGAGATTTCATCCGCTCAAGAAGTTTTCAGCTGCACAAAACTTTGTGAACGGATGAACTTTCCGCTGTGTACGATGTAAATCCGTGACATCCGAGCAACAAACATTCTGTGCCCATTTATCATCCGTTAAACGTCCTCTGTATCCTCTCTGCATCCTCTGGCCATCCCCTCAACTCACATCTGCTGCAGCTGAAAATGGAAAGAGGGAGGAAACAAAAGGTACACAGAACGTCTACACAACGCTAGTAGCACGGAAATAGAAAGGGTGAGCAGTGAACGGTTTACATCCTATATACATCCTCTAGGCTTCCTATGAACATCTGTTTAAAGCCCATGTCACACTGCACCAATGGATGGAAAGAGGATGTAAAATGGAGAGAAACACTTGCCATCCGTTGGTTAACGCAATGCTTCCGTTCTGTACTCACTGCGTCCGTTTTTCATCCTCTCTATCTGTCCAGCATCCGTTGACTGAGGTTCCATCCGCTCAAAAAGTTTTGAGCTGCTCAAAAGTTTTGAGCGGAAAATGTATCCAACGTGTCCATTCTGCATCCCCAATGCATACGGGGAACATCCGTTCTACACCTGTCATCATCCGTTACGCATCCGCTATAGACGCTAGGCATCCGCTGTGCATCCGCGCAACTCGCATCCGCTCCAGCGGAAAACGGACACAGGGAGGAAGCGAAACGGATGCAGAACGGACGCGCAGCATTAGTAGCACGGACGGAGAAAGGATGAAAGCAGATGCAGCTTGCATACAAAGCATTAAAACGGAAAAAAACATTCGCAGAGGGGACATATCTCGGATATTTAGGATGTCTGCAGGATGCCTAGAGGATGCAAAAAGACACCGAGTGAAAAAAACGATATTGCCTATAAAAAGGGGGAGGAACTCACCTGGATCTCACTTTCAGTCCAGTAGCCCTGCTGTGCAGACCTCTTCAGGCTTCATCTGGCTCTTGCTCTTCCACACCATACAGTCATCTCCACCATGGATCGTAACACACTCCTTTTGATAGCCACCATCGTTCTGCAACAGTGCGAAGCCATCTACAGGCTCTTTCAACTGTTCTATGGGAAAAAAAGGAGACGGCCAAGAAGTGTCTGGGTACGAAGATGGATCGGGAGAAGAGCAGAGTACGGACTGTACAACAAGCTGATGGTGGAGCTGAGGAACGAAGACGCTCGTGCATTCCAGAATTTCATGAGGATGCCTCCAGCCATGTTTGATGAAGTTGTGGAGCGGCTGAGACCCAGGTTGACCAAGCAGAGCACCAACTTCCGGCCCAGCCTGGAACCTGGGCTCAAGGTGGCACTCACTCTGCGCCACCTGGCCTCCGGGACCATGTACAGGAGCATGCAGTACAGCTGGAGGGTGCCACACAACACCATCAGCATTGTGGTCAGAGAAGTGGTGCAGGCCATCATCGAAGAATACCTGGAGGAGCTCCTCCAGTGCCCCTCCACTGAAGAAGACTGGAAGAAAGTTGCAGAGCAGTGGTATCAGAAGTGGAACTTCCCCCACACCGTTGGAGCCATAGATGGCAAGCACGTGGCCTGCAAAGCTCCAGCCAAGTCAGGGTCCACTTATTTCAACTCCAAGGGCTTCTTCAGCATCATCCTCTTCGCCATGGTCGATGCTGACTACAAGTTCATGGACATCGATGCTTCAGGCAACAGGTAAGCTTCAGATAGCCAGGTATACAACGCCAGTCACCTCAAGGAGGGGCTGGAACGCAACCTCATCATGGGCTTCCCAGATCCAGACCCCCTGCCCAAAGACACACAAGTTGTGCCCTACTTCATCGTTGGTGATGACACCTTCTCCCTCAGAACCTACCTCATGTAGCCCTACACTTTCAGATGCCTCACCCGTGAAGAGAGGATCTTCAACTACAGGCTGTCCAGGGCTAGATGGGTGGTGGAGAACGCCTTTGGCATCCTGGCCAACAGGTTCCAGGTACTTCTCACCACAATGCAGCATCGCCCAGAGACTGTGAGGAGGATCGTGGAAGCTTGCTGCATCCTGAACAATCTCATGCGCACCCGCTACCCAGTGTTGCAGAACAGGCTCGTGGACTTCCAACAAGGCATTGGGGACATGGAGCCTGGGGAATGGAGGCAAGGGCGAAACCTGATAGACACTCTGGATGTGCAAGGCCCCAACAGAGCCTCATGTGAAGGGAAGAAGCAGTGCAACCTCCTGAGACACTGGTGCAACTCCCCAGCTGTAGCAGTGGAGTGGCAAGACAGGATGATAGATGATTAATGGATGCTTCCTTCAGCCGGTCTCATCACACTGATGAGATTGGGCCATGTATGTTGGGTGGGCCTACAATGAACAGGGCATTTAATAAAGAGTTGTGTTTATGTTGAAATGTGTGGATCAATGCTTACATTGTTATTGATAATGAAGGGCCAAAGGTGTGGCACCTGGGAGGGTGGACCATACAGTCCCACTATGCTTGCATTGGAGGTTTATCTATCCCACAGCTATTACCCATCCCAAAGGTATCCCTGCCCATCCCACTGCTATCTTAACCCATCCCACAATCATGCAAAGGCTTAAACCATTTCTAAAAGTTTCCACCAAGACTTTATTTACAAAAATAAATGAAGCAAGTGTGTGAAACAAAGATAATCTTTATTAATAACAAGCTGTAAAAGCAAAATGACCCAAGTCAAGTGTCCAAAGCAAAAATAAAGTCAACAGGTAGCCACCCAGTCTCTGGCACTCTTCTTGGTCACTCGGAGGTGTGCCCAGTCTCAGGGGTGAAGGGTCCAGGTGCTGTGGAGGTGGCTGCTGCTGGAGTGCTGGTCTGAGGCACCATTGGGGTGCCTGGCCCTGAGAGGACAATAGGGGACGGTGTGTGGAGGAAGGTCTCAGACAGCTGGCTCAGCCCCGTGATGTTGAGAGCCCCTTCCTCCATGACATGGGGTGTCAGCCCCAAAACCGATGACAGATGTTCTGAGGTCAGGCTTGGCTGTGGGGTGGAGGAAGGAGCAGTGTAGTGGGGATGTCTGGTCTGCAGCTGAGTGAGGTGAGGCGTGGGTGGCATCTGTGGCATGGGTGGCATCTGTGGTGTGGCTGGCATCGGTGGCGTGGGTGGCATCGGTGGCATCAGTGGCACCGGTGGTATCCGATGTACCTGTGCCTGGACTGGGAAGGGCTGCCTGTGCTGCTGGACCTCCTGGTAGCCGTAGCCTTGGTAGGTGAGGGCCTGGGGAAAGCCTTGGAAGGGCAGTGACATCACCTGGGGTGGAGGAGCAGGCCTGGACTGGGTGGGAGTAGGTTCAGCTGGGTCTGGAGGGTTGTGAAGAAGATCGGTGATCCTGTCCTGCACCACCTGGTACTGTGTTTCTGACATGTTCATGAGGGTCTGGTTGACATAGGTGAGGAAGGGCTTGCGGTTGGAGTATGGGACGTCGGTGTGTACCAGCTGAGAGAGGAGATCTACGCTGATCCTGATGGTGTCCTTGATCTCCAGTAGGACAGTGTGGCTCTGCCCCTCCTGTCTGCCTCTCTGCCTTTTGGTGGAGGTGGAGCTGGGAGTGGATGCGAGTTGGGCTGTGGTGGAAGTGCCCTCTCCTTGCTCCCACTGCGTCAGGGGGTCCTCCATGCACTCCGCCACGGGTAGTACAGTTGTCGGGGGGGGGGTCTCCGTCGTGGCACGCGACACAGATACCTGCCTGGACACAGGAGCTGACTCTTTGCCAGAAGAGGACTGGCTCTCAGCAGGCTGCCTGAGAGAGAGGGTTGTGAGAGGGGCTGCTCCTCAGTGGTGGATCTCACCCTCCAAGAAGCTGCACTTGGCCATCACGTAGGTCTCTCTGTCTATCTGCTTGACCGCGGCCTGGCCAGATTTCTTGAGGTGCAGCTTCCTGTACCAGGTGTGCATGTGCTTCCACCAGCCGAGAAGCACCTCCGAAGTGTAGCCCAGGCTCCCCGCCTTCTCTCTCCAAGCAGCCTGCTTCCTCTTGGTGTCTCGATTGAGCCTGTGTCCCTTCCGCCAAAGATATTCATTCTCCCTCAGCCACTCCAGCACCTCCTCCTCATGTTCCTCTTCTATGGTGTATTGCCTCCTCTCCCGTTCATGCGTCTGCCTCTTCCTCCCTCTGGCAGGGCCATATGGGCCCTCATCAGAGGGGCTTCGAGGTTGTAGGGGCTGCTCCTCCACACCACCACCACCAGCAGTAGCAGCAGCAACAACAGTAGCAGCAAAAGCAGGACCAGCAGGACCCGCAGCACCAGCAGCAGCAGCACCAAGAGCACCAGCAGGACCAGGAGCACCAGCAGGACCAGGAGCACCAGCAGCCCCAACAGGACCAGGAGCACCAGCAGGACCAGCAGGACCAGGAGCAGCATCAGCAGAGTAAGCACCAGCAGAAGCACCAGCATCAGGAGCAGTGCCAGGAGAGTAAGCCCCAGCAGAAGCCCCAGCACCAGGAGCAGTGCCAGCAGAGTAAGCTCCAGCAGAAGCAGTGCCAGGAGAGTAAGCCCCAGCAGAGTAAGCCCCAGCACCAGGAACAGCGCCAGCAGAAGCTCCAGCACCAGAAGAGCGAGCCCGAGCAGCAGAAGCCCCAGCAGAAGCAGAGTCAGGGCCAGGGGGTGGGATGGTGGCCCTGTCCCTCTTGCCAGGGTTGGCAGCAGATGGCTGAGGCTTTCTCTTCTTCCCCATGGTTGTTGGGTTGTTGGCTTGCTGGCTGGCTGGCTGAAGAGCTCTTTCCTCTGAATGGTGACCTGCTTGCGAGCTGCTTCCCTTTATATCCGCGGGGCTGACGCCATGCATCCTCCCCGCATGCGCAGTGAACGCTGTGCATCCGCTAGGCTTCCGCTCAGCTTCCGCTCGGCTTCCGCTCTGCATCCGCTTCATCTGCTAGGCATCCGCTCTGCATCCGCTCTGCATCCGCTCTTTCCACTGCGCATCCGCTTCGCTGTGCTCCCCCGGAAGCCCTGCGGATGTGCCATCTGCTCCCATCCACTTCCATCCGCTAGGCTTCTGTGGAGCATCCGCTTTCCATCCCCTCTACATCCTCCCCCTGTCCGTTCCTTTCTGTTGTTGTCTGCTCTGGTTATGCAAATTCGGGGCACTTTTGAGAGCGGATAACAACGGATGGAACATTTTCTCGTCCACTGTGTCCTTTTTACAAACGTTTGCATCCGTCGGCCAATGTGAAAGGGCCTTAACATCCCCACTACATACTACCCACGTCTGTTCTTTTCTTTTCCGTTCTGTTAATGCAAATTTTTGCCACTTTTTGGAGCGTATGACAACGGATGGAGCATTCCCGAAATTTTCTTCGTCCGCTGTGTCCTTTTTGCATACGTTTTGTATCCATCGGCCAGTGGGACCTAGCCTTAAGAGATGTATATGCAAAGATTCAAATGATCAGTGGATGATACTAACAGTTATACAAACCTGTCACTTCCCCAGATATTTCCAGCACATAATTTTAATAGCCTTTAGTTATAAATTCTTGACAAAGCTGCCAGATCTGGGTTCACATAGCACATTAAACCATACGTTATGATTACAAACCAATTGCCCAAGTTCAAAAACAAAATACATACAAACAAATGTTCTACTTAATGTAGGGACCTTTCATTTCCCAGTTACACTTCTTTTCACAACATACCAAACAGTCCAGATGTGTTAGGTTTCCACTTAATTTTAGGAATCTAGTCATTGAGTGTACAAACCATGGCTAAGTATGTGTGAACATAGCCAAATGTTAATAAACTGTGGTTAAGCAAACCAAAATGGAATGTTTGAACCCAATGTCCCAAAGATGCTTTTTGAAAGGGGCAACTGGACTTTCTTGTCTTTCTGAGAAGACATTTCACTTCTCATCAAATAAACTTCTTCAGCTGAGTGGATGGTGGGGAATGGAAGGATTTATACTCCTTGCAGACAGTTGGTTATTTGTATTCTTTTAGAGAGTCATTAAGGTCACTTGGAAGTTTATCTGTTTAATCAGGGTCTTCTCAGTGGTGCAAATGGGTATGGAGCTCTTTTGGTTAAAAGGACTGTGTTATTACAGATTGGAGACAGATGATGTTGTATTCCTCCCCCTCTGTTGAGAGAGGGCTGCTCGATTTTAACATAAGTGGCTTCTTTTACCCCTCTTTCAAACCAGCTGTCCTCTCAGTCTAAAATGTGGACTTTGCTGTTTTCAAAAAGAATGGCCTGTGTCTTAAATGCAGGCGGACTGCTGAATCTAGTCCTGATGGGTTTGTTCTCCATACCATGACCTGGAGGACTTCACAGACGTTTGAACCCAATCTTTGTACTTAAGTTGGGTCATTTTTAGACTCACTGAGACCCCACCAAACTCTTAATTATGATTTGCTTTCCATGGTTCATAATTAGTATCAGCTGAGACCAGGAAACTACAATACCTTCCACTATAACTTTTGGTTTATTCTCTCTTCCTCTTGATCCTTCCCCTTTCCCCTCAGGGAAATAGAGAAATTAAACATTCCTGGAGTGAGAGGAATTCCTCACCCCCAGTTTTAAATGCAACATCTTAATATCTGATTTCTATTCCTTTCTAGCCTTTGCGTTTCGTTTTGGTTTAATTTTGAGTTTGTGTGACCGGAAAAAAGTTACAACTTATTCCAACTGCCTTAGCTTATCTCCAGGTAATTAATATCATTTACCGGCTTCTCATTGGGCAGGAGGAAGTTCCTTCAACTGCGTGCCATCAGTTCCCGCCCACTAAGATTAGTGGGCGGGGAGAAAGAACAGGAATACCTCTACCGAGTCATAAAAACAGCGCAGTTAATTAGGGGGCCAAATTTGGATAAAGGCGGGGCGCTGTTCACCTGTCTGATTGGTTCTCTGGAGGAGCGCTGACGATAACAGCCTCCACTTACAGGCATGAAGCTCAAGCAGAAGAAAGGATAAAAAATTTAAGAGTTGCCCTGCAACGACATCCCAGAGTTTCTTATCCCTGTGGCTTATCCGCCGAGGAAGATGCGGGGGAAGGAAGGATATGGGGGGGGGGGCGGAATGCCGCTTCTTATTGGTCGTCTTTTTATCTGCGGCATCCAATTGTAGGGAGGCCTGAGCGAGAGGGGGTGGTGTTTGTGTGGAGGGGGGAGGGGAGGATCCCTTGGGAAGTCGCTTCCTTCTCTACCCCGCCCCCTCCCTTCCCCCAGTCTGTCAGGTGTGATAACGGTTGTTCTCCTTCCCTCGGCTGCTGTGAGAGACGCTCTCGGCTTCCCTGGGCATGGCGGGGATTCCACGACGTCTCTCTTTGTCCCCAGGTTTCCTTGAAAGAAGGGAGTGAGAGGCGTTCTTAAAGCTGTGTAGGGAAAAGGGATGGAGGTGAGGGGGTGGGGGAACGGGGGTGAGGAAGAATGGTATACAATAGAATGATACGCTGAGGCATGAAGCAGAAGCGGAAGGGTCAGGCAAAGGACAGGCGGGAGAAGAGGGGTGGAAGGGCATATGTGGATTGAAAGGGACGGTATGATGAAGAGGACTTGAGGAAGCGAGAAAATACGGAATGGGTACAAACTAGAGAATTTAGATGAGTGGCGGCCAACAGAAGATACCGGAAATGTAGCTAAGGAAAATAAATGGGATGTGGAAAATTAGAAAGCAAGAGGAACCACAGGAACTTGAGGAATTGAAAGTCGGGGGTTGTAAAACTTAATAAGCAAACACCACTATGAAAAAGGGGTGCAATTATTAATTACAAATCAATGTAATCGTCGTGCATTTAAGAAAAGGAATCAAGTGTTTTTCCAGTCATGTTTTTCCAAATTGCCCAACTATTCTCATGGAGGAATCTAAATTTTTCCTTTGGTTTAGCTAATTTATGTTTACAGTTATGTGTGGGTATCTGAATAAAAATATGGACTTTAGCGATTCATTTTACTAACTAATCAAATCTGTGAGTTTTAAAACTAGAAAATCTTGACTCAGATTTCATCCAAGTTGGAGATGCAGATACTATTGTGCAATTCTTTCCAAATCTTTTGTTCTTTAGTGTAAAAAAATAGGGAGAGCAATATTTTTAATTAGGCTGATTCCAGAAAGTCAGCATATAGAAATGTACTTACCCATTTTTTAAAAAGTGTAAAGCAAACAATTTAGATGTGAATTAATTGTTTGTCTTTCTACTTTCATTGTTTTGTACCAGCCTAAAGTAGCTTTCAGAGGTGCCAGCCACTATTTGAATAGTACAGAATCCAGTGGAAGACTGACGGATGTGTTCAATAACGTTATCATGACAGGTTGCAGCTCCTTCTATGATTGCTACAAATTGCAGGTTCAATCAGTTTTTTTTAAAGATAATTTTACTTCAAAAACATTTTAGGGAGTAACCACATTGAAGCATTGTATGATAGTATATAGTTCTATTGTATTGACTTAAAATAAACTTTGTATTTAAAATGCATTATGAAATAGTTCATGAGTGAGTTCAGTATTGGGGTAATAACAATACATTCAAACTGTATGGGCAGATGAATCATAACTTTGGCACCCTGTTTTTGCAGGGTTTTTATAGCAGAACAATGCCTTTTTTTTCAGCAAAGTGTAAATACAGTGTTCCATTTATTTTCAAGGAGAAATAAAAAGGCAAGACTTTGTTAGGCTTAACATACAAATGTTTCAAAAAAATCCTATCCCAAAACCTTCAGCAGAGGTAACAGTTTGAATTTTCTATTGTACTATTGCTAAAGGTTAATTTCAGCATCCTATGATTCTTGATCAATGAAAATAGATGTGCAGCCCATGCCTCAAGATGATATTTTAGTATGGTTTATCAGTTGTTAACTCAGCTATCCTCATCATGCTTCTGTATCAGAAAAAAGAATTATATAATCTCTTGTGAGATTCAGAAGATAGAGGGGAAGAATGGGTCATATGACATCTTTAATTTTCTTTTTTAATTCTATATTTCGCTCTTCTGTCTTTTTCTACTTCTATGAAAATTAAATGAGAATTCAATGTGTAAATATATTTATAAGTTATGAATAAAAAGAGTAAAAAATGCCTCCAAATTTTCGCTACTTCCAACAAGTATATTTTCACTACTTCCAACAGTAAATTTGTTTCTGCATTTGAATGGAAAATACCTTTGCATTATTTGTCCCAGGAACTCAGAGTGAAGTGTTGGGACATACAAAGTGATTGCTTATCTGATTGAGGCCCTGACTAAATTGTTTTCAAACCAGTATGGTATTTATACCAAAATTAATAAACATTTTAAATAATATTTTATTCTGTCATCTTAATAATTCAGAAATATGCTACTTTCCAATACAATGAGAATTGGACACCAAAAATGTATTAAGGACACATTATTTTCCATTTAGCATGATGAAGTGATCACAGGATCCAGGGGACCAGGGGTGGGCTTCAAAAATTTTAGCAAGGCGTTCTCTGCCCAGTTGTTGGGTGGGTGTGGCCAAGTCCTCCTGCACCATGGCAGTTGGGATTTGTTTTCCCCAGACTCCAGAGACTTTCCTCAAGCCTCCGGGAGGGCGAAAACGACTTCCCTGGGCTCCGGAGGCTCTCTGGAAGCCCGAAACGGGCCCATTTCCAGCTTTCCTGAACTTCTGGGAGGCCGTTTCTCACTCTCCCTGAGCCTCCACAAGTGCCCTGCACTTACCTGCATCCAAAATGGGCTGCATGGGGACTCGGGAGGGGCAGGGTTGGGTGGGCAAGGCCAACCAGGAGTGGATTTGGGGGATTCTCTGAATTGCACAGAACCTTAGCTAGGGGCTCTCCCTCTGCAAAACCCAAGTAGCTTACCCCTCCAGTGGACCCATGAAAGCTATTATTCCAAACTCAGATGTTTTTGTGTAATCTTGTTGCAGTTTTTGGTTGTATTTTATGTTTTAGGTCTTTGGCTATATCGTACGATGAATTTACTGTATTATAGGTAGTCCTCGATTTAAGACCATAATTGAGCCCAAAATTTCAATTGCTAAGCAAGACAGTTTTTAAATGAATCCTGCCATTGTTTAAATGAGTGACAGAGTTGTTAAGTAAATCTAACTTTCCCATTGACTTTGCTTGTCAGAAGGTTGCAAACAGTGATCACATGAGCCTAGGACACAGCAACTGTCAAATACATGCAAGTTGCCAAGCATCTGAATTTTGATCATGGGACTAGGAGGATGCTGCAACAGTTATAAATGTGAAAAATGGTCATAAGTCATTTTTTTCAGCACTGTTGTATCTTTGAATAGTCGCTGAATTAATTATGTAAGCTGAGGATGGGTCTAGACAATTTACAACGGCCAAAGAAATGGTGGAATAGAATCATTAAAGAAAGGATGGGAAAGGAGGAACAAAATGAAATGTGAATGACAAAAATTAAATGTTAATTTTTTAAAAAAATAATAGAATTGTTGAACTGTCCCTGGTGAGTTGGCCATGGTGAATAGGCCTGTTCCAGTAGAGGACTACCTAAAGTGATCTATCTGTGAATGAGTACTGGTTGATCAAGAGCAAGGCAACAGTGCCAACTTGCTACTGTGAACCCTATTCTTTCATTCTACTTTCCCCAGTATTTTCCTGAAAGCTAGATGATCATTTAATATAATAATTTGAGTCCTATGTGCCTCAAATCAAAACTCTGTTTGACATTTAAATTCAATAGCATCAGTGCCCTTTCTGTCCTGCTTTTTCAAATCCCTTTTCACCACCATAGAACATCACAGGGAAAATCATTGCCGGCACCATTTTGATTTTTATTTATTTATTTTAGTTAGAAAATTTATATTGCTGTCTATTGACTCATGGTGGCTTACAAGAATATAAAAACATATATAGAAAATAAAACTAATAGAAGAAAATAATCAAATCATGTAACATAATGGCCCCCAAACTCCGCCCGGGAACAACACATCACACAAATTATTTAATGGGCTCCATCCCACTCTTTTTTTTATTTTTTACATTAATTTTATTCTAGAAAAAAATTATTTGACATACATTTAAAACAGACAAATCAACATATTAATTGGACCAATATGAATGATACCCAAAACTAATTCTGTTCATACACAATATAGATGCATATTTAAGAAAATTATATA
>BLBF01000044.1:6968947-7008698 GCA_015471245.1 Laticauda colubrina
TATTATCATTTTTCAGGGTTTGTAACGCTCTGAATTCATCTTTTTGCAAATTATTTTTTGGTGGTTTCGTTGTGCATAAGATGTGAGTAACCTGGTGTCTTATTCTGTCAGCTTCATCTGTATTTAATTTGGTTAGGCTGGATTCTACTGCACATATGATGGATTCTGTTGGGATTTTTTTGGGTGCTATGGCATAATTGAATCCTTTGGATAGGACATCTGTTTCTGTTTTGTTGAGTTCTCTGTTGGAAACGTTGTATACTAGTTGTTTCAGGTGTTGTGGTGGGTTATTGGGAATTTTCTTGTCATTTTCTAATTTTTTCAGTTTTTTTGAGAGTTTATCATTTTTATAAGTATTTTCAGTTTCAGCTCTCCAAGTTGTAAGTTGTTTGATCTTATCCCAAAGTAGAGGGTGGATTTTGCTGCTCAATTCCAGGTGTAGTGCTAGCAAATCTTTGTTTAACTGATCTAATTGGAATCTTTTACTGTGAACTTCATTTCTGAGTAGAGATATCTCTGTCCTTTTCAGGATACGTTTGGTAGCTGCTGTGTTTTTATGAAATGTTAATTTGAAGCAGGTTGGTGTTACATTGTTGTCTCTGCAGCTGCATAGGAATTTTAGGTCACATAGTATTCCTGCTCTTTTAACTTCCAGCTTCTCATAGCTTCTGATCTGGCTGTTTATTTCCTCCCCGTAGAGGTCAGATATTTGTTTTTTTAAGTTATCGCGGGTACTTACATGTGTGCTGTTCAGCTTCCTTCGGGTATTATCCCACGTCATTGTAGTTCTGTTAAAGTTGTAGCAACGTTTCAGCAGAATCTCATCTGCCATCATCAGGCTTCTGTATGGATGTGGGTCTTACAGCTCCTGGTTTTTAAATTTGAGGCTGGTTCATTCTGATTGGCTGGGAGCCTGGACCTGTTTCATTGGACTTGGAGTTTGATTGATTGGTGTTCCTGGTTTCTTCTGTCTGTTTTGTGGCTTTGATTGGCTGGCAACAGTCTATATATATATACTCATATATATATACTCATACATATATATACTCATACACATACACATACACATACATACATACATACATACACACACGCTGTTCAGCTTCCTTCGGGTATTATCCCACATCACTGTAGTTGTGCTTTTAAAGCTGCAGCAACGTTTCAGCAGAATCTCATCTGCCATCATCAGGCTTCTGTATTGAGTTCTCAACTCAATACAGAATATAATACAAATAAAATACAACTCAATACAGAATAAAATACAAATAAAATACAACTCAATACAGAAGCCTGATGATGGCAGATGAGATTCTGCCGAAACATTGCTACAACTTTAAAAGCACAACTACAATGACGTGGGATAATACCCAAAGGAAGCTGAACAGCACACCCACACACCCACACACCCCCCACACCTTTTACAGCATATATTGAGCAATAGTTACTTTTTTTTTCTTTATCATTGACGTGATCTGCCTTGTTACCATAACTCCTTGATTCTTTTAATGTTTTAATTTCTCTATATAGTTTGTGATTAAATGCATGTCTTCTGTCATTTCCATAATTTATCCAAATATCACCTTTAACCACTCATACCAAATGTTCCATATTTCATAATAGTTACTATCAGTCAGTTCGGTTAGGCTATCCATCTCAGCACATTCATGTTATTTTTTTAATTACCATATCCTCTGAAGGAATGGAAGTCAGTTTCCAGTTTTGTGCATAGGTTATTCTAGCTGCAGTTATGATATGCAGAATTAAATATTGATATTTTTTTATCCATGTTTGAATCTTTCATACTTAAGCAGAAAGGTTTCAGGTTCAAGTTTTAAATTTTGTTATATTTAAAATCCAATTTCTAATATTTCTCCAAAATTTCTGAGTTCATGAGCAAGTCCACCACATGTGAAAATATGTTGCTTGTGCGTAGTTACATTTCCAACAATTGGGTGGTAGGTTGGGGAACATCTTAGCCAGTCTCGCAGGAGGTAGGTGCCAGTGATGAACCATTTTATATAAGTTTTCTTTATATGAGACTGACATTGTTAATTTGTAACTTGTTTGCCAAATGTGTTCCCACTTATCTAATTCAATACCATGACCCATATTTTTAGCCCAAATTATCATAGATTCTGTAACTGTTTCTTCTTTTAATTTGTAGTCCAAAATATATTTATATGTTTTACTAATTGTTTTCTTTTCCTCTCCTAGCCATATTTTATCTAATTCTTGTTGAGTCATATTAAAGCCAAATTGTTCTCTATCATTTTTATAATGGGTTTGTATTTATGCAAAGGGCCACCATGCTATCTCCTTTCCTTGAATTTGTATTTGGTTTCTATTTTTAAACTCTCTAGTGTCATATAATAAATCTTTATACCTAACAATATTTTCATAATCCAATACATTTGGATGTGTAACTGCTTCCAATGTAGATAGCCACAATGGAACCTTTGCGTAGTGGTTTTTTTTATTCTTTCCCCAGATATTAAACAACACATTTCTTACATGGTGCCTTTGGAAATATGAATGTTGTTTAGATTTTCCATCCCACATGAAGGCGTGGCAGCCAAGTTGGAGATCAAAACCCTCTAATACTAATAACCTTCTATTTTTTAATTTAACCCAATCCTTAAGCCAGTTTACTATAGTGGCATCATAATATAATTCAAAATCTGGAAGGCCAAATCCTCCTTTTTTCTTGGCATCCTGTAATAATTTATATTTCACTCTGGGTTTTTTCCTCTGCCATATAAATTTAGATATACATTTGTTTAATTCTACAAAAAAAAAATTTCCTACTTGACTGGCACTGTTTGAAACAAGAACAACAATTTTGGCAAAATGTTCATTTTTACTATCGAAATATGTCCCAATAGTGATCACTGCAATTTGACCCAATTATCTAAATCTTTAACTATTTGCATTATTAACTGATCATAGTTATCTTTTTTAATCGACCAGATCTAGCAGTCAACCAGATCCCTAGGTATTTTACTTTATTTGCCACCTGCATACATAATTTATATGCTAATTCTTCTGCTCCTTTGTACAGTTTTTTGTTAACACTTTTGTTTTTTCTCTGTTAATTTTTAACTCTGTTACCTTTCTATATTCTTCTATTTCTCTTAGTAGTATAGGGCTCACTTCTAAGGGTTCTTCTTAGTTCCCCAGGCCCACTGGCAGAACCAGGTCTTCAGTGCCTTCCGGAGGAGGGTTAGAGTGGGGGCCATTCTAATCTCTGGGGGAATGATATTCCAGAGAGAGGGAGCCACCATGAAGAAAGCCCTTCTAGGTCCCACTAGGTATATCTCTCTAGGGGATGGGACCTGCAACATTCCTTGCCTCTCTGCTCTAGTGGTTGGTTAGATGTGACCAACAAGAGATAGTCTTGCAGATAACTTGATCCCAAACCATGAAGGGCTTTAAAAATGACAACCAGCACCTTGAATTGCACCCAGAAGCAGACCGGCAACCAGTGCAGCTCCTGCAGGAGAGATGATACATGTACACACAGGTCTGCACAAAACCATGCGGGCTGCTGCATTTTGCACCAATTGGAACTTCTGGATACTCTTCAGGCTGATGATTGCACATTGCAATAATCAAGATGGGAACTGACTAGGGCATGATTGACCATGTGTAAGTATAGACAGTAACTTACTATTACTCTGCCAAGTTGCTTGTCTGGGGAATATTTCTCGATTGCTAATTAGAATTTGTTTATTTGCCATCATTGTGAGAGGTTATATTCAAGGCAGATTATAACAAGAAAAAGAAATGAAAAGAATATTCAATACTTAAGAATCTTTCCGATTCTCAGGCTGTTAGCTATATTTGCTGTCATAAGTTTGATTTTCTTTATATATAATCTTAATCTGATTTTTTTTACTATATTCTTTGACTTTCATGATTTTAGATATTGCAGGTTATTTGCATTTTTTAGCTGTCAGAATAGTATCATCACCCTAGCAAATTATTGATGTTTCTTTTTCCAATTTTAAAACATGCTCACCTTCAAACCCAGCATTCCTCAGTATATATTTAACTTAGATGCTAAATATATAACAGGAGTATATATACAGATATTCTGTATCATCTTGACTTAATTTGTTTTACTGGCCAGGTTAATACATTTCCAGAAAAAGCATACTGTTGTCTGTTGAAACTGTTGTCTTGTTTTATTACTTTCTATGGCAGGGCTGTCAAACTTGCGGCCCATGGATGTGTCATGTGCTGGCCATGCCTATGCCCAGTTTAGTGAAGGGGAAAAAAGTTGTGATGCATCATGTGATGACACTGCCATGACGCTGCGAATTTGACACACCTGTTAACATGGGATGCCTTTGTAGAATCTGCTGAGCCTGCAGACATAGGTGAAAATATATACTGTGCTTGGAAATGCTACCTTGCCATTTTGTTTGTTTTGATTAAAACAAAAGAAGCACTTGATAGCACATTGAAGCACATAAGTATAAAATTGGGAGGCAAGGAAGCAGAGATGTTTGTTGATATAAGATATTTTTCTCTTGAAATTGTTGTATGCTTACTAATGAATGTTAACATTTCATTTGCATGACTATCTAATAACTTATTAATTAAAAACTTTAAAACATTTTACCCTATTTGATAGCCAGAGAAATTCACAGATACAGTGAATTTTTGTATTGTGAATTGTACATTTTCTTTTCAGTTTAAATGACATGACACTTCAGGGAAAGGATCTGGGAGAAACCAGAGAAAAAAGGCAGTAGGTCTTAACAGTTACATATATAATGAGTGATTATACCCTTAGGTAGTTTAATGTAATGGTTGCCACTGAAGGGTAGCAATTGAAAGAAGGCTCGTACCTTGGTTCTTTACTACTCTAGGAAAATACAAATCACGTACATATGCTTATATTTTCAAAAATTGTCCTCAGGTGTTACATATGAGGTAATCACAAAAATAATAGTTTTTGTGTTTTTTTCATCACACTGGGGCATTACTTCAGAAAATATTCCTTTTTAATTGCAGCAGTACTGTACATATTATTCTATTGTTTAATATATTTATTACTCCTATATTAAGACACTGTGGACATCCAGTTTACTACTTTTTGCTTTAGGATAGGTTTATATTGTATGATGATATAGAAATTATTTTAGTTGTGAGGGAATAAATTACAAAGAATGAATTATATTTTCAGTGGTTTATTGATAAGTGAAATCCAAATAAATTGCATTTTTAATTTTGTATATGCTCTGGAAATTGTACTTCACTTTCTTTTTCCTGCTTACATTAGTTAATATAATTCAAGAGCAATTCTGATTTTTTTTTTTCAACCAATGCTTGAATTATTTTGAAAACAAGCTAATTTGATGTTATGTCATCTGTTAAAAAAATGAAATTATAAAATGTAAAATGTTGAGCATTGAAATGTGAACTGTTGTTATGGTTTGGTAATATCATGAAATAATTTTGCATTGAAATTAATTAATACATTGAATTGAGAAAATGTTTATCTTCATTCATTTGCATACATCTAACTTCCCAGCATTAGGCAAAAAATCCAGATAGTTGTTTTCCTTTTTATAACCTGCTTAACCTTAATACTGGAAGTTAATTATAGAATTTATGTTGTAACTTAAGAAAAGTACTGTTTTGTATATTGCTTTGTATATTATCTTTTTCTTCTTTAAAATTCAGAATGAAGAGAATGTAGACTTACGGCAGACTTACAGTACTTCACTTTCAACAACAGCTGAATGTTTAAATCACAATGACTCTTCTCTTTTCTACGTCCCATGGTCCACTTATGCAGATGATAATAAACAACCTCCAAATTCTCAAATTAATGTAAAGAGCAGGTATATGATTAAAGAATTAAATGAACTTTGAAATTTGTTTTGCTTTCTGGCATAAGACATAATATGTTGGGGTTTTTCTAAATTGTTTTTAATGTCCAGCAATCTTTCTGCACAGATTGCTTTCTGCACATTTTTATTTTTGCCCCTAATTGTTTTTTTTAAAAGAATGATGAGGAAAAAATAAACTGGCAAAAGAGAAACTTAAAAGGCGCAAAATAATGTTATGTCATTATCTTCCATTCTGTAAACATATTTGCCTTTGATCTACCCTTTCCTTTACAGAAATAAAGTAATAGTGGATGTAAAACTCAAAGCTTTCAAATGTCTCTCCTGTTCTATAACAGCAAGATAATAAGTTAAGAATTACCAACATTATCACCTTATGTTGTACTGTATTTTGATTGATCATTTTATTAGTCTAAATGACAGAAAATCCGATGTCAACTGAAGAGAAAAAGACTCTTGCATTTTCTATCTTTACAAAATAAGTTGGTGTAAATCTTTAGGGAATGATGGCAGCAAAAGTAATGATTCTGATGTTCTGAGTTTTATAAAATCATATGGGTTTGAATTTTGGAATTTGCTTTCTGAAAATTCTGGCATTACTAACTATATTTATAAAAAGGAATTAATATAAAGGTGCAGTTTGGGCCTTTCTGACCCATAGAATCCTTTAGCAATAGCAGTTTGGATATATTTGAATTATGGAAGTTCTTAATTATATGGTATTAAAATGTGGATTGATATAAAATTATGTGTGATTCAGATCATGATTTGGTTGAAAAATATGTTTTTATCAGCTGTTGTCTGGTAGGAAGCTAGCAGAGTAAAATAAAGAGAAAATTTAGTTATGCTATGTAAGAGGGAACTTGGTGAAATAAGTTGTAGTTCTGAATAATTCATTATATCATAAGTACAGACTATACAATTAAAAAGACCAAACATAATAGAATTTGGATGGTAAGCAACAATTCACTATACTTTGTTTGTCCTCAGGATTCAAACAGAAAGAAATGACTATGGCAGTGAAACAGATCTATATGGACTTGTGTCTAACATCTTGGAAGAACAAGATAAATCACAGCCCTATTTTACTGAAGGGTTAGTACTGTATTTAGAATAGAACATTTTCTCATGCTTACTGTTATAAGCAGCGTTTATCATATATAGCCACTTTTAATCTACTTTTAATAGTAAAAGGTTGTAATTTCTATAAAGCCTTGATATATAAATACTTGAAAATTAAAAATTTCTAAGTTTTTTTTTCAGCTGTTTCAACTGTTTAGTCTTAAACAATGTATTGAATCTATTTCAAGATACTATCTTCTTGAATTTATTCATTAAATAAGCTATATGCCTGCTATTTGCAACCTCCGCATTATTAGCAGCATAAAGGTAAAGGTTCCCC
This sequence comes from Laticauda colubrina, assembly GCA_015471245.1. Classification (NCBI taxonomy): domain Eukaryota; kingdom Metazoa; phylum Chordata; class Lepidosauria; order Squamata; family Elapidae; genus Laticauda; species Laticauda colubrina. The sequence goes on from BLBF01000044.1 coordinate 6,976,208, forward strand.
TCACACATTTCCGGCTCTAGAGGGCATTGCTCATCTCTGTTACAATGCCAAAGAGCCAGCGCTGTCTGAAGATGTCTCCATGGTCATGTGGCCGGCATGACACCAAAGGCGCATGGAACACGGTTATCTTCCCACCAAAATAGTCCCTAGTTTTTTAATTGCATTTTTTACATGCTTTCGAATTACTAGGTTGGCAGAAGCTGGGACAAGTAATGGGAATTCACTCCGTTATGCAGTGCTAGGGTTTTGAATCGCTGAACTGCTTATCTTTCTGATCGGCAAGCTCAGCATCTTAGCCACTGAGGCACCACGTCGCTTATTAGTAGCATACTACCTTTTAAATATTTTTACTTTAATATATATGTTTAATATACTGGTGGCACGCAGAGCCATTTATGCGGGCATATGAGCCTCAGCTAAACTTATCTGCACTGTGAGTGCACGTGCCTCCCAGTTAATTTTTGGCCTGTTTGAAGCCGTTTTCGGCCTCCCAGAGGCTTGAGAGAAGCCTCTGGAGCCATGGGAGGCCTAAAAATGGGCCTTCCGGAAATATCAGAAGTGCTGAAACTGGCCAGAGTTCAGCCTCCCAAGGCTCCAAAGGCTTCCCTCGAGCCTTCAGGAGGGCGAAAACGGGCTCCAGAGGCCCTCCGGAGGCTGAAAATGGGCACTTCTGGAAGGCCCATTTTTTTTGCCTCCTGAAGCTGCAGTGGCTTACCTCTAGCCTCCAGGAGGGCGGAAACAGCCTCAAACGATCAAAAAATCAGCTGGGAGGCATACACATGCACAGTGCAGGTAAGGGGGTAGGGTGGGGGTGTTGCACGCGCATGCGCATGTGCATGTGCAGGGGGGCAGACATATTGCATTGTGGGTGCCGGTACCCGTGCACACACTTTCGGCACATGACAACAAAAAGGTTTGCCATCACTGATATATGTTGTTCTAAGACTATACTTGTGATAGCTTTTAATGGCTCTTTGAGTACATTCATTGTAGGACACATAAGAACTAAAAGCATAAAATATAAAACCTAGTAAGGAATTGCCACAACTATTTATGTTTCATTCTTCTAGAGCATGTACCACCAGTTTAAAATCTGTATGGCCTGTGAGCAGTACTCGATTTACAGATCATCCTGATGTGTTGTCTGAAACAAAAAGAGCAATAGATGGAGTCATTCCTCAACAGGCTTTTTATAGTGGAGAATCTTTACCAGTTTCTGAAAAACAGTATCTGCAAACTGGTAATGTAACTTTGCAGCAGAAGGTGGATGACCTTTATCATGAGCTTACTAATATAGATCTTGATGAACAATGGCTGTTTCCTTCCAGGAGTGATAATCTCAGCTGTTACAATGTTCAGTCCAATGAGAATGCAAAGGTATCACAATTTCAAGACTATTCATATGCAAAAACATGTTTTACCCCACAAACCAATCTTTTAGAAGCAATAAAAGAATCAGGAACAGATACTTACACTTATGGAAGAGAAAAAACAGGTCCTAAGGGACATGATTCACAACATCAAAAGAAAGCTGAAATGTTTCTTTCACAATTTAATAGGTACGGTGAAAGTGCTGATTATTATAGATACCTGGATTATTCTCATCTTAATAAAGTAAAGCAAAATAAAAACATAAATTATGGTGTCCAAGAGAGTAAAAAATTACCAAGTGGAGCACCTGAGTTACCAATGTTAGATACAGATAATTATAGTAAATTTTTTCAAAATAAGCAAGTTGTCCCAAAGAAAATGGAAGATGTATCTTCAGAACAGCAGAGTTTTACATTTCAAAAGACCACAGGACTCGTATCAGAAAAACAGTTTGTGAATGAAAATTCATTTACTCCTGATTTTGGTTTAAAGTCGGATTTTACCCTGAAGTCTCATATAGCTGTTCCAGGAAGTGGTGATTTTGCAAATGTTTCAGAAAATTCAGATTATTTCAAATCACTGAATATTTTAGCAACAAATCCAGTAACTACTTCACCAAGCACAAACCTGAGGCCAACATGGATAAATATACAAGCTAAAAATAGTTCCTCTGTCCCTATTCGGAATCAAAGCACCTTGATAAAATTGAGTAATTTATCTACAGGTTCAAAAGGTTCCAATCATTCTTACGATTTTTCTCAGTTATCATCAGCGAATGCAACTTTAAATAATAATTTGTTACCTCAGAAATATCGCCAAGAAGCACCTACAATATTTTCCAATTTTGATTTCAAAGATGGTGGTGCTACAGAGAGAGTTTCTTCTTCCAGTCATACAGAAGGATTAAGTAAAGTAGAAGAAAGCCTTTTTGAGTCCATTATTGACAAAAAAATTAAGCCACCAAACGGTTTTTGTGATAACTATTCACAGCAATATGGGATCATTGAAAATGTGAACAAGCACAATTTTCAAGTTAAACCACAAACTGGACATTATGAAGTTGAGGAAGGCCAAAAACATTTAGATGGATTGTCTCAAAATTCCTACCAAGATATATTGGAGTCTCAAGGCCATTTAAATAGTCATAGACAAGGAGGCGGAGATAGTAATATTGTCAGTAACCGTGTAAATCGCAACCAAGTTTCTTGTTTCTCAAATAATTTTATGATGGGTGATTTGAGACATAGCCCAAATGCCCAACAGCTAAGTTCAAATAGATTTCCTTTGAAATCCAACCATGCTTTTGGACCATCAGTTATTCCTTTGATGGATTCCTATGATCTGTTTTCCTATGAGGATTTAAACCATTTGTACCCATATTTTAATGATATGATGTATGGAGACAATTCTTTCACCGGCTTCATTCCAACATTTGGATTTCAAAGACATGTGAAAACTCGAAGTGGATCAGCCAGTGAGCTTCATGTTAGATTGGAAGAATGTTATGAACAGTGGAGAGCTCTAGAAAAAGAAAGGAAAAAGGTAAGAAACCTATGCATAGTAAAATAATTATTACAAATAATATTTGTTGTATTCTTAAATTTCTTCTTAAACTACTTCTGCTACCTGAAATAGAAGTTTCAAATATCCATATTGTACTAAATAAAACAGAATCTAAGATATAATACAATGGAAAAAATAATTGTTAATAGCTACAATTTTCTCTAGTATTAATCCAAATGAATTCAGTGGGCTCATTTTTTTGGGTAGTCAAAAATTTACCTCTTTTCCTCATAAAATGAAAGTCGCTTCTTATTTTTTTATGGAAGAATAAAATATTACTCTTGAGAACACATGTACTGCCTTCATCTAATAATTGAATATAAGTAGCTTTTGACTTTAATTGAGCCCAAAATTTCAGTTGCTAAATGAGACATTTGTTAAATGATTTTTGTCCTATTTAAAACTTTCGTTGCCACAGTTATTAAATGAATCACTGCAGTTATTAAGTTAGTAATAACAATAGTTAAGTGAATCTGGATTTTCCATTGATCTTACTTGTCAGATGTTGTAAAAGGTGATCACATGATCCAGGGATACTGCAATTGTCATAACAGTGAGTCAGTTGCCAAGCATATGAATTTTAATCATGCCACCAGGGGGGTGCTGCAATGGTCATAAGTGTCAACAACTGTTGTAAGTCACTTTTTTCAGTGCCACTGTAACTATGAATGGTCATTAAATGAACTGTTGTAAGTTGAAGAGTACCTGTAGTCAGGCCATCATTAAAGGAATTCCATAGGAGTGTCAAACTCGATTTTACTGAGGGTCACATCAGGGTTGTGTTTGACCTTGGGAGGGGCAGGGTGGTTGCCTTTCCTCTTTCCCTTTCTCTTTCCTGTTCCCTTCTTGGATGCTTAAATGCAAAAGGGGAAATATTTCTCCTTTTTGTTTTTAATTTGTTTTCCTAGCCCCCTGCCAGCAAAAATGGAGTCTGGGGGAGGTCATGTGTAGCTCCACCCCAGGACCCGGTTTCAGCCGTGATGGCCTCCTGCAGCCCTCTGCCAGTGAAAATGGAGTCTGCATGCAGCCCTCCTGAGCTCCGATTTCGCTGGAAGAAACACCGTGGGCCAGTCTTTCTCTGTTTCCAGGACAGCCCCGCAGGCCAGATCTAATCACCTCATGAGCTGGATCCAGCCCCAGGGCCTTGAGTTTGATACCCCTGCCATATAAGGGAACAAAAATTCAATACAGATGGTTCTCGACTTAGAACAATTAAACCTAAAATTTCTCTTGCTACGTGAAGCAGTTAAGTGAGTCTTGCTCCATTTTATGATCTTTCTTGTTATAATTGTTAAGTGAATCACTGCAGTTGTTAATAATATGATTGTTAAGTGAATCTGGCTTCCCCATTGACTTTGCTTGTTAGAAAGTCATAAAAGGTGATCACATGACCTTGGGACACTGCAACTTGTCAAAAATACATGGAAGTTGCCAAGCATCCAAATCATGGAATTGTAGGGATGCTGCAATGGTCGTAAGTGTGAAAAATGGTCTTAAGTCATTTTTTTCAGTACTGCTATAATTTTGAATGGTCACTAAACAAATTGTTTTCCATTGAGGATTATCTATTATAGAGGACAAATATGTATTGTCAATTTACTCTTCTTCTACAAGTAGTCTTTAACTTACAACAATTCATTTAGTTACTGAAATTATAATGGCACTTGTTCGCTATGTGGTGATTTTGCTAAAAATCGGAAGTATATGCTGATAAAAACATAAATTGCAATTGTGATAGTGGGGTGCTGCAAATAGTGGTAATTGTAGACCAATTGCCGGGCACCTGAAATATCATGTGACTGGGGGAGGGCAGTTATTGAATAATTTCTAACTGACAGGCCATGAGGACTATCTATACAATGGTTAAAGCACCCTGCGGTCATGTAATGATTTATGGCCTTCCCAGCCAAAGTTCAACAAATAAAATAATGGGTGAAACCATACTCATTTAATGAGCATGTAATTAGTGTAATTTGCTTTACAATCATGGTGATTTGATTAACAATCACAGTAAAAATTGTCATAAAATCTGGTCCAGTTAATGATGATTGAATTGCTTAATGACTATATAGCCTAATGGCTCAAAATTCTGGTCCCAATTGTTGTCATAAGTCAAGACTATCTGCATATTATATTAAATAAATGCACCTAGTAGATGCTTCTACAACTGTTCTTTTCAAATGTATTAAATTCCAAGAAAATCCATGAAACAGTAGCTTTGGCTTCATTAACATAATCTTCTAGATTTCTTTCTTGTGGATAGAACACAAATTATGAAGATCAAGCTCCAAAATATGTTTATTTCTGTACAAACATGTTCTGCTGCAGCTTATGTCATGATAGATGCTCATGTTATGTTATGTGATAGGGACTCCAATTGTTGGAGAGATGTTATGTGATGTGGACTCCAATTCTTCTCTTTCAAAAAACTGAATAATTTGCTAGTTAAATTTTAAGATAGTATTTCCAGAGCCTCTGGTCTTTGTTATCCTCTGAAGGGAGGAGTCCATTCTGGATGTAAAATACATGAATGAGTTTACTATTGCAGCTTCAAGTCACAAACCCTCCAATCAAATAAGGACTTCAACTGGGGACTTAGTGTCTTCCTTTGATCCATCAGATATTAGATACTTTCCCATAGTAATGGAAAAAAAATCTCTGATGTTCTTATCAAAACAATCATTTTGAGTTCTAAGCCTTATGTTTTGATTTGCCCTGGGCCCCAAGGGTGTTTTCTATATTTTATTTATATACCTGTTTGTTTAGCTGTCCATCTCAAACAGTGGGTGGTCATACAAAGTTTTAAAAATATAACAAAAGTACAAACTCATAATGTCCCAATTAACAATAAACCCCAAAATAACATCATCAAGACCACTGTTGCTCATCTAGCTTGCTCTAAAGCCTGGAAAAAGAGCTAGGTCTTCTTTACAACATTTTAATAGGATCTGGGCCATCAGGATCTCTCGAGGGAGATCCCAGATTGAGATCTGTATAACGCATAGTAACTAAGTCTCTAAAAGTCATACCTGCAGATCCATTAATAAGCAGGCTTGAACTAAAGTTAAATATTCCAATGTATGCTGTATATGATCTCTATTATGTCTACCAAAAAAATACATCAATACTTAGAAGACATTAGTTTTTTTAATCTCTAGAGAGAATATTGACAAGATGTCAGATCCATACCATCCACAAGTGCTTCTTGAATGAAACTGCTTCCTATCTTGTGATGCACAGGCTGTATTTTGAGCAGGGATTTTACAGATTGTTGTAAGCCTCCTAGAGCAGTGGTGGCTAACCTTTTTGGGCTCCTGTGCCGAAAATTGTGTGGCACTCACATGCTCACGTGCTAGCACCCAGAAGAAATGTGCACGCCCCACACCCCCTATGCATTCAGGTGTGATACCCCACCCCCTTACCTGTACTGCACATGCGCACTCCTCCCAGATGATTTTCGGTCTGTTTGAGGCCTTTTTCAGCCTCCCAGAGACTTGAGGGAAGCCTCTGTAGCCTTTGGAAGCCGAAAAACAGGTGCATCTCATCATTTCTGATATTTCCGGAAATACCGGAAGTGATGAAATGGGCCCATTTTTCGGCCGCCAAAGACTGCAGAGGCTTCCCTCAAGCCTCTGGGAGGCGAAAAAGGCCTCAAATGGGCTGAAAATCAACCAGGAGGTGAGCACATGTGCAGTGCAGTGCAGGTAAGTTTGGCTGGGGTTTGCATGCCCGCACAAATGGCTCTACGTGCCACCTGTGGCACGCATGCCATTGGTTCGCCATCAGAGGCCTAAAGTATCCTAATGGCAAGACAGACAGCAAATAAATTTAACAAACAAATACTATTCTCAAGACCTCTCATTGAACCTCTGATACCTTCCAAGCACCTGTCTTCCGTATAGGCAAATAGCCATTTATTTGACCAAAAGAATCTCCAAGCTTTTTGTCCTTTCTGCTTCTAAATTTTTATACATTTTTATTACATCATTCCCTGGTTATTTAATTGTTACACAGCTATATTATTCTCCCATCTTCTTGTCTAAATGATTTTCATTTCACAGATGTTACTACAACTTCAATGTTTGCAAGGCATTAGAATAACATTAAATATATATCTTATTTTCTCTTACTGATTCTATTTTTGTGCCATTTAATCCCATTTCTCTGGATAAGAAAGCTGGTAACCATTTTTTATCTAATTAGTTTAAAGATAATTTAAACTAAATTGCAAGCCCTATGATAGCAAATTTTCTAAATTTTCTCTTGTTCATGTACTATTCCCAAGGCTGTCACTGTAATCATATCTTCTTTTTATGTCTACTTATTGGAAATAGGTATGGCAATATTCTGGATATATTTTCATTAAATATTATAAGTTATTTCATAGTAACTTATTTAAAAAGCAGCTTTTAGTAGATACAGTTTGCCATAAATCCATTCTTATTCACACGTCAGTCTGATGTCACATTTATTCTGAAAGTTCCTTCTGATTTGATGAAAAGGAGCTATCTAAGATTAGCCACTGTTTTAGCTTCAACTAAGTTTTCATTTACTCATGATGACAATAATTTTTTTTCTTCCTAATGCTATCCTTTTATAAATTACTAATTTAAGTTTGGTTGTGGAAAACTAGAAGATACAGCAACAAGCTAGACCTATATACCACTCCAAAGTGCTCTACATCTACAACACTCTCTGGTTTACAATGTCAGCATATTGCCCCCAACAATTTGGGTCCTCATTTTATCGACCTCAGAAGGATGGAAGGCTGAGTCAACCTATGTGATTATATAATTGCAAGTTACATAATTTTGTACTTTGGATGCTCCATGCCAGAAAGAAACTTTACATCAGTGCCCAATATCTTGTTTTGTCCAATATCAAAATTTCAGTATTTTCTATTCTATTATTAAACTTAACAAGTGATTCTCTTTTAAGATTGTCATAATTATGATTGAAATTTTGAATTGCAAACTTCTTCTAGGGAATATATCACACACACACACACAATTTTTGAAAGTTAGGCTGAATAGTTGGAATCCAGCAATTTTGTTTGGAGCTTATATCACTATTTGCATCCCAGAAATGTGGAAAATCTTTCTTACTATAACCAGTTCTAATGTGACATTAGTTATTCTGCTTTTCAGACTGAATCTGCCCTTGCAAAGAATTACCCTGGGAAGAAGGTATCTAGCACTAATAACACTCCTATCCCAAGACTGACATCAAATCCATCCAGAGTTGACCGTTTAATTGTGGATCAGTTACGAGAGCAAGCCAGAGTGAGTTATTTAAATTTTGAATCTCATATTTTATCAGCTTTGTTACTTTTCCCAAATGGGTGCAGATTTTCTGCCAAACAGAAAGATTGACCATTACATGCAGTGACATTTTTATTCTTTGCTTTGCTTCTCTACCTCCTAATAGGCATGGCCACTCAAAACAATTTTATAGAATTTTATAGAATTCATTCGATGTTGGATGCAGTTTGTTCCATCTTCAATCCTGTCAATTGTAAGGAAGGAGGACTGGATGCAGTTTCTGTCAGTTTTCCTTGCTTCAAGCTGGCATTCCTGCTCCCTCTTACTGGTTTTTCTCCTGTTTGTGCTCTTGGGTTAATGATGAAAATAGAAGCAGCAGTTGGAAAGTGAAGCACCACCATACAAAAAAAGTATAATACTTTCAAAAACTGAGAAGAAGTATCTGCTTGCATATTTTAATTCAACCAATATCTTCATATCCCGAATCAGGAGTTTATTAAAATTAGAACAATTCAAGGAAATAAATAAGTGAAACAAGTTACACTATATTTTTCATCGTCTAAAATATGACTTGTCTTGGCAGAGGACATAGAATAAAAAAATATTTTAGAACATTCATGAGAGAATCTAAAAACCTGACAGCCATAAGTAGAAACAATAGCAACGAACACAGTATATTAACCAAAAACCACAGCTATACTATAAAAATAGACAATAAAAAAGCAAAAAAATGGCAACATCATATTGGGCAAACGCTTCTGAATTAGTTGGGTTTTCACTGAAAGGGCAGGTAATCACTTGGAAGCTATTTCAAAATTTCCGTTCTGCCATAGAGAAGAGACATCTTGCTTCAGTCTGTTCCTCCCCAACCTTGCCGAAGTGAAGAATTTGTAACAATTATTCCTAATAGATTTAACTGGTTGAGCCAATACTGGCTGGAGTAAGTTGTCCTGCAGGTATAAGTAACTTTACCAATTACTGTGAAAAAACAAACCTTGAAATAGTGTTCTATCAATATAATTTTCAAAAACACAAAATATTTTGAAACTCTTAAATTCAGAATCTTGGAATGGCATGGGGATACTCCGACAAGTACAAAAATTACAGTTGCCTTGGATCCACAGAACTGTAGTTCTTTGAAATATTTAAAAAGCAATTTCATATTATACTTTTATAGTAGGCCTTCAGTATAATTTTTCTTTTCAATACTTTTGAGAAAGGGCTAAATTTATCTTGACATAAGTCAATTAGGATGGAATTTAAACTGTCTGTTAATATTCATAGGTTGTGACTCTGCTGGGAAAGATGGAACGTCTACGAAGTTCTCCCCTTCATGCTAATATCTGTACTGCTCTCGATAAGCACTTGGAAGCAATACATGTTGTACAATCGCGCAGAAAGGATGAAATTGTCAATGCTTCACATCGGCAAAGACAAGGAGGCCCCAGGTGTCAAGATGACAGAGGTAATACAAAATAATAGAATTGGGAGGGGCTTTGGAGGCCATCTAGTTCAAACAGGAGGCCTTATACAATGGTGGGATTCAATTTTTTTTACTGCTGGTTCTGTGGGCGTGGCTTGGTGGGCATGGCAGGGGAAGAATACTATAAAATCTCCAGTTAGAGGTGGTATTTGCTGGTTCTCCAAATTAAAAATTTCTGTTACCAGTTCTCCAGAACTGGTCAGAACCTGCTGAATACCACCTCTGGCCTTATATCATTTTGGAGAAGTGGCTATCCTGTCCATTCTTAAAACCTTCTCAGGATGGAACCCCTACAAGACAAGCCATTCCACTGGATAATTGTTCAGGAAATTTCTCACTATTTTCTGGATTGAATCTGTCTTTGACAAGTTTTTTGTTCCTTGTAACAGTGCTTTGAAGAATAGAATGTTCTCTTCTTTACGACAGTCCCCCAAATATTGGAAAACTGCTATGATGTCAACCCAATCCTTCTGTTAATTAAAACAGACATGTTGAAGAGTCCTAGGCCTAGGACAGAATCTTGGGGTGCCACGGCATATTTCCCTCTGTGTAGATCTAGTTCCATTAAGCATTACATGTTGAGTACAGTTTGTCAGCCAGTTACATATCCATCTGGTAGTGATGCTGTCCATCCCACATTTTTTTTATCTTATCAAGATGTAGGTTATTGTTTACTTTGGCAAATACTTTACTGAAGTCCAAGTGTACTTGTCTACATCATTTCACTGGTCCACCAATTTAGTCACTTTTTCTCAGAATGCAATAAAATTTGGGCATGATCTGTTTTTGACAAAACCATAATATTGGCTTCTAGTGTAATAGCTTTACTAGCTTCTAGCTTCTAGCTGTTTGATTATCATTTCCAGGATACTGATGTCAGGCTCATAGGTTTATAGTTTCCTGGATTTGTTTCCCCTCTCCTTTTCTAAAGAAGGGAACCACATCAGTTCCAGTCTTTGACAGTTCCCCTGTGCTCCAGAAGTTTTAAAAGATAAGGTTATGTGACTTTGTCTGCCAGCAACTTCAAAATTCTGGGATGTAATCCATCTGGTCGTGGTGGAATTTTGTCTTGGGTGGACAGAGTTGTCTTACCATTTTCTTGTCTATTTTGATTCCATGTCTCTGGATATTTTCAATTTGGGTTGTCCCAAAGTTTCTTTTTCACTTGTTTTTCACTTTTTTTCTTTGAAGGCATTTTGCTTCTCATCTAAGAAGCTTCAGAGCTAAAGAAGCTTCTTGGATGAGAAGCGAAATGCCTTCAAAGAAAAACAAAAAAAGGCTAGTTGCCCCTTGAAAAAACAACTTTGGGATCCCTAGCCTGTCTTTTATGATTCTGCTTTTGGTAGAATAGACTATTTGTTCCTTTTGTGTGCAGACAGATACAATGAATAAATTATGAAGTTCTATTTTCTCTCTGTTGTGATCATTTCCTCCTTATCCCATTGTTGGACCAATTGTTTCCTTGACATTTTTCTAATTTTTTGCATATTTAAAGATTTTTATTTTTGACATTTTTGTTAATTTTAGCTCATTCTGAGGCTTTTCTGACTTTATGTTTGCAGTTTCAGGTTATATCCTGGTATTCTGCCTTAGTTATGGGTCCCCTTTTCAACTTTTTATGCTTGTCCTTTTGTCTTTCAGTTTAACAAAAAGTTCTTTATGCAACTATGCAGGTTTCTTTTGGATCTCTTATTTTTCTTTTTCAGTGGTATTATGCTGGATTGGATTTTGATAATTTCATTTTTCTCACTTTCTCAAGCTTCTTGAATTGTTTTCTCCTTAAGATTTTTATCCATGGAATCCTTTCCAAATTCAAAGTTTGTTGAAATATAGCTGTTAAATTCTAAGACACTGCTTTGATTTGTTCTATTTCTTATGTCTGTATTATACTGAATTTCAAAATGACATGGTCACTCTCCTCCAAAGTTCCTACAACATGAACCCCTTTTACAATTTCAACTCTGTTAATAAGAATTAAGTCCAGTATAGTTGACCTCTTGTTCCTTTCTCTAGATCAGGGGTCCCCAAACTTGGCAACTTTCAAGACTTGTGGATTTCAACGCCCAGAATTCCTCAGCCAGCAGCTATCTGGCATGGGCACAGATAGATTGTTGGTAACTGTTGATGCCAACAGATATAAAGAGACTGCCTGAATCAGATTTAAAGCACTCTTTCCCACTTCAGATTAGTTACTACGCACTTTAGTTAGAAACATACTCCATTAAAAGAGGGAAAACTATACAAAATTTTTTGCTGTTGTTCATTACAATAATTTTAAGCCCTAGCAATATCAGATTTTTTAAATGGAATTCCTTTATGTTCCTTTTGGATAGGAATAGGTATTATTTACCAGATCTGTATGATTCAGATAAAATATTTTTCTCCCACAATAATATAAAAATAATGCAGTATTGTTGAAATCAGCAGCAGATATTGGTGTGGGTTTGTGTCTTAGTAATGATTTTGAACAGTTGGTAAAATTTATATTTTCTATTTTTTTCTTATGTTGTAGATGTTTTTGCTCTTGCATTGGCTATTAAAGAGATGTGCGTAGCAACACGTAAAGCTCGTACTACACTGTGGTGTGCTCTTCAGATGACATTGCCTAAAACAACCAATACATCTGTTCCAGCTGAGATGGAAAAGGTTTTACAAGAGCTAGTAACATCTCAAGATAAATTGTATGATCAGATGAATAGTGGTAATCCTATGATTCAACGGGGAGATACAAAAAAGCACTGAAAAGCAAAGGCAAAACTACACACACACACACACACACACACACACGTTTTCTTAAGTTTTCACGGGTACTTACTTGTATGGTATTCAGTTTTGTTCAGGTATTTTCCCATGTCATCATAGTTGTGCTTTTAAAGTTGTAGCAGCTTTTCAGCAGAATCTCATCTGCCATCATCAGGCTTCTGTATTGTGTTCGTCTGTGAACACAATACAGAACACAATACAGAAGCCTGATGATGGCAGATGAGATTCTGCCGAAACGCTGCTACAACTTTAAAAGCACAACTATGATGACATGGGAAAATACCCAAAGCTGAATACCATACACACACACACACACACACACACACACACACACACACACACAAATATATATGTTTAAACATTCTGTCCAAATTAAAAGTAACTACAAGGAAGTAAAGTTGGCTTATGTGAATCCAGCAGCTAACTGATAAAGTATCTGTTAACATAAGCCACAATGTCTATGTTAAAATCAGTATATTAATGAGGTTGAACTACTGTATTAGGTTCAATAAATCAGTATGTTTTAAACTTTTAAATCCATTCTACATTGTAAGTATACACAATGAGAGTTTGGTTGTATAATAAAAATTCCTTTAGATTACATTATTACTTTAAAATAATGAACTGAATTGCTGTCACATATTATCGTGTATCCAGTCTAGTAAAACAATCTTTGATTGTGAAAAGAAAAAAAAATTTAGACAATGAGTACCTGGAAACATAAAGAAAACAAAGCTAAACACACCCAGTATGAAAATTTTAAAAATGAAAATATTTAAAGAAATATATATTTATGAATTTGAAACCTTATTCTAAGCTTAAGTACAATTTAACTGATTTTTCTCAAATTAGTGATGCTATCATAAAGTTATTATCCAACCATGCATTTAAAGGGAACATAAAAAGTTCTGAAATCATTTGTACCTATTATTTTAAATATCAATAAAACATTGCCTGTTTCAAAGTATTTAATGTAAACAAATATTACATTTATCTGATCTGTGTCCTTACAGTTGTGCTACAACTAAAATAATGAGTATTATTTTTAATACCCTTGGTTTACTTTAAGAAGGGTATCAAGAAGTTCTGAAATGCACTTTCTTTATGGTTATTACACTTTAGCCAGTTCGGTTTAAAATTGTTTAATGTACATATTGTTTTCTTGTTTTGCTTCTGCGTACTTTAGCACTGTTGAACAATTGCTTTTGTCTTAATATCTTTTAATATCTTTTTAATGAATGTGAATAACTTATTAAATTAGCGTGTTATTATGTGGCTCAGGAGATCTTGGGTTGTAACAATATAGCATGAACATAAACTGTATAATGTCTGGATAAAATTTATTAATCTGCCCTTGGCTAGGTACACAGATATTTTAAATATTTGTGTTCTTCCAGCGTTTAGAAATCCTGGTGTGCTAAAAAGTATAATCAAACCACATAAATTGCCTTTAGATGATGAGAGGAATTGATTGAGATTGCAAGAGAAAATATAGGGAACAATTTTGATCATTGATATGACATTCCATGCTGCCAGAATAAACTGCAGATGGCAGCAAATTCATACCACTATGCTATAGTAGCCACTCAAAAGATGGGTTGAGTTTTGACATTGATATGTTTCATGTTATGAAAACAAATATTGTACTGATTTCAGTCTCTCAATTAATAAACTGGATTTTGTTGCAGTAAATTGTGTTTTTCCTATGTCTATACCTTGACTTTCAGAGACAAGATATTGGCAAATAGGGCTTTATAAATAAATTAAAAATTTCAGGCTCCCTTGTTTCAGTTTTCCAGCATGCTTTTAGCTGTACTTTCTACAAGCTTTTAGCTGTACTTTCTAATAGGGGCTGAGAACTAGAGATGTACAACCTATTCAGTTTAGGTGGGAGCAGTGTTTTGGACCCAGCATAGTGTGTTCATTGTATCTATCATTGGCTCCTTTGACAAACCGAATGTCCTGGAACTGGAAACCCAGGAAAAGGCATGACAAGTATTGTGAGCATATAAATATCAGATCCAATGCACTTTTCCCAGTTTGCACATTTGTATGGAGAACTATAGAACTACTTGTTCAGTTGACATGACAAATTTGATCTGGCCAGTATTTTGAAACAGTGTAACACAAAAAGTAAACTTCCAGATCTTATTGGATAGGTCAATACAGCATTTAAGAGAGATTATTTCCTATTTAATAATTTGGATAATTTACTTTTCCTTGAAAAAAATGTTTTACTTATATCCCACCGTTATTTTTATAAACAATTTAAGGCAATAAACATACCTGATACTCAATTCGCCCTCCTATTTTTACCATAGCAAAAACTGTGAAGTGAGTTGGGCTGAGAGAATGATTGGACAATGTTAACAGTGTTTTTAGATACTGTGATCACTTCAAAGTCGCCCCTGTAATAGAACTATTGTTCTTGTTTGATGTTGCCTGGAAATAAATAGTTGAACCTTTCCAATATCATAATCATATAGAACTAATCCTCGCTACACACCCTTCAGCACAGTTCCCATCTTTATCCTCAGTCTCTTGATCACTGCAGACAGAGTAACTTTTTCTTAAAAGTTTGTGGCCCCCACCATCACCTGCATCTTTAATAAATAATTAGGGATATATTATATTCCTTCTTGCTTCAAATTCTTTATCATCCCTAGTGCCCAAGACACCATCAAGGAGCTGAATGACTACAGACTGATTGCTGACATCTGTTATGAAAACCTTTGAAAGATTAATGCTGACGCACCTGTAAACCATCACAGCACTATTGCTAGACCTTGCAGTTTGCCTATCAAGCAAATAGATTGCAGATGATGCTGTTAATACGGTACTGCACTACATTTTACAATAGCTTGAATCCCCAAGGACCTATGCAAGGTCCTTTTTCTAGACTTCAACCCAGCATTAAATATCATCCCAGAAATTCACTTTAAATTGACTCAGCTAGCTACACCTGTCAACTTATATATATGAATTATAAGCTTTTTAACAGAAAAAGTAGGTGTAGCCAGTAAAATCACATTGAATACCTGTTCAGTTAGTACAACCCCCCCCACTTTGTGCATTCTCCATACCAATGACTATATTCTCCTAATAGTATTTTATGATTATATTACTTTGTTGTTTGTATGTACATTGAGAGCTGTTGCACTAGAGATAAATTCCTTGTGTGTCCAATCACATGGTATATCTACTCTTCAATTTCCATTGCCATTCTGTTTTAATCACATCAGGTGCGAGAATGATCATGACCCTTTGAATCCAATTGTTGCAAAGCCTCTTCCTCCACTGCTGCTTCAGAGCAATGAAACTACATAAAAGTCCAAGGTGGTATCTGGAAAGTTATGTGAAAGTTAATATAATTATGTTTAGTGGTACAAATTACACTAATGACTCAAATTACAAACTGGATTATAGTTATGAGAGAGGTTATGTGTAAAGAACAAGTAATAGTGCCCTATGAGCATTGGTAAATATAGTAAGAAAATATAACTTATTTAGCACTGCAAATGTAAAGAAAACATGACAGCAATCCCAACAGTATATGTCACAACAGCTATACCCTTAATAAATCTCGAACATAGAACTATTGAAATAACAGTATTAATCAAGTAAGATCAAGTAGTCAGATCTTCCACCAAAATGTTAGAAATATTCCTTTATCTAAGAAGCAAAATGATAAAAGGTTGTAATTAATACCTATTGAAATAAATAAATGGGGACAGACTTAATGTAGCTTTTCTTGATGTTCTGCTCTTGGCCTTTGATTTTCAATAATTCATCAGTTTGTGTACTAGCAAGGAAAAGGTAATAATCAGGAAAGTACAGCAATTACTCTAAAACTTTTAAGAGTGTGACTGCAAGGGTAATATTCGTTGTATCAAGTCTGGGATCAAGTAACCAGAATCCTGGGTACTGAAAAGTTGATACTATACTAACACTATAAAACAATAACAGGATAAGTAGTAGGATAAAATAAGATGCTTTGGGAGCATCTATTAGAATAAAGAGGAAAGCAAAGGCAATAACTTTAGGCACTATGTAATTAAGATGACCATGCTTCTGCATCACAGCAGAACTTAAGCCAGGACTTCACTGCTACAAATACAGTACAATATTTCTATAAAAGGAAATTTTTTCTTGTTCTAAAATACTTTGCCTCTAAAATGGAAGAGTCATCTAATATTTGCTAAAAATTATCACTGTATCTTATAAACATTAAGGATCTCATTTAGTATTCATTTGCGATAAATATGGTAGATTATAAAGTATGTATGGAGCAGGTAGTCAAGCTTGTAACATACTAGATAAATTCATAGAACTTTACCTAAGGTAGTCACAGTACAGTTTTGCTGAAGTAATGTATACATTTATTAGGCCAATCCTGAAAAAAAGAAATATGTTCTCTCACATTTGATGCCAGATGTTTACAGCATTATGCTAAATCCAACCTTATACACTCATCATGGTGTGTGTTATCTCTTCTTGACAAATCCATGTAGCAAACTGGATTTTTCCTCAACAATTCTACCACTTATAAGTATCCTTTGGGTAGACTGAATATTATAGAAGTGAAAATACTTAAGAGCAGAAAATGACAAAACAAACAAACAAACAAAAAGTCACCAGTTCTTTGGTTATAGATCTTGGCTGTGACAATTCAGCCAAATTCTTGGACAGCAAAATTATATATGGAAAATCAAAGTTTTTATCATGAGAGAGAAAACATCCCCTTTCCCTGCAAACCTTGCCAAGTACATGCTGCTGCTTTGGAAAAACAAAGAAAAATGTTCAAAGCTTATCTGCTTGATCACTCTGAACGTGCATGCTGTGCTATCTTTTAGATAATGGAGGGGAAGAAAGTCCAGCAGCTGTTATTAGCTACCGTTTCCTCTCGCCTTTTTGTGTCCTCTTCTTCTCTTTCTCCTTGCGTTCTTGCTTAATCAACTTGTCTTTCTCCCGCTGGACTTTGTCCCGTTCTTTCTTTCGCTGGGATTCATCCCGCAGATGTTCTCTTTCCAGCTTACGAGCATTCATAACGTCTTCCAGATTTGTATTTTTGAACAAAGCTAACAGAGGGTTGAGGAGAACAAACCATTTGAGCACATAAAGTTCTCACTTTGTATAAACATACTTGCAACACAGCCTTAAGCCATAGAAACAGAATATAACCTGAAGAAAAATCAATTCCACATGGTTCTATGGAAAATGAGATTTAGCATTCAAATATCAATTCAGACTTGCTTTTCTCAGTGAAAAAATGTTAACTATTTCTCAATTTACTAAGCTTATTCTGAAATGAAATAAAGAAAAATAAAAACATTTAATAAAGTAGAACAGAAATTATCAAGAAAATAGCTGCTGCTGCAGGATCTGTACCTTATCAATTAACTCATTAGGAAGACAGTGAAAAAAGCTGGAATACTGTAAGTAAGAAAATCTTTCCTATAATAATTGAAATAATTGAAATTTCATTCTTCTTTACCCAAGATTCTCCTCTGGAGACTTAACACTCTTTAAAATGTTATACTATTGACACAATATGCTTCTCTATTATTATTCCAAGAATGACCAAATTTAGCTTCAAGGGACACCCTACAAAGGATACATTTGTTAGAAGCAATCGGCATTGCTGCTGCTCCCAAATCTTCATGTACATTTACTTCAGTGTACTGAGTTAAGGATAATAAAATTTTGGGAATATGAACAAATGTACTAAATGCCTATGTAAGATGCTTCATGACTATTGCCTACCATGAAAAAATAATTAAGAGATCAGAAATAATCTTTCATTCCCTTATTGAAATAATCCGAAATATTTGCCTGTAGTTTTTCTTTCATCAAGGATGGCAATATAGGTTCTTCAACCTTCAATTTTTCTTGGTATCTATTAACCAGAGATTTCCTATGAATATAGAATATTATATTCCAAACTACCACGGCTAAAATAAAGAACTTACCAACCTGAGTGTGTTTGATCCATGCTAATGTCATTTAAATTATTTTGAAGTAATTTCCTGCTTCAATAATACCTATCATATGGGTATAGAGCCCTTATTAATTCTGACATAATCATAAAAATAACATGTTAAATAGATGGTAGAATGAGAATATTTGATTAAACCACAGTTGGTTATTAATTATCCCTGTCCAATCAACACGGAGTATCTTTGTTCTGACCCATATTTAAAGTTCTTCCATATGTTCCACCCTAAATTTATAACACAGAGCAAGTTATAACAAAAAAATAGTTAACCGAGGAATACAATTCACCTTAGCCCCAAGTCACTGAATGAGCCAGCTAAAGAATAGACATTTTCAGGACTTGCAGCAGAGAAAGGATATTCCTCATCATCTGTTACTTCAGCATATTGTGCCAGGAGAGCAGCTTTCTGAAGTGTATCCTTCAAGATCTCTTTAGGTTTCACAACAATTTGTGCTTGCTTTTCAATTATGTTCGTGATGGCTTGGATCTCATCTGGGGAGGAAAGCAAGAATAAGTAATAACAAGTCCACCAATAAGTCCTTGTTTTTCTTGCATATGAACATGATGCTTTCCAGAAATCAGTATTTCCTGCAATTTGAATACAATGTTTAAAAAGTCAAAAATTATAACAATAACTTTATTTACCGCCTCAGATGAAATAATGAAAAATTCCAGCAAGATAAAGCTATTAATAAAAATAAAAACAATGAAAAATAAAATGAAATAGAGTAAAAATAAAACAAGAGATTGCACAGTTGAATACAGAAGCCTATGCCATGAAATCAGAATTGGAAAAAACAATACAAGGGGATAAAAAGTAATTTTTGTCGTGAGCATCATGCAAAAATATCCGAATTCATGCAACACCTTGAGTACCACAAAGACTGTCATTTAATACCTTTCTTCTCACTGATTTCAACATATTGTGCCTCTGACCATTTTTTAATTATTTCTTTACAAACTTCTTGTAATACATCTTCATCCTGATAAAGAACAGAGAAATTATTCAATTGAATCAAGAAAATCTTAGCTAAATTAAAAATATAATTCTATATGGTCTGTAATCTGAAATCCACTAACATGCAAATTTATGCAGGTTTTTTATAATTATGTAATTATTACATTACCAATGGTAGAAAGTGTGTCTTAATTGGGAAGCTCTTAATGATAGCTGATGCCAACTTTATCACACAGTCTGATCATTTTGCGAAGGAATCAGTTCATAAACATAATTATATTTTAGAGTATGGACCAATTTAAACTATTTCCTAATAAAAACGGAATCATTTGAATTATAACAGGAGAAAAATAGAATAAATATAAGATTACCAGAACAAGAAAATTTTGTGAGTCACAAGAAAGTATTTTTAAACAGTTGCATAAAAGCAGATGGTAGGCTATGAATGCAAGACCCACTTATTCAATGGAAATACATTGATACAGGATTGCAGCATCACAACAAAACAAGCTGGTGTGCTACTGGCTTTTTTTTTTTTCTTGTGGAAAGCAAAAGAAAACATTCTTGAATTGTAGTCCTGAGACCTAAGAGACTCAAAGTTTGAGGCAACCAAAAAGACCAACAGATTCTTAAAGTGAAATGGGTGGTTTCTAAAGTTGTTTGATAAATAACTTTCACACAGTTCCAATCTCAAAAAAATGATTTATTTTCTTGCAGATATGTTTCCAACTGTCAGTAGCCAAGTTACTATTTTTGTTCTCTTATCCTTTAAACATAAAAAGAAATACATTCTTAGCTATAGTCTTGGCTTTATTTTCTATGCCGTTTTTAAATCTAATACTTTGTATTACTATTTTACTGCTATAATACTGCTTTAATACTATTTTATTACTATTTTAATACTACTGTAGTTTATGGCTCATTATATATATGGAATTACCTGTGGTTGCAACAATAAACCTAGTTACATTAAGACTTTTCAAAATACATTACAATCTTTTTTTCCAATGTAAAATAAAGTTTAAATCTGTATTTTATGAAACATAAATTATAAAACTAGAATAAATTTATACATTGCATACATTGATTTCCAGAATTAACCCCTGATATGGAATCTTTGCAATGGTAGGCAAAGCTAGGGGCAAAGAAAAACTTGTACAAAAGCCCTAATTGCTCTAGACTTTGGCTTTTGAAAATTCTGATATGTCTTTTGGTATAAATGTGTCCATCCCAGCTGCCTGAAAAGTTGTTCTCTTCATGCTTGTGAGATCCATACTGTTGCTTAAACCCATTCAGTAAACACTAGGAATAAACAAAATTTGAACCCAGATTTGACAACATAACTTGTTATCTCGAGATGCTTTGCGTGAATAAGAAATAGAGATAAAAATTAAAACTACACTCGGTTCAATACCCCTATATACCTAGCTGTTCCTGGAATTCTTCATGCGCATTTTGGATATATTTTATACCGACGAATAAAATATACCCCGAAAGATAGGAAATCCATTTTGATAGTGTCATATGAAGGGAGGGAGGGAGGGAAAGAGGAAGGGAAAAAAATAGCTACGGAAGCCGGCCAGGACCAATTTGTCGTCATTCTCACCGATTCCCCAGCAGCCAAGGCCCCTGTCAGCCCTTCCAACCGCTCTGCATCGCACTCCGCTTCCCGCAATATGCCTCGTATATATCCACCGTACACATCTCCATCTAATCCAAGGGCCTCGAGACGACTCTCAAGCCAAGGCTCAAAAGCGCAGGGCGCCGCCATCTTAGGTCATAACCCGTCCGAAGTCGCAGCCGCGAATTAATATACATGCGCAGTGCTCCGGCAGCGGAAGTTCGGAAAAGTGTAATGAGTGGAGATGTACGCTTCGGTGGAAAAAAAATAGCCTTGTGAGATTGTGATAATTCTCAACAGAAAATATCAATAGTATGAATGCAGCCTTTTAATTTAGCAGTCTCAAAAAATCTTGTCTCCAAAAGAAGTAGCGACAAGTGGTAGGAATTACTGCTTTTTCTCACTTAGGAGTTTTTTTACTGTTGCATTCTTAGGTTGTTTTAAAAAAATTTCAATTTAACCTACTGTCAGGTTTTACACTTGTACTTAAAAATAAATACTAATCTTCTGAGGCTTCACCGTAGCTCAAATGCTAATTTGGCTGGCAAAGTTCATAGTCACCAGTGTTCAGCTATATTGCATATACATACAGAATAGAGTTGGAACGGATTTGGAGATTTTCTAGTCGAACCTCCTGTTCAAACAGGAGATCCTATAGCTTTTCAGACAAGTGGCTGTCCACTCTTTTCTTAAAAACCTCCAGTTATGATACACCCACAACTTCTGAAGGCAAGCTGTTCCACTAGTTAAATTGTTCTCACTTAAGAAGTCTCTCCTTAATTCCAGGTTGCTTCTCTCCTTGATTAGTTTCCATCCATTATTTTTTGTCTTGACTTTCGTGCTTTGGAAAATAAGCCCCCCATCCCCTTTTTGTGACAGTCCCACAAATACTGGAACACTGCTACCATGTCACCCCTAGTTGTTCTTTGCTCTAGACTAGCCATATCCAATTCCTGCAATTTCTTCATATGTTTCAGTCCCCAGGCATTTAATCATCTTAGTTGCTCTCTTCTGCACTTTTCCCCAAAGTTTCAACATCTTTTTTGTAATGTGATAACCAAAATTGAATACAGTATTCCAGGTGTGGTCTTACTAAGGTTTTATAAAGCGGTACTAATACTTCACATGATCTTGACTCTATGCCCCTGTTTATATAACCAGGGATTGTATTAACTTTTTTGGTTGTTGCTGCAATTGCTGGCTCATATTTAAATGATCGTCCACTAGGACTTCAAGTCCCTCCCTGTTTTTCAGCCAGATTTCCCCTAATCTGTACAAAAATCTTTGATTTTTCTTCCCTAAATGTAAGATCTTGCTTTTCTTCACATTAAATTTCATTTTGTTGGATAGGGCCCGTTGTTCAAGTCTGTAAAGTTCTTTTTGATTTCTGAGCTTATCAGTATCCAAAAAGCATATGAAGTTGTACACATTAGTTTTATCCTTTCCAATAGAAAGATGTCAGGGGCATTTATATTTTCTAAAGAGTTTAAACCTGATGCTTCTTATAACTGGTGTATCCTGTGCATGTAGAGTATAAGCAAATATTAAACAAATTAGACTGCTTATATTTTTGCTATCATCTAAGATTGAATAGGAATTGCCATCTAAAGGGAATCTAGACTATGTAGATGTTGAAACACACAGTGAAATTACAGGCTCATTCAAATCAGAGGAACATAAGCCATATATTGATAATTCATGTCAGAATTTAAACTAGAAAGGGAACTGAGATGCAATGATTAAAGTTTTTTCCCCAAATGTGAATATCATGTAAGATCTAGATATAGTAAAAGTCTGGTTCATTATATAGCAAAATATATTTTATTATATCTCTTTGTTGCCACTTAGTGTTCATCTGTATATTTGTAGCCTAGAATAAGTGGCTATATTTTAAGCTCTGTGGGAAGCAGAACCACAAAATATCCAACTCATTTAATCTATCGTATTGTATAAATTTAGTGTATCTTGTTATTTTGTGGTTCAGTGTGTTTTGCAAACTCATTAAATTGGATTTCTTAGTGAATGATTAATCACTTTTCCCAGATGCACTATGGTAATTATTTTCATAAACAATGCTATCTTTAGATGTATGGAAATAGTTTATGGCATTTGAAACTACATTTAGGACTTTAGTAATTTAGGATTTTAATTTCCAGAATTCATCACCAATCACTTGGCTAAAAATTTTGATTCTTGCAATCCAACCCATCAGGAATGCATCTTATTAGAGAAGGCCGTTTTAATGTTTTGCTTTACAGCATGCCAGTTTCCAATTTAATTTTTTAAGGCAAGACATAGACAAAGATATCTGGGGAAATAATGGGACCTGAGTTCTGTATTATTTACTCCTTATACAGACCAATCAGCCTAACAACAATACCTAGGAAGATTCTGGAAATAGTAATAAAAAAACAGATCTGTGGACATCTAGAAACAAATAAAATTATAACTAGTAGCTGGTTTTTTTTTGGTGAAAAACGGATCATGTCAAACCAATGTTTGACATGATCAAACTTTGTCAAAACGGATCACGTCAAACCTTCATTCTTTGACAAAGTGACCAAATTAGTAGACCAGCAAAATGCTGTGAACATAGTATGTTTAGACTTCAGCAAGGCATTTGACAAAGTAAACCACAACCTTCTTCTTGATAAGCTAGAAAAATGTGGGATAGACAGTCTCATCACCAGATGGATTTGTAACTGGCTGACAAACTGTATTTAAAGAATAGTCTTGAATGGTACTACATCTACATGGAAGTAAGTAAGCAGTGGGGTACCACAAGATACCATCTTAGGCCAATACTCTTCACAATCTTAGATGATGGAATAGAAGGGGATACTTGTCACATCTGCAGATGACACTAAACTGGCAAAAATAGGCAATACTCCAGAAGATAAGCTCAGGTTCCAAAAAGATCTTGACAGACTTGAACAATAGACTCTATTCAACAAATGAAATTTAATGAGATAAAAAGCATGGTTTTATACATGGGCAGGAAAAAACAAAATTACAAGTATGCTTAGGTGAAACTTGGCTCAAAAACAGTAACTGTGAGAGGAACCTTGGAATCCTAGGGGATGATCACTAAAATACAAGTCAGTAGTATGCGACAGCAGTCAAAAAAGCTAATAGAATTGTTGGTTGTATAAACAGAGGCACAGAATTAAAATCACATGAAGTATTAGTAACACTTTATGAAGCCTTAGTAAGATCATACCTGGAATAGTTTTGGTCACCACATGACAAAAATGATTTTGAGACTTTGGAAAAAGTGAAAAGAACAACTAAGATGATTAAAGGCCTGGAGATGAAAACATGAAGAATGGTTGCAGGATTTGGATTTAGCTAGTCTAGAGAAAAAAGGACTGGGAGGGCATGATAGCAGTGTTGTTGTTGTTAGTTGCAAAGTCGTGTCCAACCCATCTCTACCCATGAACAACATTCTTCCAGGCCTTCCTGTCCTCTAGCATCTTCTAGAGTCCATTTAAGCTTATGCCTACTGCTTCAGTGATTCTATCCAGCCACCTCATTTTCTTGTCCCCTTCGATTGTCCTCAATCATTCCCAGAATTACGCTCTTCTTAAGTGAATCCTTCCTTCTCATTAGCTGATTAAAGTATTTGATCTGGCCTTCTAAAGAGCAGTCAGGGTTGATCTCCTCTAGAACTGATCAGTTTGATCACCTTGCAGTCCAAGGGACTTGCAGGAGTCTTCACCAGCACCATTGTTTAAAGGCCTCAATTCTTTGGTGCTCAACCTTTCTTATGGTCCAACTTTTACATCTGTACATTACAACTAGGAAAACCATAGCCTTAACTATATGTACTTTTGTTGGCAGGGTGGTATCTCTGCTTTTTAATATGCTGTCTAAATTTGCCATAGCTTTCCTCCCCAGGAGCAAGGGTCTTTTAATTTCTTGGCTGAAGTTCCCATCTGTGGTGATCTTGGAGGCCAGGAAAATAAAATCTGTTACTACCTCCATTTCTTCCTCATCTATTTGCCAGGAATTGAGAGGCTGAATGCCATGATCTTAGTTTTCTTAATGTTAAGTTTCAAGCCAACTTTTGCACGCTCCTCCTTCACACGCATCAAGGGGTTCTTTAGTTCCTCTTCATCTTCTGCCATTAGGGTGATATCATCTGCATAGGTGAGGTTGTTGATATTTCTCTTAGCAATCTTAATTCCAACTTTTGAGTCATCTAGGCCTGCCTTTCTCATGATATGCTCTGCATTAGTTAATAGACAGGACAACAGTATACAGTCTCGCCAGACTCCTTTCCCAATTTTGAACCAATCAGTGGTTCTGTCCAGTTCTTACTGTTGCTTCTTGACCCATATATATTTCAAGAGACAAATAAGATGGTCTGGTACTCCCATCTCTTTAAAAACTTGCCACAATTTGTTGTGATCCACATATCAAAGGCTTTAGCATAGTCAATGAAGCAGAATAGATGTTTTTTCTGGAACTCCCTAGCTTCCTCCATTATCCAGCATATGCTGGCAATTTGATCTATTCCAGTATCTGAGAGGCTGCCGCAAAGAGGAAGGGATCAATTTATTTCCCAACCAGAGGACAGGATGAGAAACAATGAATGGAAATTAATCAAGGAGAGAAGTAACCTGGAATTAAAGAGAAACTTCTTAACATTGAGGAAAATTAACCAGTGGAACAGCTTGCTTTCAGACATAAGATGCTTCATCATTGGAGGTTTTTAAGAAGAGACAGGATAGTCACTTGTCTTTAGGGTTTTTTAGGATGGTGGATATTTTTCTGTTTGTGCAGAATGCTGAGAAACCCTAAAGACAGAATCGAATTAGAAAACCAAGGAGTATATGAAATCCCATGTACCACCTGTTCCACCACATACATTGGACAAACCAACAGAAGAATAAGTGCACGCATTGAAGAACACAAGAACTCAATCAAAAAAGAAGAAACGACCTTTTCCCTGGTTCAACACCTCAAAGCCACAGGACATGAGATTGACTTTAAAAATACCAGAACTATCGTTAAAACTGAACACTTCAACAACAGAATAATCAGAGAAGCCATAGAGATAGAAAAACGGCCACATATAAACAAGAATAAACAAGAAGATACCTCCCACCTACCAGTCATTTAGAAACCCACCCTCATTAACAAATGAGGAGCTAACATGACACCAGAAGAATGACACCAGACCCACACCCACGAGGGCCACACAAGATGCTACCACCACACTTCCATGTAGAAAGCAGACTCACACCCACATAGATGATGAGACACAACCACAGACCAGAAGCCGTATTGCAGCTACATCACTACCTGCTTCAAACCCCTCTGACCCATACATGAAGCGAATGGACACCCACCATGAAGATGTGGCATGACCACGAATGCGAAGCCAAACAACAGGATCACAGCTCATCAGCTCAAATCCCCCAGAAACTAAGACTAACTTGAGCACAACCAAGCCCCCACCTGAACAGAACACACCCTCAGCCAATCAGAACACAGCCAACCCCCCAACCAATCAGAACACAGCCAAACCCCCAACCAATGAGAACACACCCCCACCCAATCAGAACACAGAGAAGCCCCCACCCAATCAAGTCACACCCCCACTAGCAGTTAAAAGGAAGAAACAGTTGCAAGCTCACATTACTCTGAGAAGCACAAAGCCAAAGACACAAGCCTGAAGAGATGACGAATGAGATTTCGTCAAAATGTCACCAAGATACTTCCAATTTTACGCAGAAGAAAACCCGAATAACCAAAGATCCATATACATAATAGATATATATTTGTTTTTGTAAGTTTTCGCGGGTACTTACATGTATGCTGTTCAGCTTCCTTCGGGTATTATCCCACGTCATTGTAGTCGTGCTTTTAAAGTTGTAGCAATGTTTCGGCAGAATCTCATCTGCCATCATCAGGCTTCTATATTGAGTTTGTCTGTGTTTGTCAGACGAATTCAATACAGAAGCCTGATGATGGCAGATGAGTTTCTGCCGAAACATTGCTACAACTTTAAAAGCACAACTACAATGATGTGGGATAATATCCAAAGGAAGCTGAACAGCATACAAACATACATATATACATGCATACATACATACATACATACATACATACATACATACGTACGTATATAATTTTCTTAAATATGCATCTATATTGTGTATGAACAGAATTAGTTTTGGGTATCATTCATATTGGTCCAATTAATCATAACAATATGATTAATCTCTATCACATTTGTCAAAGTAAGCATCATATTGTTTAAATAATAATAAGTAATCATATCATTAAGTAATTGTCATTATATTGTTTAAATATTAATAAGTAAAAAATGTCTAACTTCTCATCTTTATCTTCATCTATGTCTTTCTTGTTCAATCTCAATGTTTGTTTTATATATAAACAAAATTAATTCTAGGTATCATATTGATCCAATTCACATTAATAATGTTGGTAATCTCTCTTACATTTATCAAATTTAAGTAATTCTCATTTTATTATCTACAAATACATAAAAATTGCCTAACATCTGTAAACTTCTAGTCTTTCTATCTAATATTTTTATTCATTCTGTAAAAAATTATATTCTAATATTTCCCTTATCTCATTTTATTTCTGTCTCCTTTAGCTTACAATCAGGCTACTTAAATATTTAAATGTCAATTCTTTTTATCTATCATCTCTTCTCCTTAGTGCTTCAATTCTTATCCATTTTTTAATTCGCCTCCCACACTCCTCATCTTTATCTCTATCTTCACCTCTATCTTAAGGCTAGGTCACACCTGGCCGATGGATGCAAAACGTATGCAAAAAGGACACAGCGGACGAGCAAAATTTCAGGGGTGGCTCCATCCATTGTTATCCGCTCTCAAAAGTGCCCCAAATTTGCATAAATAGAACGGAAAACAACAGAAAGGAACGGAGGTGGGAGGATGTAGCGGGGATGTAAAGGGGATGTTCGTAGGAAGCCTAGCAGATGGAAACGGATGGAAGCGGATGACACATCTGCAGGGCTTCTGGGGGAGAATAGCAAAGCGGACGCGTAGCGGATGACGCGGATGCATCACGGATGCCTATAGGATGCCTAGCGGATGCCTAGCAGATGCAAAGCATTCACTGCACATGCAGGGAGGATGAATTGCATCAGCTCCATGGATATAAAAGCTCGCAAGCAGTCAGCATTCAGAGGAAAGACCTGCTGCCAGAGACATCTTGAGAGAACACCATGGGGAAGAGGAAGCCTGTGCCTACTCCTGCCAGCCCTGGCAAGAAGGACAGAACCACCATCCCACCCCCTGGCGCTGACTCTGAAGCTGCTGGTGCTTCTGCTGGTGCTTCTCCTGCTGCTGCTGCTGTGATGGACCAGCCCCAAGGCCCTCAAAGCCCTGCTGCTGAAGGCCCTGAAGCCCCTGCCAGAGGGAGGAAGAGGCAAGGCAAGGAGAAGGGAGAGAGGAAACAGTACTCCATTTCCGAAGACCATGAGGAGGAAGTACTGGAATGGCTGAGGGAGAATGAGTACCTGTGGAGGAAGGGCCACAGGCTCTATCACAACACCAAGAGGAAGCAGGCAGCGTGGAGAGAGAAGGCGGAGAGCCTGGGCTACACTTCAGATGTACTCCTGGGATAGTGGAAGCACATGCACACCTGGTATGGCAAGCTGCACCTGAAGAAATCCGGGTAGGCCGCTGTCAAGCTCACTGACCGGGAGACCTATGTCATGGCCAGGTGCAGCTTCCTGGAGGGTGAGATCTGCCACTGAGGAGCAGCCCCTCTGTCAACCCTCCCCCTCAGACAGCCCACAGAGAGCAACTCCTCTTCCAGCCAGGAGACAGCTACCCTGTCTAGGCAGGTGTCTTTGGAGGACCCCACGACAGAGACCCCCCCGACAGCTGCACTCCCCATGCCGGAGGACGTGGTGGATCCCCTGTCTCAGATGGAGCAAGAAGAAGCAGCCACCAAAGACCAACCCACACCCACCCCCAGCTCCACCTCCACAGAAAGCAGGCAGAGAGGCAGACCGGAGGGACAGAGCCACACTGTCCTCTTGGAGATCAGGGACACGATCAAAGCCAGCACAGATCTCCTTTCCCAGCTGGTCCACTTTGACATACCATCCTCGAACTGCAAGCCCTTCATCACCTATGTGAGCCAGACCCTCATGGACATGCCCGAGGCCCAGTACCAGGTGATGAAGGAGAGGATCACAGCTCTTCTGCACCAGGCCCAGCTGAACCTGCCTCTTCTCCAGGCCCAGCTGAACCTGCTTTTACTGACTCCAGGTCTGCTTCTCCACCCAAGGCGATGTCACAGCCCTTCCACGGATTTCAACAGCCACTCGCCTACCAAGCCTACCACTACCAGGACTTCCCACAGCAGAGGCAGCCCTTCCCAGTCCAGGCCCAGCTTCATCGCATGCCACAGATGCCACAGATGCCTCACCTGACCCAGCTGCAGACCAGACAGCCCCACTACACTCCTCCTTCCTCCACCCCACAGCCAAGCCCTTCATCAGAACATCTGTCATCAGTCTTGGGCCTCACATCCCAGGTACTTGATGAAGGGCCTCTCAACCTCACAGGACTGAGTCAGCTCTCTGAGAGCTTCCTGCACACACCATCTCCTGTTGTACTCTCGGGGCCAGGCACCCCAATGGCGCCTCAGACCAGCACTCCAGCAACAGCCATCTCCACAGTCCCTGGCCCCTTTACATCTGAGACCATGGGCACGCCTCAGAGTGACTGAGAAGAGTGCCAGAGACTGAGTTGTTACCTGTTCACTTTATCTTTGCTTAAGACAGTTTACTTGGGTCATTCTGCTTTTTAATAAAGTCATACAGTTTGTTATTAATAAAGGTTATCTTTGCTTCACACACTTGGTTCATTTTTTTTACTTAATAAAGTGTTGGGGAAAACTTTGAAAAAAGAGTTAAGCCTTTGCATGCTTGTGGGATTGGTAAGGATAGCTGTGGGATGGGTAAGGATAGTTGTGGGATAGATAAACCTCCAGTGCAAGCATAGTGGGACTGTATGGTCCACCCTCCCAGCTGCCACACACATGGCTCTTTATTATCAATAACAATTTATTCATTGAGCAACACATTTCAACATGAACAAAACTCTTTATTAATGCCCTGTTCATTGTAGGGCCATTCAACATACATGGCACAATCTCATCAGTCTTCTTCTTCTCGAGTCACTACACAAGTCCTGTCCAGTGCAGAGCGCAGGATCTGGCTTTGGTGTTGAAAGTCTCCAGGTCATTGACAGTGCATGGCTCTGGTAGGAGGGGGCAGACCAGAAGATGTTGCATTGTCTGATCCTGCCCACAATCGCAAGCAGTTTCTCCATCCCTATTGTAGCCCCATTTCTGCATGAGGACTTTGCATCGTCCTGTTCCTGTCCGTAGGCGATTCAGGCATGACCAGATGGGCCATGCCTCATTTGAACCCGGAGGAAGTGATTCACTTGGTTCATAGGAGAGCTGATGCGTCACAGACTGGAGGTGGTTGGACCATAGGGTAATCCTTCGACCGTGGGCGGTGTCATCAAGGGATTCGGTTGAATGGAGAAAACTGCGTCTGGATTTGAGTCTCTTTTTAGCCGGTTCACGATTGTAGAGTGGGTGGCGAGGGTTAACTTCTTGCTTGGTTTTCTCCATCTGTGCTGAGACCTCTCGCCTGATGTGTGGTGGAGCAATACCACACAGTAAGTAAAGATCATCTACTCTTGTTGGACGCAGACATCCAGAGATAACTCTGCAAGCTGCATTCAGGACTGGGTCGATCTTTGCAGCATGGGATGACCTACACCAGACAGGGGCTGCATATTCGGCAGTGGAGAAGCATAGAGCAAGAGCTGTGGTGCGGATAGTTTTGGCATCTGTTCCCCATCTTGTATTAGCAAGCTTCTTCAATATGCTGTTCCTTGCTCCAGCTTTCGCCTTTGTCTTGGCAATGTGCTCCTTGTAAGTAAGGGAACGATCCAGTGTGACACCTAGATAGATCGGCTTATCGGCTTATTGGCGTTCACGTCGCGGTCCCTGTCAGGAATTTCTCCTGCGAATCCTTCTACCACACTACACAACTACTAGTTCAATCTCATCAGTGTTATGAGACATGCTCAAGGAAGCATCCATTAAGCATCTACCATCCTGTCTTGCCACTCCACTGCTCCAGCTGGGGAGTTGCACCAGTGTTTCAGGAGGTGCGCTGCTTCTTCCCTTCATGTGAAGCTCTGTTGGGGCCTTGCACATCTACAGTGTCTTATCAGGTTTTGTCCTTGCCTCCATTCACCAGGCTCCATGTCCCCATTGCCTTGTTGAAGGTCCACAAGCCTGTTCTGCAACACTGGGTAGCGGGTGCGCATGAGATTGTGCAGAATGCAGCAAGCTTCCACGATGCTTCTCACAGTCTGGGTGATACTGCATGCTGGTGAGAAGTACCTGGAACCTGTTGGCCAGGATGCCAAAGGTGTTCTCCACCACCTGTCTTGCCCTGGACAGCCTGTAGTTGAAGATCCTCTCTTTACGGATGAGGTATCTTGAAGTGTAGGGCTTCATGAGGTAGGTTCTGAGGGAGAAGGCGTCATCACCCACAATGAAGTAGGGCACATCTTGCGTGTCGTTGGGTAGGGGGTCTGGATCTGGAAAACCCATGATGAAGTTGCGTTCTAGCCCATCCTTGAGGTCACTGACGTTGTATATCTGGGCATCTGAAAGCTGACCCGTTGCCTGAAGCATCGATGTACATGAACCATGGCAAAGAGGATGATGCTGAAGAAGCCCTTATAGTTTAAATAATTGGACCCTGAGTTGGCTGGAGCTTTGCAGGCCACGTGCTTGCCATCTATGGCTCCAACGGTGTGTGGAACGTTCCACCTCTGATACCACTGCTCTGCAACTTTCCTCCAGCCTTGTTCAGTGGTGGGACACTGGAGGAGCTCCTCCACATATTCTTCGATGATGGCCTGCACCACTTCTCTGACCACAATGCTGATGGTGTTGTGTGGCACCCTCCAGGCATACTGCATGTTTTTGTATGTGGTCCCAGAGGCCAGGTGGCGCAGAGAGTGCCACCTTCAGTCCAGGGTCCAGGCTGGGACGGAAGTTGGTGCTTGGCTTGGTCAACCTGGGTCTCAGCCGCTCCACAACTTCGTCAAACATGGCTGGTAGCATCCTCATGAAGTTCTGGAATGCACGAGGGTCTTCATTCCTCAGCTCCACCATCAGCTTGTCATGGAGCCCAAACTCCACTCTTCTCCTGATCCATCTTCGGACCTAGACAGCTCTTGGACGTCTCCTCCTTCCCCAGTCTGAAGAGGGCTTGGTTCTGGTGTTGAATGATGGCGGCTACCAAAAGGAGTGTGCGATGATCCATGGTGGACATCAATGGATAATGTGGAAGAGCAAGAGCAAGGCTGAAGAGGTCTGCAAAGTCCATGTAGAATATCCTATGTCAGTTCAGTTACAAATCAGT
>BLBF01000044.1:7008708-7052662 GCA_015471245.1 Laticauda colubrina
TTTCACAGTTAAAGCTGCAGACACTCTAACATACACTAACTATGATTCATAGTTATTATTTCACCTAAACCAGTTAGGGTAAACAATGTTATCCCTAACAGGGGTAATTTCTGTTCACTGTTTTTTCACGCCTGCCCTGTCTTAGGTATTCTGGCTATTCCCAGCTTCATGGTAGCCATGTTGACTGCTGCTGTTCCTCATCTTTGGATGAGGGCTTTTCCAAGTCAGGGAGGAGAGATGTGGCTCTCCTTGACCAGCAAGTTGCCCCCCTTTATTTCACCACCCCTACAGGGTGGCTATGGCTTCTCTTGGAGCCTTCTGACGGGGAAAGCTTGGAGCAGGATCACGGAGCTTGCAGTCCTCATCCCCAGTGGCACTGGAAGCACTGTCTTAAGTCCACATCACCTTTTGTTTTGGGTGGAAAGGGCAGTGAGTCGCGAGGCAACCCACATTGACAGGTTCTAGCTTGCATGTTGAGTACCAAACAAATTAAGAGTCCCGGGATTTTCTTGTCAAAATGCATTGAGTACCAAATTCGATGAGTTTTGAAACAGTTGAGCATATTGAGGTACCACTGTAGCAGTAATTTTTTAATGCTTCACACAGGGAACTGCACATTAGAACCCAATACTCTTTTTAAATTGATACTTGCAAATTTAGTACATATGTTATTTCTCTTCCAAATAAAGTTTGGTTTCTAAGTTGAGTAGTTGATTCTCAAGCCAATATTAATAAACCATGTGCTCTTCATCAAAATCTTCAAAGAAATAAACTATAATTTTGCATATAAAGTAATCAAATAGCCACTTGTCTGTAGTGGTATAGGGCAGGAGTATCAAACTGAAAGCCTGCCACAGGGTAGCTAAATCTGGTCTGTGGGGCTGGCCTGGAAATAGCAAAGGACCGGCCCATGATGCCTCTTGCATCCAAAATGGGATGAGGGGGAGCCGTGTGTAGCCCTTCTGCAGCCCATTTTCAACCTGGACGGATTCTCCCAGTGCTCTGCCGACCAAAACAGGACGTGTGCAGCTTACTGCTCCCTGTTTTGGCTGGCAGAGCACTGCTCAGGAGGCCGTCCAGGCCAAAAATGGGTCTGTCTGTCTCTGTCTTAAATTCAGTTCAAAGACATGGTACCCAAAGGTTAGCATATTTCATTTTCTGGTTAAAACACAATGGTTCATTCCTGCGTAGTCTCTTTACAGTTTAATAGGGCTTTTTATAACAAACACAAGAGGAGCTGGATTTTTGTTTCTCAAACTATTGTGGCTTCAGAAGCAGAAAGAAAAAATTTCACAAGGGTACAAAGGACAACTATTTTAAGTCTCTTAAATAGAATGAACAGCTTTCTCACAATAGTGGAACAATCCACCTACGGTAATTGTGGCTTGCCTATCTAGAGGTTTTTAAAGGGTAAGACAGTCACCTGTTAAGGACATTTTAACTGGTTTTCCTGCACATTGCAGCGTGTTGCAATAGATTATCTTTCACAATTCTATTTTATATAAAATGCATGTATGAGAAGTTGAAACAACATTATTTGTTATTGATCACTTCAGATAAATTATTAAAGGTATGGTTCCTCCTATTAACTGTCCATTTACTTCCATCTCATCCTACTGAACTAAATGGCAATTGCATCTGGTTTCTGGTTTTTGTTTCTATCTACTGTAGGTTATTGAAAGTTTTCTAAGTAAAGAAGTGAGTTGTGTTACAGCCAGAGCTGCAAAGCTAGACAAGAAAGAAGGCTAAAGAAGGAAATGGTTACTCTGCTGAAAGATGCTGGAAGTAAATCTTTTTCAAGACTCCCAGAGGATCAGGGATGCCCCTTGCTCAAACTAGTTGATGTGGTAAGAACTTGTGGTTGGAAAAAATGCTTACTCTTTTTTATACATATTTTTAAAAGAAAGAACAAGATCTTGGCATGTTTTCAAAATTAACCTGCTGGTTTGACCCCTAGTTCTTAAATTTGTTTTTTGTGGGATGCTAGTGAGCTTGCATTCCTTGTGAGAACTGCTAGATAAAGCCAAGTAGCACAATTTTATCAGTTTAGGCAACAGCCTTGCTTCAGTTAAGCTCTGATTACATGCAGATTCAACTACTTTTGAATAGTTTTATATTTATATTGTATTGCAATATAATTGCAATGGCTGGTAGCATCCGGGGGGAGGACGCAGAGCGGATGGAAAGCGGATGCGGAACGGAAACCTAGCGGATGGAAGCAGATGGAAGCGGATGCAGAGCGGATGCAGAGCGGATGCGTAGAGGATGCGTAGAGGATGCAGAGCGGATGCAGAGCAGATGCGTAGAGGATGCAGAGCAGATGCGTAGAGGATGCAGAGCGGATGCGTAGCGGATGATGCGGATGCATAGCTGCATCCGCTTTCATCCTTTCTCCATCCGTGCTACTAACGCGTGTCCGTTCCGCTTCCTCCCTGCGTCCGTTTACCGCTGGAACGGATTTGAGTTGCGCGGATATAGCAGATGCGTAACGGATGCAGAACGGATGTCCCCTGTATGCCTAGCGGATGCAGAATGGATGCATTGGATACATTTTCCGCTCAAAAGTTTTGAACAGCTCAAAACCTTCTTAGCGGATGAAATGTCAATAGACGGATGCTGGACGGATAGAGAGGAAGCAAAACGGAGGCAGTGAGTACAGAATGGAAGCATTGCGTTAACCAACGGATGGCAAGTGTTTTTCTCCGTTTTACATCCTCTTTCCATCCGTTGGTGCAGTGTAACAGGGGCTTTAAGTTTTTAATGCCTTTTTGCTTTAATTTCCTAAAATTCCTTTATATTGTTATGATTAAGTATCTTATAATTTTAATAGTTATTTTGTGATAAACATCTTCAAATTTGGCATATTTATTTTTCAGTTTTAAACATTTTTATAGATTATTTAAAATGCTCCTTGATTTGGCTGATCTTGAAAAAGATAAGCAGAGTACTGTAGACCCAGTTAGTAGTTCCATGAGAGTTTATCAGGAAATCTCAGATGTAGAGGCTAAACTGGAAAGTTAACAAAATATGTTTGAAACAGTGAGGGGAAAATAACTTTTACAATGGATATGAAAAGTCTACCCACCCTTGTTAAAATTCCGGGTTTAGAGAAATAGAAAAATCAGACCAAAATAAATCACTTCAGTTTTTTTTTTACCTTTAATGTAACATATATGCGATGCAATTCAATTGAAAAACAAACTAAAATTTTTGGGGGTGGGGAAATAAATGATTAGGAGACACATTTATCTGAAAGGAGAATTTAGTGTACTTTGTGATATACAATAAGTAGATAATTTTTTTCTTGTGTGTGAAAATAATGTAGTATTTTAATTTTGCCAGGAGATGGCAGACCAGAACAATCAAGTATTTGCCTATATTTTATTTATTTATTTGTTTGTTTGTTTGTTTTTGTTTGTTTGTTTGTCAAACATATAGAAGATGACAAGTATAAG
Organism: Laticauda colubrina; assembly: GCA_015471245.1. NCBI lineage: Eukaryota > Metazoa > Chordata > Lepidosauria > Squamata > Elapidae > Laticauda > Laticauda colubrina. Next base: position 7,012,164 of record BLBF01000044.1, read on the forward strand.
TATGAACATAAACATGAACAAAGCAAGTAAATACAGATAAATGGGGATAGTAAGACAGGGATGGTAGGCACTCTGATGTGCTTATGCATGCCTCCTTTATATAATGGCTTTATATTTATATTTTATAGAATGGCTTTATATGTATATATGTATGTTAGATACAGATACAGATAATCAGAGTTGGAAGGGACCTTGTAGGTCATCTAGTCCAACCCCCCGCCCAAGCGGGAGACCCTACATCATTTCTGACAAATGGTAGTCCAATCTCTCCTTGAAAGTCTCAACTGATGGCGCTCCCGTATGTATGTATGTATGTATGTATGTATGTATGTATGAATGTATGAATGTATGTATGTATATATATAAAATGACTTTATATTTACATTTTATATAATGAATATATATAATGGCTTTATGTAATGGCTTCCTGGTTAAATGGTTAAATTCATCCATATAACAGAGTACTAAAGCTCTTGTTTCACCTTTATTTTTATTCACCTTTATTCACATTTTTGGTGAAAATGATGCCTCATCGGACAACAGTTTTTCTAATCAAGACACAGTACCTCAAATGTGTCCAAAATCCAGATGTGTCCAAAATCCAGGACCCATGAAATTTCAAATTTGGCAAACTATATAAAATATTTTATGACAGAAATCATCATAAAACATTTTATAACAGAATACAAAATAGCATAAAATATTTCCTTATGAATGTTTGACTGCTCCGTAGTTCAAGAAGGGCTCCTTTAAAGTAGCTGCATCTCTGAATATATCCCTGAATTTTTAAGAACTTTTGCATTAAGTCAGTATGTTGAAAGTCCTGTCATTTTTGAATGCATTAAGGAGTCTGGTAAGTAAATAATTCTTAAATGATAACTAAAAGGGTGATGAATTGTAGGGTATTTGATTATTGCTGATTAATTTTTCATTGTCAGTAACTCCTATGCTTTAGCAGTGTAATCATTATTAGATAAAGGCAATCTCTATCATGAGAAGACTAGTGGGGAAAGTTTGGATTTTGAGGTGGAAGGTGTCAGGATGCTGTTAAAATCTCATTTCTGCATAGCTATCAAGTATACCTTTAATTGATTCACAAAGCAACTAAGCATATAAAAGCATTTCACAAAAATATTTTTTCTGTGATGGGCATAGTATTATGTTACACTATGTTATTCAGTTCTGGGAATTGAAATCCATGGATCTTAGATTGTCAAGATTGAGAAACATTGATGTAGACCAATACTGTTGAACTCATACATAATGTTTGACATATGACAATTTATTTAATGATGATCTGGGATTATGCCACTTTAGAAAGGGTACTTTACAGCCTATAAAGCATTTCCAACTGTTCTAAAATATTGCACCACCATTCCTGTGGTCACATGATTATGATCTGGGTGCTTGGCAACTTATTTGCATTTAGGACTGGTTGCCAAGTCCCCTGTGATCATGTGATTGCATTTGTAATCTCTGTCTGCTTCCCCAGAAAGATAGTGGAGAAGCCAGCAGGCAAATATTGCCAACAGTTGCTGTTTGCTCTGAGGATTCCCCCTTGCCTCTGAGAGCTGGTTAAAAGGGCTCTCTGCTGGGGGGGAGCTGAATATCTTTGATGGAATGTGAAAACAGAGCATAAATCTTAAATGTTTGAATTCTGCTCCTGCCAGAAAAGTTTCTTTTCTGTGCACATAGAGGTAACTTTTTTTTGGGAGGGAGCTGTTTTAGCCAGCTCCAAGACATGAGAGGGAGCTGAAATCCAAACAGATAATAGAGAGGCTGCATGATAAAATAAAGAGTGTTAGGTGCCTCAGGGAGGTAGAGGAGGACTGGCATAGGCTGCATGCCAAGAGTCTTTCTGCTCAGGGGCCAAAAATCCTGCTTGGATTTCAGTAAGGAGGATTTTCAGCTTCTGAGTAGAGCCTTTTAAGATCTCCTCCCTCTCCATTTAAGGATCCCATGATCCTAATCTGGAACACCATTTGCTTAGCAATCTGTAAGATTGCTTAATGACCACAACTAAGAAAGACAAGTTTGTAGTTGTTGAGCAAAACAGTCATGTGACATCTTGCTTTTCTCAATGGCAAATTACAGTCCCAAACTGGGCAGAAATGGAGGATTACCCATACCCTTTAAAAGAGCTCCTTCATATCTTATTTTAATCTCCGTCAAGTATATCATTATAATCAGGGGTGGGATTCTACCAGTTAGCACCTATTTGCTAGAACCGGTTGTTAATATTCTAAGCAGTTCGGAGAACCGGTTGTTAGAAGAAATTACTGGCCTAATCCTGTAAGGAAGGTAGGAAGGAAACATTCTGGTGTTGCTTACAGAAACTGCCTCTCTGTCAACCCTTATTAAATTCTTGGCAGGACTAGACTTCCTGTCTCAGGAACTTCTCTAGAGTTATTTTCCCCTCCTTTGCTGGTACTTTGCTTGTGTGGAGTGACCATTCAAAGTTACAGTGGCACTGAAAAAAGTGACTTATGACCATTTTTCACACTTACGACTGTTGCAACATCCCACAGTCATGAGAGGCCAGGTGAGGAGATGCGTGCCTCGATGTGAGTGATACTGAGTTGGCCACACCCAGCCAATAACATGACCACCAAACCATGCCCACCCAGTCACATGACCACCAAGCCACGCCTACCACTTAAGCCACACCCACAGAACTGGTTGTTAAAATTTTTGAATCCCACCCCTGATTATAATTGAATTATATCCAGAAAAAGACTGGCAACCAATGCAGTTCGTGGAGCAGCAGTGTTACAGGAGTCATTCTTGCCCCCTCCCCAAAGAAAACTTCCCCTACTGCCATACTCTGCACCAGCTATAGTTTCTGAAAGCTCTTCAAGGCTAGCCCTATGTAGAGTGGATTACAATAGTCCAGTTATGAGATGACCAAGGACCGAGCTGCTGAGGATAGGAAATCCTGATCCAGGAAGGGTTGCAACTGGCCCACAACACAGTATGGCTCTTCTAGCCATGACTACTTGTTGAGAAGGAGTTGTGAGTCCAATAGAACAGGGTTTCCCAATCCTGGGCTGCGGCCTATTTATAATCAGCTCAACTGATGCATGCATGCAGCTCAACTTGCATGAGTGGCAGTTTGAGTTCACGTGGACAGTTGTACTTCTGCGAGCGTTGGGCCAACATGCATGTGCTGTGTGTGTATATGTGTGTGTGTGTGTGTGTGCCAGCCCACCACTTGCACAGCCTCCTCTCTTCCTCCGCTCACTCCCCTACCAGGCTGCTAAGCTGCAAAGGTTGGGGATTGCTGCAGTAGAAGCCCCAAATTGCAAACTGGATTTTTTTAGGCCAGTGCCACTCAAAGTCAAATATGGCAAAATCCTGGATCTCAGTATCCAAAGTCTTATCAGGGTTCAGTCAAAGCTGTTGTCTCCCATCCAGGCCCCCATAGCTTTCAGGCACCGCAAGAGTGTGGCCACAACATCACTTGGGTCACCAAAAATGGAAATGTCATCATCATACTCTAGATACCTCAACTTGTGGTGACAATCTCATGATGATCTCATGCAGCAGTTTCATATAGATGTTGAAAAGGAGTGGAGAAAGTATGAAGCCCTGCAGTGCACCACAAAATAGCAGCTGAGGGCTGGACTTCTCATTTCTTGGGAATGAGAGAAAGAAAGGAACCGACCCAGCACAGAACTGTGCCTCACAGTCCCAGTCTCCACAACTGACTCAAAACGATACCATAATCAATGGTGTCGAGAGCCACTGAGAGGTGAAGAAGAGCAAGGACGATTGCATTGCCCCCATCCTGCTCTTGCCAGAGATCATCAACAAACGTGACCAATATCAGGCCTAGATCCTGACTGAAAGGGGTCCAGATAATCCATTTAATCGAGGATCCTCTGCAGCTGTCAGGCCACCACCTTTTCCACCTTTTCCATTTAACTAGATCTGTTTTTTATTTCAGATTTTTCAATCCTGGTGTTCCTTTGATGTATTGCATTTTGATTTATTTATTTTCCAGCCAAATAGCTACAATCAATCAATCAACATTTATTGTCAGAGTACAACATGTATACAATGAGATTACCTGACCCATGTGGTAATATCTGCATTTGGAAATTAAAGACATAGTATAGTTGCTTGAAAATTTGATAATCTGACAGAATTATGATTAAACCTTGTTTCAGTTCTCCCCTTTCCTTACAAAGACAAGCAATTAAGTAGAAATGTTTTGCCTTTTTTCCCTCAACTATCTTTGGAAAAAATGTGATATTTGTTCCTTAATGCTCTTCTTCAAGAAATATTGTCCTACATACAAAGATTATCCAAGAAACAGCCTCTGCAAAAAAAAAAAAAAAGATAATGCTGGAAGGACTTGTTCTGATTATAGGAATGGAGGAAGATTTATGTAATAGTATAGCAGAATTGGAAAACACCTTTTTTAAAGATATAGATGCTTTTTTATGGAATAAGAGAGACATGTTGTACTCAATCATGGCTGGCTGGGGAATTTTGTCCACACATCTTAAAGTTGTCAAAGTTCAGAAACATTGATATAGGCCATTCTTTCTTGTGCCAGACAAACGCCTATCAGAATATGTAAGGGTTGAAATTATTATGACCTCCATTCACCTCATAAAAAAATTACTTCTATAACAATACTTGCTTATCATAAAAGTTGGGGGAAGGTCTCATCATGAAAGCAAAAGTTAATCAACCCTTTAATTTTTCTTTCAGCTGATTGCATAATATTAAATGATCAAATAGCAGGCAGGACTTCAAAGAAATTCCAGGATATATAAGATAGCTGATGGAAATTAGACTTGATTTGGAGAGAGCAAAGTTGGATGATCATCTCTTCCATGGCTTTGGAGACACAGGAGCATCGGCCACAATTCAGATACTTAGTGATCTAACTGACTAAAAAGACAGGAACCAAATCAGTCCCTGTTCAATTGCATAGGATTTGCATAGCAGACTGCTTGCTTCTGAAGATGCCAGCCTCAGTTGCTGGCAAAATCTGTCATTTAGACAAGTCACTGAACCTGAAGCTCAGTACTGCCACCATCTGTGAAAACCTTCACCAGTATATTGGTAGTCATTTTCTGCCACATAAGCTCTCTATGCCCAGACTGATCCAAGGAATCAAAAAGATATACTACATGGGAATGATCCTCATTATTCCCATGTAGTACAATTTATTAATGTATTAAATTGTATACTACCTGGCTCTCGATGACTCTGAGTGGCTCATAACAAACATTCATATTTCATGTATAGTTTGCATTTTTTAAAAAGCTTGCTCTGGTTTAGAATCTTGCCTTATCTTAATATGTTTTCTTAGTTTAGGAGAAAGCGCTTGTTTCTGGATCCCTACTTTTAAAAAGTGAGTAGAGAAAGTGTTCTGAGTTTTCACTATGACTTGGTTGCACATCTTGATATACTCTGTGCTTAAATGAGAAAAGTGAGAAAAGGCTTCAGAAAGAAGCAATTTCATCCAAAACCAGTCCTTTTCCTCACTCTCCAGCAATGCTTTTATCCCCTCTTTTTGAAATGGAAAGAAAACACACTGCTTCAGAAGACCATTGCTTCCAAAATGAGGTCAGGAAAGTTGGTACTTTTGCATGAGGCTGGGACTATGACTGGGAGGAGTACAGAAAGAGGGAGAGTGAAAAATCACGGTCACTCTGAGGTTTTTTTCCTTCTGGCAACAAAGTTCTGTGTCTCGTGGAATAAGAAAAGCCACCTGCTTTCTCCATATTTGCTAAAAAATTGAAATACTGTGCCACATTTATTTTTCCTCTCTAACAAACCTACACAACTGCTGAAAGGGAGGGAGGGAGGGAGGGAGGGAGGGAGGGAGAGAGAGAGAGAGAGAGAGAGAGAGAGAGAGAGAGAGAGAGAGAGAAGAGGAATAGGCCAACTGGATCCAATCAGATTGTAATTCATGGTCAGGCTCCTCCCCCACTGCCAGTTGTATTGTTTTTTTCTCATGGAAAATATAACTCTTGCCAGATCATTTTGACCTGTCACAGTGACTGGCTGGTAATGAAATGATAACTGTACAGTGACAATAAATCTTAAACAAACACCCTTTGCCTTGGCACCAGAGCAAGAAAAGTGGATAGATGAAGTCAAAAACACCAATTCAGTTAAGTGATATAACCAAAGAAAAGATTTGGTGACAACAAGCAGGAAAAATGATTGAAGAACCTTTTGTGAGAATTAATCCTGAATAGACTTAACACAGTTTATTCACCTAGGCTTAAGTCCATTCTTAATGCCAGTGAGAATCTGGAATTTTCATTGCTGGATATTTTACCCTATCTTGCTTCTCCTTACTATACTGGCTACCTCTTCTGGGAAATGTTTAAATGTTTCTTAATATCTGAATCTGCTGATGGATTTTCATTATACGCCTAACAAAGCTGAGGCCCATCTCCTGTTCTCTGGAGATATGCTATTGTGGCTGCCAGCCCTGGATAATGTCCCGTTCACTAACAATGCTGTATTGCCTTCGTGCTGGCACTATGCCTACTCATGAGGCAGACTGTTGTTTTAATATAATAATCGTCTTGTTGCATAGTGTTTAAGTAACTGTCACCTGCACTAACTTGCTCAGCTGTTTCTTGCAGAATTGGCTACTTTAGTAACAATCCCCAGCCTAAGAAAGGTCATTATTTAATTTTAAATAGAAGTGGTAGAGTTTGGATGATTTCTTTTAATCCTTGTTCCAAACCAAAACTGAAAAGCAATATCTATGTTGTTTCTTATATTAGCTGTCAAAAATGGCTTCGCCCTCTTCACTCTTTATCTTTTATTTCTTGTAGTGATGCAGAGGAAATTGTGGAAATGTGTGGAAATTGAAGACCATAGCAGGTAAAGGGAGCACTTCTGGCTTTATAAATTTGAATACATAAGACACCCTAACACACACAAATTTGTCCACATTTAAGAAATGCATGGTTTGGGCATCTGTGCAGGTAGAGTGCGCCTAGTGCTTTTCATCTGGTCTCTTGAAAGCTCAAAGAGGCCTTTGCTCCTCTCTGGAACTTCATTTCTCATAATTAACCCCCAGTCCATTTTTTGCAAGTCTAGAAGGGCACAAAGCACATTGGTTTTTTTTTGCAGGAGTGAGAGTGGTGAAAGGTTCTTTCCAGGTTTCAGCAGACTGGATAGGGAATGGGATAATTAATGAGCCATATCTGATTCATAGATTGAAATTGTCCACTACTTTCATCATCTCTTATTTTAAGATAATTATGATTATCTCCTGTAATTAAAAGCACAATTCTCTTTAATACCAGTAACTCTGGAATTACAATTGGTTTTAGAGCTTTAATTTTTGACAAGTTATAGACATTTTTATCCTGCCTTTTTTCATCTAATAGGCCTTCAGATATTTGAAGAGATGGAAATCTTGTGGAAGATTTTTAAAAGTGATCTTAATGATTGGGCAGAAACTGATGAGGGACCTTTAATGCCAAAAACAATCCCTTGAAACAGAGAAGAAATAACTGAATAGTGAAGCTTCAGTGAAACATCATAATAAAAATCCAAATCCTGTTACATATAGTCATTCTATTGTGACGGTTTTATTTAACCATAGTTTTTGATCTTTTATCAAAGGCTATCCTACATATAATGTATTATGTTCAGTAATTTAAAAGAGATTACAGAAGATTTGTTTTTTATTAAAATTTTATCCCACCTTTATTACTTTTATAAGTAAGTCAAGGTGGTTAACATATATAATATTCCTATCTTCTCCTCCTTATCTCCATGAGAAGAACTTTGTGAGAGGGGTTGGGCTGAGAGAGAATGACAGACTAAAGTAACTCAGCCATCTTTCGTGCTTAAGGCAAGACTAGAACTCAAAATCTTCTGATTTGTAGGCCAGCACCCTAACCACTACAAGCTAACTGTACAAGCTGGCTGTAACATATATTTTCATAATTGAAGTTCAGCTAGAACAGAATGGTCATAATCATTTAGATAGATAAACTACATGTATAAAGACACTTGACTGCCTAGAGTGAGTCCCAGTCATTTTGATTTCATCCAGCTAATTCTGTAGCCAGAAACTAATTTAAACCATTTACTGTCTTGCCTAAGTTAGTTAAAAAGTAAATTTGAGTTGGCTGTGTCCTATATATTAATGTTTCTTCGTTTTAGTTGATCTAAGTAACTGGTTTGTACAAATATCCATACAGTTTCAAACAACAATTTCTTAGCTTACCTTCTGGAATTACCATCCAAATAAAATATAAAAATTATTACATGAAATGTTTAAGTTCTAGCTATCTACACTAGAAATTAAGCATTTCATATAATAATTTAGTTACTTAATTATTCATCTTGAAGAATACCATCCCCAGCATTTTTGATCTATATAAATTTATTTTAAAACAAAAATAAACTAAATGTCTATAATTTTTTCAGGGTATTGTAAGCCACAAGACATTCAAGAATATTAACAGGATTGTGCGTTCTCTGACTGATTTCTATTGTTTCTTGCCATCTCTTTTTTCCAATTGGAAGTATTATATGCTGACTGGGAGTTGGTTTAACATTTATGGAGTTCATCATGGCTGGGGGAAATATTTCCTCAATGGCTGTTCCTAATTTTCTCCCCACAATTCAGTTACTTTTCTCTTCTTTATTTAGGCAATTGCAACCATTTCTTAGTGTTCAATAATTTTCCTTGATTATATTTCCCATTATCAAGAACTTGTGGCATATTTGAATCCAGTTCAAAGTAAGTATACTTATTGGAATTGGGGAAGGAATAAAATCTATTTAGGAAAGATTTAAACACAATAAACATAACCCAAACTTTATGTGTGTTTTAGAAGCTAGGCTGGCAAGTTCCTGTAGCATTTTCCCTTAACTGTGTGCTCCAATGGAAAAATTTAGAAATTTTGATAAGAGGAGCTCCCTATTTTAATGTTCAGAAAATAGCTTTGGATCTAGATGAGGATCATAGGTTGTGCGCAAAAAACCTATGAGGTTGGTTCATCGTTGCAATGAACAAAATCAAGGTTGAGATTTGGATTTATGTGAAGTAAAATTGAAGTTCTAATACATGACTCTTTCCATCTCTGCAGAGAATCCAAAACCAGTAAACCAAGATCTTTCTTTATCATGCCCAAAGTGCAGTAAGGCAACTGTGAGTGTTGTTGAGAAGATTTCACAGATTTACAGATGGTAAGAAAGCACCCTGTCATCTAGAATTGCCATAGACATTTCTAGGCTTTATTGAGATGCCGAGTTATGACAACATCTGTCAGTCCTGTACCAGGTACATAAAAATTGAATTTCATGTTGTTAAAATTGTTGCCGCTAACAGCTGTTTTGATTGATATAGAAATATGTTGCAAATACTATGCAAATAATTTAATTACATTACATCATAAAACAAGTCAAATACAGTAGCTAAACTAAAACATTGGATAAAAATAAAAAACATAAAAAACATTACCCAAATGTTCAATTAATTCCCAAGGCAGGGAGTTTTACTGCTCCCTTGCCTAATAGTGCAGATCTACTTGAAGTAGAACCATATTGAATGCTGTTGAGACTAGTGGGAGACTATCTCTATGTTTATTGCTTCAGAAACTATAAAATCTGGTACTTTCCTTTGTATCTTCTTACTTTACATTCCTCAAATAAAGAATGAGCTGCTGGACATCCTGGTAACAGAATGACACCTGAAAACCTGGCCCATTTTGAGATGCTTTGAATGAATGCCGTTTAAATTGCATTCATTGAATGAATGCATGCATGCAATTTAAATGGAACTTGATTAAACTCTTGCCTTTAAAAAAAATTGCCTGTTCAATTGTTTTGCACTCAAGGTTTTCTACCTGCCTTTTCACAGGAGAATTTTCCTTTCTTTGGGTGGTAAGTCTAATGCGATGGAACAAGGTGTTTTCGCTTTGGTTTAATATTTAATATTCTTGTTTTCTTTCCCATCTACAAATTTTGTTCAGTTGTTAACTTTCTGATGGCATTGTCTTCACAGCATTTTCAAAGTAGGCAACATCAGGAATTTATCCTGGATTTTATCCACTATGCTTTCTTAGATAGCATCATCTCCCAACTGAGCAGTGACTTTGTGTGTTCCTGCACTCCATTGCTGAGGTATAAGTATAATTCACAGGTAGAGAAGAAGAGTATCAAAGAATGATACTGTTTCAAAGAATGAGAATTTCTGAGTTCTTTTTGCTTATTAAATATGTTGTTTCCTCCTGCTTTCTTCAGATTTCTTCTTTGCTACAACTAGTAAAACATGTAGGCAGAAGAGAGAGATAGACAAGAGTAGAACTTCAGTGAGAAATTATGTCCAGATTTTATCCTGCTTTTAAAAATGAATTAAGGATTCTTATTCTTCAAATCAACATTATGCAAGATGCCCACACAATAAAGCCAAAATTCTGTACATGTATCTGGTGTAAGCTTCTCTGTCTCTGTCTGTCTCTCTGTCTCTGTCTCTGTCTCTGTCTCTGTCTCTGTCTCTGTCTCTGTCTCTGTCTCTGTCTCTGTCTCTGTCTCTCTCTCTCTCTCTCTCTCTGTCTCTCTCTCTCTCTCTCTCTCTCTCTCTCTCCCTCCTTCCCTCCCTCCCTCCCTCCCTCCATCCTTCCCTCTCTCCTCCTCTCCCTCCCTCTCCTCCTTCTCCCTCCTTCCCTCTCTCCCCCTCTCTTTCTCCTGTGTTTTTTGTGTATTTGTAAATGCAAGATTTTATGGAAAGAATAATAAAACAGGACAAGAGGAATTTGATAATTGATTGAGTGATTGATCAATTGATTATTTGCTGTCTGTCATTTCTGATTCCTAGTGACCAGACTGCTAAGTTTATTCCATGGTAATGCCTGGTTCGAGCCCAGTGGGAAGAAAGTCTTGCTAATTTGTGTAGAAGCCAAGTATTATTTTTGTTGCAGTACAGCACAATAACATAGGCAGAACTTGTGATAGTGTAAAGCATTACATTGGTATCTAGCTCTTTTTCTTCTCAGTGTGTACAATGTTGTTTCTTCTGAATTTGAAATGGAGGCTGCTGAACATTTTCAAGTCAGGTAGTGGAAAGTCAGATACTTTTTTCAGGGTTCAGCAGATCATCTTGTTAGCTTGGAGAATCTACCTTGCTTGCTTAAAGAACAGAATTTATTTCACGACAGTAAAATCCATAGAGATGACCACCACATTAGTACCATTTGCCTGTAACACCCACGAAAAAGGCAGAGTGGCTGCAGACACTTGCATAAAGACCCTGGTGAATGCAAATTTGATGTTTCTCCTCAGGAAGGAAAATTCCCAACAAATATTACCTTGCAAACTCAAGCACCCTTATGGCCAGTAGGGACTGGTGAAAAAAGGACACATTGATATCGGATAAAAGCTTACCTAATAAGAATTTGTTCCCTACAGACCAACAAGTTGAAACAACAGGACACTTATTTCCTAATCAGTTTGCCTGCAATTTCATCATATATCCTCAACTCTTATTGTGTTCCCCCACAGTTATCTCACAAAGTCCTCCACTGTCAGTCTTGTAAGCCTGTTGCTATAGACACGAGCTATCTCAAAAACCCAATGCAACAGCTAGACCAGAAGGAGGTAGCTGCAATCTCTCCCTGTAAAGAATGGAAAATGCACAATTCTTGCAGCTTTTCTAGCATTGATAGTACATTAAGCAGCCTATCTAGATTCCATGAGGGCAAACAAGTACCCTGAAACTGGTGGACTGTGAGCTCAAATGCTGCTCACCTTGCATAGATATATTTGAATTAGCACAGAATATGTTGCCACAGCAACCAGGTTCAGGGCCCAGCCTTTCCTTTCTTTCCCACTAACTAGTCTTTCTTCAGAAACAAAGGATTCCATATCTGAATTAGATGAACGACTTTGGAGGCTGGCAGGTGCATGCCATCCCATCTTCGGAGAATCCAATTGATGCTACATTGCCCTGGATCTGTGTTAGCTTGAAAGTAACCATGAATCCATCTCTGTTTTGTACTCTGATATACATCTGAGCAGGGACAGCTTAAATGAGCAGAGCAACCTTCTGGAGATAGAAAGGACTTCTTGTGAGGGTTCCAAGTAATAGACCCATAGCAAACAAAACTCTGAGGCAGGTAGATTCCTCAAAGAATAGATTTATTGGGTATATCATATTGGCACAGATCTGATGAAAACCGATTCTGAAGGTCCCACAGTTTTGACTTAATTAAAAGTAAAAGTTTATCACTTTGTCAAAACAATCACTAGTCACATGGTCCATCATGGCACTGACTAAGTTGCTTGGTGACATCACTCCTCCTTCTTCTGACCTGGTATGAGAATGTCCTTGGTTCCCAAGAGAAAGTATTTTGTTTTGGCTACAAAATCCTAGCTATCGCAAATCCCCCCTACCTATCCCTCAGTTGCAGTGTAGCAACACTGAAGCTTCCAAGGTGACTTCTGTCAGGTCAGCTTCAGGGTTGACACTTCCTTTACTAGAGTTGAGAATTGCCTGAAAAATGGCCCCTAGTTAGACTTTTCTCATCAACTTCTGGCTGCCTATTTTTTTAACTGCATATGAAGTTTTCATGTAAAACCCCGAGTTTCTTTACCTTTGTTGCAGGAAGGAGCGATCTGCCATTTTGGATGGGCTCATTTGAATGCATAGTGTATTTATTCAAAGACCCCCAAATATCTTTGTGTGTAAAAGAGGGAGGTAGAGCCTTTTCAGAAATTAAGCAAGAATATTCATCTATGTAGGTACCTCTATTAGGTACCTCTATGTAGGTACCTCTATTACAACAGTCCTAATTGGATGTCCTCATTTATTATGGGGAAAAAGTAGTTACAGTAATATTTTTCCCTCTCCTTTGTTACAACTTAGTGTTAAGGAGGTAAAGCCATCACAAAGGTTTGTGAACAGCAGTAAAAGATGGCAAGGATGCTCACTTTTTTCACTTATCAACCAAGTTGGAATAGGGCACATTTATGTTCCCTCCTATCCTCCTCTGAAGACAATTATGTCTGAGCCTTTTAATAGAGGCAAGTGAAAGTAGAAAAGCTGCTTGTACATTTTGCAATTATCTAATTTCAATTGCCCATCCTTTTCAAGTCCTACAAGCATTTCTGTGTCTGCATATCAATGTGTTTTTAAATTAATGATGTTTTTCTTCTTCAGCTTCTTTAAATGTAACTGAACATATCCTCTTTTATAAAATAAGTTTATGTATATCAATATACCTGATGTGTTGAAGAGATTATTAGAGTTTTTGTCCATTGCTACTTGCTTTGTGTATCTACCACAGCCAGTCTAACTCACAAAAAACAAAATGTGTATGCACAGAAGACTACAGTAATAAAATTAATATTATTAATAAAGCACCTAATATTTTTCAGAAAAACACATCTCTTGTAGTACTACTACATCAGTTACCAATGCCTAAAATATTTTTTTCCTTTTTTAAGCTCAATTTTTTTAATATATAGTATTATATATAATAGTCCAGAATCATAAATTTAGTTTAGTTTACTTTATTGTCACTGCACTTCATACAACGAAATCAAACACCATATTCAGTGCACATCATGACCATGAAAATAAACACAAACACACATCCTTCACCCTTCACACATTGAACCAGAAACCCCCGACACCACACCAACACTGCACTATACAGCAGAATTCAAAAGAGCTACTGCCCTGGGATAGAAGCTGTTTTTCAGCCTAAGCATACAAAACTAGCAGTTTGTATTCTGGGAACTTCTTCTGCAATCAAAGACTCAGGTTGCACTTGCTTCAACACAGAAGCTTTGGCATGCCGGACACATTGCTTTTTTTTTTTAAAAAAAAGTTTTTATTAATTTTCTACAAACAAACAAACATACAAAACATTAAAAACATCTACTCTCATATATACTTCCGGTGTATCGGTTGGTTCATCAGTTTTGTGCATTCATTTTATAGTGTCAATTACAATTATATTGCATAACCACTCATATTGTCAATCCATATTCTAATATTACTAAAAAAAAATAAAAATAAAAAAATCTTTTTCTGACTATACTTTTAATCATTCATGCTTTGCGAGATAACAATACTTCAAACAGTTTATTCTATAATTTGTCGTATAATCATAACAAATCAATCCTAAAAACTCTTCATATATATAATATTAATGCTCTATTATTGTATTTTATCATCTAACCATTGATAAAAAAAACCCCAAATTGCATAAAATTGTTTATCTTCTTGTTCTCTAATTTCAAATGTCAATCTACTCATCTCAGCACATTCCAATATTTTCTTAATAATTTCTTCCTGCAATGGTATTTTCTCATTCTTCCAGTTTTTAGCAAATACAATCCTAGCCGCCGTTAATACATTTACAATCAAATATTTCAAATCTTTATTATATATATCAGGTAAAATTCCCAATAAAAAGATCTCTGGCTTCAAGTCTATGTGTTTCTTTGTCATTTTTTCCAACCACATGTGAATTTTAGTCCAATATTTTCTAGCATTCTCACAAGTCCACCACATATGATAGTATGAGCCAGGTATCTGATGACATTTCCAACATTTTTCAGATTTATTCTTGAACATTCTTGCTATTCTTGTCGGTGGAAGGTGCCACCTGTAAAACATTGCTTTTTGACTCACAGTAGTATGAGAAATTAACGTGGAAATTTCACGTTATATATAATGACTGGGTCCAGACATCACTTTAAAATGACAACTTGGTTAGATGAAGGAGTGTAGCAAGGTGAATTTCTTTCCCCCTCATGTTTTTCTTTTTCAGCTGAATGATAACACCCCCCCAAACCTATTCTTTTCTGTACACAGCAAAAACATACATTTGAGATGCATGTTACTTCTGTTCTTCTCTCTGGAAATATTCAGCAACTTTTACCAGAAGCTTCGATTTATATTGTCTGCTACTGTTTAATAATGCCACAGTAATTGCCACGGTCTGTTTTTATTCATTTTTGTTCTTCACAGTAAAAATGTTTCTCCCACAAATGTTACTTTTCTAATGAAATTGGTGGCATAAATAATAAAAACAACAAGAATACAATAGTACTATTAATGAATGGAAACAACTGAAGGCTCTTTCACTCTTTTACAAAAACCAGGAATTTACATAGTGAAAGATAATTAAGTCTAGTTTCTAATCTAAAACAACAACAGGGAAAATATTCTAATTAAAACTAGGAGACCTGGACATTCTCTATAACTTCTTGATTTACCTTAAACAGGCTAATACAGCAACATATAAATGGAGGAAATTATTCTAAAAGGCTTTTTAAAATGGGATGCTAATACAGAAATCATTATAATGTAACAGATGGTCAGTGTTTGTGTCCTTTACAAAATTTGTGCTAATAAAAGAACAACTCCAGACTATTGTAGAAGCAACCATATTCTGGTTTTAACCAGAAGTGAGAGAAAACTTATAAAAAACATGACAGTCATGACTTAAAAATATATGGTATCTATTTTAATTACAGGAATCAAAACAATAAAATGTTTGGGTACTTAGCATTTTATGATAAAAAGGCCTGGATGTGGTTATGGAGAGAACTTAAAAAGCCAAAAATGCAATAAAAAACAAAAAGAAGGTCCTTTTGGCATTTGGACAATAAGTGATTTCAAAAAATTGCATCTTATAGGTGTAAATTTGCATCTGTAAGTTGACCAAAATCCTTGGTCTTAAATGTGCCACTCATGTAACTTAAAAGTAGGGCAGGATACTTAAAACAATGAACAAATTGCAGCAATTACTTTATAGCTTGGGCCCTATTAAAAGGTTGAAGGACAGTTTGGGTACAGCCACAGTTTACTTGCCTGTATCAATTGACTACTAAAACAAGTTTTATAAAAACTGAATTGTATCAGAAAAGAAAAAAACAGAAACAAATTACTGGAGTTGCTTCACATCCTTCCTCACCAGTTTCCTCATTGAATTTGCAGATGAGAAACTGGTGGGGAAGGTCACAAATGATGATCACACAAATGCCCTGGTAGTGATCATATGGCTGTTACTACTACAGCTGTAAACTTGGAGGACCAGTTTTATGTACATTTTTTTCAGTGACACCATAACTTTAAATCACCAAAGTTACAGTATCACTGAAAAAAATAGCCATTAAACTTGACCTCCAAGTTATAGCTGAGCAAATAGACATAAACTGAGGGCTACCTATAGCGCCTCAAACTTGTCAATGGAAGTACATCATGGTACAGTATCCTAGGCACAATCTTCATGGTGTACCAGGTTTGCTGATCAGTTTGCTTTAGTGTTGCCTTCTATATAGAAATGATATCTGTACAAGATTGCATATTGCTGGCTGGCTTGGAATGACTTACTAAATAAGATTTCATTTCACCTAAATAGGTCAGGCTTACTCTTCTGACCTGAGTAAAGGGGATGGAATTAAGCATAATTTATAGGCTCCTGGTAATAGTGGGAGGCATTCTGTCTTTTGGAAGACCAAATCTTTGACTTTAAACTCAAAAGCTTCAATAAAATCGAGAATCTGATCAATCTCCAAAAGTGGCAGATCCTTATATAAATGATCATTATGCCTATGCTTTATTAGTACATTTTATTGTGATTTGTACATTGTCAACAATCAGGTTATGTGTTCACATAGGAGGCTGATATATATGTATCTGGTACCCTTCTCCTTTTGTGAGTTTTACTGCCTTCTCTCATGCTTGTCCATACAGAAAGTCTGTGTCTGGAGCTGGAGAGCAAGCGAGCACCAGAGACGGCTCTTCCATGCTAAAAAGGCAGGAGGAGGGATCTTTGTAGCTCACGTGTCCATTTTCTCCCTTGCTCCCACCCCCTGCAATTCTCCACAGTTCTCCTTCACATCATATTAGGCTCTTCTATCCATCACTGCATAATCAAAAGGAAGAATTTTTTGTCTTTCTCCTGCCTGTTTACAACTCTTTGCTGATTCTGATTTGCCTCTACAAAAGATTCCATCGCCTGCCCTGAACTGCTTTTTCTTCCACTCCTCTTCTTCCACCCTTCTCTTTCTCAGAAATAATCCAGAAGGAAGAGCAAAGAGGAAAAGCAAGGAGAGGCAAGGCAAGGAGCAGTAAGAATCCTAGACTTTCAATGCAAAGCAAAAGAAAACGAAGAAAGGGCACCACAATCTGCCTCTCTTGCATGCCACACAGCTGGTGCCAACTCTGGTTCCGATTATGAAGGCATTATGAGCCGCTCGCTCCAGAACTGGGTGTTGACAGTTTTCTGCTGCTTGCTGCTTTGTCATTCAGGTGAGGAAAAAAACTCTTTCCTTTGGCCTCCCAACTTTCCCCCCCCTTCTTCCCCCCCCACCTCTCTTTGTATTGTTTTGGAGTAGTGAGCACTGTACGAGGTAGGCAGCTAGGTACAGGATAGTACCAATCAAGCAGTGGGAGTTACATTGCATACATTTCTCAAAGTGACAGGGAGCACCATATTCCAGTTCTGCCTCCTTTCTTCCTCCAGCTTTAATTTCTCACCTTTTGGAATAGGGCACACGGGGAGGGGGATGCTGCAATTTGCTGTTTGTAAATATATTCCTTGTTTAAAATCCACTCTTTTCTTTATAGACACGTTTTTACATTCCATCAGCTCTGGGACTGCAGTCTTTTCTGCTGCATCGACACATTTTCTGCAGTTCCTTTCTGAGGTGGAGAAAGGAGCAACAGCTGGGGAGGGTGGCTGAAATTGCCTGTCAGATTTACCTGGGAATAGAGCAGGAGGTGGAGGATTCCTCTAGCATATGCCATTCAAGCTTATACGAGGGACAGCCATGCCCATAGATTTCTTGATAAACATGAATGAATTGGATGAAAGAAGCTGGGGAAATGGGAAAAAGACTGAAATGCTTAGGAATGCAGTAACCCAGGGTTCAGCCTAAGTATTTTAGATGCTGGGGCCAGTCAAACAAATGATTGTAACAAACAAAAGGAAACACAGTCCTTGAGTACATGCAGAGTGCATTCCCTTCGTTTCTGTCCAGTGGCTTGGAGCATATCCAGGATTGAAAGGTAGTAGTCAATTGTAGGAATGGGTTGACTTTTCTTTATACTAGCTATGTGCAAGTGTTCTTGCCAAGGATTGACTTCTTTTAGCATACACCAAGGTTTGGCTTAGCCCTCAGATATCTTCTGGAGTTCAGCCTGCAATCTAGAGCAGCTTATCTGAGTATATTCAGATTTTTACCTTCTCCTGATGTCAAAATGACCTGTTTCCCTTCCGTACCAGAATTTATGCACAAGGATTTTGACTTCCAAGTAGATTAAACTCCTTTGTTGATCTTCCAGCTACTCTTTTCTCTTTGCTTTGATTGCAGCTTGGACAACAATTGTTGATTTTGTTCTGTTTTTCTTCTTGGAGATTTTGTGAAGGCAGATCCACAACCTGGTGATTTGCGGAGGTGGATCCCAAATTCCAGTTGGCGCAAAAGATGGGGTATTTCAGAAATCACATATCCCACTAGGCTGGTGAAACACAACTCTGGGGGAGAGATCCAGAAGTATCACCTGGACACAAGAGTGAGAAAAGAGATTGGTGGCAGCAGAGGAGGCGACAGAAAAGGAGGAAGCCCTGTAAGTGATCCCAAGAAGCTTCTCCCACACACCATTTCATAAGCTGGTTTTCTTTTTCTTGCAGCTTTGTACTGAGATTCCTACCAAAAAGGCACAGGTGGCTGTAGGAGGAGAGAGCAGACTCCAAGCTGTTATTTGAAGCCAGATGGTACACACATGTAATGGTTGGGTGGCAAGAGTTACTTCCAACTTTTTAACTGGATACTAATATTCAGTGGTGCAGCACTTTGGCCATCAATTTTAGACAAGTCAAGCATTTTTCTAGGACAAGAAGTGAAATATCTCATCTGGCATTACATCTCCTGCCTCCTGTTGCCAAAGCCAAATCTTGCCATCATTCTGAGTTAGATATGTCCGTGGGAAGGGACATTGGACAAGTTACCCTTGTTCAGGAAGCAAAAGATGCTTTCACCCCAACACATCACTTATATTTATCTTTCCTATGGAATCAGTAGCAATAATTGCTAAGCTATAATTTATTGAATCATAACTTATTAAACAAAATACTATTATTTGAATTTCCATGGCATAAGCAAATGGTTTTCCTTTCTGCAGGCCACTAAATTGTCATAAAAAATACTGAGGACTACTACATTTGCCAAGAGCTGGCAACCTACTGACTTTGAGCACTGTGGTGAATGCATTCCCCAGATGGTACCCCTAGGAGTCCAAATTAAATAAATAATAATAAAAGATTAAATGGCCGTGTCTCATGATACTTTGGTGCTTTCACCTAAAATACCTTAAGAAATTTGCCAAAACTACCACACTCTTGATAATCTCTTGAGACTGATAGTGTATATGTGTATGAAAGATCATAGGGGGCAAGTGATATACACTGCAATATTGTGGCACAAATTCTGCCCCTTGTGCATTTGTATGGAGTGCAAGTTCAAAAACCAAAGCTTGTGTCATGATCTCACAACTCACATTTTATCATTTTGATGTCACTGATAGTTGTAGATGCTTATGTGTATCTCTGTTGTTTATTAGAATGATTTCAGTCTCTTGTTCAGGAACTACTAATGGATGATAATTAATAAACATAATAAAACTTTCAATTACTATATGCATGTCCTACCTATGGTCCCTAATTATAGACTGAGATCACTGACAATAAGTCATGGTTTAAAAAGCACACAAATTCTAAATCCAAACTAAAAAAAATCTACTTGCAAGACTTGCACTGCTTTATTATAATTTGCTCAACTGATTTGATTGTGCCTGGAAAAGCAGCCGATAGTTTCCTAGTTGGGTGGGTAAATTTTTCCCATCCATCTTTTTCCACTTTGCAGAAGATGAATATGGAATTCCTTTAAGAGGGCATTTAGAACATGAGCCCACTTGACAGTTGTCAATAGGTTTTTCAGTATTTTGTTTCTGTATTATTATATATTCTGTGTTTTTTTCCTTTTTGTAAGCTGCCATGTATATGTTTAGATCAGTGTTTCTCATCCTTGGTAACTTGAAGATGTGTGGACTTCAACTCCCCAAATTCCCAAGCCAGTATGGTTTAGATTGTGATGAGATATAAATAAACAAACCACAATTGCTATATTCCCACAACAAACTGTGTCTTCTCCAAGAAACTGTATCATGGCTGAAGCACAAATTTACCATTTTGTTTTAATCTAGTCTAATGTGTTATGTGAATTTAACTCTTGAGATGATGGTGCACTGCAGCTAATTTCATCACCCCAAAGGAAAGTAATAAGGTATGGATAATGAGATCTGGGATTATTTTTCCACCTTTTGGGGTAGATGATAGACATTGCTCTAGAATCCAATCTAAAGAATTCAAATTATGACAATCATGGAGAGACATCAGAAAAATATAATATCTAAAAGGAAGTTAAAATTGCAACTTTCAGCTTTTATATAGAAAATAGCAGCAGTTTAGAATTACCTCCACTTTCCTATTTTCTTTACTAGTCAAATTCATCTTTGTCCATGTTTCTTGAAGTAGTACTATTGGTAATTAAAGATGAGTGTTACATACTGAGCACAATATAAAAGCAAAATATTTCACAATTCGTTCTCAATTTGTGTCCATGACAAAAAGAAATGATGAAAGGCTAAAACTGCTAGAAAATAGAACTATTGTACTTGCAAGACATCTCGGATATCCATATTCCTTTTTAAAATCTGAGTTTCCAGATAGTTGGATTTCAAGATTCTACAAGCAGATATTACGAGGTCATCATTTATGTAGAAGCATATTAACTGAACAAAATCTTACTCAAAGCTGATCAGCTTTGCAATATAGAACCACTACAAATTTTACAGATGCAGTTTTTGATTTAGCATTCATGTAGACATTAGATAAATTATTGTTTAATATCAATGCAGCCATCTTGATTGCTAGTCGTGCTTGCAGATAAACTATCCAGTTAACCGAACCATGGTTTACTGAATTCACTTAATTATCAATGATGGCATAATGCATGGAACCAAAAGCTAGCCAAACATTTTTTAATGTGCAAATCCAATTTCTGGATTATAGAAAGAAAAAGTAGACAAAAGTCACAGAATATTTGTAGCATGAGCTGCGATGGCGCAGTGGTTAGAGGGCAGTTCTGTAGGCTATTTCTACTGCTGGCTGCCTGCAATTTGGCAGTTCAACTCTTACCTGGCTCAGGGTTGACTCAGCCTTCCATCCTTCCGAAGTTGATAAAATGAGGACCCAGATTATTGGGGCCAATATGCTGACTCTGTAAACTGCTTAGAGAGGGCTGTAAAGCACTGTGAAATGATATACAGGTCAATGTGCTATGACTATATAAAGCAATTATATGTTGTGTAGTAGTCTTAAGTCATTCTAGATTGTTCTCCCACTTTTGATGCTCACCTCTGAAATGAAAACTTTTTTAAAAATGGAAAATTTAATTTAATAATTACATTTATCCTCTCTCTCACCCATACCTTTTCTAGCATTGTTGGATTACAACTCTTATCATACCTAGCTAATTATATTGTGCTTCATATCTGGAAATCAGCAAGTTAAGAAAAATAGTCTGAATAGAGATGTCATTTACTTCCTGATGTCAGTTCATCTTTCACCCTTTCATGTTCTGTTATCTCTGCTTTCTCTTCCTTTCTCCAAGACTGTGTTAACATGGGTCCCTGCTTGATCACATTTTAACTTTGCACACATACCCACCCAAGTTGTCAATGTGTTATGTGAACTCATATTGGGTATACTAAGAAAAAAAGAAAAAGTTGATAAATTGCCATGAATTTATGAATTGCCATGAATTATGCCATGCAAACTCAGCCAGTGAGAATTATGGCTGCTGTTTTTGGATTCAAAAAGTTGGGAGCCTAGATAAGATGGTGGTTGCCATGATTCAAATGGTGTGACTTACATCATGATCATTTCATTTTTGTGTGCTGATGTGATGATGCACAAATCAATATTCTGATGCACGGAGCCTGTTATGGACATATATGGCTGTCATAGATAGTTTCTTCAGGAAAGATATACCTGACCTTTGTAAGGATACTTGCATAGCTATTTACAGAGTAATACAGTGAGAGATTTTTAAAATGTTTCAAAAAATAAAGGATCACGAGTTAAATATTTGTGAGAAACTTGTGTATTCCGCTCACATTTTCATCTTTCTCTTGTTCTACTGACCTCAGTATGCCAACTTCATAGATAAAATTAGAGATCTTAAAGTAATTGAGGGAAGGTTTATTTGAAGAGCTGCCTTAGTTTTAAAAGTCTTGCCAAGCATAACTGGGTAGGGATGAAGCTGCAGGGAGAATTGGATATTTTTGACAGTTTTTCTTTTGTCTAAAAATAAACAATTAATTAATTTTAAAATTCCAGATAATATCTACTTCAACTTCTAGGTTCAGAAAGTTGCTATACTCTTAATAATTTCAGAGGAGAGACAAAGTGAGAGACACAGATAATTTTTTTTTCATTCATAGATCAGTAAAGAAATAGAAGTTCTTCTTTGTCCCCAGAGTAAGGATATGTTAATGGATATGGTCTGTTTTTAGTTTATCTTGTAAGATATTCTAGGTAAATGAAAGCTGTTTTATTATTAATTTATCCAGCTTTTTAAAAATTTATATAGGCATATATCAGATATAGGGTTTAGTTATAGATCATAGAAAGTGAATATTTCAATAGAGGAATTTTGTTTGTTTTGTTCATAAATAATTGTACCATACTGTACTCTACTACTATAAAATAATGTCTATAAAATAATAAAATAATGTCTGAAAATGTACGTACCATCATTAGAAATGCTTGATTGCTAAAATGCTAATCATCTGAGCTTTAGTGAGTTCTAATCTTTTTTCTGATGGAGAGTAAAGTTTTTCTGTGAAGTGTAATAAAGCACTTCATATATACCTCATAATATAATGAGGTATATAACTCAAGAAGCTGGACATATTTAATAGTTCTGCTCCTGTTTTCTGCACAACAGCCCTGAGAAGGCTGAGAGAGAATGACTGCCCCAAAACCATCCAACTGCCTTTCATGCCTAAGGGAGACCTAGAACTCACAGTCTCCTGGTTTTTAAGCCTGTACCTTACTGTTACACCCAAGTTAAGTGGATAGGAGAAATTCTCACTCAAATTCACACATTTTAGAAATTGATGCCTGGCCATTTTTCATCTCACAATACATATTTTCTATTTTAACAACTTCCTAGAATTAAAATATTTGCAAAATATTATTTCTATGCTATTCTAGGATCTCAGTGTCTTTTATATCATATCTTCTTCTGTGGTAGCTATTCCAAGATGATAGTTTTGTTAGATAGAGTGTAGGATTGTTCCTCAACTATGGGGTATACAAAAGCACCCATTTGTAAAATGTAGATAATTTTTGTTTCCTGGAATGCCTTTGGCTCTGCCTTCCTTAAGGCCTGGTCCCACTTCATTTACGGAGGCAAAGAGGATGTGAAACATAAAAAAAAGCTTGCCATCCATTGGAAAACGCTATGCATCTGTTGTGTACTCACTGCATACGTGTTTCATACGCTCTATCTGTTGACCATCCGTCCACTGCGATTTCATCCGCGCAAAAAGTTTTGAGCTGCACAAAACTTTTTGAACAGATGGATGAACTTTCCGCCGCATATGATGTACATCCGTGACATATATGGGCAACAAACGTTCAATGTCTGTTATCCGTTAAACGTCCGCTTTATCCTCTCTGCATCCTCTGGCCATCCCCTCAACTCACATCCGCTGCACCTGAAAACGGAAAGAGGGAAGAAACAAAACGTACACGGAACGTCTACACAGTGTTAGTAGCACAGAAATAGAAAGGATGTAATCTCGTATATAAAGTATTAAAAATGGACAAAACTTTTGTATCTGGGATGTATCTCGGATATTTAGGATGTCTGGAGTATGTCTAGAGTATGTAGAAGGACACTTAGTGGACAAACCGATATTTTCTATAAAAAGGGGGAGAAAATCATCTGGATCTCAGTATGAGTCCAGCAGCTGTGGTATACAGACATCATCATCCTTGGTCTTGATCTTCCACATCATCAATTGTTCTCCACCATAGATGATGACACAGTCCATATAATCGCTGCGCTCATTCATCAGCAGAACCAAAACCTGTTCAGACTGTATCAAGTTTTACACAGAAGGAGAGGAAGGAGACATCCAAGAGCTGTGTGGGTCCGAGGATGAATCGAGAGAAGAATGGAGTTTGGACTGTATGACCAGTTGATGGTGGAGCTGAGGAATGAAGACCCTCGTGCATTCCATCACTTCATGAGGATGCCACCAGCTATGTTTGATGAACTTGGAGAGTGTCTGAGACCCAGGTTGACCAAGCCTAGCACCAACTTCCATGCCAACCTGGATCCAGGACTGCCAACCTGGATCCAGGACATTGACTCTGCGCCACCTGGCCTCTGGAACCACATACAGAAACATGCAGTATGCATGGAGGGTGCCACACAACAGCATCAGCAAAGTGGTCAGAGAAGTGGTACATGCCATCATTGAAGAATATGTGGAGGAGCTCCTCAGGTGCCCCACCACTGAACAAGGCTGGAGAAAACTTGCAGAAGAGTAGTATCAGAGGTGGAACTTTCCCCGCACCGTTGGAGCCATAGATGGGAAGCACATGGCCTGCAAAGCTCCAGCCAACTCAGGGTCCACTTATTACAACTACAAGGGCTTCTTCAGTATCATCCTCTTTGCCATGGTTGATGCTGACTACAAGTTCATCTATATTAATGCTTCAGGCAACGGGTCAGCTTCAGATGGCCAGGTATACAACGCAAGTGACCTCAAGGATGAGCTGGAATGCAACCTCATCATGGGTTTTCCAAGTCCAGACCCCCTACCCAAAGACACACAAGATGTGCCCTACTTCATCGTTGGTGATGACGCGTTCTCCCTCAGAACCTACCTCATGAAGCCGTATAGTTCAAGATACCTCACCCGTGAAGAGAGGATCTTCAACTACAGGCTGTCCAGGGCAAGACAGGTGGTGGAGAACGCCTTTGGCATCCTGACCAACAGGTTCCAGATACTTCTCACCACCATGCGGCATGAGGCACATACTGTGAGGAGCATCGTGGAAGCTTGCTGCATCCTGCACAATCTCATGCGCACCCACTACCCAGTGTTGCAGAATAGACTTGTGCACCATGAACAAGGGAATGGGGACATGAAGCCTGGTGAATGGAGGCAAGGACGAAACCTGATAGACACTGTGGATGTACAAGACCCCAACAGAGCTTCACGTGAAGGGAAAAAGCAGCGCAACCTCCTGAGACACTGGTGCAGTGGAGTGGCAACCCCAGCTGGAGCAATGGAGTGGCAAGACAGGATGGTAGATGATTAATGGATGCTTCCTTAAGACTGTTGCATAATACTGATAAGATTGTTATCTTAACACTGATAAGATATGTTGAGTGATCCTACAATGAATAGGGCATTAATAAAGAGCATTGTTTATTTTGAAATGTGTTGATCAATGAATAAATTGTTATTGATAATAAAGGTCCATATGTGTGGTAGTTGGGATGCTGGACCATACAGTCCCACTATGGTTGCACTGGAGGTTTTATCTATCCCACAACTATCCTTATCTATCCCACAAGCATGCAAAGGCTTAACCATTTTTTCATAGTTTTTACCAACACTTTATTAAGTAAACAAAATGACCCAAGTAAACTTTATTAAGTGTCTTAAGCAAAGATAAACATTATTAAACAAGTAAACAACTCAGTCTCTGAGACCATTCTGAGTCAGAATAGACTATTCTGCATGCATGCTGCATCCTTTTATATCCACTGAGCGGATGCAATTCATACCCCCCGCATGCGCAGTGAACGCTTTGCATCCGATATACATCCACGCGGCATCCCCTTTGTTTCCTATAGGCGTACGTGATGCATCCGCTTCATCCGCTATGCGTCCGCTTTGAAATTCTCCCCCGGAACCCCTTCAGAGATGTCATCTGTTTCCATCCGCTTTCATCTGCTAGGCTTCCGATGAACATCCGTTTAACATCCCCGCTACATACTACCCACGTCCGTTCTTTTCTGTTCTGTTTATGCAAATTTTCACCACTTTTTGGAGTGGATGAAAACAGATGGAGCCACCCTCAAAATTTTGCTTGTCTGCTGTGTCCTTTATGCATACGTTTTGCGTCCATTGGCCAGTGGGACCGGGCCTATAAAACCTACTTAAGTAGGGAGAAATAGAAGAAGTCACACAGATTATTTTGCTTTGCTGCATTTTAATTCTGGTTCTAACCACTGTGAGATCCCCTGGAGTTGTGATAGGAATTAACAGTTGATAGCATTCTGGGAATTTAATTTCAGAGAATAATATTAGAGATGGACTGTGAAGTATTTTCTGGCAGGACATGCAGAATTGGCTCACTTCCCTATGCAAAAATACCCACTTGCAAAATTAAAGTGCTTCCAGATGGACTGCTCAATGTGCTGCTAATAGAAAAATATTGTAGAAGTAGTCTATCTGTGGTAAGAATAAAAAAATGAGGATTATAATACAAGAGACAGGATGATCGTGCAATGAAAGCTTAGTCAAGAAACATTTGTGAGATTGCTGGAGAGGTAGTCTCAGAGTGGAAAAGTTATTTCCTTCAAACTCATGAATGTAGTGCATTATGTTTCCCTTATTTCATTAACTTGAGACCCTCTTTTAAAAACATAAAATAGCATTTACCATGCTTTAATATTAAATGCATTATACAGAGTCCAGTTTCCAATTAATTCAGTGTGATAGACTTGCCATTGATTTTCTTGTAAAATATATTTAGCTAGCTTAATTTGTGAGCCAGTTTGGGAGAGTTGATAAAGCACCAGGCTAGAACCTAAGAGACCAGAATTCTAGTCCTTCCTGAATCACAAAGCCAGGTGGGCGACTTTAGGCCAGTCACTTTTCTCAGCCCCAGGGAGAAGGCCATGACAAATCACCTGGAAAATTGCAGGAACTACACCAATCACCAGGAGGCAACACTGACACAAAGGCAGAAAAAAAATCTACAATAAACAGTTACCTTAATTTGGATTTAACACTGTCAATGCAAAAAAGCAAGAACATTCAGGTTTTAGAACAGTGGTCCCCAACCTTTCATGGACCAGCAGCAGTGGCAGTGGGGGTTTGTGGGAGGGAAGGATGGTTTCTAATGCAAGCCACTGCTTGCACAAATGGAGCTCTGTGTACTCACTTGCCACTTGTACAGCTTGGTCCCTACAGGCCCCTTGTTTTAAGAGGGGAACCCCTGTTTTAGAAGGTTCCCATTCTATTTCAAATCTTTCTTCTGGAATTATTTTCTGATGGCAAAAAGTATTCCCCCCCCCCCCCCAAATCAGTATCTCTATCCAAAGTCATTGTCATATATCAGCTACAAACTGAACATTCAGATCCTCTTAATGCAAAATAACCTCTAAAGGAGGCAGGGTAGAACGGTAATTCATACAAAGATACAGCAGCCTTTTTCTTCTGAAGATAATGTTATGGCAATAATTACACGATCAGTATGTCATTATATATTATCTGTTCCTGTGGGCATTTAACTTGGCAATTACTTAGTGTCAAACTAAGTAAGACCACAAAGATTTATTATTGCTTTTCCCAATGTTTCTGAGTATTTATTGTCTTAATTGAGACAAAAGTAAGGTAGACTACAACTGGAAAGACCAAAGGAAGCTTTTCACCAATTTCACAGGTTGTTCTGCGGGAAAATAGAAGGAAAGAAAGCATTGTCTTGAGCTGTTGGGATAAAGTAATGGTTTGAATATTAATAATAGTAAAATATACTTAATTGATACTCAGGATTACCATCCTACCAAGATATTCATTTCACAAAAATAAATTAAAACAGAACAAATAGAAGTGAAATGATACAACTTAAAAAGTCAGCTTCCCCAAACATTTAAGAGCAGGAAGATTTTGTAGAATCATTGAAAAGATGGAAAATTGACAAAAAAATGACAGAAAAATGTAGTTAGAAGCAGTTGTTGGGAGACCTCTTCCCCTGCTGTCTCTACAATGTTTCTGTAAGAAAGTTCCAGCTCTAATTTCTTTTTGTGATCCACTTTTGCCTTCTACACTTTCTTGATTCACTTCCAAACTTTTTTAATTAAACTCTCTGTTCTAGGTGTATGCAAGTGTTAAACTAGATTTAATTGAAGGTGTGCAAAAGATCTCACCCATAATAAATTAATCACTGTGCTACAATGGGGGCAAAGGTGAATTGCTGCTGCTGCTGCTGTGGCTGAATGTGGCGGAGTCATACAATCTGTATAACAATATATGCAGTATATGGCCAATGAGAGTGGATAGGTGTTTCAAACTACAGATCCACCTTTCTGTTTTCTATTCTAGCTAGTTTCTCCAGAGGATTATTTATCCCAGAACTAATCTTTTTGTTGTCTAGATAAATAAGTGGGCAGAGGACAGATTGGGCAGTAGGACAGTATTAAAAATTTCAATTCTGCATAGTACCCTGTTGATGATAAAACTTGATTTTCTGGCATTGGTTTGTTTTACATTTTGACAGGTTTGCATTTCCAAAGTTAAGCAAATCTAGGATTGCTACCCAACATTTTTTCATTCGAGATTTTTATGAAAGTTCACATGATTTCATTGTAGAGTGGTTATATTTCAGAGTTGTATCTGTAGCCTTCTGATCTTTTTCAGGCCATATTTCTGCAATAAAATTTCATCCTTTGTAAAGCTTGGAAAAAAGTACTGATTGGATTCAATATCAGTAGTGTCTTAAATTAAAAACTTGTTGCATATTCCTTTGAATCAACATGGTTGGCTTTATACTGGTGGACAGTTGATAAATTAGTCAGGTACTGTTTTTGCATGAACATGGATCATTAATTTCTTACAAAAGAAATAAAATGAGATCAGTAATTAAAGCCTTCATAGGAACAGGAAAAATTAAGAAGTAATTCAGTGTTCTAAACAAAACAAAAAACAACAAAACAAAAACAGAAGAGGTGGAAACTGAAGAAAACTACTAATTTCATCAATGTAGGGAAACAAATTTGTGGTTTATTAGTCATTATAGAATAAATTTAGTTATGGAAAAAGGGAATTGTATATAGTATTATATTGACTACTATATGGATCTACCATTTAATTATAAATCAGTCAGTGAAAACCAGAACTTTGGTTTTGATAAAAAGCTGAAATATAGATGGAACAGTATAATATCCATCTGAGATTATTTTAATAGTTTATTATAATAAATGGTTATATTTTTGTAGGTAAATGTGAGTTTCACTTTGAAGTGGACATTTCAAGATTTGTAATTTTATTTCATTTTTCTTTTTCTGTGGTAATAGAATAGAATACTTTATTGGCCAAGTGTGATTGGACACATAAGGAATTTGTCTTGGTGGAAATACTCTCAGTATACATAAAAGAAAAGATACATTTGTCAAGAGTTGAGAACATAAGATATGACACTTAATGATAGTCATAGGGTACAATAAGCAATCAAATCATACTTGGAAACAGTCTAGTTACAGTCATACAGTCACAAGTGGGAGGGGATGAGTGATAAGGAGTGATGACAAGATTAATAGCAATAGTAGTGCAGACTTTGTAATAGTTGAACAGGGTTGAGAAAATTATTTGTTTAGCAGAGTGATGGCTTTTGGGAAAAACTGTTCTTGTGTCTAGTTGTTCTGGTGTGCAGTGCTCTATAGCATCATTTTTTGGGAAGGAGTTGAAACAGTTTATGTCTGGGATGTAAGGGGTCTGTAAATATTTTCACAGTCCTCTTTTTGACTCATGCAGTATACAGGTCCTCAACTGAAGGCAGGTTGGTAATAATTGTTTTTTCTGCAGTCCTAATTATCCTCTGAAGTCTGTGTCTGTCCTGTTGGGTTGCAGAACCAAACCAGATAGTTATAGAGGTGCAGATGACAGACTCAATAATTCCTCTGTAGAATTGGATCAGCAGCTCTTTGGGCAGTTTGAGCTTTCTGAGTTGGCGCAGAAAAAACATTCTTTGTTGTGCTTTTTTGATGACGTTTTTGATGTTAGGTGTCCATTTTAGTTCATGTGATATAGTAGAACCTAGAAATTTGAAGGTCTCTACTGTTGATACAGTGTTGTAAGATCAAAGCAGAAACAAAATAGAGATGAATATAGCAAATTAAGTGCCATGTTCTGTACATATATATAAACATGTATTCCCCCTTCAAGTTTAAATAATTTTTAATAGCATCATCTCCTTCTAAAATACAAGAAATATTCCAGGGCACTTTCTTGGTTTATTATTTGTATATTTCTTTTTATTATTAGACATCAACCAGTTTTTTTTTATGTATCCTGTGTAGCATCTTCTTTCATTTCATTCTTGTTGCATTTTATTTTTGAATTCTTTTTCAATCAATGTCAGCCTTGTCCAGTAAACCTGTTGTATAACATCTTGTAAACACAATTGATCTATAGAGGCAGGCACTCTTAAAATTAATTTGTATATCCATTGTTCAAAAATACCCTTCAATAAGTCCAATTTTAAAATATTTTGCACTATTCTCTTTTAGTAAATCTTTCATGAAAGTGTTTAGAAAAAGAAGTATGCAAAACCAATCTCCTTTTAAAGACACCAAACACATTTTGAATGAGATGGTTATTCCCTTATCCCAGAGCCCTAAATCCATTAGAGACTGTTTTCTTGCTGCCTTCTCATGAGAAACAACTATCTGGAGCACTTGTGGGAAATCTCAAGGCCTCTTCTTGTCCAGAGAGGAATTATAATGATCTGGTATTTGCCAGCTCTTCAACCTGCCTTGGTTGTTCATTTCTTCACCATTTATTTTCCAAGAATCCAAATATATTGTTTATAATGTATATTAAAAAATGTTAATATGCATGATGAACTTATTTCTAATATTCCTGCTGAACCATATATAACTCCAGTATTAGCCATGGGTGGCACAGTGAACCATAGTGGTGCAGTGGTTAGAGTGCAGTATTGCAGGCTACTTCTGCTGACTGCCAGTTGCCTGCAATTTGGCAGTTCAAATCTCACCAAGCTCAAGTTTGACTCAGACTTCCATCCTTCCGAGGTGGGTAAAATGAGGATCCAGATTGTTGGGGGATATATGCTGACTCTGTAAACTGCTTAGAGACAGCTGTAAAGTACTGTAAAGTGATATATAAGTAAATGCTATTGCTATTGAACTTCTGAATCAAAGGAATCACAGTGTAGTGTACTGTAGAGAGTTCAGAATTCCATTTCTAAAAGTCTAGCAAAGCATGCAGGAACACTTAATTACTACCAGTTAACAAATAATACATATAAAGTGATACTTATGTGCCACCATAAATACACTTGCTTGCAATGATCCATAACTATGACATGGTTACACATTCATCATATAGAGACACTTCGAACTCTAAGTTTTTTTAAAATTTAGTTTTCAATATTTTGATATCATTTGCAAATGTGATTGCTTCACTGTATATCTTTTTATACATAATTTTTTTATTTACTTCACTGACCATTGAATGGATGTCATATATGTGTCTTACCACAGATGATTGTCAAAAAGTTTTAAAATATTACAAGAGTTTGAGATTTTTTTTTCTGTTGCAGTATTTTGGAACAAATTGCTATTTGGACATGTGCAAAATTCAGATTACCAATTGATGGCAGAAAGAAGATAGTAAGACCTGTTTTATAAATGAGTAATAGAATTTATGTTTTCATTCAGGGCTTCTAGAGTTTGTTATTTTGTTATTTGAGTATATTATTTTAACATTTAAAATTTTGTAAGCTTCCTAGAATAATCCAAAAATTGATGACATATCAGTTTGTGAAATCAAGTGACAAATAATTCATTAGCAAGAGGACTGTTAAATACCAATCCCTGGAGTTATTTTGTGATCCCAATTTACCTTTATTTATTTCTTTTCTGAGCAGTAAAATCCTGGGCTGTTTTATTTCATTATTTTTGTCTCATGTCTGTGGGATATAAAAAGTGAGAGAATGGTGCCTTGGTTGCATTTTGCAATCACCCTATTAGCATTCTCGACACTCCCCCACCCCCCAATGGATGCATACCAGTTGGTAATCTACGCTCATCCCAAGGTTTTTCATGAGCTTTGCATGAGAGACTTTCTCCAAATATTTTTGAAAACATTGAATATACAGTATATTTAACCACCCAACTAGTTTATTTGATTGTATTCTTTAGATAAAAAGAAAGAGAGATGGTTTGATGTTCTTTCTCCTACTGTAGCTTTTAAATGAGCCCCTCACCATGACTCAATGTGAGCAAAAGGAGTCACTGTGTAAACTGAAATTTGGAGTGACCTTTTTCCTCTGTCTAAATATGTTGTAAATATCAATCAAAAGGAAGTGTTAAATATATTTCTTCTCTTTGCAAAAGATAGTGAACTTGTCTTACCCTTCTTTTGTGTTGAGCCTTTTAAGAACACTATTCTTAAAAAATCATGTTTTTCAGCCTTTGAAATATTCTCACCACTTCACACTACAATTCTCCTCTCTTCTGCAGGAAAAGGAATGAGTAAACCACAGATCAGAACTAACTCCCATGTTTGAGTAAATTTGTTTTTCTTATCCCTTATTTTTAGCCTTAGCCCTTCCCTCCTCCGCTATTAAAAAGCCAAAAATTGTATTAGTTCAATAAGTTGCAGCAGCATTTTAGCAGGATTAAATATGAGCCAGGATTCAGTCCCAGAAGCTTTCAGTCTGTTGCCTACATTTCTTCCAATTGTACTGATGATCCATCTGATTTCACATTCCATTACCAAACCTCCCTCCCATTAGCACACTGTTTATGTTATGTTTATGGGCATTCTCTGATATAATTTCATATCCAAATATTGAAGAAATCTTCAGAACACATACAATCAGTGCTAATACACGCTCAACAAGGGAAAACAGCATGTCACAAAATACATTGTTTGCTTATGGTACTCTTTGCCACAAGCTTTTATTTATCACTACTGAAAGAAGGCTTTATAAAGGAGAGGACTCATTTATTGAGGACCCTCTAGCAGCAGTCAACTTCCATCCATTCTTGGTTTTTATAAAGGAACTTTTGGCTTTATGTCATCAAATAAAATGCAACATTTTAAGACAAATGCTAATTTAAAAAGGTGAGAGAGAAAGAGGGAACAAGTAGGATGCAGCAGTTTAAACTGCTTTCTGACATGGAAGGCCATACTTTGTGAGAAATAGAACAGAACATTAGAAGCTTAAAATGGTATTCCAATTTATGATTTCATGCATTTTATATTGAGCTTTGTGAAACCTTTACACTGCATATAATTGAAACTTTGGAATTCACTGCCACAACTACTACTGGCTGTCATCTTGACTGGGTTCAAACAAGGTTGGAACAATTCACAGAATTCATGAGGCTCAATGGCTATTAGCCTTAATGGTCATCCACATGCAGACTAGTGGGCTTCCTTGTATAGTTCTCACAGTTGCTAATCAGTGGCTAACCAGTCACCAACCGCTAACCAGGTTGGTGACTGGTTAGCCACTGATTAGCAACTGTGAGAACAGACTGCTGGACTAAATGGGTTACAGGTCCAATTCAGCAGGTCACACATGTTCCTATATTTCTGAATACAAACTTGTGCAATAGGAACATAGGTGTGTTGTTAACTAAAAGTGTCATTTGTTTGTTTCTGCCCAAATTCCTGCCAGTTTCCATTTCCTGACCAGGCTGTGTGAAACTATGTTTATGAACATGAACATCCTTAGGCAACTGTGGGAAAGATATACACAAAAATGTGAGATGTATGTAGACTCTGGAAGAAGCTTAAGAAGAAGAAAAAAGCCAAATAAAAGCTGGAAGGGAAGCAAACATCTCCTTTGGCTAGACACTGCTATTCTAAATACTGTACTTATTTGTAAAGTGCAGTTCCCTAAGCCATTACATTGCAGATCTTGCAATTCTAGTACATTCCAATAAGCCCATTAGATATTGATATTTTGTCTTACTAATGTTCAAGCAAAAGTGAAATCAGAGTGCTAGACTACAAAGTGGTGCAAAGATCTAGATGCCAAGTAGCTATCCCTATAATCCAGAGGTTTCAGTTGTGCTACTGCATAGAATACAGTAAATACTGATTCATCCTCTGATCTGACACCAGAACTCATAATGGCTCCTGCATCTTGAAAAAAATCTTTTGGAAAAAAACCAACCATAATATTGACTCTGTGTCAGTGTTGGTTTGTGCCTGCTTTAATTAGTCCTTGCAGGTGGTCAACTGCAGCAACTCAGTTCAACTTCATTCATTGAGCTTTCTCTTTCCTAAAGATTGCTGTGTTTGGGTGCCTGTAGTTTCCTGCAATTCCAGAGAAGGAATGAGATAGACTGGGCCTGTATATAAATTGGTTGTGGTATCCAGAAATCATCTTCTATGTTCACCATCCTTTAATTTTTAAATGTTAGTAAAATCCAGAGTTGGGCAGAAGTCTAATTATATCAATTATATCACCATATTTGTATTTTTTATAAAAATATTCTAATGAAGGAATTGCTTCATTATCTATCTACAGATAGTTCTTGGTTAACAGCCAATCGTTCAGCAACTGTTCAAAGTTATGATAGCATTGAACAAGTGGAGTTTATGACTGGTCCTCAAAGTTCTGACCATCCTTCCATCTCTGTGGTCATGTGATCATAAACCGCCCCACATTTAAGACAGTTGCAGCGTGATGAAGTCATATGGATTGCAATTTGTGATCTTTCTTGCCAGCTTCCCACAAACAAACTCTCTGGGGAGCTGACAGAGAAGTTCACAGGTTGCTCTGGTAAGTCTCCCCATATTGCACCTTGAGTCTCGTTATGCTTGTGTCATGCCAACTTGACTCCTTGTGCACTCTGTCTCACCTAGCTGCTTACTTAACTACTGGTCTTCTTGCAAGTCCCCTGGGACTGTGACTTTGGCTTTTAGAAGCTGGCAGGAAGTAGTAGTAAGGAAGTGCTTACATGATGACACATTATCCTCATTTAACTACAGCAACAGAACTGCAGAGATTGCTGTTGCTATGCAAATGCAGTCATGGACATTGCGCTTTATTACCACATCACTTAGCAATGGAAATTCTGGTCCCAGTTCCAATAGTAATTCAGAAACTATCTATGTCTCTTTCTCTAGTCAAAAATTGCCAAATGTCCATTTCCAAAATCTCACATCATTCTGTTTTTCCAATACAGTTAGTCCTCTTTAACAATCACATATGGGATCAGAAAATCTGTCATTAAGTGACATGGTCATTAAATGAGACTTCATGTAACTTCAGTGCCTTATTACCTCACTTTTACTGTGGTTATTAGGTTATTAAGTTAAGCAAATTGCTGCAGTTGTTAATCAAGAAATCATGTGGCTGCAACTTGCTGGCTAGTCCATTGATTCTGCTTCTTGGAAGCCAACTGTGAAATGTGCAAGTGATAACCATGTGACCTTGGGGCTCTACAGTGATTGTAAGCCCCATCAGTTGTGAGGTGCCCAGATCTTGGGTGTATGGATGCTGCAATGGTTTAAGTTGTAAAGTTGTAAACTTTACAATGGTTGTAAAGTTATTTTTCAGCACTGTCATGACTTCAAATAGTTACTGGATAGGGCATTTGTTAAACAGGAACTACCTGTATCTCACTTTCATTCATTTATGAATTTTTATAAGATTCAAGGGGAAAAAAAACCATAATATTTACCAGGTAATGAGGAGGTGATGAAATCCTATTCTCATCTTTTAATATATGATAGGCAGCTTTGAGTTGACTTTTATCCAAGCTGCTTCTAAAAACAGGATTTGAAGGCTAAGGAGTAGTGAATAGCTAGCTACTTATTGATTAGTCAAGATGGTTGAATGAAACTTTCATGCAAAAAGATGTGTACTGTATGAAGATTGGAGTCAGAAACACACTCATTCAAAACTAGCTGAAGAACCTATGCTTGGTTCCACTAAAACATTGAATTGAGCTCTAAGCCAAATATAGGGTTTGGTTATTTTTTTCTGCATTGTGGATAGAACTTGTCTGATTACTGAGATTAATAAAAGACTTTAGGGAGGTGATCCCATTTCAAGATGGTTAGATACCTGATACTTAAGAAAAAGTCGTATCCTGTTGGGCTCCCAGTTGTTGAATGCTTTCCTCAGGGCGGAGTGCTGGTCTTACTAAGTTTTTAGTTGAATTGATTTATTTGGATTTATTTCATTATGCTGTTTTATAATTTGACTTTATTTTTTTGTTTTAAGCTATCTTGATCATTCCTATCAACAGAAGGGGATAGCTTAACAAACAGAGAAGCAACAAACAAGACAATAATTTGGGCTGTTTGGCATTGGGATATAGATAGTATCCTGCAAATAATAAGTCAGAATTAACAGGAGCATATTTAGCAGCAAGGAATTCAAGCCCACCAGCACTAAAAAGCCAGTTTTTAGAGAAGGGGCTGTTATTCTCTAACTAATAAGAAGGAAATGTTTTATCTCACTATTCTGCTATTTCTATTTTGTCCAAATTTGTTTGTGGTTCCAGAAGCAGGAAGTTTGCATCTAAGAAATCAAAGTTGTGCCTTTTGCTAAGCTTTGGGATTTTGAGGTCTCCAGATTTTTTCCATTGCAGAGGTGAAACAAGTGGGAATGCCCTTCGCCCAGGGTTCTGAAGTTTTGGGTTTTTTTTTTTTGAATTTTTTTTATTGATTTTCAATAAACAAACATACACAAAAAAAATCACAAAACATAAAAACATAAAACTTCTTTTTGGAAAGCGGCTTCCCGGGTTACATCTTTTTATACAGACATAAATTCGAATTCATGCTCACTTTTTATCCCATTTCATATCTTATTTACCATTCAACATTTTCTATATAGCTTCTCCCTTCTTTTCATTCTCTTAATTCTATTTTATTTATTTCATCTCAATTTAAATCATTATGCGTGTATCTTTTGCCTGTTCTATTTCAATTTTCTATTATCTTTTCTCATTAACACAAAATTTCTCCTGTAATCACTGATTGAAGTATGACACCTTTAAATCTTTCCCCTAAATTTAACACTTAAAATATACTTTTATACTTTTCATTCTGATTCTGCTTAGTACGTTCTAAAGCTACATACTATATTATAAAATAAAAAAAGTAATACGTTTACAATATAATTAAAACAATAATCCACAGCAAATTAAACTCTATTATTAAATCAGTTTTCTAACATTATTTCAAACATAAATACAATAATACAATCTTATGTATTTTTGCAGTCTTTTTTTAAATCATATTTTTACTCACTATCTCTGAATAAATCTTGTTTCTTTACATCTTGTTTTAAAACTTTGTAACTTTTCTTCCCTTTTTCCCTTCCTTTCTTCTCCAGTCCTGCCTTTTTACCCCCTTGTCTCTTAATCTCCACTTTCTTAATCTCCACCTTCTTCTCTATTCCTCTTTTCTGTTGCTTTCTGACATTGTATCGATTTTTTACCTTATTTTTCCCTTTTTTGGTTGTTT
The DNA here is from genome assembly GCA_015471245.1 of Laticauda colubrina. Classification (NCBI taxonomy): domain Eukaryota; kingdom Metazoa; phylum Chordata; class Lepidosauria; order Squamata; family Elapidae; genus Laticauda; species Laticauda colubrina. Next base: position 7,049,743 of record BLBF01000044.1, read on the forward strand.
TCTTAAATCTTAAATTCTCCATTCTCTTTCCCCTCTTTCCCTTTTCTTCTCCAGCTAAAGTTGTTTGTTCATTCAAGATGGCTTCTTCTTCATTCCAGTCTTCTTGTTCTTATAGTTTCTGGTAGGTAGAAATCGCCATTTCTAAAAATGGAAAACAGATCCAGAAGAGCCCTTCTCTTCTTGTTCCTCTTCTTTAAGCTTTTTAAATTCAATTTTCAGTTCATCAATAAGTAGTGCCATTGTAAAAAGTTTTTTTTATACAACCCAAATGTTTTTAGTCTTTCAAATAATGATTTCCAAAAGTCCCAAAGTCACCAAGCAATCCAAAGATACACAGACTGTTTCATTTAGCACTTTCTTCTTTTTATACTTTCTCTTCCTGGAGTTATAGTTCAGTTACAAAGCTCCAATTAAAATATATCTTTTAGAAGTCTTATTACAGTTGAGCTCTGTTCTTATAAATTCCAAGCAGCCTCCTCCAACAAAATCTTAATATTTATTCTTTTCCTCTCCCTTCCCACTTATAGCAAAAAACAGTTTCTGGTAGGTAGAGAACCTGAATCTGTGTGCTCTTTGAAGAACCTGGATCTGTGTGCTCTTCTGACTCTCACATGTACTTCCTGGGCCTGAATTAACCAGGGTAACATGCAATTTCTGACTGTTCTCTCATGCCATCTTTGCCATAGGATAAAGTGTGATCTTAACCAGGGCAAGATTAATTTTTATTTGCTCCATTATGATCCATTTATCCTACTGTACAGGTACCTAAGATTGACCCTTGGGACTGCAGCTACCCCAGAGCAAGTGGTTCCTTGTTCCTACTTCATCCTTAGACTGGGGTATGACAGAACTGAAAAAGCATAATGAAGGGCATATTTGAAGAAAACTTGCCCTCTGGGATCCTTCCTCCTTTCCTCTATCCCTTCAAAGTTTTTATATCACTCCCTCATATAGATTCTGGGCAGTTGACAAAGTAAAAACGTTAAGCATGGAATGTTCTTCAAACCACAACTCTTACCCCTCGATTAAAATAACATCAGAACAAAACCATAAATGGTTCCCAATGACACTCAGTCAGCAAATCCTGCTGTGAATGACCTTCAGTGCCTTTTCAAAGCCAGGGCCAATATTGTACATCAGGGAGGCTACTCCTATAGAGACCAGCTTCTTGCCCTCCTATTGTCCAATAGAACAGGAGCATATTGATTTTTAAAAACAAACAAAAAACAAACAAAACATAAAAACATCCAACTTTCTTTCATAAATATACAAGCAGTGTGTCGGTTGGTTTACAATTTTTTTGTGTTTCGATTTCATAGTCTCAATTACAGTTACATTACATAATAACACATATTATCAATCAAAAATTGAATATCCTAGTATTATTAATCAATCATTTGACTATAATTTTGTTCATTCATAATGTTAGGGATAACAGTGTTTACCCTAAGTGGTTTAGGTGAAATAATAACTATGAATCATAGTTGTGTATGTTAAAGTGTCTGCAGCTTTAACTGTGGGATAATAATTAAGGGAGTGGTTATGAAAACACTATAAAAGTAGCAAGTCTACAGCTTGCTCACTCTGGCTTTGATGATCCCTGATTACTGCTTGGAATCAAGACTGCATTGCTCGAACGGGAGAGACAACAAAGGACTGCTTTGTAAGTGAACTGACATAGGATATTCTACATGGACTTTGCTAACTGAATATCCCTGAATGGACTGACTACATGATACATGACTATTGGACTATTATTTGACTATGCCATGAACTTATAATGGAATAAACTATATTCTTAATAGCACAAGCGTATTTGTTATTTTTACTGTATGTTAATAAACATACAAGCTTAGCTCACTCATTTATCTGTGTGCCTATCTGACTAACGCTGCACATTCTGTTTAGCTTGTCTCCCTAACCCTGGTTGGGGAACCCACGCTTAACACTGGTTATGGGCCCAGAAGCTGCAAAGTCAGTTTAAATAGGATAAAACAGATTTATGTAAAAAAGTGAGAGTTTGTGTTGTTATACATTACAGTAAACAGACAGCTGTGTTTTATTATATTTTTATATCCATATAAGAAAACATGGCACAAGTCAATCTACAAAGTTTGTCCCTTATATCCAAGCTGGATGGAACAAACTATGTATCATGGTCTACAAAATGTAGTCTACTTCTACGAAGAGAAGGTCTGTGGAACATAATTGAAAATCCACCAAACGTAGAAGAATGGGATCCAGAGGATGAGGAAGACAGACTAAAGATAGAAGAATTTATGCATAAAAATCAACAAGCCATTTGCATAATTGGGTTAACCTTAACTGATCAACAGCTTGTTTATATCCACGGAGAGAAAACGGCTGTTGGGTGTTGGCAGAAGCTGAAAAGGATTTATGTTCGAGATAATGTTGGTGCTCACATAAATCTAACACAGAAGCTTTTCAGGACGCATCTCAAAACAAGTGGTGATATGCTGAGTCATTTAAAAACTATGCAAGGCATTTTTAAAGAACTACACGAGAAAGAACTTATTTTCTTTGAACTACACCAAGTCTACATAATTCTATCTTCCCTTGATGAAAGTTATGATAACTATGTAACTTCACTTGAAATTTTGCCAAAAGAAAGTTTAACTTTAACTGATATAACTGGCAGATTGATCAAAGAGGCCAGAAGAAGGCTTGAAAGAGATGAATTAAGGAGGGAGCAACCTCAAAAAGAAGATAATGAATCTCCTACTGCATACGCAATTTAAAAGTGTTTTAATTGTGGAGGAAGAGGACATTTGGCAAGATTTTGTAAAAAGGCAAAGCGCCAGAACTTTAAAAATTTAGAGTTAGCCATGTATACTAACGGAGCTATAAAAAACAATTTATGGGTGGTTGACAGTGGAGCATCCCATTGTATAACAAATGA
>BLBF01000044.1:7052672-7129647 GCA_015471245.1 Laticauda colubrina
CTAAGAAAAACTATGTCATTAACCATTTAGATGTAGAAACTGCTTATCTACATGCACCATTGCAGCACACTATATATTTAAGAAAACCAATTGGTATAAAAGACAATAAGGTAAATAGTAATGATTGTTGGAAACTCAAAAAGAGTCTTTACGGGTTGAAACAATCTGGGTTTGAGTGGAACCAATATATTGTGAAAGAGTTAAACAATATAGGTTTTAAATCTGGTTTAGCAGATCCGTGTGTGTTTAAAAGAGAAAATAATGGAACGGTGTCATTATTGTTATTATTTACAGATGATATTGCTTTGATAACTAAGACTAATAATGAAGCTAATGAGATTATATCATTATTAGCCAAAAAGATAAAATTAAAGCATCTAGGTGAAATTAAAAGGTATCTAGGATTGACAATTAATAAAACAAATAATGGTTTTAAGATATCTCAAGAAGATAAAATTTGCCAATTAATTAAAACGTTTAAAATGGAACTTTGTAAACTGGCAAAGACTCCAATGAGTCAGGAAGTTTGCGAAACTAATGATCAAAGTCCCAAATTTGATAAGTCCATATATCAATCTTTGATTGGTAGCTTATCATATATAAGCAATTGGTCAAGGCCAGATATAGCTTATAGTGTAAATCAGCTGGCACGTTTTAATTCAGATCCAAAACAATGTCATTGGCAATCCTTAAAAAGAATATCTTAAAGGAACAATGAACCATGCATTGTATATAGAACCAAAGGGTGATTTGAGTCTTAGTGCCTATGCAGATGCAAGTTTTGCAACTGATATAAACACTAGAAAATCAACATCTGGGATGGCTATATTATTTGGTAAGACACTAATAGGGTGGAGGTCAATCAACAACAGCATATTAGCTTATCCACGATGGAAGCTGAATTTTCATGTCTGTCATTATTATGCACTGACTTGATTTTCTACAAACAGTTATTATTAGACATGGGTATAACTGTAAAAGATTCCATTATTGTGTACGAGGATAACCAAGCAGCTATAAAGTTAGCTACTAGTATTGCTGTAAAAACTAGATCCAAACATACTGATTTAAGATATTTAAATGTAAGAGAATCAGTGAAAAATGGACTAATTAAATTGGAATACTGCATGACAGAAGAAAACATTGCAGACCAATTTACAAAAGCTCAAGGAGCAATTAAGTTTAAAGAAAGTTGTGAAAAATATAATTTAAAGATGTAAATGATTCATAGTTATTATTTAACCTAAAAGGGGAGAATGTTAGGGATAACAGTGTTTACCCTAACTGGTTTAGGTGAAATAATAACTATGAATCATAGTTGTGTATGTTAAAGTGTCTGCAGCTTTAACTGTGGGATAATAATTAAGGGAGTGGTTATGAAAACACTATAAAAGTAGCAAGTCTACAGCTTGCTCACTCTGGCTTTGATGATCCCTGATTATTGCTTGGAATCAAGACTGCATTGCTCGAACGGGAGAGACAACAAAGGACTGCTTTGTAAGTGAACTGACATAGGATATTCTACATGGACCTTGCTAACTGAATATCCCTGAATGGACTGACTACATGATACATGACTATTGGACTGTTATTTGACTATGCCATGAACTTATAATGGAATAAACTATATTCTTAATAGCACAAGCGTATTTGTTATTTTTACTGTATGTTAATAAACATACAAGCTTAGCTCACTCATTTATCTGTGTGCCTATCTGACTAACGCTGCACATTCTGTTTAGCTTGTCTCCCTAACCCTGGTTGGGGAACCCAGGCTTAACACTTACTTTGCGAAATAGCTATACTTTACTTAGTTTATTTTATAACAATTCAAATAGTCCTCCCAAATATATCCTAAAAACATTTTATATATATAATAAAAAAAAGAAAAGAAATACATCTTTATATATTCGTTATTTTCTAAAATTGTACATATTCTATTATTATATTTTGTTATCTAGCCGTTGATAGAAAAGGTCCCAAATTTTGTAATATTGTTTATCCTCTTGTTCTCTAATTTCAAATGTCAATCTACTCATTTCAGCACATTCCAGTATTTTCTTGATAGTTTCCTCCTGCGATGGTATTTTCTCATTTTTCCAATTTTTAGCAAATACAATCCTAGCTGCTGTTAATACATTTACAATCAAATATTTTAAATCTTTGCTGTATGTATCAGGTAGAATTCCCAATAAAAATATCTCTGGTTTTAAATCTATATGCTTTTTAGTCATTTTTTCCAACCACGTGTGATTTTAGTCCAATATTTTTTTGCATCTGCACAAGTCCACCACATATGGTAATATGATCCAGGTATATGATGACATTTCCAATATCTTTCGGATTTATTCTTGAACGTTCTTGCTATTCTTGTCGAGTGAAAATGCCACCTTAAAACATCTTGTAAAACATCTTATACAAATTTTCTTTAAATGCTGTTGACATTGTCATTTTATAATTTTGAGACCACAATTTTTGCCATTTCTCAAGATCAATCCCATATCCAAAATTCTTCCCCCAAGCAATCATTGTTTCTTTAACTTGTTGTTCTTCTAGTTAAATTTCTAATAAATATCCATAGAGTTTTTTAATAATCTTTTTATCAGTACTTGTCAAAATCTTATCTAAATCAGTCAATTTATTATAGAAACGTTCTGTTTTAAAATCTTTTTCATACCTTGAATGTATTTGCGCATAAGAAAACCAATTCATCTTTATACATTGTTCCTCTAGTTTTTGCATAGATTTAAGTTCACTCTTTTCATTCAGTATTTCCCCATATCTAACTGTTTGTTCCTTCTTATATGTTATTGAGTAAGAAAATGCTTCAATAGTCAATAACCAGACTGGAATTTTCAAATAATATTGTCTTTTAATCTTCTCCCAATTTAACCACAGAGACTCCCGTATATGATGTCTTCTAAAATAACCCTGTATTTTAGTTCCCTTATACAATAAAAAGGCATGCCACCTCAACAACAAATCATGTCCTTCTAATTTCAACAATCTAGTATTTCTTAATGTTATCCATTCCTTAGTCCATGTCAAGTTTGTAGCTTGGTAATAGAACTCCCAATTAGGCAGACCAAATCCTCCTCTAATTCTAGCATCTTGTAAAAGTTTTAACTTTATTCTCGCTTTCTTACCTTGCCATACATATTTCAACACAATTTTGTTTAAATCTTCAAAGTAGTCCTTTCCAAGCCTAATTGGTATTGTTTGAAACAAATATAGAATTCTGGGTAAAATATTCATTTTGATTGTTGAAATTCTCCCTATTAGTGACAATTGTAGGTTCTCCCATTTTGTCAAATCTAGTGCTATCTGTTGTTTAAGTTTAGTGTAGTTGTTCTCTTTTAGAGTACTACATCTTGCTGTCAAATGTATCCCTAAATACTTAACCTTATTCGTGACTTGAATTTTCAACACATCTGCCAATTCTTTTTGTCTTAGTAGCATATTCTTTGTCAAAATCTTTGTCTTATCTTTGTTTATTTTCAAGCCGGCCACCTTGCCATATGCCTCTATCTTTTCCAATAGTTTTGGTGCTGTTTCTAGAGGGTCTTCTAAAATAAAGGCCAAGTCATCCGCATGAGCTTGCAATTTAAAATTCTTCCTTTTAAATTTTCATTCCTTTTATACTCTTTTCGTCTGTAATGTTTCTATTTAGAACTTCCAAAGTTAGTATAAATAGCAAAGGTGATAGTGGGCAACCTTGTCTTGTATCTTTTCTTATATTGATAGAGTCTGTTAATTCTTCCCCTATCATTACCTTTGCCGTTTGCTTATAATATATGGCTTATATTGCTTGAATAAATTTTCTGGCGAAGCCCATCTGTTCCAATAATAATAACATGAATCTCCAGTTCACATTATCAAATGCCTTTTGTGTATCTAAAAATATCAAAGCCATTTGTTTTTCAGGGTGTGCCTCATAATGTTCCAAAGTGTCCAATATTACTCTCATATTATCTTTAATTTGTTTCTTTGGCAGAAATCCATTTTGGTCAGAATGAATAAAATTATTTAAGTATTTTTTGAGTCTCTCTTCCAATATTGACGTGAAAATGTTGTAATCTGCATTTAATAAAGAGATAGGTCTATAATTCTTAATTTGTAATGGATCAGTCTCTTCTTTTGGAATAAGTGTAATGTAGGCTTCTGACCATGTTTTAGGTATCTTCTTCTTTAACATAACTTCATTCATGACTTCTAGCAATGGGAGGTTCAGCGATTCTTGTAATGTTTTATAGAATTCTGCCAGAAATCCATCTGGGCCTGGTGCCTTCCCATTATTTTGTTTCTTAAGTGCTTCAGTTAAGTCCATCATGGTTATATTGCTTTCTAACTTTTTTTCAATCTCTAGGTATCTTAGATAAATTAGCATTATGTAAATACTGTTTAACTCTTTCCTCCTCAATATTCTCTTGCTCATATAATTTCCCATAAAAGTCTCAAATAATTTCCTTCTTCTCTTGATTGCCGTGGCAAACTTGACCTTGATCATCTATTAACTGCAGTATTTTCCTTGATTTTTTTTCCTTTCTCAATTTGTATGCTAACCATCTACCTGGTTTGTTTGCATCCTCAAAATAATTCTGTTTAGCACTTCTAATTTTCTGTGCTAATTCTTCTTTCTCTATTAAACTCATTTTATGTTTAAATGTACCCAGTTTTAGCTTAATGTTTTTTTTCTGTGGCATTTTCTGTAGTTCTTTTTCAAGTCTTTTATACTCATCTTCTAAAGCTTCCGTGGCTTGCCTTTTCCTGATATTCCTTTTCCTTGTGTAGTCTATTATCAAGCCTCTAGCATATGCCTTCATTGTGTCCCAAACATTATGGATTGAAGTGTCTTCTTTTTTATTTTCTCTCAAGAAAAAAAGCCAATTCTTTCTCCATCTGCTGTATAAAATCCTTCTCCTTTAGAAAAGTATTATTTAACGTTCTTTCTCTCCATATCTTTGAAGTTTATTTCATCTATCATTTTAAAAAAGGATTTGGTGAGAGTCTTTCTATTTTGCTTTGTGTTGTTGTTGCTATATAGTCCAGTTTATTGTCAACAATTCCATTGAAATCTCCCATCAAAGCTATATTGGCATAGTCCAGTTCAATTATTTTCATGTGTAATTTTTTATAAAATTATTCTTGTTTATCATTCGGATCATAAATTGCAATCAAGAGTGTTTTTGTATTATTGTCCATTATTTCCACCATTAATACTCTTCCGTCTTCATCAATATAAATCAATTTTACTAAGATGGTCTCTTTAATATAAAAAAACCAGTCCTCTTTTCTTACATTCAGTCAAAGAAGTAAATATTTTCCCTAATTTTGGTTGTATCAACAATTGTTCATACTGTTTTTTATATGTACTTCTTGTAGACAAATTATATCAAATTTTAGTTTCTCTAATTTGTAAAAATTTTTGCTTCTTTTAACAGCTGAATTAAGTCCATTTATATTCATTTATATAATCAGTTTTTTCTCTTGCATGATTATGCTTTATAATTAGGCTTGGCAGCTCTCGTAAATCTTGGTTCATGTTGTTCTTTTGTCCCCACCGATCCACCGACTGGGCCTTCTGCTTTTTCAGTCTCTATTTGGTCATCTTGGAATTCAATTAGTGAAATCTCTTTTTCTGCCTCTTCCTCTCTCCTTCCAGAAAATTCTGCATAAAATAATTTTGCTTTCTCGATTGAGTCAATTTTATATCTCTGTTCTTGATATATAAAGATTAACCCTTCTGGGATTAGCCATCTATAATTCACCTCTTTTTTCAATAGCATTTTAGTCAGAAATCGGTATTGTCTTCTCATCTCTCTCACTCTTCTGGTTATTTGCTTTAAAACCACAATCTCATTGCCTTTGTATTTCAATGTTTTCTCTCTTACCACTTGTAATATTTGTGTTTTAATGGCTTTTTTTTGTAAATCTGATATGAACTTCTCTTGGTAGGTTATTTCTCATCGCATATCTTGTAAAAACTCGGTATACCTCATCTACTCCATCCATTATCTTCTCTTCTGTTATTTCCAAAGCTTCAGCCAATATTTCCATCATTATCTCAGCTAGATTTTGTCCTTTTTCTTCCTCTATGTTTTGAAATCTGAGATAGAATTCTGATCTGTCCATCTCCCATTTCAGCATCCCACTTTTATCTTGTTCAACCACTGTTAAATCTGCTGTCAATATCTCCAATCTTCTTGTCTCTTTGTTTATCTTCTTCAATTTTTTGGAATCTCTCATCATACTTCACCATCATTTGTTGAATATTCTCCACCTTTTCATCAGTTTTCCCTGTTCTTTGTTCAATATTCTCTGTTCTTTGCTCAATATTTTCTATGCTCTTTTCAGTGATGTCTGATTTTATTTTAAGGTCTTGGATTCCTTGCATAATCATCTATAGAGTCACTCTTTCTTGATCTTTGTCTTGCTTTAACATTGTCTGAATTGAAAGTTGTCCTCCAGATGATGGGGAGGCGGAAGTAGAAGTTGAGGAGCTAGAAGCTATAAACTTCCTACTCATTTGAAACAATTCGGGATCTTCAGGTTCTTCTCAACCCTAATCTAATTAGGAATAGCCAATTATAATCCAAAATGAAAAATAAAAAATGGTAGAGAGAAAAACCCAACAATAATAAAAAGAAAAGGAGAAAAAATTTCTTCAGGTTCTTCTTAACCTTAATCCAATCAATAATTAGGTAAAAAGAAAGGAGAAAAATAAAGGTTTAAAAAGAGCAAAAAAAAAAAGAGAAAATAAAAATAATTCTTCGGGTTCTTCAATACCTTAATCCAATTGAGAATTCTCAAATTAAAAAAAAGCATAAAAGTGAACTAAAAGAATAGATTAAAAAACAAAAAATCCCAAAGAAGAAAGGAAAAAAAAAGAAAATTTTGAGGCTTTCCCTTTAAAATTTTAAGCAAAGATGGAAATATTACAAAAATAAAGGTTTTAAAAAGAAAAAATGAACAGTACAGCTGGTAAGGGGGAGTAGCACAATTTAAGAAAATAAAAAAGACACATTGCACTTTATTTAATTATCCAAGGCTCTTGTCATAGCTCTCTCCAAGCTTCAAAGCCAAGTTTCAATTGTTGATAGAAATCCAGAAGAACACCTGCAATAGCACTCTCCCAGGCTCTTTCCTCGATCTTATCATGTAGCAATGTCCTTGAAAAAGAATTTCAAAGCTTTCTTTCTCAACTTTCTCAGCTTCGTCTAAAATATTTTCAAGCCTCTAGTTGGCAGTGTTACAAAGTTTCTTTACTCTCAGTCTCCCCCTCCTTTCCCAGACAAAACATAATAGAAGTTAAGCCCCTGTCCCACTGCACTAACGGATGCAAAGAGGATGTAAAACATTAAAAAAAGCTTGCCAAGTGTTGGATAACGCTATGCATCCGTTGTGTACTCACTGCATATGTGTTTCATACGCTCTATCCGTCGAGCATCCGTCCACTGAGATTTCATCCGTGCAAGAAGTTTTGAGCTGCACAAAACTTTGTGAGCGGATGAACTTTCTGCCACGTACGATGTACTTCTGTGGCATATACCGGCAACAAACATTCTATATCCGTTATCATCCGTTAAACGTCCACTGTATCCTCTCTGCATCCTCTGGCTATCCCCTCAACTCACATCTGCTGAAGATGAAAATGGAAAGAGGGAGAAAACAAAAGGTAAACAGAACGTCTACACAGTGTTAGTAGCATGGAAATAGAAAGGATGTAAGCATATGCATCTCATAGAAAAGTATTCAAAACGGACAAAATGTTTTTATCTGGGAAGTATCTCGGATATTTAGGATGTCTGCAGTATGTCTAGAGTATGTAGAAGGATACCTAGCGGACAACCAATATTTCCTATAAAAAGGGGGAGGAAATCATTTGGATCTCAGTATGAGTCCAGCAGCCATGGTGTACAGACCTCTTCACCCTTGGTCTTGGTCTTCAACATCATCAATTGTTCTCCACCATGGATCATGACACAGTCCGTATGGTAGCTACGATCATTCATCACCAGAACCAAAACCTGTTCAGACTGTTTCACCTTTTATACAGAAGGAGAAGAAGGAGACGTCCAAGAGCTGTGTGGGACCGAGGATGGATCATGAGAAGAATGGAGTTTGGACTGTATGACCAGTTGATGGTGGAGCTGAGGAATGAAGACCCTCGTGCATTCCATCACTTCATAAGGATGCCACCAGCCATGTTTGACGAACTTGTAGAGCGTCTGAGACCCAGGTTGACCAAGCCTAGCACCAACTTCTGTGCCAACCTGGACCCTGGACTGAAGGTGGCACTGACTCTGCGCCACCTGGCCTCTGGAACCACATACAGAAACATGCAGTATGCATGGAGGGTGCCACACAACAGCATCAGCAAAGTGGTCAGAGAAGTGGTGCAGGCCATCATCGAAGAATATGTGGAGGAGTTCCTCCAGTGTCCCACCACTGAACAAGGCTGGAGGAAACTTGCAGAAGAGTGGTATCAGAGGTGGAACTTTCCCCACACCGTTGGAGCCATAGATGGAAAGCACGTGGCCTGCAAAGCTCCAGCCAATTCAGGGTCCTTTTATTACAACTACAAGGGCTTCTTCAGTATCATCCTCTTTGCCATGGTTGATGCTGACTACAAGTGCATCTACATCGATGCTTCAGGCAACGGGTCAGCTTCAGATGGCCAGGTATACAATGCAAGTGACCTCAAGGATAGGCTGGAACGCAACCTCATCATGGGTTTTCCAAGTCCAGACCCCCTACCCAATGACACACAAGATGTGCCCTACTTCATCATTGGTGATGACGCCTTCTCCCTCAGAACTTACCTCATGAAGCCGTACAGTTCAAGATACCTCACCCATGAAGAGAGAATCTTCAACTACAGGCTGTCCAAGGCAAGACGGGTGGTGGAGAACAACTTTGGCATCCTGGCCAACAGGTTCCAGGTACTTCTCACCACCATGCAGCATGAGGCACATACTATGAGGAGCATTGTGGAAGCTTGCTGCATCCTGCACAATCTCATGCGCACCCACTACCCAGTGTTGCAGAACAGACTTGTGGTCCGTCAACAAGGGAATGGGGACATGGAGCCTCGTGAATGGAGGCAAGGACGAAACCTGATAGACACTGTGGAAGTACAAGGCCCCAACAGAGCTTCACATGAAGGGAAGAAGCAGCGCAACCTACTGAGACACTGGTGCAACTCCCCAGCTGGAGCAGTGGAGTGGCAAGACAGGATGATAGATGATTAATGGATGATTCCTTGAGCCTGTCACATAACACTGATAAGATTGTGCCATGTATGTTGAGTGGTCCTACAATGAATAGGGCATTAATAAAGAGCTTTGTTTATTTTGAAATGTGTTGATCAATGAATAAATTGTTATTGATAAAAAAGGATAAAAAAGGATAAAAAAGGATAAAAAAGGATAAAAAAGGATAAAAAAGGTGGGATGGTGGACCATACAGTCCCACTATGGTTGCACTGGAGGTTTATCTATCCCACAACTCTCCTTATCTATCCCACAAGCATGCAAAGGCTTAACCATTTGTTAAAAGTTTTCGCCAACACTACACTAAGGTAAAAAAATGAACCAAGTGTCTTAAGCAAAGATAACCTTTATTAATTTTCTTAGGTAACCTTTATGACTTTATTAAATATGCAGAATGAACCAAGTAAGCTGAATTAAGTGTGTTAAGTCCCACTATGGTTGCACTGGAGTTTTATCTATCCCACAACTATCCTTACTCATCCCACAACTATCCTTACTCATCCCACAACTATCCTTACCTATCCCACAGCTATCCTTACCTATCCCACAGCTATCCTTACCTATCCCACAACTATCCTTACCCATCCCCCAAGCATGCAAAGGCTTAACCATTTTTTCAAAGTTTTCACCAACACTTCCATTAGGTAAATAAAATGAACCAAGTGTGTGAAGCAAAGATAACCTTTATTAACTGTCTTAAGTAAATTGTATGACTTTATTAAATAAGCAAAATGAACCAAGTAAAGTGTCTTAAGCAAAGATAAAGTGAACAAGTAAAGAACTCAGTCTCTGGCACTATTCTCAGTCACTCTGAGGCATGTCCATGGTCTCAGCTGTCAAGCAGGCAGGGACTGTGGAGGTGGCTGTGGCTTGAGTGCTGGTCTGAGGCACCATTGGGATGCTTGGCCCTGAGAGTACAACAGGGGATGGTGTGTTCAGAAAGCTCTCCGAGAGCTGACTCAGTCCCATGAGATTGAGAGGCCCTTCATCAAGTACCTGAGATGTGAGGCACAAGACTGATGACAGATTGTCTGTTGACGTGCTTGGCTGTGGGGTGGAGGAAGGAGGAGTGTAGTGGGGCTGTCTGGTCTGCAGCTGGGTGTGGTGTGGCATCTGTGGCGTGCAATGAATCTGGGCTGGGAAGGTCTGTTTTTGCTGTGGGAAGTCCTGCTAGTTGTAGCCTTGGTAGGTGAGAGGCTGTTGAAAGCTGTGGAAGGGCTGTGACATCGCCTGGAGTGGAGGAGCAGACCTGGACTGGGTTGGAGCAGCTTCAGCTGGGCCTTGAGGGTTGTGCAGAAGTGCTGTGATCTTCTGCTTCATCACCTGGTACTGGGCCTCGGGCAGGTCCATGAGGGTCTGGCTCATGTAGGTGATGAAGGTGTGGCGGCCCGAGGATCCTCTGGCCAAGTGGACCAGCTGAGAGAGAAGTTCTGTGCTGGTCTTCATTGTGCTCCCTGATCTTCAACAGCACACTGTGGTTCTGGCCCTCCAGTCTGCCTCTCTGCCTGCATCCTGTGGAGCAGGGGGTGGGGATGGGGGTAGTTTGGTCTCTAGTGGCTGCTGCTTCTTCCTCCATTTGTGACAGGAGATCATCCAAGACCGCCGGCATGGGGAGTGCAGCTGTCGGGGGGGGTGTCTCTGCCATGGGGCCATCTGAAGACACCTGTCTGGACAGGCTCGCTGGTTCCTGGCTGGAAGAGGACTGGCTATCTGTGGGTTCTCTGAGGGAGAGGGGTGTCAGAGGGGCTGCTCCTCGGTGGCGGATCTCACCCTCCAGGAAACTGCACTTGGCCATGACGTACATCTCCCGGTCAGTGAGCTTGACAGCGCCCTGCCCAGATTTTTTGAGGTGTAGCTTGTCATACCAGGTGTGCCTGTGTTTCCACCATCCCAGGAGTACTTCTGCAGTGTAGCCCAGGCTCTCTGCCTTGTCTCTCCAAGCTGCCTGCTTCTTCTTGGTGTCGTGATAGAGTCTGTGGCCCTTTCTCCAGAGGTATTTGTTCTCCCTCAGCCATTCCAGCACCTCATCCTCATGGTCCTCGGAAACGGTGTACTGTTTCCTCTCTCCCTTCTCCTTCCCTTGCCTCTTCCTCCCTCTGGCAGGACCTTCAGCAGCAGGGCCTTCAGGGGCTTGAGCAGCAGGGCCTTCAGGGGCTTGAGCAACAGGGCCTTCAGCAGCAGGGCTTTGAGGGCCTTGGGGCTGGTCCACCACAGCAGCAGCAACCAGCAGCACCAGCAGCACCAGGTTCAGAGTCAATGCCAGGGGGTGGAATGCTGGTTCTGTCCTTCTTGCCAGGGCTGGAATGAGTAGGCATGGACTTCCTCTTCTTGCCTGACTGACGAACCATGGTGTTCCTTGAAGATGTATGTGGCAGCATGTCTTTCCTCTGAATGCTGACTGCATGTGTGCTGCATCATTTTATATCCGCAGAGCTGACGCAATTCATACTTCCCGCATGCACAGTGAATGCTTTGCATCCAATATACATCCGTGCGGCATCCACTTTGCTTCCTATAGGCGTCCGCGATGCATCCGCATCATCTGCTACGCATCCGCCTCTTCCGCTATGCGTCCGCTTTGCAATTCTCCCCCAGAACCCCTTCGGAGGTGTCATCTGCTTCCATCCGCTGTCATCCGCTAGGCTTCCTATGAACATCCGTTTAACATCCCCGCTACGTACTACCCCGTCCGTTCTTTTCCGTTCTATTTATGTAAATTTTTACCACTTTTTGGAGCGGAAGACAACGGATGGAGCCACCCCCGAAATTTTGCTCATCCGCTGTGTCCTTTATGCATACGTTTTGCGTTCGTCGGCCAGTGGGACCTACCCTTTATAAAGAAAAATAACAAGTATAATAAAAATAACGAAAGGGAGCCTCTAATCTAAAATATTACAAAGTCAAAAAAGGAAAGAAAAAATAGATATAAATAGAGAAAAAAACAGTCCAGTTAGCGAGTGCAAAATCACGATAGACGTCCAGCCATAAGAAAGAAAAACAAAAAGCAAAGCCTTACTTTGACACTTCTGTTTAAAAACCGCTGCTTATTCAGTTCTGTCAAAACTTTTACAGATTCTTTTTTTCTCCTTAGGGTGTTCTTTAAGGTCCTTTTAAGTCTTAGAATAATAAAAGAAAAAATATCACCAAACCGACACACTTTCTCTTTCAGCCTCTTCCATTTGGAGCTGTCCCAACTTCAGCAGCTTTGATGGCTGCCTCTCTGCCACTGGCAAAAGGGCTTCTCCTGGATCATCTGGGGACTTTGCGATATCCCTGGGATCTACAGGGTGCACCCTTTACTATTACCGTCTCTTCGGGACAGTTTAGGTCCGTTTGGATTGTCCAGGGGTAAAGATATCTGCTGCAATTTCAGACCACCAAGATTGCATGCAGTATCGTCGCGACGCCAGATCCTCCCCCCCATAAGGAGTCTTTATTTAGATAACCTCATGAGATAGGCAGAATCATTTTTAGCAAGAAAGATAGTTCTTGGTAAGTATTTAT
This sequence comes from Laticauda colubrina, assembly GCA_015471245.1. NCBI lineage: Eukaryota > Metazoa > Chordata > Lepidosauria > Squamata > Elapidae > Laticauda > Laticauda colubrina. The sequence continues at coordinate 7,065,449 of BLBF01000044.1, forward strand.
TCTATATTCTTCTCTTTAATATCAGATGTATTGGGTATGGTGGTTGTGAATTCAAATTCAGTAATGAGGTATTCTGTATTTTTATAAAGGCACATGCGTCTTTTGTCTTATGTATGTGATGATTGCAATAAATTAATTTCTTGCTGTATGCATATGAAGGAAATGGAAGGAGAGGAGAGTTAAGTTTAAGAAGGAATATGTGTAATGAAACACAGTTACATAAACAGTACTGTAGAACAATTCTTGTCACAATTAATATGCAGTGGATAAGACCTTATTTAATATCACTGCAAATGAAGGCAAAATTCAAAGAAAGCTCTGCCTTAATTTGTTTTTGTTCTTTTAGGTTATCCATCTGGCCCAAGTGAGTTTCCTCATCCCTGCCTTTGGTTCATCTTTCACTTTGGATCTTGAACTTAACCAGTAAGTATTTATTACCAAAATGATTGTTCTTGTGTTTAAATGTAAGATTCCATTTTTTGATTGGGTGATAAAGGAAGGGGAAAGAGTGATTGTTTGGAGCCTTGCTGATAATTGGAGCCAAGAAATACATTCAGCAAAATTATATATAAAACTGTAAATCTTGAGAAAATAGAAATTACCAAGAATAAATAAGGAAGTAGTAAAATATGTCCAGATTTAAAAAAGAAAGAAATCTTGTCCACAGAAAGTTGTGTGACATCTCAATGCTAAACTAGAATTCTTCTTTTTGACAAACTGCTTCTTATGGTACAGTGGAGAACATTTGGGTATATATTTTCAACATATGTAATAAAATGCTTTCATGTAAAAGGATGACGAATATTGAAAACCAGAGTTGTAAAAATACCTGAAATCTTACCAATTTGCTATCAGAGGACAATAAGTAATGCTGGTTAGATAGTTTTATGTTTATATGTGATAGCAGAACTTACAGTGGACAGAGCCATAGTCTGAGTAACTTGGGTTAATACACCATGCTGAACTCCAAGTAATTTGTTAGGTTTGGGTTTGAAATATAGGTGGTCCCAGCTGTTATGATTTATAAATAATGGATTATAGCATAATGTGTGAACCAAGCCTTTGTGACATATTTAATAAATTGTTATCAAACTGTGATTTAGCATTTCACATGTCCAGTGTAACAAGTAAGATAACAAAAGGTATACTGTCTGCAATTTTCATCAAACTGAAATAGTAAACAATTATTGTAAGTGCTTCAGTTATGTATTTTTTATAATTTAATCTGGTCTATTTATATTTATTTATTAATTATTTTGCTGTGTTTTTTTAAATTCTGTAAACCAAAAAGAATCATCTGTGAGATATTCAGCTGTGCGAATTGAATAAACAAAAAAGGAATTATCATTCTGGAAAAGATAATCAAGCAACAAATCAGTGAACACCTAGAGGCAAAGTAATAACCAAAAGCCAACATGGGTTTGTCAAAAACAGATCATGCCAAACAAATCTTACTGCATTCTTTGACAAAATGACAAAATTAGTGGACCAGAAGGATGCTGTGAATATTATTGACTTAGAGTTCAGGAAGGCATTTGATAACGTAGACTACAACTTATTACTAGATAGAAACATGTGGGTTAGACAGCATCACCACCAGATGGATTCGTAACTGGCTAACCAACTGCATTCAGCATGTAGTCCTCAATGGAACTGCATCTATATGGAGGGAAGTTTGCAGTGGAGTACCCCAAGTCTCTGTTTAGGGCCCAATATTCTTCAACATTTTCATTAATGATTTGGACAAGGGGATAGATGGGAAGTCATTGAATTTGTGGACAACATCAAGCTGGCAGGAATAGCCAATACTCCAGAAGATAGGCTTAAGATACAGAAGGAACTTGACAGATTGAACATTGGGAGCTATCTAACAAAATTGAATTCAATAGTGAAAAATTAAGGTTCCACATTTTGGCAAGAAAAACAGAATGCACAGGTACAATATAGGTAGCACCTTGCTTAATAGGAGTAACTGTGACAGGGATCTTTGCATCATTGTGAACAATAATTTAAATATGAGCCAGCAGTGTGCTGCAGCTGCCAAAAAAAGCAACACAGTTCTAAGGCTGCAATAACAGAGGGATAGAATCAAGATCACGTGAAGTATTGATACCACCTTATCATACCTTGATAAGGCCACCCTTGGAATACTGCATCTAGTTTTCATCACCACAATGTAAAAAAGATACTGAGTCTAGAAAGAGTGCAGAGAAGAGCAACAAGGATGATTAGGGGACTGGAGGCTAAAACATACAAAGAATTGTTGCTGAAATTAGGTATATCTAATGAAAATAAGGACTAAGGATGGTCCTTATTTTCTGAATAAACTGATTCAGAAACTGAATAAGTTTCTGAATATTTTATCCTATGATACCTTACAGAGGAATTAATATATTAAAATTAAACTTTCATCAACTGCAAGATACCAGTAACAGATTTACACATATAAAAGTAGAGAAAATAATAGAAAAATATAAATCTCTTTTTTTTTGGCAGGAGATAAAGTCTGTAATTATCTACAAATATGACAAATTATTAGACTTTATCTCATATTGACCATTCAGAGTACAATAATAGATGATAACACAATTATCATAATTTTAATTTGTTAATTAACAGCAATAATGAGATTGAACAATGCTGTTATCTCAGTTCAGATATTTGTTTTTAAAAACTGTGTATAGAAGAAGCCATGGTTTATCTTAGATTATATACCATGTTCTTTCCTCCAAAAGAAGAGACCAAAATCTCATGGATGGGTTGCAATATGGGAGATGTGAAATTTTTAACGTGGGAGTCCTCACATATGTTAGCCTCTCCCAATGTGGTATTTTCTAGTGTAGATTTCCAACACTCTTTAATTCTCAGATATCTTGTGGGCATATTGGCTGGGAGTTGTGAGAACTGAAATTTAAGGCTATTTTATTGGCAAATTCTGAGGTAGTAGTAGGCAAATCATAGGCGTGGATGTGGGTGCATACTTTTTATTAACATATGGTTGTAACAGTGTGTGTGATAGGATAGGAGTTACAATGTGCTGGTTTTATATTTCTGATGGCAAGCCAAGATATGTGCAGCAAATATGTAAGAAGGGGTGTTTGTCCTCCTGTTCGCTAATGTAGGTGGGTATGCATATGTTTGCGTTATAAGACTGAATGCTTATTATGAGTAGAAAGGACCACTGCAATTATCCTAGCTTTGTCCCATCTGCTTTTATTAAACAATTATGAAACATAGCTGAATATAGCTAAAAAGAAGAAATTGAGTTGTCTGGTTCCAAAGAATGTTCTATATACAGTGATTATGCTGATCTATGTTATAAAGATTTAATTTAATTTAATTTATATATGTTGATAATTCTTGTGCTAATTAAAATATTGAGATATGGAAGGAGATATGGAAATTTCTAAAAAGGGGTTTCAGTGCCAAAGAACAAGTATGTATCTCCTGCATATGCCTTATCCTTCATTTTTGATGAATTCAGAGATATTATAACAACATAATAATGAGAGAAAATCACTCTGTACTTGTTTTGTGACACTACACTTGCTATTTATAACTTCCAGAGCTGTCTTGTCAATGAAAAAGTTTTATTGCTTATGTTTAGTCAAATTTCAGTCCTTCCATTTCTGAAACTATTTTACAGTATTACATCAGTATTTGTCAGAGGTTTTTTTTTAATGTGTGGATGCATGTGCACAAATGTGAAACAATGCAAGCAAACTATTGACATCATATTTGCTCATTTTGTACATGTGATTATAGTCATAATTAATCCCACTCCGATCCCAGTGTTTGTACCTTTATTATTATTTGCTTAAATTTACTAACTACCTAACTTCAGGGGACTCCTGAAAGTATGATTATGTGCATAATATATGCATCAGTATATGAGCTTCTATGTACATATTGCAAGTTTAAATAGGATATAAATCAGGGTGTGGCTGTGAGAAACCAGAGACATTTTTCATGCAGTGATTTATTATTATATGAGCCATGCAATATTGTAAAGGTGTTTGGCTTTTTTTCATACTAGCTCCTAAATTTGTGTGTAAATATATATCTGGGATGAATATAGTTTGAAACACTATGCTTGAAAGGTGTGATTAGGTGAGTGCCTTTTAATATTTAATAAGGCATCCGGAAACATTTCTGTTCATCCGTTCTTCTGCTCTATCCTGCAAATAAATTAAGTTGAGGGTTAGGCACTAGATCACTGTAAGATGAGGTTGCTGATGATGAATCTTAGTCTGTAACTAGATATGGTGTGGTAAATGAGCAGGTCAGGTAACTGAGTTTCACCTCTGGACTGTGCCTGCTTTTACCCAGGAGCCCAGATGCCCTGAAAAATGACCTGAGCAAAACTCAATGTTCATGTTCAGTCTTGGAATTGGCTTGGGACCACAGAACTGAAAAGAAATATGCAGGACTATTTGCCAGAGACTAATAGTTGCTGATAATAGTGCATCCAGGAAGAAAGTTTGAGAAATACTACGGTATTGAGGAAAGACAAGCTATTTCTCAAACTAGATTTGCCAAGCACTGAATTCTGGTTCCTGGCTCAGTTAATCCATTACTTTTTCACTCAAGGAATCTTCTCATGCAAATCTTTGCATGAGAAGATCTGTATTCAAAAGCTAAGGTTGGAGATCATAGAAGAAAGACAGTGTGGGAATCATTGGAGACCAACAGCAAGAGATTGTTCATGCCATTCTAGAGAGCTCACAATGTAGTTCATCCTTTGCATGATAAGATCCCGGTCACAATAATGATTCAAGAAATTTCTTATGATATGCACACATACAAGTGCCATGATTGTCAACTAGACAATAGTTTAGACTAGTTATACTGAGCAAAGGAGAGTGGGCAAACTGAGATAGGATCAATCACGCAAAAGAAATGACAAAAGTTTTGGTGTCCTCAATTCTGTTAATTTTATAAGAATGGATTAGGAAAACAGGAGACTAGGAGGCAGATTTTATCTGAAACATTGATGAAAGTGTTTCTATAACGTTCATCTTTTTTCTTCTCCCATCAGCCATCTATTGTCCTTAAATTATGTGGAACGTCACTTTGGACAGGATGGAAATGCCAGCCACACTATGGTAAGAAATCTAAAGATCTATATCTGTGCTGTTTGACTTAATATTTAAATATGTGTAGAGTACCTTTGCATCAGGAGAGAGGGGGAAGGGAGGGAGGGCGGGAGAGGGAAAGAAGATTGTCACAGGATCTTGATCTGCATTTATTTCAAGCTGATTCTCCCACCTATTAAACATGAAAGAACTAATTGGGTGGGGCAGTGGGAAGATTGTGGATAGGAGGAGGAGTGCTGGTTGTACTTTGCAGCTGCCAGAGCAAAGATGTAGATTGCAGATGCTGAGTCTGAAAAATAATGAATGGATGATCCAGAAATAGCCCTGCTCTCCCTGCAAAAGGAAGCCTCACAAGTAGAGCATCAATAATACTAAGTGCTTGCTAAGTGGTTGGTCACACGCAGTCTCCCAAGCAGCTGCAGCCAATCCTTGAGGCCATCCACATTATTTCCCTGCTTTGCCAGGAGCGATGGCTTCCCCCGTTCTTGTCTAAGCTAACCTGAACCATGCTGTTTCTATAAATAGTCATGAGAGGGAGGTGGTAGCTTGCTCGCTCATGCTGCAACAACCTTGAACACAACAGGCAGTGCAGGGACACTTGTGAACTGTTTCATAGAAAGACGCAAGCAGGCAAAAAGAAGGTCAACAGACAGGCATACCTCTGCACAGAAGGTACAGCTGAGTATTGGTGTGCCAATGTCATTTCAAGTATCATTTATTGTTCTTCACTGCTGCTGGTATTGTTCAAGTGCAATATTACCCACATTGATTTTACATTTTAAATGTCATGCTTCTTGAGCTGTACATTCAATATCACCAAGTCATACCTGAAAAATAATACTCTACCCTTGTCTTTCTCCAACAGTGTTGAACTATTGTTCTATTAAAATTAAGTAATGGGAAATATGATGGGAGTCATAGTCCAACACATCTGGAGGTTACTGGATGGTAAAAAACTAGAACATATGAAATCCATATTTGGAGAGTGGAAAGTCTGCCTGTCCGCATACATTCTGACCTATTCTCTGGTTATCTCGTGTCTTGGTTCCTGTAATCTTCTCTCAGCTTTTTCACCATAATTTCAGAAGATTTTAGCCAATTCCTTGAGTCCTCTGCCTGACTTCTGTGTAGTTTGTATCTCTACATAGCCCTCCTATGCTAATCCTCTCTTTGTTACCTCCCCAAAAGCTGAAATATCAAGGTCTGAATTATGCAGGACAGGGGAAGACAATTCCCATTCAAATGAGATGGTCATGCAGTCCACCCACAGAGAACATGTGAAAATATTTTGTTTAACAGATGTGAGGACGAGATTTTTGATACTTTAAAGGCCATGTACATAAGAAAGGAATTCAAGGGATCTGAAATGATCTTTTAACACTGGACTTGACTGAGCAGATAATTATGATAATCTGGCCATAGGTTTTTCCATTATGATGAGAAGTATTATGTTTCCAAATTTGTATTAAGCTGTAAACTATCATATGCGAATTTTAGGCAGCTCTGAAAAATTTGTTCTCTTTTTGGCTATGCAAAGATGTGTAAGTGTAACTGTAACAACAAAGAAATTGAATTGCTTCTTCCACTTTATCTTGGTGTTTTTTTGCCATTTTTTTCATGCCTATTTACTTTTTATATTAGAGCAATAGTAGTTTTGGGTTGGTTGATTTAAAACAACAATAGCAAAATGAAACAGATTAAATTTAATTCAAAGTTTATTTAGCACATACTAAAAGACAAATCACATATTACATTTATATTTCTACTGCTGTAAAAATGTTATTCCAAATCATGATAATTTTTTTTAAAAAATACCCATTTTGTTTAACTATATGCTTTAGAGCAAGTTCTCAAAAAAGAGCTACCTCAAATAGTAACATGCAAAAAGCAAAGGGTATGATCTTTTAAAAATAATTAAGAAAACAAAACCTAATGCCAGAAAAATACAACTGAACACTCACAGGTCTTTGATGTAATGAAATGTAAGTCATTAAATTTGTTTACCTTATACGCAGGAGGAACACTGTTCAATAGCAAAGTGCCCCCATTTGCATTTGGAAAGCATCAAGTTTAGTTTATTACTTATTTTCATAGCAATTTGATTAGAAATTACAGTAACAAAAATGCAAACTAAAAAAACAGGAAAAAATTTGATACAAAAAAATAGAAAAAAAAAACAAAAAATAAGAATATAGTAAAGAAAAAATATATAGAAAGGAATGTCTTCTTTGTTTATTACAAGCATAAATAATTTTAATAGTTTGTTAAAGGTAAAGGTTTCTTCTGTCCCAGTCATGGGGGCAGTGCTTATCTCCATTTCTTAGCCGAGGAACTCAGTGTTAACTGAAGACATTTCCGTGGTTCATATAACCAGCATGACTATCACTGAAGTGTACAAAATGCTGTTACCTTCCCATTAAAATAGTACCTATTTATCTACTGACATTTGCATGCTTTCAAATAGTGAATTTCAAAAAATTCTATAAATCATTATAGAGGTAACAATATATGTGTTTTATCCTTCATAAAAGAAACTAACTGTATATTTCTTAGATTTATTTCTAACTTTCTGATGTTTAGTCACTTCAAATAGTGTCCTAGAATTTTATTTCTTTTCAATTTTTTCTTTGTCCCCTCTCATAAATTTTTTCAAACCTTCATAAAATATTTATCTGGGCTTACTCTCTTGGTTTGTTATTTGTATATCCCTTTTTATTATGAATTAAGGTTTTTTTGTATGTCCATGTAACATTTTGCTTTATTCTTACTTTTAACCCCACTTTCAAATGAGTCTCAGTATTGTCTGATAAAAACATGTTCCTTTTCCACAATATCTTTCAAATAAAATATCTATATCAACTGTTATATCAACTGTTAAAACTAACTTCTGGGTCCATTGTTTAAAAATATCCTTCAATATGTCCAACATTAAAATATTTTGTTCCATTTTGTATTTGTAAGTCAAATGTAAGTGTCCTTCCCTTTTAATTGTAATCTTATTTGCTTCTGGTTCATTTATGGTCCAATTTTTAAAATCTTATGTTTAAAAAAAAGAATTAAAAACAAAAGTATTTTCCTAGGGGAAGGATTCCTTATAATTAATTCCAAATTCATATTTCAAATTTACCTGGATTCTTAGTTCATTTGTAACTTTCTAAATAATGCTTTGACTCTTCATTTCAGACAGTTTTAAAGTCCTTAAACTTGTAGTGAAAAAGTATTTCTTTATTTCCCTCCCAAAAAAATATTCCCATTCTTCCTGCTCTGTTGGATACTCTATTTCTCTGATCTCCAATAAATCAACTGCACATACTTTACTCCACCCATCCTTTGAGTGAGTGATGATATCAATCACTATTTTCCACATACTCCCTTCTTGCTTCTGAAGTAGCATAGAGAATCTGAATGGTAGTGGTATGATGGAGAGATTTGATTTGTCCCTTGCTAGTTGGTTGCTTGTTTTTGCTTCTTGTATTGAAGAATGAATCAATTTGCATTACAAAAACTTAAGCAGATAAAAAAAAACATTTTTTTTAACATTTCTTTTAGGGAACAAGTGAGCACTGTTATTATCAAGGCAATCTCCGTGGAGAAGCAAACTCTTTTGTGGCTTTATCTACTTGCAATGGCCTACAGTAAGTAAGGAATTGTGAAATGGGAAAAAAAACCATGACAAAAAAAGTTTGGTTTCCATCAAGGCAAAGTCAGTGTGGCTGTGTTGTGTGTATGTTTTTAAATTCACTGTTGAATATTGTCAGATATCTTGGGATCCTTTGCAGATAGACATTTAAAAATTAATAATTCTGATAATAGACATTTAAAAATAATAATTCTGATCAATCAGAAACTAGATTAAAGTTGCTTCTCCAGTGCTGAGTGGGCTTGGGGGTACAATTGTGCCTTCTATCATACTGAAAAGGCCAGTTTAGTAGGCCAGTACCTATGAATAATATTTCCTAGTAATTCTTAAGGGTGTGTAATTTGTATATAGACGTTTCTTGGTCTAGGTTCTCTTTTTATTTCCCTGAGTAAGAATAAGGAATGTCAGCTATGACTGCTTCATGGAAATGCTTAGCATGCAACTGTTTAGAAATGTGCAACTTTGTCCTAATGAAGCTATTGATGCCTGCCTGAATATTGTTTCTTATTCTTTTCCTCCTAATGTAAACATAGCCGCTTTTGTGTTTCATGTAACCTCTTCATATTTCTTTGCTTCTTCAGTGGTGTTTTCTCTGATGGAAAAGACGTGTACCTCCTGAAGCCTCATGGTTCACTTGAATATCAAGTGGTAAGGAAAGCCTGGCCTGGGCTGTAATTCCATCACTGCCATGGAGATACCTCACTTGTGTTTCATCCCCAGAGGTGAAAGGAAGTTCGTGTTGGTTCCCTTCCCTTCTGTAAACTTTTGTAGATATTGGAAGTCTGTTCTAATACAGGGTCAGTGTCAAGTGAGGTGTCTGGGCAAAATTGCTGGCATTGAATTGCAGAGGCCCAGATTCAAATCTCTCTTGAGCCAGAAAGCCCACTTGAAGGATATCAGCAACCATTGTCCATCAGACCAACTAACATCACTAGATTATTCTTAGGATAGAAGGTAACAATTATAAGGTGCACAGTTTTTTTAAGCAACAGTGACATATCAGAATAATACACATCAATTCTGTTTAGACTTTATTGTCATACTAAAAGAAAGAAAAAAATGCTAGCTTTAAAACTGTGAGGTCAGATCCATGCAGGGCTAATTAACTCCAACCTTTATTAAGAAATTGTCATGTGTTTTATTTTTCTCAACATTTTTGTTGTATACTAAATTGATATATTGATTTCAAAATTGCCTTTCTTTCTCCCAAAGGGATAGGGAAGCTATTATGGTTGCAAATCCTCCAGAAAATGCTAAAGAAAATAATAAAAATCATATTCAGATTCTAAAATTTCTGCTCCAATATGGAGCTATATCATATTTGATTCCAAAGAAATTGGGATCATTTTCAAATGGCTTAGGGAGCTTCTAAATCTGCTTCCCCCCCCCCCCCACTTGACCTAATACATTTTCAGCAGCCACTCTTTTGTAAAAGCCATGATAAGGAGTTTTCCAGGGTGCTTCCTTTGAATGTTGTTAACACAGCAGCAAAGGGAAAGAGATTCCATCTTTTCCCCCCCAGATAATCTGCTTCCTCTACCTTCTTACTTCTCATCTACCTCAATTTGCATACATTTTACTATTGCTTTATCCAATTAATCATTTTAGAGATTGCTCAATGAAAAACATGGTAGGGGAACATTATAGAATTTTACCCAAAAGGTATTGGAGAAAAAAGAAATTATGATAACATAAACATGGACTCCAACTTAACACAGGAGTAGGAAACTGATTTTCAACATAAGGGATCTTTTAAATATTGTCATAGGTGAACCAGTAAGAAATAAATGATTTTAAGCATGAGCAGGCTGTTCTTCAGTCTTGAAAAACATAACACCTTGGTGCATATGGCACTTCTATAGAAAATCTTTTCAGCAGTTTAGAAACAGTTCAAAGCTGTGAAATCTAACAATATTGGCTAAGAGAGAACTGATTCTTGCTTCTTTTGGCTTTTCACTAGTTTAGCTAAAATTGGGGCAAAGCTAATGTTTTATTTTGCAAAGTTTCAGATATCTAGAACATGTAAATGATTTGATCTCTCATAGATAGAATGCTTGCTTCTACTTTGACTATTCCTATGCTATATCTGCATGCTATTAATTCTCAGGTTCTTTAAGAGAAAAGATGGCTTAGTAACTTTGTGGCTTTCACAACACATCACAAGGTTCTTTGCACACAATTGAACATTAAAATGAAAGCAAGAACATGGATAGTGATGCTAGCAGTTGTTTTCTTTCTCCTGTATATGGAGGTGAAATTATTCTAAATGGATCAGTCACTGGTAGTTCAGGACGAATCCCTGATTGACTTCTAGGAGGGTTTTTGTTGTTGTTTCTTTTTACATATACCCTGTAAAAGTTTTTTTAATCATTTAAGTTTTGCCAGATAATATAAAGAGGAATAACAGAAAAATAAAAATACAAAAAAAGAAAGAAGATAAAGTACTAATGAAACATAAGCAAAAAATATAATAATAACCAACTTTTAGTAGTGCATTCGCTCGTTCCTTTCCATTTATTTTCCCAACTGCTAACCACTACCTAGATATTTTTGCTCTACTTGAATATAAAATGATGGAGGTTATTATTAGTACCTAAGAATTTTAATTATTATTTTTAATTGATCTTTTAACTCTTTTCCTAGAAAACATTCCAAAGGTCTGAATTTATCTTGCTGTGTAATGTGATTTTTTGTAATGGAGCCATTCCTGCTTGAATTTATTTATTCAATTTATATAGCCGCCAATCTAACGTATGTGACTCAAGGTAAATGAACACATGTGACTTGGAATAAAATACAAAGTATGAAAAAAATAAGACAACAGTGGAGCCTCATACAGCTGGGAGATCATCTCTGTCACATGTGTTAGGGTCTTGGGCTTGAGAACAAAACTAAGTTTTCATATCCTTATGGAAGGCCAGCAGGGATGGAACTAGGGGTGGGATGCTATCGATTCTGCCCGGCTCTATAGAACTGGTAGTTCTGAAGAGCAGCAGACACTGAACTGGTTCTGTGTCTGCTACTATTTGGACCACCTGCCCGCCCGGGCTCTTACCTGACCTTTATTTCCTGTTTTTTCAACCTTAGCTGGTTTGCGCAGCACAGCTGCTGTTGAAAAAGCAGGAAAAAAAGTGACTTTTTAATTGCTGCACAGCCGTGAGCAGCGCTTATCAGCCGTCTGGGTGGCACAGCAAAAGGTTTTTTTATACAACGTAGTCACCGAATCGGTAGTAATACCGGTTGAATCCCAACCCTGGATGGAACCAGTCTAATCTCATGGGGAATGATATCTCAAAGGGTGAGCCCGGTAGTAGAAAAGACTCATCTTTGGATCCCATTAGCCAATACTTCTTAGCTGACAGTATCTAGAGCATGCCAGTAATCTAATCCCTTTGTCTGATATTAGAATTAGTACCATGTGGAATAAAATATTTATCTTGGGACACCTTTAGGATCTGAACTCTGATGTAGAGTGGCTTCAAGCCACTCCCCAATAAGGAATGTAAGAGGGAGTTTAATAGTAAACATTATACTGGGGGACATGACACAGAAAGAAAAAAGAACAAAAGAAAAATACAGATAGTCCTCAACTATCATTTAGTTCATTTAGTGACTGTTAAAAGTTACATCACTGAAAAAAGTGATTTCTGACCGTTTTTCACATTTACAACTATTGCAGCATCCTAATGTCACATGATCAAAATTCAGAATTTTGGCAACCGACTCATATTTATGATAGCAATATCCTGTGGTCATGTGATCACCTTTTGTAACCTGACAAGAGAAGTCAATGGGAAAACAACTGTAGTGATTCACTTAATAACTATGGCAAGAAAGGTGGTAAAACATGGCAAAACTCACTTAACAAATGTCTCAATTAGCAACATAAATTTTGGGCTCAATAATGGACCTAAATCAAGGACTACCTATAAAGCTAAAAAAAGTAGAGACTGATGGATGGAAATGCACATGTACATGTACAGTTGAAAACTTGATGAGAGAGCAGTCAAAGAGAGCTTTGTAGCAGTACATCTGCTTTATATGTGGATATTTCATATTCTTTCTCTGTTACCTGTGTTAAAAGATTTATCAATGATCAGGAAGACTTAAGACCTCGAGGAGCTGTCAATATGTGATAGTAGTTGTAACGTTATGTTAGCTCTAGTATGATGCAGTTTGTTGCAAATTGACCTATAAGATTCTGAAAAATAAAATGTTATGTGGTATAAAAGTAATGGGGTAGCATGGCAGGTAGAGACCAATGTAGGGATGGGGTGGGGAGTATGAAATTAGCTAAGGGATGGAATCCTGAAAATTGAAAACGATGCCATACAGATGGGAAGTCTGAAACATGGGATTGCAAAAAATAAGGCAGTAGCAATCTTTATTGTACACAGAGAAACATTAAAAAGAAAAAGAAAAGCAGTTTTGCACTATGCGATTACAAAAAAAAAAAAAAAGTGCTGTCTGATGTGGAGAAATTCAGAGAGGAGAGCTAAAAGGAGATGTCCAGAGAAAGAGGTAGTTAATTGCTAAATTGGGACCTTTCTACAACACAATGGTTCCATTCCCCAATCCTTCAAAAGCAGCTTGAAGTTCATTTGCAATAATTTTCATTTCTACTGAACTCAAAATGCTGAACACAGCACGAGCCAATCAGTTCTTCCTACCAGTTGTCCACTAGAAGGCTCGGATTAAATGGCATTCAATCAGTATAATACCAGCAGGTTGCACTCATATGGTGCATTGGTGATGTAAAGAAAAAAAAAATGTTGCTTTTACTCGATGAGAACTTCTGTGTGAAGCAGGGACAATTTAGTTTGAGTCGGACCTTGGAGTCAAGGTGAGGTATATTCTCGCTGATGGAAAATGGCATGCCCATAAATTCTTCAGAGTTCTATCAGTACAAATGGAAAATTTGCCTTTGACCAATTCTGGATATGGTATTCTGACCAATTCTGGATATGGTAGCAATTGAGCCAAAAATAAATCAATTTAGCTGCTGGCCTTACAATATGATAGTATACATCTGGATACATCTTCTGAAGCAAGGCAAAGACACTATCATTGTTCTGAGTAACGAACTCCGCCACACTTGCTTCAGGTTGTTGTCTGCTAGATGGCTCTTCACCTTTTGTTTGTATTTTTTTTTTGCCATCTTAATGCCTCTTCAAAGGTTTGCCCCGGTCTGTCTTTATCACTGTCCCCTGCCTTAAAAGCAGAATTCCAGGCTCTCAGAAGCATCTGTACCTCTGCAGTCATCCAGGTTTGCAATTCCCATAGATTCTGATGCACTTGTTCACTGTGCACACTTTGATGTAAAAGAGTACAGCATCAATGTATTCTTACAGTTCTAGATGTTCAAATATGCTCCACTCAGTAGAGCATATTCACTTTCAAAACAGTCCTGCAGCTGACTGAGAGCACCTTCTGGTCAGGTTTTAACAGTTTTCATAACTGGCTCAGTTCTTTTCCTGAGAGGGAGATATTTTGGACATAACAGCAGAGAAAGATGGTCAGATATAGCCAGGTGGGGATGGGGGATTGTTCTGTAAGACTGTTTCAAGTTAGAGTACACATGGTCTAAAGTGTTCTTCTTTCTGAAACTGCACATCCTGCACAAACATAGAGAGAACTTTCTTTAGACAAGCTTGGTTAAGGTCCCCAGCCACGACAAGTGTTCCCTCTGGATGAGTTTGCTGCTGCCTCGAGATGACACCATATAGCTTAGAAAGCGCTATGCTAACATTGGCATCAGGTGGAATATAAACAACTATAACAATTATCACAGTGATTTCTTTAGGCAAATAAAAAGGCCTACATGTGACAGTCATCAGTTCCACATCTGGGGAACAGTATGTATATATCACGCTGCTGTTAACACACTAGTCGCTATGTATACACTGCTGCATCAGGACGTAGCCAGGCCACAACAACCCATGGAGATCCTAGAAGCCTCACCATGCAGTTCAGTATATTGTGGGACTGCTGAAAATCGCTGGTAATCCCGGATTGACTTGCGAGCCCGATATTTAATATCTCTGCGTGGGTGTAGGCAAGTTTTGCCCTTTGCACTTCACTGTGCACACACATACATACACACATTATTCCAAACATCACACAGTACCGTACACCATACAGTAGTGGGAGCTTGGGGCTGCTGTGTGTGAATGTGCTGCCATTTTGGGAAAAAACCCAAGAGTTCTGTCCTGGGTAGTGGCAGATGTTTGTCTCTTAAAATGCAAGAAAAAAAAAAGTTCATCTCCAGTCGCCCAGACTACCCCAAATTAAAAGATTATAGGCTCATCAAAAAGGGAGTTTAGTGAATGAAAATGCACAGTTCTGACATAGGGATATAAGCAGCCTGGTTTTAGTAAAAGAGTAAAGGACTTAATGTAAATAACAATACTATGAATATTTTAATTAAACTGAACTGAATGAAGTATTGCCTGATACCAGTGTAAATACATGCTTTTTGTAGCAATATTTTTTTCTTTTTTTAATCCCATGCAGCAGGAGCCACTTCCTCACCAGATCTACCAGACACCAGTACCTCGCATGACCCATGGTTGCACAGAACCAGGTAAAATGCCTTTCTATCAAGAAGTTTTGGTACCTTTTAATTAATTGGGAATTGGGGTAAATGAGTACCTCTGCATTCCTTTAAATTTTTTGAATTCTGTTCTTACCATAGCCTGAATAAATTACACATATTTATTTTTGTGAAAAATAAATACAGTTAGGAATTCCTGGACACATACACATTAAAAATGAACAGTGTGTATGGTTATGAAAAGTCATGGAAAATTAGAATTAAATATGTAGCAAAATTGAAAAGTAGATCAAATTTAATAATAATTGATGCCCTTATTTTAAAACTTAGAATATATGAAGGGCAAAGAATCTAATTCATTAACCCCAACCCTACCTATTCTCACCTCTTAGGAAAATGCTTTTCACCAATGAGCACCCAGCTGGGCAGTGTTTCATAGCCAGAGTGCTTTGATCTTGACAATAAATAGGTTCAGTCTGTCATGTCTTTGAGTGCCCAGTGATAGAGATTTATCTATGGAATTTGGAAAACTTCAGGAACAAACTGTTCCAGAAGATTTCTGTTAACTGAAATAAAGCTCTGCTTTGCGTACACACCATAAAAAGATTTAGCCATTATTTGTTGCCAAGATTTTTTCTTACCAAAGAAGAAAGATAGGTTTAGATGATTACGGGTCTTAGGTACCCAGAAGTCCTGATATAGATAGCTCTGACACTGAGCTGTTATTCTTAAGACATGTTTTCTGAACAGAAGATAATAACTATCTCTTGTGTTTTTGCACTGAGTTTGAATATTGTTCATTGTGAAGTTATGTCTGACCCATTGCCACCCCATGGACAATGTTCCTCCAGGCCTTCCTGTTCTCTATCATCTTCTGGAGTTCATTTAAGCTCAGGTCTATTGCTTCAGTGACTCCATCCAGCCATCTCACCCTTTTTCTTTTGCCTTCAATCGTTCACAGCATTAGGCTCTTCTCCAGTGAGACCTTCTTTCTCATTAGATGGCCAAAGTATTTAAGTTTCATCTTCAGGACCTGGCCTTCTAAAGAGCAGTAAGGGTTGATCTCCTCTAGGATTGACCGGTTTGAGTACCTTGCAGGAGTCTCCTCCAGCACCATTGTTCAAAGGCTTCAATTCTTTGGCGCTCAGCCTTTCTTATGGTCCAACTTTTACAGCCATACATCACAACTGGGAAAACCATAGCCTTGATTATACACACTTTTGTTGGCAGGCAGATTGCTTTTTAATATGCTGCCTAGATTTGCCATAGCTTTCCTCCCCAGGAGCAAGGGTCTTTTAATTTCTTGGCTGCAGTCCGCATCTGTGGTGATCTTGGAGCACAGGAAAATAAAATCTGTCACTACATCCATTTCTTCCCCATCTATTTGCCAGGAATTGAGAGGACTAGATGTCGTAATCTTAGTTTTCTTAATGTTGAATTTCAAGCCAACTTTTGTACTCTCCTTCTTCACCTGCATCACCCTCTCTTTAGTTCCTCTTCACTTTCTGCCATTAAAATGTTATCATCTGCATATCTGAGGTTGTTGATATTTATCCTGGCAATTCCAACTTTTAATTTTTAATTTTTTTAATTCCAACTTTTGATTCACTAGCCCTGCCTTTCTCATGATGTGCTCTGCATATAGGTTAAATAGGCAGGGTGACAGTATACAGCTTCGCTGGACTCCTTTCCCAATTCTCACTGTTGCTTCTTGACCAGCATATATATATGTTTCTCAAGAGACAAATAAGATTGCCTGGTACTTCCATCTCTTTAAGAACTTGCCCCAATTTGTTGTGATCCACACAATCAAAGGCTTTAGCATAGTCAATGAAGCAGAAGTAGATGTTTTTCTGGAACTCCCTAGCTTTCTCCATGATCCAGAGTATGTTGGCAATTTGATCTCTAGTTCCTCTGCCTCTTCGAAATCCTGCCTGTATTTCTGGTCGTTCTCGATCCACATACTGCTGGAGCCTAACTTGTAGGATTTTAAACATAACTTTATTAGCATGTGAAATGAGTGCAATGATGTGATCGTTTGAACATTCTTTGGCATTGCCTTTCTTTGGAATTGGAATGTAAATGTAATCTTAAAAGACGATGCAGTAAAAGTGCTACATTCAATTTGCCAGCAAATTTAGAAAACTCAACAGTGAGTTTTAATAGAAAGCAGCAAAAATATTTCTTCCAATAGGTGGTGAGCATTTAGATGATTTCTTTTCTCGGGCATCTCTACAGCCGTTCTGACCAAGGCTTCCTGAGACCATAATTAAGCACACGCTTCATCCAAACAACTCTTTTTTTATTTCAACACTGGGAATTATTTTCATTTCGAGCCCGTAATGAGTCCTAAACAGTCCCTCAAGATAAACACCCACCTTTATCTCCTTTGAATTGCTGCCAACAAGTAAAATGCCAAATTAACTGTAAAAAGCCAACCAAAGTACAAAGTCCACACAGAGCTTCAAGATTTAATTTGAACAGAGCGAACAAGTTTGCTTTCTGCAACAACTTTGCTTCCTCTACCTTTATACTTCCTTTATACCTTAGGAGAGGGGCAATCACTCCCGAGTCGCCCCTTTTGTCTTAGCTGCTCTTGCCTTCCAGCAGCTCTGTGCACACGCACACTGGGAACAGTCTCCCCTTGTTCCTCTGCCTCACTGCTGCCAGACTCTGAAGTCAGCACAAACTCCCAGATGGTCCTGGCCCCATCTTTGCATTAGATGCAGGGCCCTCATCTGACTCCCAGACTGGTCTCTATTCTTCCCTACTGTCTAATTCCACTGCCATCTGCATAGGCTGCCAGAGAACCACAGTAACTGGTATGAAGTGGAAGAAATCATATCATAAATTGGTATCAGGTAGTTATGCTAGATATTTCAGTATAATTGTCTCAGAATGGTACCATAAGATTATAAGTCAGTATATACAGATTGTTTTACTGTCTCTTACTTGACCACATCTTTTGTCCCAGTTTAAATATCTGAAAAATCTGATTACCTATTTTTCCATATATTATATTCCTCTCCAATATCTAATATGTATTCTTTTATCCCAGGGTGTTTGTTTTCTGCATTGAACTACCACATTCCTCCTGGGCTTCCTAAACTGCGTCGACGAAGACAGGTAAATTTACTACATGACAGTAATAATCAGTTTTAAAAGCAGAGGACCAAGGATATGAATTTATTGTACCTGAAAAACAGAGCACAATTTTTTTACACATAAACTCCTGGCATGACCTATTATGCTGGGATGGTCCAGACCTTTCTCTACAATCTTTTTTTGGGGGCAACCGAAAATCAAGAGCATGTGAAGTGTTAATACCAGTTTATAATGCTTTGGTAAGACCACACTTAGTACATCCAGTTTAGGTTGCCACAATATAAAGAAAATGTTTTTTAATAAGTGTTATTGAATAAAGTGTTAAAAACATTGGACGTGGTGTGATTGTCCTGACAATCCTGTTTGTCATACGTGTTATGGTATAGAATACATATTTTATATACATTTATACAATATTTTCTATTTCTAATAATCCATTCTGCCAACCCTGCTTTATTTTGATTCTAGATCCTTTTTTTCCCCCCACCATCGATAAAATTTATCCCATACTTTATAATATTCTGTCTCATCTTTATTTTTTATTGCCAAAGTTAATTTATCCATCTAAGCGCAACTACATATCTTTTTATTACTTCGCTTCCATCGGGAATTTCTTTTCTTTCCACTTTTGAGCAAAGGCTAACCTTGCTGCTGTGATCACATGTATTATTAAATAAATCACCTCTTTGTTATATCCTTCTGTTATAATTCCGAGTAAGAAAAATTCCAGTTTATATTCCACTTTATGCCTAACCATCTCCTCTAGCCACCTCTGGATCCTGTGCCAAAACTCCTGTTTTTTTTCTGCATTTCTACCATGTGTGATAATATGATTTGTATTCCTGAGTACATTTCCAGCAGTTGAGTGATATTTTGATACATTTTGGGCAATTTTGCTGGCGGGAAGTGCCACCTATAAAACATTTTATATAGGTTTTCCTTATATGATATGGCCAATATCATTTTTTTATTTACTCTCATAGTTTGCCATTTATCCAAATTAATATCATGCCCAAAAATTTTAGCCCACGCCAATATTGTTTCTTTTACCTGTTCTTCCTCCAATTTATAATCCAGTAAAAATCTGTAAAATTTTCTTATCAATTTATCCTCTGATCCCAGTAGTATTTCATCTAATGTTGTTTCCTGTCTATTAATCCCCCATTCTTTCATAACTTTTCCATATCTTGATTGGATTTGTAGATAGGCCCACCATTCCAATTCCACCCCTTGTTCTATGAAGAAAATGTTGAAACTCTGGAAAGAGCACAGAGAAGAGCAAAAAAAGATAATTAGGGAGCTGAAGGCTAAAACATATGAAGAATAGTTACAAGAATTGGGTATGCCTAGTCTAGTGAAAAGAAGGACTAGGGATGAGATGAAAGTATGTCTTTCAACGTCTGAGGGCCTGCCACAAAGAAGAAGGGATCAACCTATTCTCCAAAGCACCTGAAGGCAAGATAAGAAGCAATAGATAGAAACTAATCAAGGTAAGAAGCAACTTAGAACTAAGGAGAAATTTCCTGACAGTTGGAGCAATTAATCAATGCAACTGTTTGCCTCCAGAACTTGCGAATGTCCTATCACTGAAGGTTTTTAAGAAGAGATTGGACGGCCATTTGTCCAGAATGATATAAGGTCTTCTGCTTAAGCAGGGGGTTGGACTAGAACAGTAATCCCCAACCTTTTGATCTTGGCAACCTCGCCTGGCACAAGCAGAAGGTGCTTGTGTTCACATACAAAGTGTGATGACTCGGGGCAAGGCATAGGGGCAACACAGTCAGCTGATAGTTCAAAATGTCCCTTTATTGCTCCGACTTTTTCCCAAACAAGTCCCAGAGGAAAGGTCTCACACAGACACCTCCAGCAGCCTCTGGCTGTGAGTAGTCCAGCAAAATGCTGTTAGCACAGTGGCTTCAATGCAAGAAGTCCAGCTGGGCAAGGGAATAAGTCAGTGAGTCTAGAAAGCAAAGAAACAATGCAATGAGTCCAGGAGCAAAAGAACAAGGCAATTAATCCATGGAGCAAGGAATAAAGCGAGAAGTCCAGCAAATGCCAGGCACCAGCACCAGCACACAAAACTCCATGAATTCAGCATTTGTTCCTGACAAACGCCCCTCCCCACAGCACTCTCCTTAAGCCTCAGTCCTCAAGTGTGCCTTGTGAAGAGGAGCGGGCCGCTTTCCAACTGAGTCATTGGGTTGGACTGCATTGTTCCTGCCTCCTCTGCACTCTCCTTGCTTGGGGATCAGCAGGAGGCAATCCTTGCTCATCACCTGAGCTCCATCTCTCGTCTCACCTGCCTGTCCTCTCTCAGTTGTCCTGCCCCCATTCCTCCCTGCTGGCAAGTCATCCCAAGACCAAGGGGCCTGGAGCTGCCTCGTCCTGCTCCTCCCAGTGTTCCTCTAAAACCAGGCTGCCACCTCGACTTCTGTTGAGATCCAGCTTTGGCTTGTCCTCCTCTGCAGATTCAGGCTCCAACACTAAGGACATGATACTAAGCTCCACTTATGCAAGTGGAAAGTACTTGCATGTAAAGCTCCGTTCGTATGCGAGTGGAGCTTCATGTGCGTGTGCTTGTTCACTGCTCACGCAAGTGGAACTTCGCACATGTGCTTCCCCATTGCATGTGCAGCCTGGTTTGAAACAGGCTGCCGCCTGGTAGTTGGCTGTGGCCTGGGGGTTGGGGGCTCCTGGACCAGAAGACTTCTAAGATCTCTTCCAACTTTGTTATTCTGTTATCTTCATGGAATTTGCTTCCCATTCAATATAGGCCAGACATAAGCAGCATTAATACTTTACACACATATCAATCTAAAAATCTCAGAGCCCCCATACTCAATGAACTGTCATGACTTTTTCAAAATATAGGAAGATACCATGTTGAGGAGCCTCTGTGGTGCAGTGGTTAGAGTGCAGTACTGCAAGCTTCTGCTGCAACCAACTGCCTACAATTTGGCAGTTCAAATCCCACCAGACTCAAGGTTGACTCAGCCTTCCATCCTTCCGAGGTGGGTAAAATGAGGACCCAAATTGTTGGGGGCAATATGCTGACTCTATAAACCACTTAGAGAGGGCTGTAAAGCACTATGAAGTGGAATATAAGTCTAAATGAGAACGAAGAACGGAGCGACAAAGCAGGTTAGTGGGGTGGGGAGGTAATGGAGATTTTACATTATCCTTCCTCTGCCACACCCACCAAGCCATGCCCCTCAGGCCACAAGCTACACCCACAGAATCAGTAGTAAAATTTTTTGAATCCTACCACTGATGTAGATGTATCTTCTTCCCATCCTAGGTTCATCGAGGTCATCGGACTGTCCACAGTGAGACCAAATTCATTGAATTGATAATTGTTAATGACCACCAGCTGGTGAGTATTGATAATGGCCTAAAAAGACAAATATGGATAGGTCTGCTGATTCAGATCCTTTAAAATTCTTCCTGGAGAGAAGCAAATGAATTGCCTGTCAAGCCTGTTTCTTTTTGTAGTTTGGCAAACAATAATCAGAGGGTTTTTCCTTTCAGTGTCTTAAATCTGATTTCTTTTCTTTTCTTGTTTTTAAATTGGTCACTATATCCTCTGTCAGGATCTCTTCCACAATGCCATTCACAATTCAGATAAACTATCCATCAGCTGAGCTTGCTGGATCAAAATAATTATAGTGTCAGTATGACCAGTGTAGGTAGATTGATAAAGTATGCTCAAAGCTTTCTAAGTCTACTGTGCCTTCCATTGGT
This sequence comes from Laticauda colubrina, assembly GCA_015471245.1. NCBI lineage: Eukaryota > Metazoa > Chordata > Lepidosauria > Squamata > Elapidae > Laticauda > Laticauda colubrina. Next base: position 7,087,584 of record BLBF01000044.1, read on the forward strand.
AAATTTTTTGTTTGTTTTGTTACAATTCTTATTCTTGTTTAGTGCTATGCATTTACTGCAGAGTTACAAATGAATCCCTGGTAATTGTTCTGAAATAAACAATTAATTCAAAATTGTGATAGGAGCCTTTAATTTATGATTTTATTACTTTCTTTTCATTTTTAAAATGCAAAATGATGTTATTCTTCCTATCTTGTTCAAATTACAGTGATGAAATAACATGTATAATGAAAGGTTCTTTCTCAACATTGAACTGAGACGGGCAAATTGACTCTGTCCTTTGAAATATTTTCCTGCCAGAGTTGAGATGGGCCTCCATTCTTCTGGCCTTTTCAGAACAGCTTTAAAACCTGGCACTGCTGGGGGACCTGATAGAAATGCCAAATGACTGGCAGGATAGAGAGAAAATTTCCACCCCTTTTTTGCTTGTCCACTTGAATTTTTTAACCTCCATTTATTTGTTCTTAATTTTAGTCATTTAATATTATCTTTTTAACATTTTATAAGCTTCCCAGAGTTGCTGCAACAGTGAAATGCTGCAACAGTCAAACAAACAAACAAACAAACAAACAAATAATTCAGTATAAGTTAATACATTTGCAATCAAATATTTCAATTCCCTACTGTATATTTCAGGTAAAATTCCCAGTAAAAATATCTCTGGTTTCAAGTCTATGTATTTTTTTGTCATTTTTTCCAACCATGTGTGAATTTTAGTCCAATATTTTTTAGCATCCCCGCATGTCCACCACATATGGTAATATGAATCAGGTGTCTGATGACATTTCTAACATTTTCCAGATTTGTTCTTGAACATTCTTGCTATTCTTGTTGGGGGTAAGTGCCACCTGTAAAACATCTTATACAAGTTTTCTTTATATGCTGTTGACATTGTCATTTTATAATTTTGATACCACAATTTTTGCCATTTCTCTAAGTCAATCCCATATCCAAATATTTGTGGCCTGGATTTTCAAAACATCTGCCAATTCTTCCTTTTGTCTTAATAACATATTCTTTGTCAAAATCTTTGTTTTATCTTTGTTTATTTTCAAACCAGATACTTTTCCATATGCCTCTATCTTTTCTATCAGTTTAAATGCTGTTTCTAATGGATCTTCTAAAATGAAAACCAGGTCATTTGCAAATGCTTGCAATTTAAATTCTTCCTTTTTAATTTTCATCCCTTTTATGTCTTTTTCTTCTCTAATGTTTCTATTTAACCCTTCCAAAGTTAACACAAACAATAGAGGTGACAATGGGCAGCCTTCTCTTGTCCCTTTTCTTATATCAATGGAATCTGTCAAGTTTCCCTCTATCATTATCTTTGCTGTTTATTTATGATATATAGCTTCTATGGCATGGATAAATTTCTTACCAAAGCCCATCTGCTCCAACTGTAATAACATGAATAGCCAGTTCACATGATCAAAGGCCTTCTGTGCATCTAAGAATGTCAAAGCCATTTGTTTTTCGGGATGTGCCTCATAATATTCCAAAGTATCTAAAATTATTCTCATATTGTCTTCAATTTGTCTCTATGGCAGAAACCTATTTTGATCAAGATGAATAAAGTTGTTCAAATATTTTTAAGTCTTTCTGCCAATATTGAAGCAAAGATTTTATAGTCTGATTTTAACAGGGAAACAGGTCTATAGTTCTTAATTTGTTGTGGGTCAGCATCCTCCTTTGGGGCAAGTGTAATATATGCCTTTGACCACGATTTGGGTATCCTGTTCTTTGATATAGCATCATTCATAACTTCTAGCAATGGAAGATTCAGTGATTCTTGTAGTGTCTTATAGAATTCCGCTGAAAGTCCATCTGGACCTGGTGCCTTTCCATTGTTTTGTTTCTCAAGTACTTCGTTTAACTCCATCATCGTTTTGTTAATTTCTAACATTATTTCAGTCTCTTTAGGTATCTGGGGTAGATTAGCATTCTGCAGGTATTGTTTAACTCTTTCATCGTCTATATTCTCTTGTTCATACAGTTTCCCATAGAAGTCTTATATAATTTTTTTATTCTCTTTACTTCTATAACAAGCTTGGAACTGATCATCGATTAATTGTAATATTTTTCTTGATTCTCTCTCCTTTCTCAATTTATATGCTAACCATCTACCTGGTTTATTTGCGTCTTCGAAATAGTTCTGCTTTACACCTTTGATTTTCTGTGCTAATTCTTCTTTTTCTATTAATCCCATTTTATGTTTAATTGTATCCATTTTTAACTTAATGTCCTTTTTCTTTGGCAATTTCTGTAACTCTTTTTCAAGTCTTTTATACTCATCCTCTAATGTCTTAGAGGTTTGTCTTTTCATAATATTTCTTTTCCTTGTATAGTCTATTATCAAGCCTCTAGCATAAGCCTTCATTGTATCCTATAAATTCTGCATTGATGTATCTTATTTTTAATTTTCTTTGAAGAAAAAAGCCAATTCTTTCTCCATTTTCTGTATAAAGTATTTTTCTTTTAATATAGTATTATTTAAAGTCCATCTGGATCTTCTTCTTTGTCCTTTCCATTTAATTATCATTGGATTATGGTCTGCCCAAGTACTTGTTTCTTTGTCAGTTTCTTGTAGATTAGCAATTAATTCTGTTGATATCCATATCATGTCTATTCTAGACCATGATGAGTGTCTGTTTGAATAAAAAGTGTATTGTTTGGTCTTAGTGTTTCTTTCTCTCCATGCATCTTTTAAATTTATTTCATCTATCGTTTTAAAAAAGGATTTAGGGAGAGTCTTTCTACTTTGCTTTGTTGTTTTTTATGTTGTATATAAAATTTATTATCTACTATACCATTAAAATCTCCCATCATACAAATGTCCAGTTCAATTATTTTTGTATGTAATTTTCTATAAAATTCTTCTTGATTATCCTTTGGAGCATAGATTGCTATCAGGAATGTTTTCATATTATTGTCCATTATGTCCACCATTAAGAGTCTTCCATCATCTGTATAAATCAATTTCACTGGGATAATATCTTTAATATATAGGACAATTCCTCTTTTCTTGCATTGTGTCAAAGCTGTAAATATTTTCTCTGGCTTTGGCTGTATCAATATCTGTTCATGTTGCTTTATAATGTGTACTTCTTGTGGACAGATAATATCAAATTTTAATTTCTCTAATTTATGGAAAATTTTCCTTCTTTTAACAGCTGAGTTAAGTCCATTTATATTAATTGTAATCAGTTTTTTCTCTTCATGGTTATACTTTATAAGTAGGTTTTGCGGCCCTTGTAAATCTTGGTTCTCGTTGTTCTCTGACTTCCACCTTTCCACCAACAGCACCTTCTTCTTTTTCAATCGCTGCTTGTCAGTCCTCTTGGAATTTGATTGGTGACATTTCTTTTTCCATCTCCTCCTCTTTCCCTCCAAAGTATTCTGTATAAAATAATTCTGCTTTCTCAATTGAATCAATTCTGTGTCTGTATTCTTGCCATGTAAACATTAAGCCTTCTGGTATCAGCCATCTATAATTCATCTCTTTTTTTAGTAGTATTTTAGTTAAGAATCGATACTCTCTTCTCATCTCTTTCGCTTTTCTGGTTACTTGTTTCAGGACTAGAATCTCCTTATCTTTGTATTTCAATGTTTTTTCTCTTGCTACCTGTAGTATTTGCGTTTTAATAGCTTTCTTTGTGAATCTAATATGAACTTCTCTTGGCAAACTGTTTTCATTGCATATCTTGTGAAAACTTGAAAAACCTCATCTATTCCATCCATCATCTTCTCTTAGGTTATTTCCAATGCCTCAGCCAAAATTGCTATCATTATCTCTGCCAAGTTTTGTCCCTTTCTTCATGTTTTGGAATCTAAGATAAAATTCGGATCTGTCAATCTCCCATCCTAGCATCCCAGTCTTATCTTGTTCAACCACAGTTAATCTGTCATCCATCTCTCCAATCTTCTTATCTCTTTGTTTATCTTCTTCTTCAATTTTTTGTAATCTCTCATCATACTTCATCATCATTTGTTGAATGTTCTCCACCTTTTCATCAGTTTTTCCTGTTCTTTGTTCAGTGTTCTCTGTCCTATTTTCAATATTCTCTGTTCTTGCTTGTATGTTTTGAATTCCTTGCATAATCATCTGTTGGGTCACCTTTTCCTGTTCTTTTTCCTGTTGTAACATCGTCTGTATTGAATGTTGTCCTCAAGATGGTGAAAAGGAAGATGTAGGGATTGAAGAACCAGCCGCTGTTAGTTTCCTACTCATTTCAACAAAAAATTTTAAGGTTGTAAACAATTCAAAATCTTCAGGTTCTTCTAGATCTTAATCCATTCGTGTAGTAAGCAATTGTAATTCCAAGTAAGAAATAGCAAAGAAAAAAGGAAAAGAAAATAAAAGAAAAATTTGTTCAGGTTCTTGTATACCCTAATCCAATAGATTGATTAAATGGCAAGAAAAACCAAAAAGAAAAAATAAGGCCAAAAAAGGGAAAAGGAAAAGTTATCAAATATAAAGAATGAAAAAAAAATAAAAAATAAAATTCTTCAGATTCTTCAACACCTTAATTCAATTAAGAAGTCTCAGCAGTACAAAAAAATATAAGAAGGAAATAAAAGGATGAGCGAGGAAAAAAAAGCTACTTCCTTGAAAAAAAAAGAGAAAATAATACCAATAGCAATTAGAAAAAACAGGTAGAAGAGAAAGGATTTCCTTTTTAAAAAAAAAATAAAAAATGAAAAAAAAATAGACTTAAAAAAAGGACGGCAAAAGTAAATTCCAAAAGGCCAGAATCCCAAGTATCTACCAAAAATAAGTAGCTAGCAAGGAGTGAGTGAGTAGAAAATAGCCCAACGTAAGTAAAAGGTAAAAGAAGGAGAAAGAACAGATTGCACCAATATAATATCCAAGGCTTTTTGTTAAAATCCAAGCAATTTTATAACTCTCTTCTCTAGGTTCTTGTAATCTTCTTTCTGTAAATTCCAAACTTTCTTTCAACACCAGACTCCAGCCACTGATAGAAACTCAGAAGAACACCTGTAGTAACACTCTCCCATGCTCTTCCCTCTATCTTATCAAACAGGCTCAAAGTCCTTGAAAAGAAGCCTCAGTTCTTTCTCAGCTTTGTCTGGTCTTAGAAAGTAAAAGAAAAAAACAATGTTTCCAAGCCTCTGGATGGCAGTGTTATAGATTTTTCTTCACTTTCACTTTCCCCCTCCTTTTCCAAAACCAAAAAAGTATTTTAATTTAGCAATTAATTAATTAATTAAAAAAACTTAGGGGAAAAGACTAAAAAGGAATCTCCTAAAATATTATAAAAGCAAGAAGAGAAAAAATAAAAAGAGAAAAAAATAGAATAAAAAAACCCCAGTCCAGTTTCAAAGTAAAGAAGCATAAACAATCCAGCAGTAAAAAAAACCCCCTAATTTTGACTTCATGTTTAAAATCATCGCTTAACCACTTCTGTCTTCAATTTTACAAATTCTTTCTTTTTCTTAGGGTGTTCTTCTAATCATAAAGTTAAAAAAAACAAAACTCTCACCAAACTGACACACTTTCTCTTTTTGTTCCCTCCCATTTCGGAGCTGTCCCAGCTTCAGCAGCTTTGATGGCTGCCTCTATGCCGCCGGCAAAAAGAGCTTCTCCTGGATCTACCAGGGACTTTGCGGTGTCCCTGGGATTGACAGGATGTACTCTTTACTTTCACCATCTCTTTGGGACGGTTTAGATCCAGGAGGACCGTCCAGCAACAAAGATATTGGCAGTGATCTTGGATCTTCAAGATCTCACATAGTGCTGCCACGACATCAGCCCCGCCCTTCCCTATTTGTCACTTTGAGGTACAAGATAGTAAAATAGCTCTTCTCAAGAACCAAAAATACGCTATCATTTTTGTTACCTATTCACCAAAGCAAAATACAGGTCTCATGGCATAAACCCAGTGGGTATCTACAGTGAAAGACTGAGAAGGTAGATGGTGTATGACTGGTTAACCCAACATGCTACTCCTAATCCACATCTAAACAAATCATATGATCAAATCATATGAACCTCTCCTATGCTTTTAGTAATTCCTTGCCTTTAACCACATCAGCTATGGGAAAGAAACAGCTTCATCACTGGATTTTTTTCTATGCAAACATGATAAAAGTTTATGCCTAAGAAAATAGGCATTTCCAAGAATGTATAATGTCTTAAGAGTGGAATTGACCTTATGGCTGCTTTTTTAAGTTGCGGAAACTCACTTTGTGAACAGAGAGGTAGAGAAGGGGAAGACCCTTCAGCCTCAGGTTTCATCAAATGAGGAGTGAGTTTCCTGAAACTAATTTTTCCTATATCTATTTTCTTCCAGTTTGAGCAAATGCGTCGCTCAGTCAGCCTTACCAGCAACTTTGCAAAGTCTGTGGTAAACCTTGCTGATGTGGTAAGTGTGGAATACATTGAAGTTTTCTCCAAAAATTACATGCAAAAATAAGTTGAGAATGAAAGAAGGGAAAAGCTAACCCTATGCAAAGGATTCCATGGTGAGTCCCTTCTACAGGCCACCGTCAGGTATAAACAAGTGACTCAGTACATTGAGTTCTAGATCAGTCTCACATATATGTAGTTTTAAATCCTAGCATCTCATTTTCACAACACTCTGCAGCTAAATGCATAAGCACACATAAACATTGGCTTTCAAGTATCCACAAGAAAATTTAGACAATATTTCCTTCAGATGTTTTCATATTCAGTACATGCCAACATATACTTGTGAAACGTGGAACTGTACAATCAGAATGATTAAACAGTTAAATATTTTTCAATAACACTGTTTGAGAAAAATCATCCCTGTCTCATATTGTGATCATATTTCTAATGAAGAGATACTATAATATTCCACTAAAATAGAAATGAAAATAAATTGTGGGAAGGAAATAAACTGCTTTAGTTATCATTTAACTTCAAGGGTATATTTAGAAAATTATGGCTGCTTTGGAAAATGGAAAGGATAGCAATAGCATTTAGACTTATACACTGCTTCACAGCTTTTTACAGCCCTCTCTGAGTGGTTTACAATCTGGGCCCTCATTTTACCCCCTTCAGAAGGATGGAAGGCCAAGTCAACCTTGAGCCTGGTGGGATTTGAACTGCCATACTGCAGGCAACCAGCAGGCAGCAGAAGTAGCCTGTAGTACTGCATTCTAACCACTGCACCACTGGGATATCACATGAATGGAAGGGGAAAAGTAACCACCTAAAGAAAATCTATGTTTGGTCACAGATTTTTAAGGAGCAGTTGAACACTCGAATCGTGTTGGTTGCCATGGAAACATGGGCATCAGGGGATAAGATCCAGACGGATGAAGATTCCCTAGAGACACTGAGAGAATTCATGAAGTATCGCCAAGAGTCTCTTCCTGAACACAGTGATGCTGCCCATCTGTTCTCGTGAGTTTTAAATGGGAATGTGATCACTTTTATGCTACACAGATGCAAATTTAACTATTATAGTTCTGATAGTAAAAATAGGCTGAAGTAGAGATATTTGTAAGGGATGTTAAGAAAATCTATGCATGTAATGAATTTTTCTTTTGCTAAACAAGTTGCCCAGAAGACTGCTTTGCTGGTAAGCACACATAATATACCTCCTGGTATTATAGCAAATGCAATACAGCTTTCTATTATAGTTCACTTCTATTTATATTCCTTTTAGACCTTTAGAATAACATAGAGACATTCATCACTGGTGAAGAGTATTTACTAATATAGTAGAAATAGGATGTTGGCAAAAAAGAAAACTTTGCCAGATTCTTTTTATACAGATAAAGGTGAAACTCAAAAAATTGGAATATCGTGCAAAAGTTCATTTATTTCAGTAATGCAACTTAAAAGGTGAACCTAATATATGAGATAGACTCATTACATGCAAAACAAGATAGTTCAAGCTGTGATGTGTCATAATTGAGATGATTATGGTTCACAGCTCATGAAAACCTCAAATCCACAATCTCAGAAAATTGCTTGTGACTTATGATTAAAATGCATATTCATTTGATCAGATATCAGCAAAACAACAAGAAGTTTGAATTAATGTAGATCAGCGTATAAAATATGTCAAGCAGTGTCCATTTGGATTTAATGCTAAGGTCAGAGTTTCTGACTGAAATGGAACTAGTTTTTGTGCTGAAATGTTGCTAGGAGTGTTCATACATGAACATGCCTCCTCTCTCTTCTGTAGTTAGCTATAACTAATGAACACACATCTACCATAGTGAGGAACACAGATAACAGGCTGATGCAAAGAAATGGATTCCTGCCCAATCCATATTCTTGCTCTGTTTTGATAGTTTTAATTGTTCTAGGTTTAGTAAGTAAATGCCAAGAGGACAAAAAATCTAGCAGGTCAAGGCTATGTAACTTTTTCTTCACCTGTATAGTAAATCTTCCTTCTTACTCTCTCAGAGGGCACACTTTTAGAAGCAGCCGCAGTGGTACAGCTTATGTTGGAGGAATCTGCTCAGTTGCTAGAGGTGGAGGTGTGAATGAGGTGAGTTGAGTTATGATGATTGGGGCTGGAGTTTAAAGATACAGAATTAAAGCCTGCATGCTCTTCCAACCGTATTAAATTTGTTCAAAAATCTCAAGCTCATTTAGATTTCTTTTCTCATTTTGAAACTCCTGAAGCTTTGAATATCACTTTCCCTTATGAGATACTACTCTTCTACCCTTTAAAACCCTTTCAGAATTTTTTTACTTTCTGTGAAGCCTTGTCTCCATACTCTAACTGAGCGAATACCTGAGGGTTTTTCCACTACATTTGCTGACACACATCCCTTATGCTTCCCCCTTCCCCCTTTTTTTTCCTTCAGTCAACTAAATTTATATTATAAGACAATTGGGTTGGTGCTTCTCTTGTTTCTTTACATGATTCTACAAAGTAGCTGATGTATCTTTATATGTCAGTCATAGCCAGGAATTCAGTGTTCTTTGCAGGGTGAGGAATATGTCCACAGAGAGAAAGGGCAGGGTAAGGTAACTTCCATGGGGCTTGTGAATAATCTGGGAAAGATCTGCCCTCAAAAATTTAATATTTTTATGATAGTTGATCACGCTATACTCAGGCTACCCAATAACTTGTTGTCCTCCTTCCCAAAGTATGGTACCGTTGGAGCGATGGCAGTAACATTAGCCCAGACCTTGGGACAAAACATTGGCATGATGTGGAACAAGCACCGCACTTCTGCAGGTAAGTAATTGTGTGATGAGCCAAGTGCTTTCCTAATCTCAAGACATAATGAGAACCTGAGAATTGCTTCAACCAGTAGTTCTCAACTTTTTCTTCACCACAATGTCTTCACCACAGATCTCCAAGACTTCACTCAAGATTTAAATCATAACATTTCTTCAAGCCTTTGCAGACCCCATTTGATAACATGGTAGTTCCCTAGGGGTCTGCAAACCACAGATTGAGACCACTGGCTTAGTCCAACAATAATTATGAAACTATGGTTTGCGTAAAGGACCTAAAAGATTCAAAGAGATCTTAGAGCCCAACAGGCATTTTTTTCCCAATAGATTTAAGAATTACTCTATTCCTAAGTTTTGTCTCCTATTCTGAAAGAAACTTAAAAAAGTAATTCTTAGGTTTCTACTCTGGTACTCCATTATCTATATTGGGTTTAATATTTTTCATGCATCATGAACTTTTAAGTGTAAATTGAGGTTATTTCTTTCACATCAGGGGTTACTTTATTCTGGTTTCCAATTTGGAAATTTCTACTTTAAAAGATTTTGAGTGGATAAGGTGTAACTGATGTTGGGGCTTGAATCTGGGTTTAGTATGGCTATGATTTATGTTGTCAGTCCTCCAGATCTAATTCACTTTTCTTCCACATCCTCTTTGTCAGTGTTTTGGGTGCTTCTTAAGGTCGTGATGATAGAATGGGTAAGCAAAGGCAGTTCTTTTGAGGTTAATAAGATGAACCTGGCTAAATAATAAAATGTTATTGCAAAAAAAATTGCAGATGATCTTTCTGGGGATTCCTAGTTAAATTTTTTTCAACTAATTAACAGGTTTTGCAGATGTGCGTGATATGTGACAGATTATAAGTACCTTATTAATTAATAATTTACCTTTTGGGGGACCTTCTGAGATTGCCTGAAACATTCTCTAATCTGTCTGGTATGTAACTTTCATCTGCATATTGAACCTGCTTTCCCCCCTTTTCTTCATTCCAGTTTAAAACTACATTGGACTAGCTATTAATAAATACTATTAACTCACCTGCAGCATTTTCTTTACTGAACATTATAAGCTATTAATAGTATTAGCTGGATATTGGAGGAAGTGTATTTGTTAAATAATGCATATAGACCAACAGGTCACATTCTCCAGGAGAAAATGAAGAAGAGCAATATATTAAAAATAAGTTCATTAGAATACATCATTACTTTAAAGAAAGGAGAGCACTAATACTTGTACACGTAGAAAAAGCCTTTGATAAGTTGGAATGGGCTTTTTATTCGCCTTTTTAAAACAAACTAAATCCCAGACAAGAATTTAAAAGTTGGCCAGATAACAAACCAACAACAAGCAGCAAGGATTATTGCAAATGGAACATTTTCCACAATATTTCCAGTAGGGAAACCACTGAGTTATGATGTTTACTTTCTCTCTTTGTAATTGGTTTTAGAAGTTTTGGGAGACAAAAGTCTGCAAGACAAACAAGCTCTTGAAATTAAAATTCAGGGAGAGAATGCAAATTGAAGTGTTATGTAGGTGATGTACATGGCCATCTTCCAACATCTAATTCAGATTTTATAGAAAAAATGTTTTTATAAGGCTTAAACTTAGAATGGGATGTTTTTATTGAAGATGGAGAAAATAAATAGTACTTGATTATTTCAGCTTTAGGAATATATGATTCTGGGTTACAATTTGAAATAGGGGATTTGGACACAATAAATATGAACTAGAAATAGAGAATGTATATGTCCCATAATTATTTGAGAAGATATCTCTATTTTTTATTGCTCCTTTTCTCTATAGGAGATTGTCGCTGTCCTGACTTATGGCTGGGTTGTATTATGGAAGATACTGGGTAAGTTGTAGAAGAAGTGAGGATAAGGCCAAGGTGTTGGGTTAATATTTGAGATCAGGAACCAAGGATTTATTAAAGTAAACTGTTTAGATCTTAACTTTACATCTTGCTGGCAACATAAAACTCTCTTTAATTGATTATTAAGTTCATCTATTTACCTCTCTGGCTGGCTTCAGAAGAAAGCAGGTAGCACTTTGTGTAGGAAAAAGAAAGTTACATCTGTTCAATTTTCTTTTTTTAATAATCTGACATCCACTAAATCTAGTTATCTTGTCAGTTTTTAAATTTAGTTTTCTATCAGCCTTCCCCCTACCCTCCATCCCTGCTGTCTTTCTCAAAGAAAGGAAAGGGGATTGGTGTCACTAATAGACTCTCTGGGCCAGAGAACATTCCAGCTTAAGCCTCTGGCATGAACTGAAAACAAATTGAAGATGAAGATGTACAGTTATAGTAATGATCTTGCATCTAGCCATATTGAGCTTACAAAACTTAAAATATTTTTTATAAATGATTACAATCATGCAGATAAGAAGTAATTGAAACTATAAAATTAAGATCAAAAATAAAAAATTTAAAGTGCAAGAGAAAAGAAATGTAATTATAGCAGAAAAAAAAGAAATATATACATATAAAGAAATAGCTTCCTTCCTTGTCACAAGTATAAAAATATTTCTAATATACCATCATTTTATCTTAATAGTTACTAACTGTAAGAGGAAACTAGGATTCCTAGTGTCCAACTATTGAAATATAACCTAGCATTGATTTAGCTGCCCCCAAACCCCAGAGCAATCTTAGTCTGTATCAGCAAATCAAGATCACATGAAGTGTTAGTACAGTTTTACACTGCCTTGGTAAGACCACACTTGGAATAATGTATGCTGTTTTAGTCACACAATGCAAAAAAAGATGTTGAGACTCTAGAAAAAGTGGAGAGAAGAATAACAAAGATGATTAGGGGACTGGAAGCTAAATGTACAATGAATGATTGCAAGATCTAGATTTGAAGAGAAGAACTAAGAATGACATGCTAGCAGGCTTCCGATATTTGAGGGATTGAGAGAATAGGAGGTCAACCTATTTTCCAAAGCACCTGAAAGCAGGACAAGAAGCAATGGATGAAAATTAATCAAGAAGAGATCATACCTAGAAATAAGGGGAAATTTCCTGTCAGTGAGAGCATTTCATCAGTGTAATGGCTTGCTTCTAGAAGTTATGGATGCTCCATTGCTTTTAAAGAAGAGATTGGGCAGCCTTTTATCCAGAATGGTATTGCTTCATCTCTTCAAAAAGATTTTTTTTTCTGAGCCTTTTATATTTTAAAAATATTTTATTATGGATTGAAGGTGACTCACCCTCTGATGTTCCAAGGATTCTTATTATTTAAAAAACAGTAAAAAATAATTCTAGAAATTATTCAGATATGATCTTAATCAGCAAAGGTCTATTGAGAGTTACCAGAATACCAATGTATCTATTTTAAACTTAATCCAAAAGAGCACTTTATAATACCCCTTTTCCTTTTGTATTTCATGCTTTATAAAGAAATCCCCCAAACTTATCATCCAATTATAATACATGAAAACCCATTAGTTTTATTTTATCCTGCTCTTATTCTTTTTATAAATAACTCAAGGTGACAAACATATAATATTCTTTTCTCATATTTCCCATAACCTGTGGGAAGGTGAGTTGGGTTGAGAGAGAATAACTGACCCAAACTCACCGAGCCAGTTCTCATGCTTAAGGCTGGGTTCAGGAAATGACCACATATTTAATATTAAGATTACTTAAAATTCATAAAATACAAAATAAATTATTTTTCCCATATCTCTCATCTGAGAACAGAACTTTAAAACCTCTTTATTCAGTCCTAGTTAGCAACAGTTATTTAATGATTTTCAGACAATGCATCTATTTTACCCTTGATCAATAAACCTAATTTATATTTGTCCTGTTTTAGTTTAGCACACAAACATATGCAGGCAGTTGCTATGGAGATAAGCAGTTAATAATAGACCAGATTGTAAATCAAGGTCTGTGCAAAGAGACCTTGCCTCAATAAATTGCTTTGAAGTTTAAGAAGCAATAGAGTGATCCAAATCCATTCCAGGAATCAGAATCCTGAGTCCTGCAGACAGCCAGTCCAAAAGTCAAAAGTTCAAGAATAAGTTACACAGGAATTATTATTACAAGCTAAAAATCCAAATGGTTGTTTCCAATAAAGACTAAAGGGAAAGCAGCTACATAAAGCTATATGCAGTTGGCTGCAATTATTCAGGCTTTGTTCTTTACCTAGTGAAAAGCTTCACTGAATGGCTTTGGACAACTGGGGCTTGAGGATCATACCTTATCATCTGACTGCTCCATGTGATGAGGTGATTCCTATGATTGCTTAACCTCTTCAGATGAATCCTGGCTTGAAGGTTCTTAGGCCAACAACCCATAAGACGCAGCTAGACCAACGTGGTCAGAGTCTGAATCTGAATCCTGGCCCATGACAATGTTCCTTCCCCTTATTCTGTACAATTTTAATTTTTAGTTCCCTCAAATAATGTCTTTTCCCCTCATTTTTGTCTCCTCTCAGAAAATGTTGAAACTTTTATAGATTTCTTTCTTAAGAGTGATTTCCCCCCTTTTTTGCTTTGTCCTTTATCATTGAATTTGTATGTTCATGTCCATTCAGTATTTCATCTCCTTCCACGTCATTCTTGTAACTCTATTGAATTCTACTGTGTAGCGCAATATTAATGCAATATCAGGGGTTTTCAGTTCAATGTATGGAATGTGAAGGATGTGTGTTTGCATTTATTTTCATAGTCATAAAGTACTATGATGGTATTTAATTTCATTGTACGAGGTGCAATGACAATAAACTAAACTAAATTAAATTAAACTAAACTTGTCATTTCCAGATCCACATTTAAATCAGTTTTAGTTTTATCTAGCAAAACTTATTCCTCTTCCACAATATCATTTACAATCTGTTTATCTATAATAGTCAATATTTTTAAATTAAATATCTTAAATTCATTGTTAGCATTTCAAGTAATGCGTCCATTGAAAGCAGAAGTCTGAGGCAGGTAGATTCCTCTAAGAACATGTTTATTGGGTACATCATTTCGGCATAGCCAGTGAAAATCAATTCAAGTTTCCCTGCGGTTTTCACCTAATTAAAAGAATAATAATATTTTGCCCCTCCTCAGTGTCATTAATAACATTGTCCTATTGAATATGGCTAGCAGGCTCCTTTCCTTTACCAGCTACCTGTTACAGTGACCCTGGTTCCCACAAGAAAACTTTTTATTTTGACTGCAAGCTAGGCTATCTTCTTCCCCGCTCCCCTTCTTTCTCAGGCAATTGTGATGCAGGGCAAGATGGCTTCAGCCAGGTTCGCTTGAGAGTTAACAGTCGGACCTTCCCCTTTAATTGGAAAGAATTTCCTGAAAAATTAAATCATCTCTCCCTCTCCCATGAGGTGCTCTTGGGCCAGTTTGTAGGCTATCAAGAGACTTGAGCAGGGTACAAAATGAGCTTGCTTAGAGAAGAGGTCAATCACTGCCCATATGATCGTGTTCCCCTACTCTCAGAAAGCTGTACTATAAAATCCCATGCCCAGAAAGAACCAGGCACTTGCTGGAGCAGCCCTGGGGACTTCCCTGGTCATTTTTTCATCATGGCACAAATAGCACAGCTCTTGATATAGACCTCAATGTCCCCTTTCATATTTGGCCAACAAAACTATCCTTTGCCAAGTGCAGGGTCTTCAGGAAGCCTAAGTGCTTCTGTCATGGCTCCTTTGCAGTACTTGGACGCACAGTATGTTGGGGACATACAGTTTGGAACCCTTCCAGGCTAATCTGTCTGTAAGGATCAGTAGCTCCTTGTTGTCTCGGTACCATGGATCAGTAGGTAGCTCAGTTTTCAACTGTTGAGTCAAACCTCCTCCTCCATCAAATTTTTGCCTCTGCACTTGTTGCCTCGTTGTAGCTTGGCTGGCCTGCTGGGGGGGAAAGGCATCATAGCGTGGACCACCTCCTCATGCTTGTTGTTATATTGTGGCATTCATGATAAAGCATCTGGCAAAAGTCCCCCCCTTCCCTGGATGTATTTTAAAGTGAAACTGAAGCAGTTGAAGTACTGTGCCCATTGGACCTGCTTTGGCGAGAGCTTCTGCGGGGTCTTAAGTGCCTTCAGGTTTTTATGGTCTGTCCATACTTCAAATGGCACTTGGTTCCCTTCAAGGAAGTGGCACCAGGTTAGCAGAGCCCAACTGATTTATGCTTCTTTTTCTCACATGGCCTACCTCCTTTCAGTGTCTGTTAGTTTTCTGGAGGTGTAACTGTATGATTCCCCTCCACATTTTTCTGGAGAAGGATTGCAGCCACTGCTACGTCGCTGGCACAGTTAGTGGGTCAGTGGGAGGGGGGCAGCACATCACATTTTGTCTCATTGAAAATTTCTGTGAGGTCTTGGCATTCCTTGGGAACCAGGGGAACTCCTGGGGGCTGTTAGGACATGACTTTTGTTTTATTGTTCGGCTTAGTACCCTCCAGCTGCTGGACAATTCTTTTCTCAGGGCTGATGGGAGGGGGCAGAGGGCCTATTCCTAGCCTTAGCTTTGTTTTCCTCCCTTCCCATCAGATGGTAGGAGCCCATTTGTCCAGCCAGGACAGTCTAGGATCACCGCTTCAGTTATTTTGGGCACCACCACAAAACAGGGTTTTCCTGGTGCCTGCCCATCTCTAGTCTCACTGGTTTTATGAGGGGTACAGCAGCTCCCCCCCATCAATGATCCGTTGCCTTGTTCAAATCTGATGGGTGGGGTCAGGTTGGGGCCCTCACTCTGATTCCTAACTTCAGGTCAGTTTGCAAGCTTAGGCAGCGGGTGCATCCCAAATCTATTATGGTTTTTGCCTGTCCCTGGGCTCTAGTTTTTGGCACTGTGATTTTTGAGAGGATGCTGAGAGGATGCTGAAGACAGGTGGCTTCACTGACCATCCAGTCATCCTCGCTCTCATTGTTGTGCCATAGGGCACCATGTGCTGGATGTTTTCTTCTGGAGATCTCTCCCTTTCACTGGAGGGAGGGAGAGACCTCAATGGGTTGATGGGCTAATTTTCCCCTCTCTCTCAACTGCTGAAGGGGCTTCTTCATCTTGGCAGGTTTTGGAGGCTTTTCCCTAGGTTGGGAAGCTGGGGCGAGGCATTCAGCAGCCCAGTGCCCCTGCTGGCCACAGCAAAAGCATTTGATCGGTGGCCCCAAAGCTCCTCTGGAAGAGCCTGTGGCTAGGCTGGGGATTGATCACTTCCCCAGTTGTCACTTCTCTGGTTGGGTCTTAGGCTTTGGCTCTGTGGTTCCGCGTCACTTGCATTGTTTTAGCTCGAGGTTCATCACTAGTGCTATCTGGTAACCCTTATGGATCTGGTTAGGGACCCCTTGGAAAACCATGCATTTAGCAGCTCATGGTCCAGGCTCTCTTTGAAGAAGTAGACCAGTAGTCTCTCCTGCCATTGTTGGAGCCTCACAGCTACTTGGCAGAACTCTTGGACGGATTCTTTGGTAGATCGGCCACTCTGCTTTAATTCACGGATCTCAGCTTCAGCTTGAAGGGCCTGGGAGTCGTCCTCAAGCCTGTTCCTCAGCTCATGTAGGAAGGTGTCAATGTTCCCCAGCTCTGGTGCATCCTCATCATGGAGCTGGATCACCAATTCAGCTGCCTCCCCTTTTAGGTTAGCTGTCGCAGCATGGATCATCGCTCCGTCAGTCTTTGTGGTCATCAGGTGGTCACACCTGATTCACGAAGAATGCCAGTTTCTCCGGGTCCCTGTTGAAGGAGGCCTTCATGGCAACTGGATAAGGAGGTAGAGGTGGGGGGGCAGGAGGTTGCGGCAGTGCCCAAGCCAGGACCCCAGGGATAATATGCCTGTGGTGGAGGACCTCACCATTCTGGAGGGTGGGGCTCATGGCTGGGTGGGCTTGCTGCCCAACAGTGGTTGGGGGGGGGGGCTCCACTGTGGGCCTAGTCTCGACTGCTGTGGAGGAAGGCTAACTGGCTGTGTTGCTGCCACAGATGAAAGAATATTTAAATATTTAATATTTAGAAAGTTACATTGTCCTATGAATATAAATAGCAGGCTCCTCTCCTTCTTCACCAGCCACCTGTTATGATGATCTTGGTTCCCACAGGAAAACTTTTTATTTTGACCACAGAAACATTGGTTCCTGCTGTCTACACACCAGTAACAGCTATCTAGAATATGTATGAGCAATCTCACAATCTCTTCTTTCTCCGAGAAATTTCAGCAGCTCAGATCCAGCAGTAAGTTCCAAATTCAGCTGTCATGTTGTCCCCCTGTTCTGGAACATCCATTTCTCACTGGAAGTCTCTGGACCAAGGAAAACCGCTTTTTACCTCTTTTGACATTTTGTTGGCTTTTAATCTTCTATTGGCTGTCTTCCTGATACACAGATACTACCTGCCACGGAAATTTTCACGCTGCAGTGTTGATGAATACAATCAATTTCTGGCTGAAGGAGGAGGAAACTGTCTCTTTAATAAGCCTTTGAAGGTAACATTAAAACACTTTCATTTGATCACATTTGTAAATAAAAATTATTTCCAGACAACATTTTCCATCTCTTATATCTTGGCAATTCCTAGAACTATAGTCAAACCAAATTCTTGTTTTGTGATCAGAATATCAGCCAGAGATCTAGGTAAAGTAGGACCATATTTTTCTTAAGGTACTTTAATAGGTGTACTACCTGTCAACTGACCTCACAGTATTGTTGAAAAGATCAGTTTCAATTTTTAGAAAAAAGACAACATTTAACTCATGTTGCACTTCATAATTGTTTTCTTGTCAACAGTATGAAAGTAATTTGCAATTTGGAGTTTTTTTTTCACTTTGCCATTCTGCTCTGCAGTTTTGCGATTATTATTATTATTTTTTGCAATCTAAGCCCCATTTATTTTTTGAAGACTTGTCATCAACATGTGTTGCATAGACTTCAGCCAATGCTTTAGGCAAGCTTGAGTGACTAGCATAAAAATGCAGAATTGACTTCGATCCAGTGTAAGGCATCCTATAGGGAATGTTCTCTTGAACATAGTTGAATTAAGTTAACATTTTCAGTATTTTAATTGGTTTTAAGCAACTGATATATATATAATATATAAGATTGCATGGTAAACTGAAGGTAATTACGTAAGCCCCTGTCACACTGCACCAACGGATGCAAAGAGGAAGTAAAACGGACAAAAAAGCTTGCCATCCATTTGAAAACGCGATGTACTCACTGCCTCCGTTTGGCTTCCTCTCGATCCATCTGGCATCCGTTTATGGACGTTTCATCCGTTCCAAAAGTTTTAGGCTGCTTAAAACTTTTGCGCGGAAAATGTATCCAATTCGTCCATTCTGCATCCGCTACGCATCTGCTACGCATCCGTTACACATCTGCTATGCATCCGCTATATCCGCTAGGCATCTGTTCCACATCCGTGCAACGCGCATCCGCCCGGACGCAGGGAGAAAGCGGAACGGACGCAGAATGGATGCAGAACGGATACAGAACGGATGCCTAGCAGAAACAAAGCGTTTAAAGCGGAAAAAACGTTCGCAGAGGGGACCTATCTCGGATATTAAGGATGTCTAGAGGATGCCTAGAGGATGCCTAGAGGATGCCTAGCGGAAAACCTATACTGCCTATAAAAAGGGGGAGCAACTCGCCTGCTTCGCACTTTCAGACCAGCAGCCCAGCAGTGCAGACCTCTGCAGCCTTCATCTACCTCTTCCAGTCTACCTTCATCTACCTTCCATCTACCTTCATCTACAGCATCCAGTCATGTCCACCGTGGATTGCGAAAAAATCCTTTCGGCAGCCAACATCCTTCTGCAACACTGCGAAACCATCTACAGTCTCTGTGAACAGTACTACGGGAAGAAAAGGAGGCACCCAAAAAAAGTCTGGCTCTGAAGATGGTTCGCCAGAAGAGCGCAGTACGTACTTTACGACAAGCTGATGGTGGAGCTCAGGAGCGAAGACCCTCGGGCGTTCCAGAACTTCATGAGGATGCCTCCAGCCATGTTTGACAAAGTTGTGCAGTACCTGACACCCAGGTTGACCAAGACAAACACCAACTTCCCGCCCAGCCTGGAACCTGGGCTCAAGGTAGCACTCACTCTGCGCCACCTGGCCTCAGGGACCACGTACAGGAGCATGCAGTACAGCTGGAGGGTGCCACCCAGCACCATCAGCTTTGTTGTCAGAGAAGTGGTGCAGGCCATCATCGAAGAATACAAGGAGGAGCTCCTCCAGTGCCCCTCCACTGAAGAAGGATGGAAGAAAGTTGCAGAGCAGTGGTATCAGAAGTGGAACTTTCCCCACACCGTTGGAGCCATCGATGGCAAGCAGGTGGCCTGCAAAGCTCCAGCCAAGTCGGGTTCCACTTATCAGAACTACAAGGGTTTCTTCAGCATCATCCTCTTCGCCATGGTCGATGCTGACTACAAGTTCATGTACAGCGATGTTTCAGGCAACGGCTCATCTTCAGATGCCCAGGTATACAACCACAGTCACCTCAAGGAGGGGCTGGAAAGCAACCTCATGGTGGGCTTCCCAGATCCAGACCTGCTGCCCAACGACACGCAAGATGTGCCCTACTTCATTGTGGGGGATGACGCCTTCTCCCTCACAACCTACCTCATGAAGCCCTACACCTCCAGATGCCTCACCCGAGAAGAGAGGATCTTCAACTACAGGCTGTCTAGGGCAAGGCGGGTGGTGGAGAATGCCTTTGGCATCCTGGCCAACAGGTTCCAGGTACTTCTCACCAACATGCAGCATCGCCCAGAGACTGTGAAGAGGATCGTGGAAGCTTGCTGCATCCTGCACAATCTCATGCGCACCCGCTACCCAGTCTTGCAGAACAGGCTCGTGGACCTCCAGCAAGGCAATGGGGACATGGAGCCTGGGGAATGGAGGCAAGGGTGAAACCTGATCGACACTGAGGATGTGCAAGGGCCCAACAGAGCCTCACGTGAGGCGAAGAAGCAGCGCAACCTCCTGAAACACTGGTGCAACTCCCCAGCTGGAGCGGTGGAGTGGCAAGACAGGATGATAGATGCTTAATGGATGCTTCCTTTAGATTGTCTCATCACACGGATGAGATTGGGCCATGTATGTTTGGTTGGCCTACAATGAACAGGGCGTTTAATAAAGAGTTGTGTTTATGTTGACATGTGTGGATAATTATTACATTATTATTGATAATGAAGGGCCATAGGTGTGGCACCTGGGAGGGTGGACCATACAGTCCCACTATGCTTGCACTGGAGGTTTATCTATCCCACAGCTATTACCTATCCCAAAGGTATCCCTGCTCATTCCATAGGTATCCCTTCCCATCCCACAGCTATCTTAACCCATCCCATAGGTATCCCTTCCCATCCCACAGGTATCCCTTCCCATCCCACAGCTATCTTAATCCATCCCACAGCTATCTTAACCCATCCCACAGGTATCCCTTCCCATCCCACAGGTATCCCTTCCCATCCCACAGCTATCTTAACCCATCCCACAGCTATCTTAACCCATCCCACAAGCATGCAAAGGCTAAACCATTTCTAAAAGTTTCCACCTGGACTTTATAGAAAAAAATTAATGAAGCAAGTGTGTGAAACAAAGATAAACTTTATTGAACAACAAACTGTAAAATAAACATGACCCAAGTCAAGTGTCCAAATAAAGTCCACAAATATCCAGGCAGCCAGTCTCTGGCACTCCTCTTGGTCACTCGGAGGTGTGTGCCCAGGCTAAGATTTTAGGGAGCAGGTGCTGTGGAGGTGGGTGCTGCTGCAGTGCTGGTCTGTGGTGTTATTGGAGTGCCTAGCCCCGAGAGGACAACAGGGAACGGTGTGTTGAGGAAGATGTTGGACAGCTGGCTCAGCCCTGTGATGCTGAGAGGTCCTTCCTCCATGCCATGGGGTGTCAGCCCCAGTACTGAGGACAGATGTACTGAGGCTGGGTTTGGCTGTGGGATGGAGGAAGGAGTAGTGTAGTGGGGCTGCCTGCTCTGCAGCGGGATGAGGACTGTCGAGGTTGGCATCAGTGGCATCATTGGAACCGGTGGCAGCGGTGTCGCCCGATGACTCTGTGCCTGCATCTGTAAGGGCTGCTGTCTGTGCTGCTGGACCTCGGGGTAGCTGTAGCCCTGGTAGGTGAGGGGCTGTGGGAAGCCTTGGTATGGGAGGGACATCACCTGGGGTGCAGGAGCAGACCTGGACTGGGTGGGAGCAGGTGCCTCTGGGTCTGGAGGGTTGTTAAGCAGCGTGGTGATCCTCTCCTTCACCACCTGGTACTGGGGATTCAGCATCTCCTTGAGGGTCTGGTTCACATAATTGAGGAAGGGCTTGCGGTTGGAGGAGGAGGATTCGATGGGGACCAGCTGAGAGAGGAGACCTATGCTGGTGCGGATGGTGTCCCTGATCTCCACCAGGACCTTGTGGCTCTGCCCCTCCTGCGGTCTGGCTCTCTGCCTTACTGTGGTGGCGGAGGTGTGGGTGGATGTGGCTTCGGCAACGGTGGATTCGATGTCTCCTTTCTCCCACCGCACCAGGGAGTCCTCCTCACTCTCCACCACGCTTTCAACACCTGCCCGGGGATTCTCCGCCGTGGCACGCTCCACAGAAACCTGCATGGAGACAGGGACTGACTCTCGGCTGCCAGAGGACTGGCTCCCAGCAGGCTGCTGGAGAGAGAGGGTAGAAAGAGGGGCTCCTGGTGCTCCTCGGTGGCGGACCTCACTCTCCAGGAAGCTGCACTTGGCCATGACGTACTACTGTCTGTCCATCAGCTTAACCCTGGCCTGGCCAGATTTTTTGTGGTGCAGCTTCCCGTACCAGGTGTGCATGTGCTTCCACCAGCTGAGGAGCACATCCGATGTGTAGCCCAGACTCTCCGCCCTCTCTCTCCAAGCAGCCTGCTTCCGCTTGGTGTCCCTGTACAGCCGATGTCCCTTCCGCCACAGATAGTCGTTCTCTCTCAGCCACTCCAGCACCTCATCCTCATGTTCCTCCTTAATGAAGTGTTGCCTCCTCTCCCTATCACGCGTCTGCCTCTTCCTCCCTCTGGCAGGGCCATATGGGCCCTCATCAGAGGGACTTTGAGGTTGTATGGGCTGCTCCTCCACACCAACAGCAGCAGCAGCAGCAGCAGCAGCAGCATCCTCACCAGCAGGATCATAATCATCATCATCAGCAGCAGCAGCAGCATAATCACCAGCAGGATCATAAGCAGCAGCAGCAGCAGCAGCAGCAAGACCAGGATGAGCAGCAGCAGAGTAAGCACCAGCAGCAGGGTCAGCAACATCAGGAGCACGAGCAGAACAAGCAGGACCAGCAGGACCAGGAGCAGCTTCAGCAGAATACGCAGCAGAAGCACCACTGCCAGGAGCTGCTCCAGCAGAAGCTCCAGCAACAGAAGAGCGAGCCCAAGCAGCAGAAGCCCCAGCAGAAGCAGAGTCAGGGACATGGGACGGGAGGGTGGCCCTGTCCCTCTTGCCAGGGATGGCGGCAGGTTGCTGAGACTTTCGCTTCTTCCCCATGGTTGTGGGGTTGCTGGCTGGCAGGAAGGCTTGCAGGAAGGCTGGCAGGCACCATGGCTGGCAGGAAGGCTGGCAGGAAGCCTGTTAGGAAGGCTGGCAGGAAGGCTGGCAGGAAGGCAGGCATCAAGGCTGGCAGACAGACTGGCTGGCAGGGAGGCTGGAAGGCAGCTGGCAGCAATGCTGGCAGGGAGGCTGGAAGGCAGGCTGGCAGCAATGCTGGCAGGGAGGCTGGAAGGCAGGCTGCCAGCAAGGCTGGAAGGGAGGCTGGAAGGCAGGCTGGCAGCAAGGCTGGCAGGGAGGCTGCCCAGGAGGCTGGGAGGCAGGCTGGGAGGCAGGCTTGGAGGCAGGCTGGCAGCAAGGCTTGCAGGCAGACATGCAGGCAAGGAACTCGAAGTGTCCAGCAGCAGGTCTTTCCTCTGAATGGTGACCTGCTTCCGAGCTGCTTCCCTTTATATCCGGTGGGCTTGCGCAATGCATCCCCCCCGCATGCGCAATTAACGCCAGGCATCCGTTAGGCTTCCGCTGTGCATCCGCTTCTTCCGCTGTGCATCCGTTCTGCATCCGTTGTTTCCGTTCCGCGTCCGCTTCGCTGAGGCCCCCCGGAAGCCCTGCGGACGCGCCATCCGCTGTGCTTCTGTTCCGCATCCGCTTTGCATCCGCCCTGCGTCCTCCCCGCGTCCGTGTTGTCCACTCCAATTATGCAAATTTTCGCCCCTTTTGAGTGCGGATACAACGGATGAAACATTTTTCTCTTCTGTTGTGTCCGTTTTGCATCCGTTGGCCTGTGTGACACGGCCTTAAAATCCAAGCAATATATGTGCCAATAGCAATAGGCAATTTTACGAATCAGTGGTGGGATTGAAAATTTACCACCGCTGGTTCTGTGGGCATGGTCAGGTGGGCATGTGACTGAGTGGGTGTGGCCAACTCAACACCATTCATGGCATGGCACCCACTCAGTCACATGACCGATGTTGCAGAAACAGGGCGATTTCCTATATATCTTTCCCCTCCACTACGCCCTTGGGCTGGCAAAAGTAAAGAACCATGCCAGCTCGTCAAAGTATCTTAAAGGGACAGACTGCAGCAGCTGCCAAGTTTGACAAGTCTTCTTCTCCTTGGGCATACACACAGAGCACGCTGTGCATAAATTTCATGGCGCTGGACGGACCTTCCCACGCACATCTCCTCGCCATAGCCCCATGTGTGCACACTCTGTCTGTATGCCAAAGAAGGAGGAGAAGACTTGACCAAACTTTTCTCCTTCCCTCTCTACTGACACACTGGCCAGGCAAGT
Organism: Laticauda colubrina; assembly: GCA_015471245.1. NCBI lineage: Eukaryota > Metazoa > Chordata > Lepidosauria > Squamata > Elapidae > Laticauda > Laticauda colubrina. The sequence continues at coordinate 7,111,532 of BLBF01000044.1, forward strand.
GAGTAGCATCGCATGCGGCAAATGTCCTCCCAGCAAGCACAGCTATACGGCTTCCCAGTCAGGGGGAAGAATGCTCTCCCATGCTCCCGCCCAATGCAGGCCACCATGTGGCTTCCCAAATGGGGGAAAACACTCTCCCATTCTCTCAGCCTGTGTAGCCATGCAGCTTCCTGGCCAGGGGGGAGAATGCTCTCCCATTCTCCCAGCCAGCACTGCATGAGGGAGGTAGTGCAGCAGCCTGGGATGTCTTGGGAGTCGGCACTTGACCCAGGCTTGCGGTGGCAGGCTGGGTTGGGAGTTGACTTGACTGGTGCTTGTACGATCAGTCACTTACCCAGGGTGTTCAGGACCACAGCGAAAGTCAGGCAGCAATGGCAGAAGAAGGCAGGTTAGCAGTGGTGTGGTGGGTGAGATGAGGAGTGGCTGGGCAGGGCGGGACGAGTGGGCGGGCAGGACAAGCAGGTGGGACGAACCAGGCAGGGCAGAGCAAGCGGGCAAATAGGGTGAGCGGCATCCAGGTGGGCGGGAGTGAGCAGCGACAGGCAAGTGGGTGGGGCCAGCCCGGGGTGGTATTTGCCAATTCTACGAACCACTTAAAATTTTCCCTACCGGTTCACCTGAACCAGTCCGAACCCCTTGAATGCCACCCCTGATATGAATCATAAAAGTTTAAAAGTTACAATAAATTCTATCCAAGATATTAAATATCTATTCTGATTTAATACATGTTGTAGAATATTAAATCTTTGCTAAACAGAACCCTAAATTTTGAATGTTCTACAAGCCTATATATAGAACACTAGTTCAAAAATGTTTCCAAGTAGAATTAGATTTTGTGTAAGATTTACTTCTCAGATGCAAAGTTATTTGGAATGTCAAGGCAAAATCCCACCAAATAATTAGCCATTCTTTGGCTTAATTAGCTATGTATGTTCTTTCCACCAGGAAGCATAAAGAATCTTTGCTGCACTTATCAATACTAGTTTGATGTATTTTGTGGGAATATAAAAGCAATATTTAATAAGAAAATAGATTGGAAAGACATTAGTTTCATTCTAGCTTAAATAATTTTCCAGTTGCTAAACTCTATAACAATGCCACCAAATATGAAAAAGAAATTGATCTGGTCATTACAATTTCTATCAAGTGTTAAGAGTATAAGCTTTCATTTTAGCAATCAGTATTGAAATAATATATCAACAATAAACATCTTACATCATGTGTATGATATTTGATGAAAATACAATGCTTTTCTTTAATTGAGTTTTCCATTGTTACTTATTAAAAATAGTTTTATTCAAATATATCACCATTTCTTAGTTGTATTAACAAAGCTTAACATAGATGATCCTTTTCTAAAGGGCCTGTCACATTGGCCAACGGATGCAAAACGTTTGTAAAAAGGACACAGCAGACGAGACAATGTTCCATCCATTGTTATCCGCTCTCAAAAGTGCCCCGAATTTGCATAAGCAGAGCGGACAACAGCGGAAAGGAACGGACGGGGGGAGGATGTAGAGGGGATGGAAAGCAGATGCTCCACGGAAGCCTAGCGGATGGAAGCGGATGGGAGCGGATGGCACATCCACAGGGCTGCCGGGGGAGCACAGCGAAGCGGACGTGCAACTGAAAGAGCGGAAGCCTAGCGGATGCCTAGCGGATGCACAGCGTTCACTGCACATGCGGGGAGGCTGCATTGCAGGATATATTGTCAGCCCCGCGGATATAAAGAGAAGCAGCTCGCAAGCAGGTCATCGTTCAGAGGAAAGATCTGCTGCCAGACACAGCTCCAGCCAGCCAGCCAGCTAACAACCATGGGGAAGAAGAGGAAGCCTGTGCCATCTTCTGCCAGCCCTGGCAAGAGGGACAGGGCCACCATCCCACCCCCGGGCCCTGACTCTGCTTCTGCTGGGGCTTCTGTTGCTCGGGCTGACTCTTCTGGTGCTGGAGCTTCTGCTGGTGCTTCTGCTGGTACTTGCTCTGCTGACGCTGCTCCTGGTGCTGGTGCTTCTGCTGGTGCTTACTCTGCTGGCACTGCTCCTGGTGTTGGGGCTTCTGCTGGGGCTTACTCTGCTGGCGCTGCTCCTGGTGCTGCTGGTGCTCCTGGTCCTGCTGGTGCTGCTGGTGCTCCTGGTCCTGCTGGTGCTCCTGGTGCTGCTGGTGCTGCGGGTCCTGCTGGTCCTGCTTTTGCTGCTACTGTTGTTGCTGCTGCTGCTGCTGGTGGTGTGGAGGAGCAGCCGCTACAACCTTGAAGCCCCTCTGATGAGGGCCCATATGGCCCTGTCAGAGGGAGAAAGAGACAGACGCGTGAACGGGAGAGGAGGCAATACTCAATCAAAGAGGAACATGAGGATGAGGTGCTGGAATGGCAGAGGGAGAACGAGTATCTATGGCGGAAGGGACACAGGCTCTATCGAGACACCAAAAGGAAGCAGGCTGCTTGGAAAGAGAAGGCGGAGAGCCTGGGTTACACTTCGGAGGTCCTCCTCGGCTGGTGGAAGCACATGCACACCTGGTATGGGAAGCTGCACCTCAAGAAATCTGGCCAGGCCACGGTCAAGCTGACGGACCGAGAGACCTACGTGATGGCCAAGTGCAGCTTCTTGGAGGGTGAGATCCGCCACCGAGGAGCAGCCGCTCTCACAACCCTCTCTCTTAGGCAGCCCGCTGAGAGCTAGTCCTCTTCTGGCCAAGAGTCAGATGCTCTGTCCAGGCAGGTATCTGTGGAGCGTCCCACGGTGGAGAACCCCCCGACAGCTGCACTACCCGTAGTGGAGCGCGTGGAGGACCCCCTGATGCAGTGGGAGCAAGGAGAGGGCACTTCCACCACAGGCCAACCTACATCCACCCCCAGCTCCACCTCCACAGAAAGGCAGAGAGGCAGACCGGAGGGGCTGAGCCACACTGTCCTGCTGGAGATCAGGGACACCATCAGAAGCAGCGTAGATCTCCTCTCTCAGCTGGTACACACCGACGTCCCATCCTCCAACCGCAAGCTCTTCCTCACCTACGTCAACCAGACCCTCATGAACATGTCGGAATCACAGTACTAGGTGGTAAAGGACAGGATCACCGATCTGCTTCACAACCCTCCAGACCCAGCTAAACCTGCTCCCACCCAGTCCAGGCCTGCTCCTCCACCGCAGGTGATGTCACTGCCCTTCCAAGGCTTTCCACAGGCCCTCCCCTACCAAGGCTACGGCTACCAGGAGCTCCAGAAGCACAGGCAGCCCTTCCCAGTCCAGGCACAGGTACATCGTATGCCACTGGTGCCACCAATGCCACTGATGCCACCGATGCCACCCACGCCACCCATGCCACCCACGCCACAGATGCCACCCATGCCACAGATGCCACCCATGCCACAGATGCCACCCATGCCACAGATGCCACCCACGCCTCACCTCGCTCAGCTGCAGACCAGACATCCCTACGACACTGCTCCTTCCTCCGCCCCACAGTCAAGCCCGGCCCTAGAACATCTGTCATCGGTATTGGGGCTGACACCCCATGTCCTGGAGGAAGGGGCTCTCAACATCACAGGACTGAGCCAGCTCTCTGAGAGCTTCTTCCACACACCGTCCCCTGTTGTCTTCTCGGGGCCAGGCACCCCAATGACGCCTCAGACCAGCACTCCAGCAGCAGCCACCTCCACAGCACCTGGACCCTTCACCCCTGAGACTGGGCACGCCTCAGAGTGACCAAGAAGAGTGCCAGAGACTGGGTTGCTACCTGTTGACTTTATCTTTGCTTTGGACACTTGACTTGGGTCATTTTTCTTTTACAGCTTGTTATTAATAAAGATTATCTTTGCTTCACACACTTGCTTCATTTATTTTAGTTAATAAAGTCTTGATGGAAACTTTTAGAAATGGTTTAAGCCTTTGCATGCTTGTGGGATGGGTTAAGATAGCAGTGGGATGGGCAGGGATACCTTTGGAATGGGTAATAGCTGTGGGATGGGCAAGGATACCTTTGGGATGGGTAATAGCTGTGGGATGGGCAAGGATACCTTTGGGATGGGTAATAGCTGTGGGATGGGCAGTGATACCTTTGGAATGGGTAATAGCTGTGGGATGGGCAGGGATACCTGTGGGATGGGTAATAGCTGTGGGATGGGCAGGGATACCTTTGGGATGGGTAGTAGCTGTGGGATGGGCAGGGATACCTTTGGAATGGGTAGTAGCTGTGGGATGGGCAGGGATGCCTGTGGGATAGGTAAGAATAGCTGTGGGATAGATAAACCTCCAGTGCAAGCATAGTGGGACTGTATGGTCCACCCTCCCAGGTGCCAAACCTATGGCCCTTTATTATCAATAACAATGTAATCATTGATCCACACATTTCAACATAAATACAACTCTTTATTAAATGCCCTGTTCATTGTAGGCCCACTCAACATACATGGCCCAATCTCATCCGTGTGATGAGACAGGCTGAAGGAAGCATCCATTAAGCATCTATCATCCTGTCTTGCCACTCCACTGCTCCAGCTGGGGAGTTGCACCAGTGTTTCAGGAGATTGCGCTGCTTCTTCCCTTCACGTGATGCTCTGTTGGGGCCTTGCACATCCACAGTGTCTATCAGGTTTCGCCCTTGCCTCCATTCACCAGACTCCATGTCCCCGTTGCCTTGTTGGAGGTCCACGAGACTGTTCTGCAAGACTGGGTAGCAGGCGCGCATGAGATTGTGCAGGAAGCAGCAAGCTTCCACGATCCTCCTCACGGTCTGTGAGCGATGCTGCATGATGGTGAGAAGTACCTGAAACCTGTTGGCCAGGATGCCAAAGGCATTCTCCACCACCCGCCTTGCCCTGGACAGCCTGTAGTTGAAGATCCTCTCTTCATGGGTGAGGCATCTGGAGGTGTAGGACTTCATGAGGTAGGTTGTGAGGGAGAAAGCGTCATCCCCCATGATGAAGTAGGGCACATCTTGTGTGTCGTTGGGCAGGGGGTCTGGATCTGGGAAGCCCATGATGAGGTTGCATTCCAGCCCCTCCTTGAGGGGACTGGCATTGTTTACCTGGGCATCTGAAGCTGACCCGTTGCCTGAAGCATCGATGTACATGAACTTGTAGTAAGCATCGACCATGGCGAAGAGGATGATGCTGAAGAAGCCCTTGTAGTTGAAATAAGTGGACCCTGACTTGGCTGGAGCTTTGCAGGCCATGTGCTTGCCATCTATGGCTCCATCGGTGTGGGGGAAGTTCCACTTCTGATACCACTGCTCTGCAACTTTCTTCCATCCTTCTTCAGTGGAGGGGCACTGGAGGAGCTCCTCCTTGTATTCTTCGATGATGGCCTGCATCACTTTTCTGACCACAATGCTGATGGTGTTTTGTGGCACTCTCTAGCCGTACTGCATGCTCCTGTAGGTGATCCCTGAGGCCAGATGGCGCAGTCAGTGCCACCTTGAGCCCAGGGTCCAGGCTGGGTGGGAAGTTGGTGCTCTGCTTGGTCAACCTGGGTCTCAGCCCCTCCACAACTTTGTCAAACATGGCTGGAGGCATCCTCATGAAGTTCTGGAATGCACGAGTGTCTTCGTTCCTCAGCTCCACCATCAGCTTGTTATACAGTCCATACTCTGCTCTTCTCGTGATCCATCTTCAGACCCAGACACTTCTTGGCTGCCTCCTTTTCTTCCCGTAGAAGAGGAGAAAGAGCCTGTAGATGGCTTCGCACTGTTGTAGAATGATGGTGGCTACCAGAAGGAGTGTGTGATGATCCATGGTGGAGATGACTGGATGCTGTGGAAGAGCAAGAGCCAGATGAAGGCTGAAGAGGTCTGCACCGCAGGGCTGCTGGACTGAAAGTGAGATCCAGGTGAGTTCCTCCCCATTTTTATAGAAAATATAGGCTTTCCACTAGGTGTCCTTTTGCATCCTCTAGCCATCCTGCAGACATCCTAAATATCCGAGATAGGTCCCCTCTGTGAACGTTTTTTCCGTTTTAAATGCTTTGTATGCGAGCTGCATCCACTTTCATCCTTTCTCTATCCGTGCTACTAATGCTGCGCGTCCATTCCGCATCTGTTTCGCTTCCTCCCTGTGTCCGTTTTCCGCTGGAGCGGATTTGGTTGCGCAGATGCGCAGCGGATGCCTAGCGGATATAGTGGACGCGTAACGGATGACGACGGATGTAAAACGGATGTTCCCCATATGCGTTGCGGATGCAGAATGGACGCGTTGGATACATTTTCCGCTCAAAAAGTTTTGAGCAGCTCAAAACTTTTTGAGCGGATGGAATCTCAGTCGATGGATGCTGGACGGATAGAGAGGATGGAAAACAGAGGCAGTGAGTACAGAACGGAAGCATCGCATTAACCAACGGATGGCAGGTGTTTCTCTCCGTTTTACATCCTCTTTCCATCGTTGGTGCAGTGTGACATGGACTTAAGGATTAGATAAGAATCCTTATCTAAGGTTAATGTTATGTGGTTATTTAAATCATGTATTTTGTTGCTTTATAAGTATTTGTTTTGTTTTGTTTTAATTGTATTTTTACTTTGTTTTGATTGTTAGCTTCTCAGAGTCATGTATTCATAAATTTATTAAGTTAATAAATAAGTGTTAGTAATTATCAGTTTTACACTCTAGCATATAGAAACAAATACTGAACATATAATACATATATTCCCAAATTTGCTTTTTATTGTATTGTTTTACAGCACAGTTTTAAAATTGCTGTCCCTGTCAATTTTATACTTTATGAGGTTCTTTATTAAGTAAGTTAAAAACCTTCAGTTTCTTAGTCACACTGCTTATTTTGATGTATATATGAGATATAATGACAATAAAAGCTTTGAACTTTATGTTGGGTGATGTAAACTGAATAAATGCTTTCACTTTCATTGTTCATTCCTCAAATCTACCCCCTCCCCAAATGGAAACATAAAAAGAAGACATTTCAAGAGAGTTTCTTTATCTCCATTTTTAAGCACCAGCGAGTGATGTAGATGAACATGTTATTAGATGATGTCGTGAAGCCTTCTAATAATTCCACTTCCTTCACTGCTATATCCTTAATGCAGCTCCTTGACCCTCCTGAATGTGGTAATGGATTTGTTGAAGCAGGAGAAGAATGTGACTGTGGGTCCTTTGCGGTAAGCAACAACTGAGGCTAAAAAAAGGTGCCATCTGACTCAAAATAATATTACTAGTGTGTGAGATGGAATGCTATTACCAGGTTTCAAATTCTGAGTTCCGTTTTATGCATGCTGAAGAATATCTCTTATTTCATCTAAACCTAAACAGTGCTCTTATCAAAGGACAAATTTATTTTTCTTCAGAATGTTTTTTCAGATCCATAAATGTTGTCCCCATAAATATCGGGGACAACCCCGAGATTAATGCTGGATAGAATCAACCAGCATCTTTTGTCTGAGCAAAGGCTCAGAACAAACAAAGACTTGCAACAAAAGTCAAAGATAATAAAAAAAAAGTTTCTTCCAACATATAAATAAGAAGAAAAAAATCAAGGAAATAGTCAGTCCACTAAAGAGAGAAGACGGCAAGGAAGTAACAGGCAACAGAGAGAAAGCAGAACTGCTTAACTTATTCTTTGCATCTGTCTTGGCACAAACTATAGCTCAACCCACCAAAAACATAACTGTAAAAGACAGACCAGAAATAAAAGTTAAAACAAGCAAAAAAATAGTAAGAGAACAACCGTTCTGATCTTGATGAAAACAAATCGCCGGGGCCTGATGGATTACATCCCAGAGTTTTAAAGGAGCTGGCAAAGGTCATCTCAGAACCATTGCACCATATCTTTCAAAAATCCTGGAGCACCAGGGAACTTCCAGAGAACTGGAAAAGAGCTGATGTGGTTCCCATCTTCAAAAAAGGAAAAAAAAAAAACAGACCCTGGAAACTACAGACCAATCAGCCTAACATCAATACTCGGGAAGATACTGGAAAAGATAATAAAAAAATAGATCTGCCAACATCTAGAAACAAGTAAAGTAATAACTAGCAGTCAGCACGGGTTTGTTAAAAGCAGATCATGCTAAACCAATCTCATTTCATTCTTCAACACAGTGACTAAATTAGTAGACCAGCAAAATACTGTGGACATAATATATTTAGATTTCAGCAAGGCATTCAACAAACTAAACCACAACCTACTTCTTAGTAAGCTAGAAAAAAGTGGACTAGATAGCACCATTGCTAGATGGACTCACAACTGGCTGGCAAACCTTATTCAATGAGTAGTCCTTAATGGGTCTAAGTCTACATGGAGGGAAGTAAGCAATACGGTGCCACAAGGTTCCGTCTTAGGCCCAGTACTCTTCAATATCTTCAATTACGACTTAGATGAGGGAATAGAAGGGGAACTTACCAAATTTGCAGATGACACTGAGCTGGAAGGAATAGCTAACACCCAAGAAGATAGGCTCAAAATGGATCTTGACAGACTAGAACACTGGGCCATATCTACAAAATGAAATTCAATGTAGAGAAAAGTAAAGTCCTACACTTAGGCAAAAAAACCCAAAAGTACACATATTAATAGACTGGGTGAAATGAGGCTCAATAGCTGTGAGAGTAATTGTGAGATGGATCTTGGAGTCTTAGTGGACAACCAACTAAATATGAGCTAGCAGTGTGCAGCAGCCAAAAAAGCTAATTTTCAATCCTAAATTGTATTAACAGAAGGATACAATCAAGATCAAGGGAAGTACTAATACCACTCTATAAAGCTTTAGTAAGACCATACCTACAGTAATCCAGTTTTGTTCACAACATTATAAAAAGATGTTGAGACTCTAGAAAAAATACAGAGAAGAGCAACCAGGATGATTAGAGGACTGGAAGTTAAAACATACAATGAACAGTTGCAGGAACTGGGCTTGGCTAGTCTAGTAAAGAGAAAGACCAGGGGAGACATGATAGTGGTCTTCTAATATTTGAGGGGCTGCTACAGGGAGGAAGGGGTCAAGCTATTTTCTAAAGCACCCGAAGGCCAGACAAGGAATAATGGATGAAAACTGAACAAGGAGAGATTTAACCTGGAAATAAGGAGAAACTTTCTGACAGTGAGAACAATCAACCAATGGAACAGCTTGAGACTTTCAAGAAGAGATTGGACTGCCATTTGTCAGAAATGGTGTAGCGTCTCCCACTTGGGCAGGGGGTTGGACTAGATGATGTACAAGGTTCTTTCCAACTCTGATTATATGTTATCTGTTTTACTTTGGTATTGTTCAAAATCCACAAAAACTAATATCTGTTCAGACCTTATCTTAGCAGGAGCAAAAAACAGACTCCTTGTCACAAACCCACCCACCCCCATTTTTATTTACCTCTTATGAATTAATTGCATTCACCCACCAAAAAGTCTAGGCTATAGTCCTTCAAAGAGTTAACGGCAGCAGTTTCTTGTGATAATTACAAGGCCGTGAGCTCCAGCCGAAAGATTGCAATTTAAGTTCTGGCAAGCAGTCTCTGTAGCACAAAACACAATGAGCAAAGTCTTCAGAAAGATAAACTTTTGTCTCCTCCAACATCTACTCCCCTTTCCTTCTATTTATTTCCCCAGCCAGGGAGGGGCCATTCAGCGTCCATGTGTGCTTGGCTTCCCAAGTCAACTCCCTGACCTCCGTTGTTCCCCTCTCCTAACAGCTCTGTGCATACGTGCATCTGGAATAGACCCCAGCTGTTCCTCCTCCCCACTCATATCAGTCTGCAAAGGCAGTTGTCTCTCCGGTGGCTGGGAAATATTGGATGGCCCTGGCTCTATCTCTGTGTCTGACACAAAGCATCCACCAGAGCCTTCCCCAGACTCCAGAACTGGCCCAAGTTCCTTCCCAACCTCCTCATTGTCCGATTCTGCCACCAGCTCTGCTGGCAGCTGGCAGGCCACAACAATATAATCTGTTCATGAGATGTATGTCTCAAAAGAAAGTGTTAGTAAAAACTAGAATCAAATATTATGGAAATTGATGTTATAAACAATGTAGTTATCTCAATTGGTAAAAGGAAAAAAAGATTTTTTTTGAGAATTGATTAAATCTGCACATAAAGCAACATATGTTAGGAAAACTTGCAAGTTCAAGTTTTCATATTGGAAACTTCATATTTCTACTGTATTCAAATGATGGGTGGTGTTGAGTTTAAAAATAATACCCAAATCTCTAAAACAATGTTAGTTAAGATCTAAAAAAACCTGAAGCTGTACTTTTCTTGTTCCAACTTTGACCTAAAATCCCAAGCAAATCAATTGTTAAATCAGTTGTTTTTCTTTTCTCAAAGGAGTGTTCCAAAAGTGGGGGAAACTGCTGCAAGAAATGTACCCTTACGCATGATGCTATGTGCAGTGATGGGTTGTGTTGTCGAGAGTGCAAGGTAAACAAGTTGGAATGGGACATCTGTCACTCGATTCTGTGCCCATCTCTCACAAGTTTTAAGCAAAACTATTTTTCTTGGGAGTTAAACAGCAGGGCATCATCTGTGCTTGCATGTCAATGCTGCCTACAGAAAACAAATTGTAAAGTCAGGCCAAGGTGCAATTGGGTGTCAGCATACATATTTTGAGGTGTCTCAAATATGCATGATTTTCTGCAAAATATTTTTGAACAGCTCAAAGCATTATACTTTACATAAATCAGGGGAATGAAGGGGTGATGGGGTTCAGCAGTCTCCCCCTTGAACAAATCTTCACCTACTTAATTCTTGCAGCTTCACAGTGTCAGGTATTCCCAACTCATGGATGGATCTCTGTGCATGTATGTCTGTTCATGTTTAATATTTACAGAACAATTCTGTGGATGGATTTGGTTAAGTGCTGAGACACACTTTCTTTTCTCTTTTGTTGCAAAGAGGAAGGTGAAGAAACTGGGATTATATAGAGCAATAAGCCCTGTTGCTCCTTGCATAGTAACTAGGGATAATTTGGTTCTCCTCTTTTCCTGCATTAAGAGTGGGAAAAAAAAGAAGGAGGTTAGAGAAAGCCCTCACCCGAGATATTCTTTGTTTATTCTTCCTTTGCCAGCTTAGTATTAAACTCCACTTTTATTTTTCTCCCATTTTCTCCCATGAAGTATGAGCCACGAGGTATAACTTGCCGAGAAGCTGTGAATGAATGTGATGTCCCAGAAACTTGTACTGGGGACTCCAGTCAGGTGAGTTGGGGGAATTATAAGGAATGTGATTTATGAGTAGATGGGGGCAGGGTGAGGGATAACACTGTAACCTACTAGTCAAAGGACCCATATTTTTGATGTTTTATGTGCACAACAACTGATGGCAGGTTGTCTTTATTACTGAAAAGTTCATCCAGAATTTTATTTCTAAAAAAGAGATGTTATGAATAAAATTGTCTTGAAGGCATATTCCTTTAAAATGGGCCCCTACCTTTTCTAGCCTTCCTAACCTGATGCCCCAAATATGTGCCATGGAGAATGGAGGATTATAGAATGTTAGCTATATGTCTGGAGTATACTAGGTTACCAGTTTTCCTGAGTTGTATTTATCTATATTTGTCCTTCTTGATATAATTCTATTTTTTCTCTCTGTAGTGTCCACCTAATGTACACAAACAGGATGGCTACTTTTGTGAGAATGAGCAGGTATAGTTGGTATCTCAGTTTCATAACTAGAATTCCTGGAACTGCAGGAAATAGGAGGGGAAAGGTTAATTGCAGTTTGACCCATCTGTCAATCCCAGTAAAAGGAGTATCTTTGGAAAATTCTAATTAAATCAGAAGGGAACAAGTTTCTCAATGGTTATTTAAACAAACAAACAAATAAAGGTTAATGTGGAATTGTAAAGCCAGATCTGGATTCTCAAATCCCATAAACTGGGTATTACACTTCTCTAAAACATGCAAGTCGAGAGGTTCTTGCATGAGCCTCTAACAAGTCCCATTTTTTGCTGTGTAGGGCCGGTGTTATGGAGGCCGTTGTAAAACCAGGGACCGCCAGTGCAATGCATTGTGGGGGCGAGGTAAGTCGCTATTCACTCGTAGAAAAGAATAATCATAACTAATGAATGCAAAATCTAAATAGCCAGTATGCCATATAAAAGTTTTTTTAAAATCTGTTCGTTGCCATCTAGTGGTAATACAAACCTAGCTGTACAATATAATGGCACTTATATTTGAGTGACATCTGGTGATATCCGTGCTGGAGATGGAATTGTCCTCTGCTTAGAGAAAACCTATTAATTCTATTATCACTTGATTGAGATACAGTTTGATTCTCTTCTTTTATGCATAGCAGTTTGCTAAGCAGACTGCTTGAACTGTGTTCTGGAGGTTTTTGGTTAGCAGCATTCTCTGGAAATAGTTAATTGCTTGAATCAGTGAGGGGAACAGAAGATGCCCCTATTGCCCTTTTTTAGGGCTGATTGTAATCACTCATTAAAAGCAAACACCTGCATTTTGTTTGTTTTTCCATTATTGTTTGCAAAAAACACAAACTATTTAATCTAGAGAAAGAGGTGGCTGTGGGATGAAAAAAAGAACAGTCTTCAAAATTCATCCAGACCTACTTTTCAGTAACACCAGGCAATTTCATTCTGAACAGTTATGCTTGGCTTTTGTTCTTTCTTGCATTCATCTTCTGATTTTTCCAATGCCAAAGAAGAAACCAAAGGCATGAATTTTGCATTATTTCAAGGAATTAGAATATCATAATGGTGGAAGAGCCACTTAGGCCTCCCTATTTGGGGTAGGAATTCAAATTAAAACTTCTCTACCAGATGGCTCACTTCCACACGAGCAGATGGAATGAATGGGAACTCTCTGGATAATTGGCTTCACTATCAAACTGCTTCTTACTGTTAAGTTTTTTTTCCCACCTAACATAATCAGCATCTGGTTTTCCATGACTTTAATTTATTATTTAATGTCCTGCAATCTGAAAGAGAAAAAGTTTTCACTTACTGCTGACATACTTTCAAATATTTGAAAGGAGATATCTTATCCTGGCTCACCTCCATTTCTCAAGGTTAAGCATGTATAGTTCCTTCAATTTCACTTCATAGCAGTTAATTTTACTCCCCTTTTAATCCTCTTTGTGCTTTTATAAACCTGTTTCTGTTTATCTGAAGCCTTTTTAAAATCTGGTAACCAGAACTGAACACAATATTTAAGGTGGGTACGCCAACATTGCAGAATGAAGTGGACTTTGTTATTACTTGGAAACTACTTTAGTAAATACAACCTAAAACTGCATTTACTTTTTCCTTTTTGGTGACCTGCATATTTGGTGGCATGCTGCATATTAAGGGGCATGCATAAGTGTACCATTGTGCCTACCGTCCCTGTCCTATTGTCCCCATTTATTCGAACCTATTTCCAGTATTCTTACTCATGTTTATACTTATATCTATTACCTTGTTAAGTGATTGACAAATCAAATAAATAAATAAAATAAATATTCATATTTGGATTACAATCGATTATCACTCCAGTAAATACTATACCAAGCAGGTATTCAACATTCTATAGCTATGCTTCTTAACTTAAATAAATTGTTTCCTAATTTAATATGCATTAAGTTTCATATTCTTATTTTTAGTCATTTCTTTAAAGTATCAAGATTATTTTGAATTTATTTCTGTGTTTTAGGGCATTATTTCCCAGTTTTATGCAATTTTGATCAGCATCTCTTCATCATCCCTTAATAAATAAAAATATAATACAGGGCCCAAGATTAGTCTTACAGTGTATGTCTTTCTATTTTTGTGAGACATCATTGATGAGCACTCTTCGAGCCATCTGTGTATTTAATTGCCATGTCATCTAAACTGTAGTTTACTAGCTTGTTAATTAAATGTAGTACTTTGTCAAATATGTTGCTGAAATAAAAGTAAATTAACTCTACAGTATTCCCAAAACCACTTATGAATTTACCCAATAAAAGTGAGAATTTTTTACTTTTATAAGAAAAATATGTAATTATCACACTGTTCTAAAAATGCTCACAGATTCATTATTTTATTGACTACTTTAAACTCTGCTGTATTAGTGTCAGAATGACTTTTATATAATCCTTTCCCTCCTTCTTGAAGGGAGCAAAACATGCTCTTTTCCAACCATATAACACTTCACCTGTACTCCAACATCTCTCAAAGGTAATGGATTGGCCAGACCCTCAATAAGTTCCTTTAATATCCTAGGATGCAATTCATCTGGTCCTGGAGATTTAATGCAAAGTAAAGCCCATGTCCCACCGCACCAACGGATGCAAAGAGGATGTAAAACATTAAAAAAAGCTTGCCATCCGTTGGAAAACGCTATGCATCCGTTGTGTACTCACTGCATACGTGTTTCATACGCTCTATCCCTCCAGCATCCGTCCACTGAGATTTCATCTGCCCAAGAAGTTTTGAGCTTCACAAAACTTTGTGAACGGATGAACTTTCCACTGTGTACGATGTAAATCTGTGACATCCGAGCAACAAACGTTCTATGTCCGTTTATCATCAGTTAAACGTCCGCTGTATCCTCTCTGCATCCTCTGAGCATCCTCGCAACTCACATCCGTTGCAGCTGAAAACGGAAAGAGGGAGGAAACAAAAGGTACACGGAACGTCTACACAGCGTTAGTAGCACGGAAATAGAAAGGATGTGCAGTGAACGGTTTGCATCCGATATACATCCACTAGGCTTCCTATGAACATCCGTTTAACATCCCCGCTACATACTACCCACCTCCGTTCTTTTCTGTTCTTTTCCATTCCTTTCCGTTCTGTTTATGCAAATTTTCACCACTTTTTGGAGCGGATGACAACGGATGGAGCCACCCCCGAAATTTTGCTCATCCGCTGTGTCCTTTATGCATACGTTTTGCATCCGTTGGCCAGTGGGACAGGGCCTTAACAAATAATGCCAAATATGCTTTCATCAGTCTCATACCTCGGTCCTGCCATATTCATTCTGCTCCTCACAATTTTCTGGGTCAAAATATGCCTTCTTCCTGGAGAAGATGGAGACAAAGAGCAACTGGTCTGTTGATTATTATTTTTCTTATCATGGCTAAAGAAACATATATATTTTTTGTTCTCAGACTTCTTCATTCAGCTCAGCATGTTCTGAGTTTTAGCTTTCCGAACACACTTTCTTGAGTTCCACACTATTAGAATTGTTTGCAGTTGTACGTTGAATACATCCTCTTTTTAGGAACATCTGTTCATTTTGTGCTTCTTTTTCCATTAATTTCTCTTACAATGGAATTCTACTTATAATTTATTTGAGTGTGTTAAAATCTATTTTGTTCTTTCGTACCTAGCGGCTACAGGAAAAGAGGGTGATCTGAAAGATACTGATTTAACTGCCTAAACTGCCTAAACTAGAATAGCCATGGTGTCCATGAATGGGGATTTTGTGTGTTTGTGCATGTGTGCATGTGTTATATGTGCATGTTCCAAAAGTGACCAATAGAAGCTTGACTGATTCCATACATTAAAGATCACCTGGTTGTGCCTATAAAAGAATGATTGGTGAAGTATGGCATATGTATATGTGGCCAAAAATATATATCACGATTTAATGGAAAGTACAGCTTAAATACCAAAACTGTTAAGGAAAATTGAACGTTGCCTGAAATAGGAACTGGGGATCAAATGCAGACCGTGTCATGATGACCAAGCAATAACAATAGTGGGATTGGAGAGAGTTTATTTGTATTGCAGTTACATAAAGGGGGAAAGGCCCTACTGCTTAATGCATTTTATGGACATAATTCATTAGAAGAAATGAAGAAAAATAAAGAAAAACTCCATAACCATGCCACAGCTGTAGATATAATGCCAATGGACTTAATTTGAAGCGAACAATTTGAGTCCCTCAATTGGGCTACTAATTGAAATTGGCACTATTGCTTTATTCTAAATTAACACAGAAATTCGCAACTGAACTATAATCTTGCAAGATCCTAGCCCTGTTATTTCCCAGCACCAGAGATATTTACCATTATTCACTTTGCTTATTTCAACTTCTGCCAAACATTTAAACTACAAACAAAAATTAAACCCAAGAAAACAAATGAATCTGACTATTTGTGTATTTACTATATTTAACATGTACATATGTTGTGCTTTATAGAAAGCTGGAATTTCTATTGAAGCAGTAATCTAATTTAAAACACCCATGCATATAAGGGAAAGGACTGGAAAATGCAGGGGAAGATGATGTGTTTATTTCAGTGACATCAACTTGCCTTGATAAGGCTTCTTTCAGAACCCAATAACCGCCAGATGAGTTGGATACAAATTCCTACAATTTATCAGGAGAGGACAGAAACTAGTTTTAACCTACAGTATCTGAAAGTTTCAGATTATAACAGATTGAATAAAATATAGCAATTAGAGACTCTGGAATTGCTGAAATATGGATTTATGAAAATGGATTTAAACAGAAGAGGGTACATACCATGAACCCAAAAACAGCAGAAGAGAAGAACATGAAGAAAAAGATGGGATGGGAAAAAAGACAAAACAAAAACCATCCACATCAGTGCCAGTCCTTAGGGATTACTGGATAATCTGCCTTCTTATCCACCTGAATTAGTTCATGATTCCAGACAATACAGCCTCTTTTTTCTGGCTGTTGCTAAAATGATGTCTTCATAGTGCAAATAAGGAAAGAAGAATAGGAACTTCATTTGGCACCATAAACATATTATTGTCCATTATTTACTGAATTTTTACTCGTTCCTTCAAACCAGAAGGACTTGGGGAGATTTGAAGCTCAATAAAAAGCAAAATGTTAGATAGCAAAATGAACCTTGAACAGTATTTCTCTCCCCCCCTTGGCATTGTTTGCACATTTCCCATTTTAAGGGTGGAAATCAAGTACTTGAAAATAGTGTTTTAAAAATCTTAAGCACTTTTGGAGTTGGCCAAACAGTGTACATCAAAAGCTTGATCAGTAGAAGACTTCCAGGAGTACAGTAAAAAATTTTTTTAATTAACTGGGTTCCTTCCAGAGCTTCTCCATGCACCAGCATCACTGATGACCTAGTGATAGAATTTATTCTCTTCATTGTCAAATATAGAATATTCTTCAGTATTTAATATGTGAAGTCCATGGTTATTATGCTCTTTGGCTTGCTTTCTCACTTTTCTTCCTGAAAATCAAGCTTCAGCTGAAAGGTTTTGCTACGAGAAGCTCAATGTTGAAGGCACTGAGCGTGGGAACTGTGGGCATGAGGGAAACCGCTGGGTGCCCTGTATCAAACAGTGAGTAGTCTGAGATTTCTCCTTTTTCCATAATATCCTTTCCCATAGTGTGATGAATCAAACCACACAGAGGGAAATCACTAGAATGCCACGACCAATAAATTGAAGCAGAAGCCAGTCTTTTTAAAAGTATGTTATATTTCTCTCCTCCCATTCCAATTAGGGATGTATTGTGTGGATATCTTCTCTGTGCCAATGCGACAGGATCTCCACGTATTGGTGAACTACTAGGCGAGATCACAACAATGACATTCTATCACCAGAAGAGGTATATTGATTGCCGGTAAGTCTTGCACTCTAAGACCCACTTACTTCATTCATGCCAACTTGCTGAAGAATTGGAGAGATGAAAATAGGAATGTTATGGGCTGCAGAGTTATCCCCTCCCACCATAGAATAAGTTTCCGAATAATTTTGAGGAATGTCTGCCTGTCAGCCACAATCCCGAAGGCACAGAATCACGGATTACTTAAGGTGTATAATGTAATGCAATCTAATGAAGGGGGCTATGAAAATGAAGTGCCTATTGTCCTTTCTTCCTCAAACTTTTCACCATTGTCGATATGAACAAAGATATTTTAAAGAGCATTGGAATATTCCTTCATTCAATTGAGCTTTTTTTCCCCACCCAGGGGTGGCCATGTGCAACTTGTGGATGGCACAGATCTGAGCTACATAGAAGATGGGACACCCTGTGGGCCCAACATGTTGTGTCTTGATCACAAATGCCTTCCCGTCTCTGCCTTTAACTTCAGTATCTGCCCAGGCAGCTGGGGTAGCCAGATCTGCTTTGACCATGGGGTAAATATTCTAAATAAAATAAGTTGTGTTTTCTGCTTCTATTATATAATATTGCAAAAAAGAAAGAAAGAAAGAAAGAAAGAAAGAAAGAAAGAAAGAAAGAAAGAAAGAAAGAAAGAAAGAAAGAAA
>BLBF01000044.1:7134088-7170902 GCA_015471245.1 Laticauda colubrina
TCTCTCTCTCTCTCTCTCTCTCTCTCTCTCCCTCCCTCCCTCCCTCCCTCCCTCCCTCCCTCCCTCTCTCTCTCTCTCTCTCTGTCTATTAATGCATAAGAAGTGGGAGAAGCTGCTTTGGGTACTCTGCTCATAACAAAAGCTTGAGGTACATTCTATAAAGTTAATTGTATCCCACTTGGACCCCCCACCCAAGATCTCTTGCTGTCCTGCAGGATTTATTGCTGATATGATATGTTGTATGGGTTTGTCTGTTTGCACTATTTCGGTGGGGGTGGGGGTAAGGATATAAATTTTGCAGCACCACTGTTTGGGAGGCTGGAAGGAAGGAGACGTTTGAGGATGGAAGATGAGGAAAGCACCTTCAAATTGTAGACAGAATAATCACTTTGGTTTCTGAGGTCTAACAATTCTGGAATCACAAACAATTTTTCTTGCTTCCTGAATAAGATGAGCTCCAGGCATTTGGAAAACCATTGTTTTGGTTGCAAAATTTGAGTTCTTTCGTCATTGGTTTATTTTTACCATCTGTTGGGAAAGGTGATACAAGGAACGAAAAAAGTAGCAGAGGGAACTTAATGGAAGGGTAAGGAAAATGGAGAACCTCTGTCCTGCAGAAAATCCCTTTTCCCTGGCAGCTTCTTCTACATTCCCTCTAGATCTACGTGTGGTATTCTTGGTGTGCAATTACAAGTAAACTTTCTTTAATACAAGCAAACAACACTGACATGTAGTGTTTCCAGAAGAAATGCAGGCTGACACAGACTAAGAAGGTGAGGCCCACTTGCCTTGGAGAATGTGCTGCAGGGGAGAGTGAAATGAAGGTGCTCTTCTTTGCGATATTTCCAGCCTGCGATATTTCCAGCCTCCCTTTAAGTTCTGACAGGAGCCACACGATCTAATGGAGTTCTCCAAGAATGATGGTAATTGGACCTCTGCACAAAAGTTGTCCTGGATGGTAAGAAGAAATTGCATGTTAGGCTAGTTTGCATTACCAACCACAGCATGTGGCACGAAGACTGGAGGCGGTCAGGCCAAGATGTACAGCTGAAGTTATCCGCTAACCCCTGCTCCCCCTCTCTCTTTCCTTTTCTCTCTTCGGCTTGCAAAGGAACATTCGCAGAGGAAGGTACGACCCAGCTCAGCAGGGCATGTAGCAGCTTCCCCGAGCACATCTCTCCATCACCTACCACCTCCATCCCATCCATCGCCTTCTCCCTGCTCTTGCTGTTTGCAGTGATCATTGGTGCAGAAGGGGCCAGAGCTCTCATGGAGGCCTGTCTCAGCAGAGAGAATTTCGTCTGTGCCATCAGTTCTCTCCATGCATCCATCCATATCAGCCTTGTTTTCCGTTTCTTTTTTCTTTTTTTTATCATGAGGGGATGTCTAAGTGAATAAGTAAATGGCCACAAATGTTCTGTCCAGGCATCTGATGAACCCCTGGTACTGCTTGCTGGACGATAGGGATGGGGATTAATCTTTCTCCAGATTAAGGCCCAAGTAATAATCTTTTATTTCATGTTATGGGAAAATGAATACAGGATTTTACTATATCATTTTCACGGTGGAATCTTTTTTCTCAAATAGAAACAGTTTGTAGTGAATTATGTTGATTTTGAAATGCAAAAGATTTCCACATATCTCTGCAAGGACCTCTCCACCTCTCCATGTATACAATATAATATATACTTAAATTGCCAAAGATAGGGCATGCTTTAATTGGGAAAACACACATTCTATTATAGAAGAGAGTAGATACAGTGCTGAATAATGAAGCACCAAGCTATATTATAAAACAGCCTTCTAGAACCTGAAGACTTCAGGAATGTTTAATATTAATTCTTAGATTTCCCAGCCAGCTGTGGAATCTATAGTTCAACGACATCAGGAATTTGCCACGTAAGACAGTTGTTGCAGTCCTGAGGTATAATTAATACCCCCAGGAATCTGATACATTTGAATGAATCTACTTCTAAGTTGAAATGGATGCAATTGAACCTTCCTAGAGTGCATACATAGACTCACAAATGTTTACTTACATTTCCTGTGTTTTTTAAAGTTCCAAAATATATGTTTATGTGGTGGCATTTAGAAATTAGAGGTTCCCCGCCGCCAGTGAAACGCATGCTGCTCATTTGCAGTTTTGAATGGAAAAGTGGCCAGTACTGAAAGAATTAAACAGTGTAATAATTCGATGATTACTAAAATAATAATCTTTTGCATAGTTTTAGTCTGATTTCTGTAGAACAGAAAAGACCTATTGAATGGCACTAACAATTTCGGCTACTTGTTTTGGTTTATGTACATTCACTGGCTGCAGTTCACCCAATGGGATCTTTATGAGGTGGGGATGAAAATGTTTATATTCTTCATGTGGAAACAGCATATAAAGGCCTACTTAAGAAGATAAAACATCACTTGAATCTAGTGAAACATCACTAGAAGATTGTGTCTACATGTAGGGTGATTATATCTTTCTCATTCTAATTAATAAATGCAAATTTTGTTTCTTGCCTTAGGAATATTCCCCTTTCTAAAGTCTAGGGCCTCATTCAAAACTTGGAGAAAACAGCCTGCCCCAGTATATGCTATGCAGCATACATTTGTGCTTTCCTGCTGCTCTCAGTATATTATGCATTACTTTCTTGAATCTGATTTGATTGCTTGCTTGCTTGGCATTTGTTCCCATTTCATGGTATTATTCTTCCTTGAAGTTTAAAAGAGCCAGAGAATTGGGGATGCAAAAGAGATTGTCATCTATATTTACTTGCTTTAAACACTAGATACCTATATAATAAAAATTTTTGTATTACTAACATACTACCAAGTTAGTTTTGTTAGTCATGGATTGTATCATACAGTACATAAGTGCCTTTCAGTATGGACTAAGTTTTCACAACATAATAAAAGTATTCATGTGTTAAACATAATAAAAGTATTCATGTATCAAAGGTAGATTTTTAAGGAAATAAATATATTTCTTTTAACAGAAGAAATAGTCGTACTGCAAATATTTGAATTTTTCCATACATACAATACATACATGCATACATATATACATACATATATATTATAGTATTAAAAGGACACAGCCCTATGAAATACAGAACCTAAAGCTTTCAGAGTTTAAATAAATCTTTTTAACTTTTGTGTTGGAAAGGACTGAAAACTAATTATTCCTTTAATTTTTCATAAGTTAATAAGTTTTCACTATGCGATCCTACAACCTCTCTCAAAGTATATTTCAATTGTTCATTCTATAATTGATACTACTAGTAACTCAAAATTCATTCTTCTGCCAAAAAGTAATGATTCAATTTTAAAGATATTTATACTAGCTATATTGGGAGATATGGAATAAATAAATAAAAATCTGGAACCAAGATTTGGATTATTTTGTATCAAGTATATTTAAATGTTTCAGAAAGTGTTTTTTTTTTTAAAAAAATAAGCCAATTTTATTTCCAAATGTATCACCAGTCATAACTGGCTGGTGGAACATCAGCTTAGTAATGTCTATGGATTAAAATAATAATGAAAAATGTGGTGACCATAAGCTGAATTTTTTATATCCTGATAAATATTTGGCTTTTTGAAGCAAATTTGAGTTAGAAAAAAAGTGATTATTTCTATATTATTTACAACATACAGTAGTTTTGTTAATAATTCTGTATAAACAGAGCAAGTAACTTGGTACAAATTTGGTATTTTTTTTTCTGACAAATCTTCACTTAATCAGTGAAGATTTTAATGTAAAAATGAGAAAAAGCTAAAAAAAAAAAATTAAATCACTGATAAAACCAGTCAAGCACACCATCCGATAAGAAATTATACTAATTAATTCCCTCACCTTCAAATCCCAGCAAAATGTTAAAAATTGATGGTGCAATGATACAGAGCTCCTAAGATCCAGGCAAGGGCAAAATGCAGCCTATGTGGATCCTTGCTGTGGTTCAGCAATCAGCATTCAACTGAAAAGATGTGAGAACAGGTCCTGGTTCTCATTTATTAAAAATAAATACTTAAGGTTTATGGGATTTCTATTACATTTGTTTAATTTTGCAACTTTACAATTTCTAGAAACTTAAAAGTTCTGAAATGGCTGCTATATATCTGGCCTAATATCTCTGGTAGGAAGAGGAACCGTGTATGTTCTTTCAAAATATAAAATAAAACATCAGTGTCTATTTTGCTCCTACATTGGGAAAACAGTAGGTTAACTATCACTCACAATATTTGTATTCATAATAAAAGACTGCTTTTGTTGGGTTGGATTATTATAAAGCAGTGGCACAGTTTTGAGGAAGACAACAGCCAAGCTTCTAATGATGACATGCAACTGCCAATAGAGTTCCAAAACTCTTATTTTTCATAATCTATAGCTGTGCTTTTCTCCCCTGGAAACTTTAAGATGAATGGGCTTCAATTTCCAAAATTCATCAGTTGACCATACTCATTGGGGAACTCTCAAAGTTGAAGTCCACACATGTTAAAGTCTTCGGAGCTAAAAACAGCAACTGATCTACAGCATCAATTCCAGGTTTTGCTTCTGGATTGAGTGAGCTCACAATGGAATAAGGAAAGGAATATTTATCTGGCTCTTTTAACCATACTTGGGAATCATCACAACAGCCCCATCCTCTCCCCCATCCTCCCCCATGCACCATCTTTCATTCTTCTTAGTACTCTGACATTAAACAACCCCCTTGCTTCTGTGTTGCAGGTCTGGAGGGGCTTAGCCCCAAATCATAGCTTGATCTTTGTGCTTCTGGGTCAATATTCTCACCATAGGGTGGAAAAGAAGGTAACAGCACCTTCTTCCTTTTCCTTTTCCTGGCCAGCAAATAATCAACCCCTAATCTACCAAGTCTTCCATTGATTCCTGGATAGACAAAGGCAGGGATGAAGCCCTCCTTTGAAGGGGTACTACATTGCTCTGCTTCACTGTATGGAAAAAGATCTTCATGAAGGACCTGCAGCTCTTGCCAGATGTACCTTTTCCTCTCCATCCAGCAATGTCTGGGAAAAAAGAGAGCCCGAAACAGCATTTCTTCTACCTGTGCAGGTCTTTATATGTGCCTCACTTTACCAAGCCCACCAAGGAATGTACCATGTTGGAACCACCAAAATACTACACGCAACTCAGGGGTATAACAACACTCTTCAGCTTCTGGAAGATGCTATTTGGAAGACATACAAGCCTGTTCCTTCCCATGAAGTAGTTTGAACAAAAGTGGATATTTGGGATATGTTTGGATTCTGCTAAAATTTTACTATGATTTCAAGTCAGGGAATTGTGCATTCATGTCAAATGCTTAAAAAATTACTGGAAGTGAAGAAATGACATGTATTCATCAATTAAATCCAAGCCCCTTCGGTATTTTTGTTCCTAAAAGTTTGAGCTATAAGCTTTTCTATTCATGCTGACTGCACCACGAGCATGCCATTCTTGTTTAAAGGGAAAATAACAGAAACATGATGATAGTATGCTAAGGTAGTACTCTAAATAGACCAGACTTATTACCTTTGCCCTCTACCCCCACTTTCAAAGATTATATTTTCTGTTTTGAATGTGATGGCTGTTTTGTTTGCACTATTGCAAACCAGTGTTGGGCCAACCAGTGTTAGGAATAGTGACAGCTCATAACAAAATGGAACAAATGGCTTCTTGGTTGGGGATTGAGGATGGAGCTATTACCACAAGTTTCGTAAGTGTATCAGAGCCCTTCTCCAAAAGTGAGAAGGGACAGTTTTGATTTATTTATGGTTGATCTATTCCATCTCACCCCCCATTTTATTTCTTTTGTTTTAAACTTTTTTTTCATCAGCACAAATGGAGAACAATTATGTCAGCTTCTGAGTTCCAAAAACAAATCCATGGATTTATTTTTTTCTTTGTAGAGATTTGCAAAAGCCATTATATAAGCTATGTACTTTTTATGTTTAAGTACACAATATAACATCCTTAGAAGCGGAGTGACTAATCAACCAGAAGCCAATCTTTCATAAAATTGTAATTTTAAAGACTACTCCCCCCCATCCCCAAATATCTTTATTCTCTATCCCTCTGGTATACCAGGAAATTTCTGTATTCTAGGAAGTAGCTTTAAAATTCATTTTCAGTCTTTCAGAGCAATTAGATGTACATATGGGAAATAACCCCATGCTAAACCAAACATGAAATAATTCAGAAAATGGCATAAGAAGAAATGTTTATAGCAATGGCTAAATTTTAAAAAAGAGGTAGAGAAATCTATATCCTGCACAACATGTACTTGGTCATTCTTCTTTTTAAGTGTTGTGTGTGATAAGATTTCTTTTAGTAAATTCTCTTAATAATGCTAAGTAATACTTGTAATGTTTCAGTACAGTAAGAAAAATGGCTAGGAAGCCATAATTCAATAACACAGCAGGTTTTTGCGGGCAGGTATTTTAAAGCTTTTGAGAAACAAGGAAAACCAGATGGGTTATAAGAATTTTGTGGCCTTTTCCCCCATTGTAGGAGAAAGCCCACCTTATTGAATGGATGGTGCAATTTATGGACCAGCTATTCAACTTAAAACCAGCCCATCTCAGAAGGTGCTAAGTCTTTTTCATGTAGAGATTTTAAACCAAAAATTTGAAGTCTCCTTTGGCTCATAATAGATCTCTTATATTAGCAAAGGACAGAATTGGATAATATTTCATCTCAGGTCTAACCTTTTCTCCCAAAATGAAGGCTATTCTGCCATCACCATGGAAAGTTGCTAATGGCCTTATCAAAGAGTTTTTTTTCCCCCAAGGACAGGTTACAGGAAAGTTCCCAGAAAGCAGATTCTACATAGGGAAGAGTTACATATGCATTTAGCTGCAAACAGTAAACTGGGATTAAATTCAGATTGTTGAATTTTATTTTTAAACAATGATAATAATTTCAAATCAGAAAGAACTGCTCAACTGTCACATTTATTTTGACCCTCAGCATTTTGTAAAACAACTACTACTTGCATTCTGCTAGGGTTCACACACACAAACACACACAGACACATACACGCTCATGGGGCACACTTCCAAGTGGAATAGCTTCTAGAATTACACCTTGCTGCTTTTTTGTGCCTTTTCAAAATGTTACATTTGAAGTTCCCCCCAATGACAATCAGCTGTTCCTATGATCAACTGTGCCAGGATTCCCCTCTTACTGCTTCACCCAGGAGGCTTCCCTGAGGCCCAGGAAGGCAAAAAATGGAGGGGGGGTTGCAGCAACCCCCTGCCCCATTTTTTTCCTTCCTGAGCCCCAGGGAAGCTTCCTGGGAGAAACAAATGCCCCCATGAGGCTTCCCTGAGGCCCAGAAGGTCCCAAAACAGAGCATGTGGGGGAGTGCTGCATGCCCCCTCCAGGCTCCATTTTTTTTCCTTCCCAAGCTCCAGGGAAGTGCAAAAACGCTCCCCCCAAGGGGCTTCTCTGAAGCCCAGGGCCCCCCAAAACAGAGTTCAGGGGTGCTGCAAGGCCCCCCATGCTCAGGTTTTTTTTTCCTTCCTGAGCCTAAGGGAAGCCTTTTGGGAACAAAAATGCCCCCCAGAAGGCTTCCCTGAAGCCCAGGAGACCCCAAAAACGGGGGGGGGGGGAATTTGCTGGAAACAAGCTACATCCAGTCACATGGCCACACCCACCTAGCCACGCCCACAAAACTGGTAGTACAAAACTTTGAATCCCACCATTGGACTGTATCCTCTGCCCTCAGTGCCACTGAAGCAGAATTTCCACCTTCAATGAGTCCTGTCAATTGTTTGCCTTCTTCCAGTGAAGAAGCATGTCCACGTTGATAATTTAAACAGTAATACAAGAGGGAGGATTCTTTGAAAATTTCATCCTTTCAGTTTCTCAGGAGCAGGTGAAAAAGTTATGATAAAGTGAGTCTCAGTTCTCAGAAAATTTCTCAACATATAACATGAATAGATATAGGTTCAGAACTGCTCAAATAATAAGAATAATAAGAATAATCCCAGATAAGCTCTTGGAGATTTGATTATGACCACCATGCTTGGTCCAAGATGTTTCCTGAGGAAAATTGTGAAGTTTTGTGCAAATTACCATTTGCAAGCATTGATCTTGCCTGAAAATGTGGGTCTTATCTAAGCATCTGATAATACTCCAATCCAATTCTGCAAGGAAATTCTCTGCAAGCTTCTCATTTGGCAGGATCCCTAACATGATATTTATATGTTTGTTTATTCCCCTGTATTTAATAAGGAAAGAATAAAATGGAGAAATAATGGCATATTAGCATGCAAGGTGTATAATATGTTGCTTTCCATTTGATAACAATAAAAAATGAAATTCTAGACTGGTCAAGGAATAGGATTGGGATGGAATTTATCCACTTCAAATTTGCATCTCCCAACTTGGAATACAAAATGGTATGCAGTGATGCATCAAAATCTGCACTTTTCCAAAAGATCTGTAATATCTTGTAAGTTGAACAATTGTGTTCATGTTAAATGTATTAGGAGAAAGAGCACATTGAGTGAAACAGTAAAAATAACTCTATTACAGAAATAAGACACAGCAAACAACAGTGGAAAAAATAGGAAGTGAATCAAATTAAAATTACTCATCCTGACTATAATGTTCATTATATTATCTTAACTGTACCATTTCACATTACTGGTAGCTATTCATATGAGTGAAAACTTTTCAAGAAATAATATTTGGATATGAGGAATTCACAGGTGCAAGATAACTCATACTTTTTGGTGTTCTGCTATAGTTCTTTAGAGTCTTTATTCATATGAATCCCTCTCAATGAGATGCTGGAAAATTTGATAATACACATATTTTAGGGGAATTTCAAAGGAGAGGAAAGAAATGGTGTAAATTCAAAGAACTGCTTTTTAAGTTGATCTTTTAAAGTTATTTTCTGTATAAAGAAATTTATAAGTACCCATAGTATTTGTATATTTTTTGAGATGGGACAACTTTACATTTGGGAGACTAGATACATTAGATTGGAGAAATAAAAGAAAATAAATGATCTTTTTATTCAATAATACTTTACAATTAGACTAAGGACCCCATGAAAATGAAGAAGTTTCAATGATTTTTTACATTCTCAACTTGCTTGATTCCAACAGGAGTTCCCTTTTGTGTGGAAAGCTATCTATGTATTACCTATCAAGTTCTCCAGTCATATATTGTTCAGTCGTGTGATTTCATTACAGAGCATCTTGCCCTTGTCACAATGAATTATAGCCATCCCTTATTTTTCCTTTTCCTTTTCCTTTTCCTTTTCCTTTTCCTTTTCCTTTTCCTTTTCCTTTTCCTTTTCCTTTTCTTTTTCCTTTCCTTTTCCTTTTCCTTTCCTTTTCCTTTTCCTTTCCTTTTCCTTTCCATGCATAGTGGACTGACGCTATCATTTCATTTTTTGAAGAGGGAGGACATTAATTAATTAATTAATTTCCCACTTTTATTCTTTTTACAAATAACTTAAGATGATGAATATATTCCTAAGGGAGACTAAAATTCAGTAGTTCAAATCCTGTCTTAAATACACGATACAAGCTTCAATTGATAAGAAATAAATTGTATCTAGTAGTACATTTCTGTCAGCAAAATAGACACAATTAATCATTTTCCGATCTGAGAGTAGCTGTCAGGCATCTCTGCAAATGGAAATTGGATTGGAAATTCTCGCTCAATAAGCAGAAGTTTAGTTGCACAATGTTGGATTCATTCATTCATTCATTCATTCATTCATTCATTCATTCATTCATTCATAGTTAATAGCAGGTCATAGTGAAAACATTATTTTCAGACAAAAAAGCAATGTATTTCATGCTTTCTCAACCATTTGTCTGAACTGCTCTTTCTATTCCCCTTCTTTTTATTTGAGCACCACAGTATACTAAGTCTCCTGGGCAGGTAAGAACCAAATAGAGTACACTGCAACCTATCTTACCTTCCTACTTTTGCTGCAAGTCTTTTCTTCCTCCCTTATTCTTAAGATTATGGCTAGAGAAATGATTTGGGGATGTGTAATTTCTTTTGGCTCCAGTGAGGACAGGCAGTTGGCAAACTGAAATTTGAAACAGGTAAGGTAATTTTCTTATGGCACCACAGGTTGTTCATTTCAGAAAAATCAAGTTTTTACATAATCCAGAAAGTTTGGTGACTTTAACCCCATTTGAGTAATATAACTTAAGGGTGACAGTAGCTGCCTTTGCAGTATGTGCACATACTGCTGTGAATGTAACTGTGTCTCTCTGTTTGCAGTCAGTGTGATGAATGTATGCAAACTCTGCAGTCCTGGTAAAATGGGCAACCAGAATCTTTTCTTTTTCTTTTTAACATTCACACAGTAGCAAGGATCAAGGCTCCTAAGACTTCATGGCAAATCAGTGAAGAAGAGTGAGGCAACATTGCAACAAAGAGCAGAACTATAGAAGAAGCTTACTTTATAACATGCTCACTTTGGATTTGGCCATCTCCGAGCACTTTGGCTTGTGGGAACCTAGAACTCATAATGTTATTGCTCGTGGATTGTACATATATATATAGGCTGTCTTCCCTGAGACTTGTCTATGTATTGTAATGTGCCCAAAGACTAATTCAAATGCCATTTCTGGGCATTGTTGTAGAAATATCTTGTACTTTCACTGCACCTGCTTCATGCTGAAGACTGAGCAAGGAACATTTCTTGGTCTTTGGTTTGGGCAAATAGCAACAGCTGAATGCTAGGCCTTCTTGTTTTGTGTTTCCTGCTAAGCCACATACATATCTACCTACCAATATTTGCTAAAATGAAAATATTCATTTAGATTGTCTCCTGACCCTAGAATCCTGGTCATCAGCACAATAAGGGCCAATATTTTAAATTTCTACAAAATTCTGCAAATCCTAGTGCATACTATAAGAAAAAAAATAGTAAAACACATCCAACTACCATGTCTTAAGAATAAATAATAAAGATTCACCTTTATTTGAAACTTATTGTCACTGTCTGCAACTGTTGTTTTGCAAAGCATAAAATATTTTATCCTACTCCATTGGTGAACTGAAAGACTTTCACCTGTCTTTCAGTATATGGTGCTGTTGTAAAAGTTGTTGTGCTTATTTGCCAGTCCCTATTTGGCCTCCATTGCCTCTGTGCTACCTTACTACATAAGGATGATGTACTGGAATGTTAGAGAGCCAGAGTGTTAGAGATATTTGAGAGAGCCAGAATGGCATCGTGGTGAAGCAGTTGAGTAGAAGCTAGGAAACCATAAGTTGTCCCCATAGGGACAAGACCAGCTTGGTGACCTAGGGCCAGTCAAATTTTACCACCCAAGCTACAAATATTCACTTATTATTCCAGTCAATCACACACACACACACACACACACACACACACACACACACACACACACATCCTAGCCCAAAGAAACATTTTATCTTGTAGAATCTTGATTTAATTCTATTTTTAGAGTCAGTTTGGTGTAATGGTTAAGGCACCAGGAAATTTTAATTCCACCTTAGATGCGACATCAATTGGGCCAGACTTTGGGCAAGTCATGCTCTCTCAGCCCTAGGAAGAAAAAAGTCTTCCTAAGAAAAGATCTTTCTAAGAAAGCTGCAGGGACTTGTCCAGTCTGTTTCCAGAAATCAATGACTCAAAGATGCACATACACAGACACCCAGAGATTAAAACAGACACACGCGCACTCAAAATCTGGTTAAGGAAAGTGATTAGTGTAGGTTAAACTCTAATTTTAGTACAGTCTCCTTTTCTGATCAAGTAATAAAGCAAGTAATAAAATACACACCAGTCAAGACAATAATACAGGAATGGGTTTGGAAGATGGTGTTTTGACAGACAGTTCAGCCACATCTCTGGCTTTAGCATGGATATCAAAGCAACATGACACGCCTGTCAAAGCACACCAACTCCATGTGTTCACTAAACAGTTGTTCAGCAGAAGACAAAAGGGTAAGTTTGGACAGATGCCCATTCCTGTTTTATTACACATAAGTCCACTTACCAGTTTTTCAAATCTGCTGGACAGCTGCTCAATTGCTACTTTAGAATCTGCTTATGTTCTGAAATGAAATAATCTCAATTTCAAAACTCAGCAAAGAATGCTAGGTAAAGTGTAGTCCTTTGGGCTGTTCCACGTGTTGAAGGAACTGCAAGGTGTTATGCAGCTATGTCCAGCTTGTTCTACCAGAGAGTAAAAATTATGGCAGAGGTAATATAATAAGAATTTAGCAGAAAAAGGTTGCCATCTATATTTGTTCTATATTTAAATAGAACTGGGGATCAAGGCAGCAGCATGCAAATATAACCACAAGAAGAAGACATCAGGGCATATTTGTGCCCTGGTTAGATACATCTGGAAAAGGCCTTCTGTCTCAGTACTTTCACATGGTACTGTTTCTGTTCCCCAATCTATCCAAACCATAAGGTTGGCTGTTCCACCACTTTCATTGGTGCAGATGTCAGAATACAGAGAACAGGCAGGGAGCACTTAAAGTAATTCAGTGGTTACTCCCCAACTGAGAAGGAAATGCAAAAAGCATGATTCAGACAGTACTCTGATCCAAACTTAGTGGATCCACTTTCTCCATGCACAATGGGTTTTTAAAAAATACGGCTCTTCCTCCAAACCATATCTCATTGGCTATTTGCAAAAAGTCCAAATGATTGTTGTAAAGTGTAACTGTGAACTGTGAACAACTATGAACAACTGTGAACAACTTACCATTACTATATGATATTTAAAAGTATATTGGTAATTATGAAATGAAATTGCCAACATTTTTTGCAAGGTTTTCTTAGTAACTGAAGGCCAAGGTTGCATATTGCTGGAGAAGAAAAGGAGAGAAAAACAGTATAAGAATATTTATATGCAAATATCATGAGGTCTAAAACCTGCAAAAGAGAGAGAGAGGTGGCCTTGGAGTTAAAATGTATATCTCCATCTGTGCAAAAAGGAATAGAAGGTCACACTTCACTTTCTATCCACAAAGCAGACCTTGAAACCATAGATTTAAGTATGCAATGTAGCGTTTTGCAAAGAAGGAGGAAACAGAATTTTTATCAGCTTCATTTCTAATACATATTGATTTTACAGAACACAATGTTGAAGCACTACACAATTTAAAACCATCTCTTTCTATTGGACTGGACGGAATATGTGCTTACTTCTTTAAAAAGCTATCCAGTGCCATAGCTGAACCTCTAAGCATTATCTTTGAAAAATATTTCAGGACCAGCTCCTTGCCAAACCTATGGTCACTAGCCACGGTCATCCCCATCTTCAAAAAGGGAGACCTCAGCCTAGTTGAAAATTACAGATCAATCTCTTTATGCTGCGTTACCTGTAAAGTCATGGAATCAATTATTAACCAATCCATTATCCTCCACTTAGAGACAAACAACCTACTCTCTAATAAACAATTTGGTTTCAGAAAAAAACTATCCTGTAATCTGCAACTCTTACACTGCAAAAACATATGGACTACACAACTCGATCAGGGCAAAACAATAGACACAATCTCCATAGACTTCTATAAAACCTTTGATTCAGTGGTACACAACAAACTAATCCTAAAACTAAAATCTTATGGTATCTCTGGACACCTGCATTAATGGATAGAAGCATTCCTGTCAAATAGACAACAAATGGTCAAAATTGGGACTGTCCTATCAAATTCTGTACCTGTCAACAGTGGTGTCCCCCAAGGCAGTGTTCTGGGACCAACTCTCTTCATACTCTATATAAATGACCTCTGTGATTATATCAAGAACAACTGCGTTGTCTTTGCTGATGATGTAAAATTATTCAACACCACAGACAATACCCCTACCCTCCAAAAAGACCTTGACTGTATATCAGAATGGTCAATCAAAAGGCAACTTCAAATCTCAACAAATAAATGCTCTGTCTTACATATTGGCAGAAAAAAATCAGAAAATAAAATACAAGCTAAATAGTCAAGACCTTGTTGAGGATCCAAACTTTGTCAAGGATCTTGGAGTACTCATCTCAAATGATCTAAATGCTAGAGCCCATTGTAACTACATAACCAAAAAGGCATTAAGAGTTGTAAACCTACTCCTGTATAGCTTTTTCTCTGGTAATATCTCTACTAACTCTACTAACCAGAGCATACAAAACATTTGCTAGACCAGTGGTTCCCAAAGTGGGCAGTACCAACCCCTGGGGGGCAGTGGGATGCCTTAGGTGGGCGCTAAGAGGCAAGGGGGCTGGCAGGGGGATGCTAAGAGATAGCAGGTGGGTGCTGGAGGTGGCCCCCCCACAGAGCACAATTCAGGGGTGAGAAAAAATCCTGCCACTGCCGCAGCATTTGAGACAAGGCCCCGCAGGATCACTTTATTGACTTACATACTCTGGTGCAAGGGGCTCAATGGAGTAAGTCTGTAGGCCCTCGCCCTGAATGCAGCATTGGGAAAGGAAAGCAAACCTTTGTTTTCCTTTTCAAAATTGTTCTCCTTTTCAAATGTCCCGCCACTGCCGCGTTTGGGGCGAGGCCCCTCAGGATCAACCCATTGTGCCCTTTGCACCGGAGGGACCTGCCCAAGCAAATCCGAATGAAGCGGTGCACCAAGTCACCAAGTCTGAACCATCTACATATGGTAGATAGCTGCTAGATAGCTAAAAGAGGGAAGAAGGACAAATGGGGGTAGGTGAGGAGAGGACACATTAACTGTTTAACATTCTTGGTATCCACAATAAAAATTACAGTGAGAAACTACCAAAAAAAAAAGTATTTAAGCCTATTTATATATTACATTACTTTACCAACATTGGAAAGATTGGTTTCTCAGACACAGGAATGTGGTTAGGTTTGCCTTCTCTGTGGAAATGCTGGGGGTGGGGAGTTGTTCAGGAACAGACGCAGTACTCAAAAAGTAAACCGGGCATTATTTGATTTTCAGGCTATGTCTGCCAGACATAGAGGAATAAAAGGAGGAATAAAAGGAGAACATGTCCTCTTTTTGCCAGAGATCTGGTAACACTAAAACTACATGAATCCTAATTATTTTCATCGATTGAAATTACCAGCATGAATACATTTGTCAGATTGTATGGAAAAAAAATATGTTGTCCATTCAGTTGTGTCCAACTCTTCTTGATTTTATGGGCCAGGTCTCCAAACCTTCCAATCTTGCATCCCTCCTTTGAGTTTTTCTGTGCTCTAGCTGGTGTCAGAGCCAGGGAAAGGTAAACCAGTGCTGCGAATGGTGAAAAATTTGTGCAACAATCAAGCTTCTTTCCCTCTTTAAGGATTTGCAAGTATTTTTTATGCACAGGTTACAATGAGATGAGCTATATATTGTGACGGAAAGATTGTATTGAGTTCACCTGAGATGAGAAAAGACAATCAATGCTGAACTTCAATGTCAGAAACAAATAATCCCCTCCCCACCCTCAATATTAAGGCCCTGTCACACTGCCCAACGGATGCAAAACGGACACAACGGATGAGCAAAATGTTCCATCTGTTGTTATCCGCTCTCAAAAGGGGCAAAAATTTGCATAACCGGAGCGGATAACACGGACGCGGGGAGAATGCAGAGCGGATGGAAAGCGGATGCGGAACGGAAGCCCAGCAGATGGAAGCGGATGGGAGCAGATGGCGCATCCGCTAGGCTTCCGGGGGACCTCAGCAAAGCGGACGCGGAATGGATACAGCGGATGCACAGTGGATGCACAGTGGATGAAGCAGATGCAGAGCGGAAGCCTAGCGGATGCACAGCGGAAGCCTATCGGATGCCTGGCGTTAATTGCGCATGTGGGGGGGGGATGCATTGCGTAAGCCACGCGGATATAAAGGGAAGCAGCTCGCATGTGGCCAGCATTCAGAGGAAAGACCTGCTGCGGGATACATCGAGTCCTTGCCTGCCCTGCCTGCATGCCTGCCTGCAAGCCTTGCTGCCAGCCTTCCTGCCAGCCTTCCTGCCAGCCTCCCTGCCAGCCTTGCTCTCTGCCTGTCTGCCAGCCTTGCTGCCAGACTGCCTTCCAGCCTCCCTGCCAGCTAGTCTGCCTGCCAGGCTTCCTGCCAGCCTGCCTGCCTGCCTTCCTGCCAGCCTTCCTGCCAGCCTTGGTGCCAGGCTTCCTGCCAGCCTTGGTGCCAGGCTTCCTGCCAGCCTTGGTGCCTGCCAGCCTCCCTGCCAGCCTCCCTGCCAGCCAGCAACCCCACAACCATGGGGAAGAAGCGAACATCTCAGCAACCTGCCGCCATCCCTCCAAAGAGAGACAGGGCTACCCTCCTGCCCCCTGTCCCTGACTCTGCTTCTGCTGGGGCTTCTGCTGCTTGGGCTCGCTCTTCTGGTGCTGGAGCTTCTGCTGAAGCTGCTCCTGGCAGTGGTGCTTCTGCTGCTGCATACTCTGCTGAAGCTGCTCCTGGTCCTGCTGGTCCTGCTGGTCCTGCTTGTCCTGCTCGTGCTCCTGGACTTGCTCGTCCTGCTCGTCCTGCTCGTGCTCCTGGTCTTGCTCGTCCTGCTCATCCTGCTCATGCTCCTGGTCCTGCTTGTGCTCCTGGTCCTGCTGGTGCTGGTGGTGCTGGTGCTGGTGGTGCTGCTGGGGCTCCTGGGGCTTACTCTGCTGCTGCTGATCCTGGTCCTGCTGATCCTGCTGCTGCTGCTGCTGCTGCTGATGATGATGATGATGATCCTGCTGCTGCTGCTGCTGATGATGATTATGATCCTGCTGGTGATGATGATGATGATGATGATCCTACTGGTGCTGCTGCTGCTGGTGATGTGGAGGAGCAGCCCCTACCACCTGGGAGCCCCTCTGATGAGGGCCCATCTGGTCCTGCCAAAGGGAGGAAGAGGCATATGTGGGGACGGGAGAGGAGGCAATACTTCATCGAGGAGGAACACGAGGATGAGGTTCTGGAGTGGCTGAGAGAGAATGACTATCTGTGGCGGAAGGGACACTGGCTGTACAGGGACACCAAAAGGAAGCAGGCTGCTTGGAGAGAGAGGGCGGAGAGTATGAGTTACACTTCGGAGGTGCTTCTCGGCTGGTGAAAGCACATGCACACCTGGTACGGGAAGCTGCACCTGAAGAAATCTGGCCAGGCCACAGTTAAGCTGACGGACAGAGAGACCAACGTCATGGCCAGGTGCAGCTTCCTGGAGGGTGAGATCCGCCACCGAGGAGCCCCAGGAGCCCCTTTGTCTACCCTCTCTCTCCGGCAGCCTGCTGAGACGCAGTCCTCTTCCAGCCGAGAGTCAGTCCCTGTCTCCAGGCAGGTTTCTGTGGAGCGTGCCACGGCGGAGAACCCGCGGACAGGTGTTGTAACCGTGGTGGAGCGCGTGGATGACTCCCTGGTGCGGTGGGAGAAAGGAGACATCAAGTCCACCACAGTCATAACCGCATCCACCTCCCCCAGCTCCGCCTCTACAGAAAGGCAGAGAGCCAGACAGCAGGAGGCGCAGAGCCACACTGTCCTCCTGGAGATCAGGGACACCATCCGAACCAGCATAGATCTCCTCTCTCAGCTGGTCAGCACTGACTCCTCATCCTCCATCTCATCCTTCCTCTCCTATGTCAACCAGACCCTCAAGAACATGGAGGAACCCCAGTACCAGGTGGTGAAGGACCGGATCACCGAGATGCTTCACAACCCTCCAGATCCAGAGGACCCTGCTCCCACCCAGTCCAGATCTGCTCCTCCACCCCAGGTGATGTCCCTCCCATTCCAAGGCTTCCCACAGCCCCTCACCTACCAGGGCTATGGCTACCAGGAGGTCCAGCAGCACAGGCAGCAGCCCTTCCCAGTCCAGGCACAGAGTCACCGGATGACACCGTTGCCACCGGTTCCACTGATGCCACCGATGCCACCCACGACAATGATGCCACCGACGACAGCGATGCCACCCATGCCAGTCCTCACCCAGCTGCAGACCAGACAGCCCCACTACACTACTCCTTCCTCCACCCCACAGCCAAGCCCGGCCTCAGTACATCTCTCATCTGTACTGGGGCTGACACCCCATGGCATGGAGGAAGGACCTCTCAGCATCGCAGGTCTGAGCCAGCTGTCTGAGAGCTTCCTCAACACACCATCCCCTGTTGTCCTCTCGGGGCCAGGCACCCCAATGACGATACAGCCAGCACTCCAGCACCACCCACCTCCACAGCACCTGGACCCTTCACCCCTGAGACTGGGCACACCTCCAAGTGACCAATAAGAGTGCCAGAGACTGGGTAGCTGGCTACCTGTGGACTTTATTTGGAGACTTGACTTGGGTCATTTTTGTTTTACAGCTTGTTGTTCAATAAAATTTATCTTTGATTCACACACTTGCTTCATTTCTTTTTTTGTAATAAAGTCTTGATGGAAACTTTTAGAATTGGTTTAAGCCTTTGCATGCTTGTGGGATGGGTTAAGATAGCAGTGGGGTGGGCAGGGATACCTTTGGGATGGGTTAAGATAGCTATGGGATAGATAAACCTCCAGTGCAAGCATAGTGGGACTGTATGGTCCACCCTCCCAGGTGCCACACATATGGCCCTTTATTATCAATACTAATGTAATCATTCATCCACACATGTCAACATAAACATAACTCTTTATTAAATGCCCTGTTCATTGTAGGCCTACCCAACATACATGGCCCAATCTCATCAGTGTGATGAGACAGGCTGAAGGAAGCATCCATTAGTCATCTATCATCCTGTCTTGCCACTCCACTGCTCCAGCTGGGGAGTTGCACCATTGTCTCAGGAGGTTGCGCTGCTTCTTCCCTTCACATGAGGCTTTGTTGGGGCCTTGCACATCCTGAGTGTCTATCAGGTTTCGCCCTTGCCTCCATTCCCCAGGCTCCATGTCCCCAATGCCTTGCTGGAGGTCCATGAGCCTGTTCTGCAAGACTGGGTAGCGGGTGCGCATGAGATTGTGCAGGATGCAGCAAGCTTCCACGATCCTCCTCACGGTCTCTGGACGATGCTGCATGGTGGTGAGAAGTACCTGGAACCTGTTGGCCAGGATGCCAAAGGCGTTCTCCACCACCCGCCTTGCCCTGGACAGCCTGTAGTTGAAGATCCTC
The DNA here is from genome assembly GCA_015471245.1 of Laticauda colubrina. Lineage (NCBI taxonomy): Eukaryota > Metazoa > Chordata > Lepidosauria > Squamata > Elapidae > Laticauda > Laticauda colubrina. The sequence continues at coordinate 7,153,132 of BLBF01000044.1, forward strand.
TCTTCACGGGTGAGGAGTCTGGAAGTGTAGGGCTTCATGAGGTAGGTTCTGAGGGAGAAGGCGTCATCCCCCATAATGAAGTAGGGCACATCTTGCGTGTCATTGGGCAGGGGGTCTGGATCTGGAAAGCCCATGATGAGGTTGCCTTCCAGCCCCTCCATGAGGTCACTGGCATTGTATACCTGGGCATCTGAACATGAGCCGCTGCGTGAAGCATCGATGTACATGAACTTGTAGTCAGCATCGACCATGGCGATGAGGACGATGCTGAAGAAGCCCTTGGAGTTGAAATAAGTGGACCCTGACTTGGGTGGTGTTTTGCAGGCCACATTCTTGCCATCTATGGCTCCAACGGTGTGGGGGAAGTTCCACCTCTGATACCACTGCTCTGAAACTTTCTTCCATCCTTCTTCAGTGGAGGGGTACTGGAGGAGCTCCTCCAGGTATTCTTCGATGATGGCCTGCACCACTTCTCTGACCACAATGCTGATGGTGTTGGGTGGCACCCTCCAGCTGTACTGCATGCTCCTGTAGGTGGTCCCTGAGGCCAGGTGGCGCAGAGTGAGTGCCCCCTTGAGCCCAGGTTCCAGGCTGGGCTGGAAGCTGGTGTTTGACTTGGTCAACCTGGGTGTCAGCCGCTGCACAACTTCATCAAACATGGCTGGAGGCATCCTCATGAAGTTCTGGAATGCCTGAGTGTCTTCGTTCCTGAGCTCCACCATCAGCTTGTTATACAGTCCATACTCTGCTCTTCTGGAGATCCATCTTCGGACCCAGACGCTTCTTGGCCGCCTCTTTTTCTTCCCATAGTAGAGTTCACAGAGCCTGTAGATGGCTTCGCACTGTTGCAGAAGGATGGTGGCTGCCAAAAGGACTGTGTTACGATCCACGGTGGACATGACTGGATGCTGTGGAAGAGCAAGAGTCAGATGAAGGCTGCATAGGTCTGCACAGCAGAGCTGCTGGTCTGAAAGTGAGATGCAGGTGAGTTGCTCCTCCTTTTTATAGGCAGTATAGGTGTCCCTTTGCATCCTCTAGGCATCGTCTAGGCATTGTCTAGGCATCCTTAATATCCGAGATAGGTCCCCTCTGCAAACATTTTTCCCATTTTAAACGCTTTGTTTCAACTAGGCATCCATTCTGCATCCATTCCGCTTCCTCCCTGTGTCCGAGCGGATGCGAGTTGCGCGGATGCGCAGTGGATGCCTAGCGGATATAACGGATGCAGAACGGATGCATAGCGGATGCGTAGCGGATGCAGAATGCACGAATTGGATACATTTTCTGCACAAAAGTTTTGGGCAGCTCAAAACTTTCTGAGCGGATGAAACTTCAATAAACAGATGCTGGACGGATGGAGAGGAAGCAAAATGGAGGCAGTGAGTACATCGCGTTTTCCAACGGACGGCAAGCTTTTTTGTCTGTTTTACATCCTCTTTGCATCCGTTGGTGCAGTGTGACAGGGGCTTAACATATAAGTGTGACAGGGGCTTAACATGCAAATGACTTGGCTCCTGAATCATTTCTTCAATCTGACAAATGTATTCATGCTGGTAAGAATTCTGGACTGATTTATTCCATCAATAATTTGTTCTGTGATTCATCTGTATTCTCATTTTTAAGATAACTCTTAAACTGGATTGTTTAACCATGATTTACCAAATCAAATAAGTAAAAAATAATAGTTTGTATTATTATAAACCAATATTTTGGAAAAACAAAAAGGACATTTAATTGATTTTAAAATTGACTGCTTAATAAGTTAGTAAACACATATTACCCTATTTTTCAAAAATATACAAACTAATATCCTACTGATTTAATAATGGAAATAATAAAATTAAAATATATGTCTATATGATAAATCAATGAAACTACACTGGTTCCTGTTCTTTATACTCAACATTTCAGATATCCAGCTTGATTAGGATACAATCGCTTGATTTCTTAGTTTTTCAAGTGTGATTGTTACTAAATTAGATTACACAGTAACATATTTGGAAAGAAGAAAAATACAATATTTGGTAAAGTTGGGGGATGCCTGAGGAGGGCAGTGTGATCCCATATCTCTTTGTTAGCACTGTCATTGTATACAGTAGCAGAAAGCTGAACAAGAGAAGTGAAGAAGATTCTTGGATGAGAGGTGAAATATTTTAAAAGGGAAAAAAAACCCAAGAAAGTCCAATTGTCATTTGGAAAAACACCTTTTGGATTGAGAATCTCCATAGACAGGAAAATGAACAGGACTTTGCCCCTAAAAATGACTGGCAGAAACTGAAAAATGTCTTTGCCTTTTGCCTTACTTGAAGAAACATGGAGGAGTCATAAGAGTTTTCCCTTGTATGTTTAAAATTTGGGTATGGCATGATATCACAATTTCATTTATTTCATGGAATATAGGCATACATTCTTTGCGTTGCGCAGTGGCAGTATCATAGCCAATGAGATTTATCCAAGGGGCAATTATTGCTAATTGAAAACTTATAAGAGCCACAATGGTGCAGTGGTTAGAGTGCAGTACTACAAGCTACTTCTGCTGCCTGCTGGCTGCCTATAATTTGGCAGTTTGAATCTCATCAGGCTCAAGTTGACTCAGCCTTCCATTCTTCTGAGGTGGGTAAAATGAAGAGCCAGATTGTTGGAGGCCATATGCTGACTCTGTAAATCGCTTAGAGAAGTCTGTAAAGCACTGTGAAGCAGTTTATATGTCTAAGTGCTATTGCTAAGTGCTATACCCTATTCGTCACTGACTGGAAGCAAATATTTTGGCAATTGGATTTTGAAGAAGAAGAAGAACAGAAAGTGTAATAATGCTTGTGAGCTTTGGTATTGGAAGAAGATTTTTGAGAATACTATGGACAGCCAGAAAATAAATTTCTAGATCATTGAACAAATTAAACCAGATTCCTCAATTGAGACACAAGTTCAGTTATTCCATTTCAGACACATTGCATAATTATCTGAAGAAGACTGTAATGTTGGGAAAGAGTGGAAGGAAAGAGAAGAAGAGTATGACCTCCAGCAAGATGAATGGAGTCAGTCACAGTGGCAATGAGTGCACAGTTGATAGAGTCAAAAGACCAGCTTAGGGTTAGACCATCATGGAGAAAATCTCCATTAAAGCCATCTGAAATTTCCCGTGACTCATTTACTTACCTCATATTTAAATATCAAGATCATCTAAAGAATTCTGCCCACCACATTCTGAGGAGCTGGGAAGCATATCTGAAACACAGAGAAAAACTATTTTCTGAAGTGATTAGCAATAATACTTAATGTTGTAAAGTTTAACAGAATAACAGAGTAGGAAGGGACCTTGAAGATCTTCTAGTCCAACCCCCTACTCAAACAGGAGATCCTGTACCAGGTGTCAAACTTGATTTCATTGAGGACTGCATCAGGGGTGGGATTCAAAATTTTTAACAACCAATTCTGTGGGCGTGGCATGGTAGTCATGTGACTGGGTTGACATGGCTTGGTGGTCATGTTATTGACTGGGTGTGGCCAACTCAATATCATTCACATCGAGGCATGCATCTCCTTGCCTGGCCTCTCATGACTGTGGGGATTCTGCAACAGTCATAAGTGTGAAAAATGGTCATAAGTCACTTTTTTCAGTGCCATTGAACTTGACATAAGCCCTGGCTAATGCCACCCACAAACCCAAACTATGGCTAAGGTAAATCGATGACACATTTGTGATTTGGCCCCATTGAAAAGAAAACCTAAACAATTTCCCAACACACCTAAAGAGCACACACCCCAAAATCAAGTTCACCATGGAAACGGAAATAAACAAACAACTACCATTCCTAGATGTACTAATCTACAAAAGAACAGATGACACACTAGGACACACCATATATCAGAAGAAAACACACACCAACCACTACCTCAACGCCCAATCCCACCACCACCCAGCACAGATAAATTCCGTGGCTAAAACACTAATTGCCAGAACCAAACGCCTGGCAGACAAGACACATATAAAGACTGAACTATGCACCCTGACTAAAGTACTGACAGCCAACAGCTTCCACAAAAACAAAATTACCAGCCTGATCCACAAAAACACACTACGACAGAATAGAGACCTAGAAGATCAACAGACCTATGGAACAGCTCTCCTGTCCTACATAAGAGCTACTACAGACAAAATCAGTAAGATACTACACAGGCATCACATCAAGACTGCCTTCAAAACAGACAAAAAAATAGCAGCCATCCTGAGAAACCCCAAAGAGAAAATTGACCTGGAAAACCAAGGCATATACGAAGTTCCCTGTGCTTCATGCCCGGCCACATACATTGGACAGACCAATAGAAGAATAAGTACCCACCTGGATGAACACAAAAATGCAGTAAAAAAGATGGAACACACCTCCTCACTCGTTCAACACATGAAAACCACAGGTCACAACATCAACTTCAATGGCACCAAAACCCTAGCCACTATAGAAAACCCCAACCACAGAATCATCAGAGAAGCCATAGAGATTGAAAAAAGACCTGAAAGCATGAATAGAAGAGATGATTCCACCAGACTGTCAATCATTTGGAAGCCTGTACTCTCAAATAGAAAGAACTCCACACCACAAGCCAGGCAAACACCTGGGCACAAACAGACTCCCCCTGATACCTCTAGCTCAAACACACCCCAACCAGGCACCCAGATGAAACCTAGCTTCCTAATAGATAACAGCTGTCCTTTCACACGAAGCCTCCAATACAGGAACACAGTGTTGCCAGCCAATCAAAGCCACAAAACAGACAGAAGAAACCAGAAACACCAATCAAACAAACTCCAAGAACAATAAACACAAACCAAGACTCCCAACCAATCAGGATGTAGAAAAAAACATCCTCGCACAGCAATAGGCTAGCCTCAAATTTAAAACCAACGAGTGTGATAGCCTGACCCACATACAAACTCAATACAGAAGCCTGATGATGGCAGATGAGATTCTGCTGAAACGTTGCTACAACTTTAAAAGCACGCCAATGACGTGGGACAATACCCGAAGGAAGCTGAACAGCACACATGTAAGTACCCGCAAAAACTTAAAAAAACAAATACATACATATACATATACATATACATATACATATACATATACATATACATATACATATACATATACATATACATATACATATATGTATGTATACATGTATGTATATATAATATCAATAGTATTAGTACACTATGTTATCTATACTATCGATAAGTTTCTGTACAGTTTACTATAGGTTGTGTCATTCCTGGATCTCTTGCAGCCACAAAATAATCCAAGACAAATTTGCCACTTCAGTCCTCCTCCCTGTCTTGGAAACACCTCTTTTCTTTTAAAATAGTTTCTAGTTCACATGTATCTCAATTCTTTAATAGGAGGAGAGAGAGAGGAATTGCAGTTGCTTCAGCTATAGTGAACAAATAAATGGTCCACTGGTAGGAAATAAAAGTTGAGTGAAGAGATATTGAAGAACAGCATGATTATGAATAAATAAAATACAGGTAGTCCTTGACTTACAATTCATTTAGTAACCAAAATTACAGCAGCACTGAAAACAGTGGCTTGTAAAGCCCATGTCACACTGCCCAAGGGATGCAAAAAGGACACAGCGGACAAGAAAAATGTTCCATCCGTTGTTATCCGCTCTCAAAAGGGGCAAAAATTTGCATAACCGGAGCGGATAACACGGACGGGGGGAGGACGCAGGGTGGATGCAAAGCGGATACGGAACGGAAGCCCAGCGGATGGAAGCGGATGGGAGCAGATGGCACATCTACTAGGCTTCCGGGGGACCTCAGCAAAGGGACGCGGAACAGATATAGCGGATGCACAGTGGATGCACAGCGGATGAAGCGGATGCACAGCGGATGCATAGCGGAAGCCTAATGAATGCCTGGCATTAATTGCGCATGCGGGGAGGACGCATTGCGTCAGCCCCGCAGATATAACGGAAGCAGCTCGGAAGCAGGTCGCCATTCAGAGGAAAGACCTGCTGCCGGACACATCGACTGCCTTGCCTGCCCTGCCTGCATGTCTGCCTGCCAGCCTTGCTACCAGCCTCCCTGCCAGCCTCCCTGCAAGCCTTGCTGCCAGCCTCCCTGCCAGCCTTGCTACCAGCCTGCCTTCAAGCCTTGCTGCCAGCCAGTCTGCCTGCCAGCCTTGCTGCCTGCCTTCCTGCCAGCCTTGGTTCATGTCTGCCTGCCAGCCTTGGTGCCTGCCTGCCTGCCAGCCTTCCTGCCAGCCTTGGTGCCTGCCTGCCTGCCAGCCTTCCTGCCTGCCTTGATGCCAGCCTCCCTGCCAGCCTTGGTTCCTGCCAGCCTCCCTGCCAGCCAGGAACCCCACAACCATGCGGAAGCACAGCAAGCCTCAGCCATCTGCTGCCAGCCCTAGCAAGAGGGACAGGGCTACCATACCGCCCCCTGGCCCTCACTCTGGTTCTCCTGGGGTTTCTGCAGCACGAGCTCGCTCTTCTGGGGCTGGGGCTTCTGCTGCTTCTGCTTCTGGAGGAGCTGATGACAAGCACTCCAGCACCAGCCACCTCCACAGCACCTGCACCCTTCACCCCTGAGACTGAGCGACCAAGAGGAGTGCCAGAGACTCATTTTTGTCTTATAGCTTGTTGTTAATAAAGTCTATTCTTGATTCACACACTTGCTTCATTTCTTTTTTTTAATAAAGTCTTGCTGGAAACTTTTAGAAATGGTTTAAGCCTTTGTATGCCTGTGGGATGGGTTAAGATAACTGTGGGATGGGTTGAGATAGCTGTGGGATGGGCAGGGATACCTGTGTAATGGGTAATAGCTGTGGGATAGATAAACCTCCAGTGCAAGCATAGTGGGACTGTATGATCCACCCTCCCAGGTGCCATACCTTCGGCCCTTTATTATCAATAATAAGGTAATAATTATCAACACATGTCAACACAAACACAACTCTTTATTAAACGCCCTGTTCATTGTAGGCCAACCAAACATACATGGCCCAATCTCATCCGTGTGATGAGACAGGCTGAAGGAAGCATCCATTAAGCATCTACCATCCTGTCTTGCCACTCCACTGCTCCAGTTGGGGAGTTGCACCATTGTCTCAGGAGGTTGCGCTGCTTCTTTGCTTCATGTGAGGCTCTGTTGGGGCCTTGCACATCATCAGTGTCGATCAGGTTTCGCCCTTGCCTCCATTCCCCAGGCTCCATGTCCCCATTGCCTTGCTGGAGGTCCACGAGCCTGTTCTGCAAGACCGGGTAGCGGGTGCGCATGAGATTGTGCAGGATGCAGCAAGCTTCCATGATCCTCCTCACGGTCTCTGGGCAATGCTGCATGATGGTGAGAAGTACCTAGAACCTGTTGGCCAGGATGCCAAAGGCGTTCTCCACAACCCGCCTTGCCCTGGACAGCCTGTAGTTGAAGATCCTCTCTTCACGGGTGAGGAGTCTGGAAGTGTAGGGCTTCATGAGGTAGGTTGTGAGGGAGAAGTCGTCATCCCCCACGATGAAGTAGGGCACATCTTGTGTGTCGTTGGGCAGGGGTTCTGGATCTGGGAAGCGCACGATGAGGTTGCCTTCCAGCTCCTCCTTGAGGTGACTGGCATTGTATACCTGGGCATCTGAAGATGAGCCATTTCCTGAAGCATCGATGTACATGAACTTGTCGTCAGCATCGACCATGGCGAAGAAGATGATGCTGAAGAAGCCCTTGGAGTTGAAATAAGTGGACCCCGACTTGGCTGGAGATTTGCAGGCCACGTGCTTGCCATCTATGGCTCCAACAGTGTGTGGTAAGTTCCACTTCTGATACCACTGCTCTGCAACTTTCTTCCATCCTTCTTCAGTGGAGGGGCACTGGAGGAGCTCCTCCTTGTATTCTTCGATGATGGCCTGCACCACTTCTCTGACCACAATGCTGATGGTGTTGGGTGGCACCCTCCCGCCGTACTGCATGCTCCTGTAGGTGGTCCCTGAGGCCATGTGGCGCAGAGTGAGTGTCACCTTGAGCCCAGGTTCCAGGCTGGGCTGGAAGCTGGTGTTTGCCTTGGTCAACCTGGGTGTCAGCCGCTGCACAACTTCGTCAAACATGGCTGGAGGCATCCTCATGAAGTTCTGGAACGCCCGAGCATCTTCGCTCCTGAGCTCCACCATCAGCTTGTTGTACAGTCCGTCCTCTGCTCTTCTGGCGAACCATCTTCGGATCCAGACTCTTTTTGGGTGGCTCCTTTTCTTCTTGCAGTAGAGTTTACAGAGCCTGCAGATGGCTTCTACTGCTGCAGAACGATGGTGGCTGCCGAAAGGACTTTGTTACAATCCAAGGTGGACATGACTGGATGCTGTGGAAGAGGAAGAGCCAGATGAAGGCTGCAGAGGTCTGCACCGCTGGGCTGCTGTTCTGAAAGTGAGATGCAGGCGAGTTGCTCCCCCTTTTTATAGGCAGTATAGGTTTTCCGCTAGGCATCCTCTAGGCATCCTCTAGGCATCCTCTAGACATCCTTAATATCTGAGATAGGTCCCCTCTGCGAACGTTTTTTCCATTTTAAATGCTTTGTTTCCATTCTGCATCCGCTAGGCATCCGTTCTGCATCCATTCCGCGTCCGTTCCGCTTCCTCCCTGCGTCCGGGCGGATGCGAGTTGTGCGGATGCGCAGCGGATGCCTAGCGGATATAGCGGATGCGTAACTGATGCGTAATGGATGCCTAGCTGATGTGTTGCGGATACAGAACGGACGAACTGGATACATTTTCCACGCAAAAGTTTTGGGCAGCCCAAAACTTTTGGAGCGGATGAAACGTCCATAAACGGATGCTGGATGGATAGAGAGGAAGCCAAATGGAGGCAGTGAGTACATCGCATTTTCAAACTGATGGCAAGGTTTTTTGTCCGTTTTACATCCTCTTTGAATCCGTTGGTTCAGTGTGACATGGGCTTTATTGGGCATCCTATCAGAAAAAATATGATAAGTCTATATATTTAATTTTACATGTATTAACTGCAGCCAGAATTGGATTTGCACAACAATGGAAGAGCAATGAGATCCCAAAAGATGAGAATGTAATTAAGAAAATATTAGAATGTGCAGAAATAGATAGATTAATGCTTACTGTTAAGGACAAAGAAGAAAAAACTGAATATTTCTTGATATGGGACCTATTTTGCCAATGGTTAGATAATAAAAACAAAAGTTAGAAATATGGAGATATAAAAAGGATAAATGTTAAAGTGGAAATTTGTTAAAGTAGCTATGTTAAATATTATTGTTATTATAATATTGATATTATTCTGTTGAATACTACTGTAAGCATTTTGATTATGATTGCCTAAAAACAATTGTACTCAGACAACACACTGTTTGATTGAAATGGAATTTTTAAATGTTATATTTAAACAAATAAAATATAAAAACAAAAACAAAATTCAGATGCTTGGCAAATGATTCATATTTATGATAGTTGCAGTCATGTGACAATCTTTTGTGTCCTGTTAAGCAAAACCAATGGGAAAACCATACTCACTTAACAACCATGTTACTAACTTAATAACTGTAGTTCACTTAAGAGCTGTGGCAAAAAAAGTCATAAAATGGGGCAAAATTCATTTAACAACTGTCTGACAAAGCAACACTTTGGGCTCAGGTGTAGTTATAAGTCAAGAACTACCTGTATACAAATATAAGAGCGATAGCTAGGCAAAGGAATTGACTTTGACTAGGATTTACTGAAAATCATATATCTTACCCACCAGGATGGATTTTGCAGAAAAATTATAAGAAATACAGAATTAATTGTAACTACCCTATTGCCAAATGGCACTACTTAAATAGCAATAAGAGATATAATGGAGAAGTTAGGAGGATCAGAGCCACTAGAGTGAAGAAGACTGCCTTTCTCAATTGCCTCATTAGTTTTAAAAGAGCAAGTGGGAGTGGAGAAGGTAGGAAGTACCTGGTTTTAAAGGGGAACAAAATCCACCATCCCCAAGTATTTCCTTCTGTTTGATAGGGGTAGAGAAACATATTCCTTCTTGTAACCTTCGTGGAAGGCTGTACCATCCAGCACATTACAAAGTCGAGCAGCCGAGTTACAGGACTATCTGATACTTGACTGGCTGCCCAGAGGAGTGAATGCCAAAGCTGAGAGAGAGGAGGATGCTACCTGAAGAAGCCTGAGGGCCTCAGGTTTCACCATGACCATTTGAAGGCAACAGCAGCTGTTCTGCCAACAGGCACAGCTTGTCTCCAAGCTTCCACTCCCGAAGCCAGTTAGAAGGGAGAGAAAATTGGACCCTAAAAGGGTCTTTGGTGGGATATTGCTCACACCGTCAAACAGTAAGTAGGCAACAAAATCCCAGTTACTGGCTGGCAGCTTTCATGCCTCACAAATCGTCTTCTGCTCTTTTCTCTCCCTGGTACAGGATGAGTTCCTTAACTTCCATGTCTTCTTGCATGGCTAATTATTCATGCTTTGCTTCGAGTACCCTTAGGTAAAATTATATGTTGCTACTGCTACTGCTATTGCTATCACATCTTTGGCAGAAGGAATGTTTGGCTATGTATGTGCTCCTCTCCCCTCCCCCCCAAAAAAAACAAAGCAAAAAAACCCCTTCCTTCTTTAAGTCACAATGTTACAGTGTGGAAAGGGAAAGGGAGAGAAGGGCCTGAAGAGAGAAGTGGGGAGATGGGAAAGTAAAAGAGAGCTTCGGAGGGAAAAGGGGTATCTGTGGATCAAGTGCATGTGCAAGAAGAGGTAAAGGACATGGCTGAGATGACAAAGAAGCTGCTTAAGGCTTACAAAGTGCTAAGACTCCATCCTCTTCATGCTTCAGAGGATGACTTGAATCTTGGCTTTAAAAGCAGAAATACCCCAGCTCTGGGCGTCTTCATCTATCACTCTAAATATAAACACAGGCCACACAGGGGGTTACATGGAAGGACGTATAAGTGCTATTTGCTAAGGCAGCATTTAGAAAGGAGGATATGTTCTGAATTTGGATTTCATCTGTGGAAGTATTAAGTAAGAATACAAGCCATCTGGTATCCTCTTGACCTGGAAGTCTCAGAAAGCAGTAGGTTGCCCAGTGGCTCAAATAATGGCCAAAAGAGACTACTGCCCATGTTCAGAAACATACTTCTCTGTATTGTTTACTATATGTTTGAAGGATGAAGATTGAGGCCATGATTGATTTGAAATCCTAGGAGAAGAAGGAAAATAAATGAAATGTCCTTATATTGGATGAATGTTATTCCTTGCTTGGCTATTACTGATATTCCCTGTATGTGATTTGATATGATTGGGTCAAAAGTGCAAGAACATTATTGAAATGTTGTGGTGCATGTGAGGTCTCACTAAAAAAAAGAATCTTTGTGCCCAGTTATGGTGTGGTTTGATTCATTCCAATGCTTAATGGAGAACATTCTGCATTGGAAGCTGAAATATTAAAGCAAACTGCTCTTCAACTACCCCCACTCCAGACCCTGCCAAAGGGGGAGGGGAAACAATAGTAGATACCTTCTTTGCTTTGATGGAGAATTTTGTACTAGATGACTAACCACTTTCCCATATAGAATATCAAGAAAAAAAAATTGTTTATGTGTTAGACTTATTAAATAAAACTTTATCTTATTTTCCTGAAATAACAAGTGCTGGGATTCAAGCCAATGTGGAATTAGGTGAGAAAAATATTCAGCATAAGATCAAAAGTACTTTAAAATGTGCATTTTGTTCAGTTAAACTTGGCTCTTGTTGGAGTCTGCCAGAAAATCTTTCTCTTAGTTAGGATTCATTCAGGTACCCTGAATGAAAAGCAGAGTGGGGGACAGACAATATAGGAAGTCTTTGATTTATGACCACAATTAAGCCAAAATTTTATGTTGCTAAGCAAGACAAGTGAATTTTGCCTTGTTTTACAATCTTTCTTGCCATGGTTGTTAAGTGAATCTGGCTTCCCCATTGACTTTGCTTGTCAGAAGGTCACAAAAGGTGATCACATCATGACCCCCGTTATAAATATGAGTTCCAATCATTGGAACTTTGAACATGTGACCATGGGGGTGATGTAAGTTTGAAAAATAGTCAGAAGTCATTTTTTTCAATGCCATTCTTCGAACAGTCACAAAATAAACTATTGTAACTCAAGGAGTACTTGTGTATTAATCTGTTCATTTAACTACTTCATGCTGATATTTCCTGTGTCCTTTCAAAATAACTTTAAGAATTATTCTATAGGGAAAGGCTAAGAATCTATATACTACTAAAACTTTACTGTTTGCTTGTAACCTTCAATTATTGCTTCATAGGGCAACAATTTTTGAATCACTTGTATCTCAGATGTGTTATCCTAAAAAAAATCCATCCAAAATCTGGGAATCATTACTCCCGTGGGTTTGAAAATTCGCAAAGTTGTCAATGTGGTCATAATTTCCAATGCTCCCTGCCAGCTTCCCACAAGGAAAGTAAATGTGAAAGCTCACAGGAAGCTGGAAGTCGCTTCACACTGCTGCTTTGCTTGCCCATTTCAGTTCTTAGTTTAACTAAGGAAATATTTTGAACAATGACCTAACAGATCATGTTTGTCTAGTTTTCTAATAAATATCATCAGACCTTCAGATCTAGCATTCAGACAATATGCTAAAGTAGCTAAAGCATGGTTTATATGTTAATTATGAGAATCTAGCCACTTCTAAAAATGTATATTACATATACATAAGCATATACATATAATACATAAGCATATACATTAGTTATTTTGGGTGGGAGGGAGCGATTGGTCTCCAGAAAGAGCCCCTTGACCTCTGGAGATATTTTGCATGAAATTTCCCGACAAATCTATCTGCCCTCACATTCTGCACTTTTACCCATCTGGTAAACATAGTATCCCTTCTACTGGACTAGGTATTGGAGCTTTCTCTTGTATAGTCTAGAATCCAGAATCCATTTAACTTCATAGTGTTTATCACCCCTCACCCAATCTTAGCCAGTTTTTGTTCATACACCACCACTGGCTTAAGCAGACTGCAGTGGAATATAGGGTGCATTTTTCCTAATAAGCGAGGTAGTTTTAACTCTACTGTGACTGGGATTATGAATTTTGCTATGGGGAAAGATCTTATGTACTTTGGGGCCAGTTTTTTGCAAGGTACTTTCAGCTTAAGATACTTTGTAGACAAATATATTTCCCCCCTTATGTGGAAGGGTTTCTTGTCTGCCTGAATTTTTTGACTTTTGGTCACTTTAGCTAGTGTTTACATTTCCCCAGGCATTTTGGAGGGAATCAACCCATCAGTCGAGTTTATTGAGGAAGGGAACTCCCTAGGGTACTCTGGTATATAATACAAATTCCACTCCTGTAGCTACTTTAAAAGGGATGAGTCCCATGCTACTACGGACTGCATAATTATATACAACCTCAGCAAACAACAGGAGGTCTGCCCAGTTAGATTGCTGATAGTTGACATAGCAATGTAGGTATTGTTCTATCACGGCATTCACTTGTTTGGAAGCTTCGTTTGTACTCAGATGAAACACTGAGCTAAGCTCTTGCAGGATCCTATCAGTTTTACAGATTCCTTCCAGAACATAGTGAATTTGACTTCCCACTTCGGAACCCTGTGCAATTGGTAAATATGTTGAAGAAACATCTTAGCCAGTCTCTGGGTGGATAGGAAGCTCAAGCAGGCAATGAAGTGGCCTTGCTTGGAAAATAAATCTATTACTGTCCAAATCATAGCATTGATTTGCTATGCCCCCTCCGGGAGCTTGATATAAAATCCATTGTGATCTCTTCCCAAGGCAGGGTTGGCTCTGCCATGTGATGTAGCAACCCTGGGTTCTTTGGTCTTTTTTCACTGCCACACACACTGCACAACTTTTCACACAGCTCTCTATGTCTTTCTTCATGCCTGGCCAGCAGAACTGTCTCTTAATCAAATGCAAAGTATTTAAGAATACAAAATGGCCAGTTTGCTTGATGGTATGGCTCCATTTCAGGACTTGGACTCATAGGCTTGGACTCGTATAGCTTGTCCCATGCTAGCCCTTCTCTCAATGCTCCCATGGGCTCCAAACCAGGTATCAGACTATAATTCCTTTTTCATCTCTTGAGTCAGCTCACGCTGGGATCTGGCCAATTCTTCCTTGCCTGTTTGCTTATGGTTGCTTGTGCTGCCCCCTGCTTTGTGGAGATGATTGCATTTACAGCTTCTACTTGCTTACTTTTGGGCATGCAGGATAGACCATCTGCTAGGAAATTCCTCCCTTAGGATATACTTTGATCCAAAGTCAAATTGATTAAAGTGCTGGGCCCATTGGACTTGTTTGGGGGAGTGCTTTTGGGGAGGGGTTCTCAGTGCTTCCAAATTTTTATGGTCAGTCCATATCTGGAAAGACACTTTAGTTTCTTTGAGAAATTGCCACCAATGTCCACCTCACAGTGAAAGCTTTCTTCTCTCACACTGCCCAACATCTTGGTGAGTTTTGGGAAGTATAAGCACATGGTATCATAATTCTGAGCAATGAACCCAATTGAATCAAGACTCAGAAACTCTATTCAGGCTTGAAGATCTTTTACTGAGTACATCGTATCGGCACTTAAAAAGGTGAAGCTCTGAGTAATTCCCATACTTCAGAGTAATAAAAAAGAATAGAAACTTCCCATCTCCTTCGATGTCCTGGATCATGTTAACCAATCAGTCCAACAGTAGCTCCCTCTCAATCTCCACAGATGTTTGTTGCCATGATCTTGGTTCACACGCTGCATCTGGTTGATGTTTTGTCTAGTTTGGTTGATGTTTTGTCTAGTAGGCTAAGACACCACATTTCAGTCCTTTCTAATGCTCTCCCTCCCTTCCTCTCTCCAAGAATGGCAACTAAGAAACAATGCAAAAATAAACATGGCTTCAGCTGAAGTCATTTCAAAGTTAACAGAAGGCTCCCCTTTACCAAGAGAAAAGCACCTGGAAAGTATTAAGCATAGGCACAGGATAATGACTGATCAACCCCCACCCCCACAAGATCCTCCTTTGTTTTTTTGGGATACTCCACATGGAATTTTTTTTGATCAACCCCACCACTCTTAAGTCCCTACTTTTTACCCATGACACTTCTGACAAGGGGTACCCTTTCCACTGAACTAAATAACTTTCAACTTTCCCTTATATAATCTGGAGTCTAAAATCCATTTCATTTCATTGTGAGTCTCCCCTTCCATCCAGTCAGGCTACTGGCCTTAATTCTGATCTTTCTACTGGTTTCAACAAACTACTGTGGAAAATTGGATGAATTTTCCCTAATAGGGGAGGGAGCTTCAATTCCATCGTTTTCACTATTGGGAATGGTCCCAGAAATGTAGGGTCTCCTTTCCTGCAAGGCAGCTTTAGCTTCAAGTATTTTGTGGAGAGGTAAACCTTCTATCCCACATGGAAAGGTCTCTGAGGGGACCTCATCTTATCTGCCTGACTTTTTTGAATCTCTGCTGCTTTAATTAGCACTCATTTTACATTTCCCCAAGTGCCCTGCAGAATCTCTACCCATTCTGTCAGACTAACCAAGGAAGGGGATTCCTGAGGGTACTCGGAGATTGAGACAAACTCCACAGCATTCAGGGAGTGAGTCTCATGCTGCTATGACTGCATTGTTGTATGTCACTTCAGCAAACGGCAGGAGTTCTGTCCAATTAATCTGCCAATAGTTGATGTAGTACCTCAAATACTCCTCCACTAATACATTAGCTCATTCTGCTGCACCATTTGTATTCAGATGGAAAGCCGAACAATTGGGAGGGACCAATTGATCTAATAAATGCCCTCCAGAATTTTGCTGTAAACTGGACCCCCCCCCCCAATCTGATATCATTCTTCTCGGCATTCCATGTAGGCAGTAGATATGACTCAGGAACAGCTTCATGAGCTTGTGGGCTGAAGGCAGGCTGTGGCAGGCTATGAAGTGTGCTTATTTTGAGAACAGATTGATTTCTGTCCAGAAATTCTGTTCCTGTTGTTTTCAGGAAGTTCCATGATAAAGTCCATCACAATCTCCTCTCAAGGCTGCATTAGTTCAGCCACTGGCTGTAGGAACCCAGGGGGCTTTCCTTGTTGCTTTTTCATCGCCATGCAAGTTGCACAGCTCTTGACATAGCTCTCAATGTCTTTAATTTTGGCCACCAAAATTGTTGCTTGATGAAATGCAACACTTTCAGGAATCCGAAGTGTCCAGCTTGCTTGGAGTCATGGCTTTTCTGTAGAACTGGAATCTGTAAAGTACTGAAGACGTACAATTTAGAGCACTTCCATGCTAGTTCCTGCTGGATGATCAAAAGTTGTTGGTGGTCTTTGAACCAAGGGTCAGTCAGCAATTTAAGTTTTTGGGCCAGTTTGTTACCAGGTTCAGCCAATTGTCCCTTAATCTGCCATCTGGTAGTCACCTGGGCCACTTGCTGAGGAGGGGGAATAATGGTGTGGACCACCTGTTTTTTGCTGCTTTTGTACTAGGGCATTCACGAGAGGGAGTCGGCCAGAAATTTTTTCCCCCAGGGATGTACTTCAAGGTGAAGTTAAACTGATTAAAGTATGTACCCATCTGACCTGTTTGGGTGAGATCTGTAAGGGGTACAAAGGTGATCAGTCCATACCTCCAACAGCATCTTGCTCCCCTCCAGAAAGTGTCGCCAGGTCAGTAGCACCCAACGGACAGCAAATGCTTCTTTCTCCCATACTACCCACTGTCTTTCAGTGTCTGTGAGTTTCCAAGAGATGTAGGGGCATGGCTGCAATTAGCCTCTGTCGTTTCTCTGTAAGAGGACTGTCCCCACAGCCACATCACTTGCATCGGCCTGAATCCTGAAAGGCTTTTCAGGATTCAGGACCAGTTCTTCTGTAAACAACCTTTTTAGGGTCTCAAAGGCTTGCTAGCACTCCATTGTCTGCTGAAGGGGTTGGTTGGGCTGGGGCTTGGTTTCCGTCTTCCCCATTTTCAGAAGGTCTGTTATCAGCAGGTCTTCTTTTGCAAACTAGGGGATGAAAAATTTGTGAAACCCAGGAAGCTTTGTAGCTGCTACTCTAGAATGGCTGCTACTTTTGCCACTTCAGAAGCACAAGCCAGCTTTGCACCCTGGGTTTCCTAAGGAGGCGGCTGCTGGTCCAGGCATTGGCACAGCTCTTAGCTCCTCTTTAGCTTGGTTTTGGGTTCTTCTATTCTCCTATGTAGTCACTATTGTTGTCATCCAGTACCAGTCATGGAACTGGTCAACTATTTTTGGGACAGGCAGGTGTGGAGCAACTCCCAATTCAAGCCATCTCTGAAGTGGTGGACCAGTAGCTGCTCCAGCCAGTGCCTTATAGTTTGCTTGTGACCAGGAGTGGAGATTCAATTTTTTTAACAACTGGTTCTGTGGGTATGGCTTGGTGGTCATGTGATTGGGTGGTATGGCTTGGTGGTCATGTGACTGACTAAGTCACCAAAATAACTCAGATGTCTCCTGCTGGAGACAGAAGGTTTGACAAGATGATATCTGAGGTCCCTTCCAGCCCTGGATTGCTGTACCGTTTCAAAGCATTCTCTGAAGCTGCTTCTACTGCCAGGGTTTGTGGTCCTTCCTTCCTTTCTTTTCTCTCTCACTCCCTCCCTCCCTCTAACCATCCATCCCTCCATCCCTCCATCTATCCCTTCTTATCTCGTTTACTTTCCCTTCCCTTCCTTCTTTCTTTTTTCCCTTCCTTCCTTCCTTCCCTCCTTTCTTTCTTTCTTTCTTTCTTTCTTTCTTTCTTTCTTTCTTTCTTTCT
>BLBF01000044.1:7188763-7201012 GCA_015471245.1 Laticauda colubrina
ACAAGCAATTAGCTAACAATTTGGTGAACCTGTGTGAACCAGCTGAATCCCACCACTGATTGAGTAACTCTGTTATATATGTCAGAAAGGCAAGGTGCCGTTTCCATTCTTCATCTCTTAGCTCTGGTACTTCTTTGTTTTTTGAAATCAGAAAAGCAGAAACCTGTGGCAGTAAGTCATAAAACCATTTCAAAACTTTCCCTTGACTCAGCCAATGGACTTCTATGTGGTATAAAATATCTTCACAGGCAATATTTAGCTCAGAAATTCCTGAAACTGTCTGTGGTTTAGTGCATGTGCTCTAATGAAGTTAACACAAGACACCACAGCTTTCATGACAGAGTCCCACTTCAGTGATTTACAACACAGCACTTGTTGGTGGATGAGGCAGTGTATGACTATTGGATGCGAATGGTTGTGTTTGTCCATCTCTTTGTTAATGTGTGCAACCACTCCTTTCATACACCCCCACCATGCTAGGAGCACCATCACTTTCACACTGGCTAGTTTAGCCCAGTGCAGCTCCAAATCATTCATAGTTTGGCGAACCTTTTCATAGATATTCTCTCCTGTTGTTTCTTTGACCCTTTTCAGTGCAGCAAGCTCCTCTGCAACTTCAAAAGAACCATTTGTCCCATGAATGAAAATTAGAAGTTGTGCAGAATCACAAACATCGTTGCTTTCGTTGAGTGCCCATGGAAAATAGCAAAGTTTTTTTTTTGAAGAGTTTGCAAATGCTGATGCAAATTGTCCTCCATTTCTTTAACTCTTCATTTAATTGTAGGTCCTGAAAGACTCACTGTACTAAATAAATCAGTCTTCTCAGGACACATCTCTTTGGCAACAGAAAAGCATTCTTTAACAAATTCTTCCTTTACAAATGGTGTGCCAGTGTACGCTACTAGCTGAAAACTTGCTCGCAGTAATGAAAAAAAGCATTTTTTCTGAGTTGTCAATCCATTTTTCATTTTTAATATTTTGTCTTTTCCCACTTGTCTGACCAAACAATCATATTGTCTTTATGTTGAGTTTCGCAGTGACATAATTGTTTCCTAAGGATTCAAAATTGCTATTAGTAAAATACCAATAAATATAGTGCTACAAAAAATAGGAATCACTATAGCACAGAAGTAGTCACAGCTGAGGAATGCTGAGCCCTCCCCTCCCTTCTCTCCTCTACAGGCCCCTATGGTGCCTTTTGCTTCTGTTCCAGGCAAAGGCTTCATGGCACTGCTGAGAGTCACTTTTAAAGCAGCAGTAGCAGCAGCAGGACCCAAGTGCCTCCCAGGGATGAGGCTGTGCTGCTGGGATCACCCCTCCACCAGGTGACCTTCCCCATCCATCTGTGACCTTCAGCTTTGTGCAATGGGTGCACAGCATGTCTTCCTCCCCTACTGTCAGTCTTACCTTTGCAGGCAGCCACGGTGAGCAGAGCTTTGCAAACCCCGTGGGAGCTAGAAGATAAGGCTGACAGTGCTCAACCCTCTCCCCCAGCCCTCATCCACATGGACTCTCCACAGCTGCTCCCCCACCCACCTGCCAGCCTGGGAGTTTGTGGTTGGGCCACCGGCATCACCGATCTGCCAGCCATCTGCAACTGCTGCCCCCCCCCACCTGCCAGCCTGGGAGCATATGGCTGTGCTGATGGCATCACCCCTCTGCCAGCCACCCTTTCCCTACCCACCCATGGTCTTTGGCCTTCCCTTTGTGGGCAGCTGCAGTGCAGTAATCTGAAGTGTACAGAAGGGTAGTTGAAATGAGCAGAAGTATGGCTGGAAGATAAGGCCAGTGGCTGGAGAAGGGGTGATGCGGGCAGCGCAGCCATGCGGTTAGTGAGGCACCTCCTTTCCAGGCCCCCATCATCCAGGAAAAGCCAGTTATTTGAGGAGTGGCTGTGAGAAGGGCGAGGGGTGGAGTGGGGGGCAGGACTGAATCCCACCACTGCGCAGGCTGGGTACATTGCATATCTGGCCCAGGGGTCACAGTGTGAGGACCCCTGGATTAATTACTCATATCAGTAACTGGAAAAAATAAATCTGCTTTAATAAATCTTGCAGAAAGGTCTGTGTCTAAAAGCAACATAAATCTGTATTCTATTTTATATTTGAACATTTGAGTGTGGAACTAAAATATGATTGTGAATTAGAGTAGATTATAGATAGTCCTTGTTTAGTGACCACAATTGGGATTGGCAAGTTGGTTGCTAAAGGCCCAGTCACACTGGCCGACGGATGCAAAACATTTGTAAAAAGGACACAGCGGACGAGACAAATGTTCCATCTGTTGTTATCCGCTCTCAAAAGGGGCAAAAATTTGCATAACCAGAGCGAATAACACGGAAAGGAACGGACGGGGGGAGGACGCAGGGCGGATGGAAAGTGGATGCTCCATGGAAGCCTAGCGGATGGAAGCAGATGGAAGTGGATAGGTCCCCTCTGTGAACGTTTTTTCCATTTTTATGCTTTGTTTGCGAGCTGCATCCGCTTTCATCCTTTCTCCATCCGTGCTACTAACGCTGCACGTCCGTTCCGCGTTCGTTCCGCTTCCTCCCTGTGTCCGTTTACCGCTGGAGCAGATTTGAATTGCATGGATGCGCAGCGGATGCCTAGAGGATATAGCGGACGAGTAACCAATGACAACGGATGCAGAACGGATGTCCCCCGTATGCCTAGCAGATGCAGAATGGATGCATTGGATACATTTTCCACTCAAAAGTTTTGAGCAGCTCAAAACTTTTTGAGTGGATGAAATGTCAATAGTCGGATGCTGGACGGATAGAGAGGATGAAAAACGGAGGCAGTGAGTACAGAACGGAAGCATCGCGTTAACCAACGGATGGCAAGTGTTTCTCTCCATTTTACATCCTCTTTCCATCCGTTGGTGCAGTGTGACATGGGCTTAAATGAATCCACAATTGTGCTTAAGATCTTATTTCAGCTTTCCTTTGCTTTACAGATCTGCAAAAGTCATAAATGCAAGGATTGGTTGCAAAGTTATTTTTTCATCACTGTCATAACTGCAAACAATTGCTAAACTAGACATTCACTAAATAAGGCTGATCTATGATATTATGGAGTGGATTTCAGCAACCTGATTTACTGATAAGAAGTGCTACTTATCTAGAAAAATGCCATTTTAACAATAAGGAAACATTACAATCACTGAGATGGTTTCAAATTATCACCTGCTATCATTGTAGGAGATTAAAAGGCCAGTTTGGGGTAATCTAGAAACCAAGACACTCTGAATTTTACCCCTTCCTTAGGCATGAAGCCAGCTTGGTGATCTTGGATCATTAATTCTCTCTCAGCCCTAGGAAGGAGGCAAGGCAAATAACATTTAAAGTATCTTGCCAAGAAAACTGCAGGGACTTGTCTAGGTAGTTCCTGAGAACCCAATGCAATTGAACAGAAGATTAATAAAGCTTTGGGGAAAGTTATGTATAGCTAAGGTAGTCAAAAATCTGGAGCAGTCCAAAGCCCTTTTTCAAACCAACAAATTAGACTAAAGCTTATATTACTTTAAATACTCCATGCATTTTGATGAAGTGAATTGCAGCTCATGGCTCAGTTCTTTCTCATTTCCCATTTAATATCTACATGAGGTCGCTGGGAGAAATTATCTGGCAATTGGGTGAGGTAGTGATATGCTTATGATAACTTTTTATCTCTACTCTGAGCTACCTAAATGATGTTGTGGCTATCCTGCCCAATGCCTAGATGCTGTAAGGATCTGGAGGAGTGCAATGGCTTTGACTCAGTTCAAACAAGACAGGGAGTTCTGGGTATTTGGGCTTTCTGGGTATTTGACAAGGTTTTTCCACCTTTAGTTCTAGATGGGGAGGCATTGTCCAGGATGGACCTGGTATAGAATCTGGGAGTCCTTTTTGACTCACAGCTTCTACCAGAAGGAGGAGGCAGCCATGATGTGGAGGCCCTTTGCACGCCTTAGATTTGTGCACCAGTTGCACCATCCCTGGCTCAAGAAGCTTTGTTCATAGTCACTCATGCTATTTTGATCTCTTGTCTGGATTATTGCAACACATACTACATGGGGCTTCTTTTGAAGAGCATCCAGAAGCTTCAACTGGTGCAGAATGCAGCTGCACCAAATAATAAAGGGTGTTGGATACTTAATACATGTAACATCACTGCTATGTGAGCTGCATTGATTGCCAGTGTGACTCTGGTGCAATTCAAGATGCTGATTGTCCCTTCATTAAATGGGATTGGGTACCTAAGGGACTATCTCTTCCCAATTGTTTTGCCCATCCAATTCAGTCCTTCAGGTTGGGCACCATTTTGGCTGCTGGGAATCAGGAGATAGAATCAGAATCCCTTCTCTGCTATAGCCTCTGCCCTCTGGAATATTTTCTCTTCAGGGAACAGGATGATTTTGAACCTGTTGGCCTTTTGTAAGGCTATGAAGACCTGATTGTATGACTGGTCACTGAAAAGTATGTGAAAAGCCCCTTTGTTGTATGTCATTTATTCCCAGAGAGTGATCACTGCTGAGAGCTGACAACCAGAAGATTTACTTCTTCTTCACTTCTTATAACAATAACAGAATAACAGAGTTGGTAGGGACATTGGAGGTCTTCAAGTCCAACCCCCTGCTGAGGCAGGAAACCCTATACCATTTCAGTCAAATTGTTGTCCAATCTCTTCTTTAAAAACTTCCAGTGTTGGAACTGAAGCCAAGTTATTCCACTGATTAATTGTTCTGTCAGCAAATTTCTCCTTAATTCTAGGTTGCTTCTCTCCTTGGCTTTCATTCATTGCTTCTTGTCTTGCCTTCTGGTGCTTTGGAAAATAGGTTGATCCCTTATTTTTTGTGGCAGCCCTTGAGATATCAGAACACTGCTATGATGACACCCCTAGACCTCCTTTTCATTTAACTAGACATACCCAATTCCTGCAACAGTTTATGTTTTATCCTCCAATTCTCTAATTACCTTCGTTGCTCTTTTCTACATTCTTTCTCGAGTCTCAACATTTTTTTTTACATCGTGGCAATCAAACTGGATGCAGTATTCCAAGCATTGTCTTACCAAGGCATTGTAAAGTGACATTAACATTTTACGTGATCTTGATTCTATCCCTCTGTTAATGCAGCCTAGGACTGTGTAGGCTTTTTTGGCAGCTGCAACATACTTCTGGCTCATATTTAAGTGAGTGCCCACTAGGATTACTTTTGAACCAGGTACTACATATTCTATTACCTATGTATTTAGCTTTTCTTGCCTAAATGTAGAATCTTATGTTTTTCACCAATGAATTTCATTTTGTTAGATAGCCCTCAATGTTCAAGCCTGTCAAGATCCTTCTGTATCTTAAACCTATCTTCTGTTCTGTGAAAAACAGTGGAGAAAGAAGGGGGACTGAAGGCTTTCCTACTTTCACATTTGATCACCTGCTAGTGTAAAAAAAAAAAATTATGTATGGCAATTTGATTTTTACTGATAAAAGTGAATTATCAGAACTTACCAGAAAACACTTGTAAGAGGAAAATAAACTATTTCAGTACATTCAAGGAAATTGGAGGCAGAGTTAGAAGTTTTAGTCCTTTTCATGAGGACAGTAAAAAGAATAAATCAAAGTGATGGTGGCAATGTCTTTTCAACAAGTAGCACTATTTTTACACATACATGAACACTTCATGGATGTCCCTGTCCATCTCTATAGTGAAAATCAAATTGCATTGGCCTATCCTGGAGAAAAATTGAGATGGGGCAAGATTTGTACATAACTTTTACAAAGTTGACCTTCACACACACAATCTGCTCACAGTGTATCTCTCTATGAGATACATCTTTAAATACAAAAGTCTTTAAGCCCATGTCACACTGCACCAACGGATGGAAAGAGGATGTAAAACAGAGAGAAACACTTGCCATCCGTTGGTTAACGCAATTCATCCGTTTTGTACTCACTGACTCCATTTTTCATCCGCTCAAAAAGTTTTGAGCTGCTCAAAACTTTTTGAGCGGAAAATGTATCCAACGCGTCCGTTCTGCTTCCGCAACGCATATGGGGAACATCCATTCTACATCCGTAGTCATCCGTTATGCGTCCGCTATATCCGCTAGGCATCCGCTGTGCATCCACGCAACTCAAATCCGCTCCAGCGGAAAGCGGACACGGAGGAAGCGAAACGGACACGGAACGGACGCGCAGCGTTAGTAGCACAGATGGAGAAAGGATGAAAGCGGATGCAGCTTGCAAAGAAAGCATTTAAAATGGAAAAAACATTTGCAGAGGGGACCTATCTCGGATATTAAGGATGTCTAGAGGATGCCTAGAGGATGCAAAAGGACACATAGGGGAAAACCTACATTGCCTATAAAAAGGGGGAGTAACTCACCTGGATCTCACTTTCAGTCCAGCAGCCCTGCTCTGCAGACCTCTGCAGCCTTCATCTGGCTCTTGCTCTTCCACAGCATCCAGTCATCTCCACCATGGATCGAAACACACACCTTTTGGTAGTCACCATCGTTCTGCAACAGTGCGAAGCCATCTATAGGCTCTTTCAATTGTTCTACGGGAAGAAAAGGAGGCGGCCAAGAAGTGTCTGGGTCCGAAGATGGATCAGGAGAAGAGCAGAGTACGGACTGTACAACAAGCTGATGGTGGAGCTGAGGAACGAAGACTCTCATGCATTCCAGAACTTCATGAGGATGCCTCCAGCCATGTTTGATGAAGTTGTGGAGCGCCAGAGACCCAGGTTGACCAAGCAGAGTACCAACCTCCGGCCCAGCCTGGACCCTGGGCTCAAGGTGGCACTCACTCTGCGCCACCTGGCCTCAGGGACCACCTACAGGAGCATGCAGTACGGCTGGAGGGTGCCACACAACACCATCAGCATTGTGGTCAGAGAAGTGGTGCAGGCCATCATCGAAGAATACCTGGAGGAGCTCCTCCAGTGCCCTCCACTGAAGAAGGCTGGAAGAAAGTTGCAGAGCAGTGGTATCAGAAGTGGAACTTCCCCACACCGTTGGAGCCATAGATGGGAAGCACGTGGCCTGCAAAGCTCCAGCCAAGTTGGGGTCCACTTATTTCAACTACAAGGGCTTCTTCAGCATCATCCTCTTCGCCATGGTCGATGCTGACGACAAGTTCATTTACATCAATGCTTCAGACAACGGCTCATGTTCAGATGCCCAGGTATACAACGCCAGTCACCTCAAGGAGGGGCTGGAATGGAACCTCATCATGGGCTTCCCAGATCCAGACCTCCTGCCCAACGACAAGCAAGATGTGACCTACTTCATCGTGGGGGATGACGCCTTCTCCCTCAGAACCTACCTCATGAAGCCCTACACTTCCAGACTCCTCACCCGTGAAGAGAGGATCTTCAACTACAGGCTGTCCAGGGCAAGACGGGTGGTGGAGACCCAGAGACCATGAGGAGGATCGTGGAAGCTTGCTGCATCCTGCACAATCTCATGCGCACCCACTACCCAGTCTTGCAGAACAGGCTCGTGGACCTCCAACAAGGCGATGGGGACATGAAGCCTGGGGAATGGAGGCAAGTGCGAAACCTGATAGACATTGAGGATGTGCAAGGCCCCAACAGAGCCTCACGTGAAGGGAAGAAGCAGTGCAACCTCCTGAGACACTGGTGCAACTCCTCAGCTGTAGCAGTGGAGTGGCAAGACAGGATGATAGATGATTAATGGATGCTTCCTTCAGCCTGTCTCATCACACTGATGAGATTGGGCCATGTATGTTGGGTGGGCCTACAATGAACAGGGCATTGAATAAAGAGTTCTGTTTATGTTCAAATGTGTGGATCAATGCTTACATTGTTACTGATAATAAAGGGCCATATGTGTGGCACCTGGGAGGGTGGACCATAGAGTCCCACTATGCTTGCACTGGAGGTTTATCTATCCCACAGCTATTACCCATTCCAAAGGTATCCCTGCCCATCCCACAGCTATTATTCATCCCAAAGGTATTCCTGTCCATCCCACAGCTATCCTTACCCATCCCACAAGCATGCAAAGGCTTAAGCCATTTCTAAAAGTTTCCACCAAGACTTTATTTAATAAAATAAATGAAGCAAGTGTGTGAAGCAAATATAATCTTTATTAATAACAAGCTGCATCAGTGGCACCGGTGGCGTCCGATGTACATGTGCCTGGACTGGGAAGGGCTGCTGCCTGTGCTGCTGGAGCTCCTGGTAGCCATAGCCTTGGTAGGAGAGGGCCTGTGGAAAGCCCTGGAAGGGCAGTGACCTCACCTGGGGTGGAGGAGCAGGCCTGGACTGGGTGGGAGCAGGTTCATCTTGGTCTGGAGGGTTGTGAAGAAGATCGGTGATCCTGTCCTTCACCACCTGGTACTGGGGTTCCGCCATGTTCATGAGGGTCTGGTTGACATAGGTGAGGAAGGGCTTTCGGTTGGAGGATGGGGTGTTGGTGTGTACCAGCTGAGAGAGGAGATCTACGCTGCTCCTGATGGTGTCTCTTATCTCCAGCATGAAAGTGTGGCTCTGCCCCTCTGGTTTGCCTCTCTGCCTTTCTGTGGAGGTGGAGCTGGGGGTGCATGCGGTTTGGGCTGTGGTGGAAGTGCTGTCTCCTTTCTCCCACTGCGTCAGGGGGTCCTCCACGCGCTCCGGCACAGGTAGTGCAGGTGTCAGGGGGGTCTCCATCGTGGCACGCTCCACAGACACCTGCCTGGACACAGGAGCTGACTCTCTGCCAGAAGAGGACTGGCTCTCAGCAGGCTGCCTGAGAGAGAGGGTTGTGAGAGGGGCTGCTCCTTGGTGGCGGATCTCAGCCTCCAGGAAGCTGCACTTGGCCATCACTGATCTCCGTCAGCTTGACTGCAGCCTGGCCAGATTTCTTGAGGTGCAGCTTCCCGTACCAGGTGTGCATGTGCTTCCACCAGCCGAGGAGCACCTCCGGAGTGTAGCCCAGGCTCTCCGCCTTCTCTCTCCAAGCAGCCTGCTTCCTTTTGGTGTTGCAATAGAGCCTGTGTCCCTTCCGCCATAGATACTCATTCTCTCTCAGCCACTCCAGCACCTCATCCTCATGTTCTTCTTCTATGTTGTATTGCCTCCTCTCCCGTTCTTGCATCTGCCTCTTCCTCCCTTTGGCAGGGCCATATGGGCCCTCATCAGAAGGGCTTCAAGGTTGTAGGGGCTGCTCCTCCACATCACCAGCAGCAGCAGCAGCAGCAGCAACAACAGTAGCAGCAAAAGCAGGACCAGCAGGACCAGCAGCACCAGCAGGACCAGGAGCACTAACAGCACCAGCAGCACCAGCAGGACCTGGAGCAGGAGCACCAGCAGGACCAGCAGGACCAGGAGCACCAGCAGGACCAGGAGCACCAGCAGGACCAGCAGGACAAGGAGCAGCGCCAGCAGAGTAAGCACCAGCAGAAGCACCAGCACCAGGAGCAGCGCCAGCAGAGTAAGCCCCAGCAGAAGCACCACCACCAGGAGTAGTGCCAGCAGAGTAAGCACCAGCAGAAGCACCACCGCCAGAAGCAGCATCAGCAGAGTAAGCATCAGCAGAAGCACCACCGCCAGAAGCAGCATCAGCAGAGTAAGCACCAGCAGAAGCACCACCACCAGAAGCAGCATCAGCAGAAGCCCCAGCCCCAGAAGAGCAAGCCCGGGCTGCAGAAGCCCCAGCAGAAGCAGAGTCAGGGCCAGGGGGTGGGAGGGTGGCCCTGTCCCTCTTGCCAGGGCTGGCAGCAGATGGCAGAGGCTTCCGTTTCTTCCCCATGGTTGTTGGGTTGCTGGCTGGCTGGCTGGCTGGCTGGCTGGCTGGAGAGCTGTGTCTGGAAGCAGGTCTTTCCTCTGAATGTTGACGTGCTTGGGAGCTCCTTCCCTTTATATCCGCGGGGCTGACGCAATGCATCCTCCCCGCATGCGCAGTGAACGCTAGGCATCCGCTAGGCTTCTGCTAGGCTTCCGTTAGGTTTCCGCTCTGCATCCACTTCATCCGCTCGGCATCCGCTGTGCATCCGCTTCATCCGCTCGGCATCCACTCTGCATCCGCTCTTTCCGTTCTGCGTCCGCTTTGCTGCGCTCCCCCGGAAGCCTTGCAGATGTGCCATTCACTCTCATCTGCTTCCATCCGCTAGGCTTCTGTGGAGCATCCGCTTTCCATCCGCCCTACGTCTTCCCCCCATCCGTTCCTTTCCATGTTGTCCGCTCTGGTTATGCAAATTCGGGGCACTTTTGAGAGCAGATAACAACGGATGGAACATTTTTCTCATCCGCTGTGTCCTTTTACAAACGTTTTGCATCTGTCGGCCAGTGTGACAGGGCCTTTATCTTCTTATCGTATTACCCACTATAATACTCAGTGTTATATTGGTAGTTGTATCAGGAGTGTGGGCTGTGCAGGTAGCTACTGTATTAATTATCAGAACTTTCAATTTCTAAATTACTGGTAATTTCCAGGAAATTTTATTTCTGATTATTTGCACTAATCGTTTACATACTTTGCAAAGATGTTTGGAAAAGTAGAACAGAAAATGAATAAGATACAGAAATTATGGGTTTGTTAAATGCCTGCTCCAATCCAAACATTCATTAACAATATCTGCTTCTTAATTAAGCATCCTTGGTACTGTGGATTTAACATTTTTATTATCATGTATTTATTATCTCAGTACAATTTCTTCTGCAATGAAAAGCTTGCAAGATCAGTCAGGTTATGCCCTGGTATTACTTTTTATACTGTTCTCCGGAAGGGTATTTTAATACTGGCTCTTGTTTCAGCTCTAAGTATAAGATTCTCATCCGTTAGGAGTTAAGTCAGCTTCCTTTAAGGCATCGTAATAATCTCAGAAAGTAAAGGAATATTCTTTGTGCAGGTTTCAGAGCAGGAAGTTTAATGTCTGCCATTAGAACCATAGCAGGAAATAGACACAGCCAACCCACATTGGGTTACAAGGACCATTTTAGATTTGGTGGAAGTCTGCTTTTTAGAGTGGCCCTTCAATCCAATACTTGAAGTTAAACATTTGGAAACCTGCCTTCTTCCTTACTGATTTTCTTACTGACCACTCTGATTGTTCCCAGATGTGCGAACTGGTTATACTATATTTCCAAGTTACACAAGAAACTCATATAATGTTCACAGTGAAAAATATTTCCAAGATTACTTGATTAAAACCAACAGTGGTTGTTCCCCAATCTGTCCCACACTCCTTTTTTTCCAATCAGCTAGAAACAGAATTCAATACAAGTAGTCCTCAACTTATGACCATTGGTTTTATGACCTTTTTTGCCATAATTATCAAATAAATTGCTGCAGTTGTTAGGTGAGTCACACAAATTTTTATCATGTACCTGTGTGGATGCTATGATGTCATAAGTGTGAAGACTGGTTGTAATTCACTGTTTAAGTGCCATTACAGTTGCTAAACAAATGGCTGTAAGCTGAGGACTATTTGTAATGATTTTATGTAACAGTATATTGCTATGCTATTTTGCAATGTCCATCCCATGATCAAGATCTATCTAAAAGATTTTCAGAATTTTAGCTCGGGAAGCAGCAGTACTAATTAGTAGCTATCTGCTTATAGCTGAAATGCCTTTTATTTATTTCTATTAGATGAATAATTCCTGATTAATTAGCAAGGTAATTGTTTCAGAAAGACAATTTAAACTTGGTTATTCCTTTTATTTTCAAAACTGCCCAAAACTTATAACATATATGAAAATATATGTTATGTTAAGAATGTATATCAAAACAGACGTAGCTGAAGGATTTGACCTCTGTTGCACTACTTGGAGGATCTTGAATAGATTGGAGTGCCTAAGTGTAAAACCAATAAATTCAACTGAAGTCAACAACATGTTGTGTGAAAGACGCATGACCTGGCCCATCTGCTGGTATGACAACTATTGCCAGATACTAAGATACAGAAATAGATGAAGAAATCCTGGCTTTGTTAAATGCCTGTTCCAGTGCAAACATTCATTAACAATATCTACTTCTAAATTAAGCATCCTTAATTCTGTGGATTTACTCTTCTTTTACTAAAGAAGGTTACCTTCTTTTACTTCTTTTTATGTCTTTTTATTTTTATATTCTTTTAATGTTTACTTCTTTTTATATGTCAAAAAATATGATGACATATTTTTGGCCAAGAAGGTGGCTTTGTTCTGGCAGTTTAAAGTGTGAACAAGACAAGAAGAAGAAGAAGAAGAAGAAGAAGAGGAAGAGGAAGAGGAAGAGGAAGAAGAAGAAGAAGAAGAAGAAGAAGAAGAAGAAGAAGAAGAAGA
>BLBF01000044.1:7201022-7245769 GCA_015471245.1 Laticauda colubrina
AAGAAGAAGAAGAAGAAGAAGAAGAAGAAGAAGAAGAAGAAGAAGAAACTTGTTAGTTTCTCAAGCTCTGAATAAGAGAGGAGTAAATTCTATGTCACAAACTGAGATTGGGAAAAGGTTAAATCATGAATTTAATATAACATGACATTTTAACCATTTGGCCTGTAACAACAATATTTAGAAGTGTTCTGTATAAAATAGTTTACTCCAAATCTTCGATTGTGATTGGCTAGAAAAGCCGGCATAGGGATTGGTTCACTAGGAACCAATCCAAAAGAGCTGCCAAAAGGCGGCAAAACCAAGTAACCGTCATTGGCTACAAGCCGGCAGGCAAGCCGTATATAAAGGCTGCCGTGGTAAGAGCCAAACTGTTCCATTTCACTTTAACTGTTGAAATAAAGACTTTTACTGTTGGAACCCGGTCTACCTCGCGTTTTTCCAGACAGAACACTGGCGACGAAGGTGGGATCATCCTAAAACGTGAGACTGTGCACGCGGCGAATTGAAACCCAGGCTTGAAGCGATGGCCGGAACATATGCACCGCCCACACCCTTCAATCCCAATGAAGAAGATTGGGAATCCTACGTAGACTGTTTCCAAATGTACTTAGAAAGTAAAGAGATGGAAGAGATCTCAGACCAGCGTAAGAGGGCTGTCTTCTTAACACATTGCGGACCAATGATATTCAAAATGGCTAAGGCATTGGCGAAGCCCAGAGATGTAAAACAAATGACCTGACCCGAACTCCAGAGAATGTTGAAGGCTCATTACGCACCAGTGGTGTCAAATCTCATC
Organism: Laticauda colubrina; assembly: GCA_015471245.1. Classification (NCBI taxonomy): domain Eukaryota; kingdom Metazoa; phylum Chordata; class Lepidosauria; order Squamata; family Elapidae; genus Laticauda; species Laticauda colubrina. The sequence goes on from BLBF01000044.1 coordinate 7,201,819, forward strand.
AAATGGCATGAATTCTACTGAAGGGACCAAAAAGAAGGCGAGACCATCGCTGATTTTGTGGCAACCCTCCGATAACTGGGGGGAGCATGTGAGTTCCTGAACTTAGATGAAGCCATGCGAGATCGAGTAGTATTGGATTTAAAAGACTCTAATTTACAAAGTAAATTGCTAAATAAACCCAACATAACCATGGCTGAAGCAATTGCAGAAGCCACAGCTGCAGAAGCCACGAAAAATCAGCGGCCACCATGAAACAAATGAACACGAACAACGACGAAATGAGCCTAACCAGAGGGAAGAAGCAATTTCCCGCCACCACACACCATGAAGATTTTGACGAGACATCAGAATCCGGAGAGGAAGATGATGAGGTCCACCGCCTATACACCAACAAAAAAAGGCGCGAAAAAAGAAACTGGCGGGAATGTGCCGGTTGCAGAGGAAACCACCCTCGAGCCGATTGCAGATTCCTTGATGCCATCTGCAGAGCTTGTAAAAAAAGGGGACACATCAAGAAGGTCTGTAGGAATCGAAAAAATAACAGCCCTAACAGACGCAGTAACTCTCCCCCACAAGCTGAATCAAAACAAGCCGAGAGAAAGTGGGAGCGCAACAAACGAGCCAGTAACCGAGAAAAGACCCATCAAACTGTCACTATCGGAAGCGCTCAGACGGAAAGCGGAAAAAAAGTTAAAATCATCATAAAAATCGAAGGCAGCCCCTGTGAGATGGAGGTCGATTCAGGGTCTTTCCTGTCAATGGTGTCATGGGACACAATCAGACAACTGGTCCCAAATATCAAACTAAAAGAACTCCAGAAACAAAAATTAACTCTGAAAGACTACCAAGGGAATCGAATCCCTGTGGTAGGTCTAGGACATTTCCGAGTCGCTTACAAGCAGCATGTCAAAGTCCTGCCTCTGACAATAGTCGACCAAGACCGACCCAGCCTCCTGGGCATTGAATGGTTCGCACTATTGGGCATCGGAATGACCGGAGTAGACCGAGTGGCTGCAACCGACTGGGAAGAAAACCTGATCCACGAGTTCCAGGACGTTTTCGATGGCTCCCTAGGCAGGTATTGGGGGACCCCAATCTCCTTTAGCTTAGACCCCCCAGGTGGCCCCTAGAAGATTAAAGGCCAGACAAGTTCCCTTTGCATTAAAAGCAAAAATAGAGGAACAATTGAATAAATTAATTGACCAAGGGGTTTTGGAACCTGTTGACCATGCTAAATGAGAGACGCCATTAGTAACACCGGTTAAACCTGATGGGTCAGTACGCATCTGCGGAGACCACAAGGCTACCCTGAACCATGCCCTGCAACAAAGCACATACCCGGTGCCAGTCGAACAACATTTGCTACACTCACTCGGGGGAGGAAAATTTTTTGCTAAACTAGATCTAGCACAAGCTTACCAACAGCTTCCAGTAGACCCCTTAACGGCCGAGGCACAGACCATAGTGACTCACAAAGGGGCATTCAAGTGTAACAGACTTCAGTTTGGAGTGAGTGTGGCCCCAGGCATTTTCCAAAGCCTCATGGAGCGCCTATTAAATGGAATAAAAGGGGTCATACCATATTTTGACAATGTCCTGATTTCGCCTAAAGTTACGACCCAACTAGAAAAAAGACTAAGAAATGTACTAACAAGATTTAGAGAGTCCGGTCTGAAAGTTAAAAAAGAAAAATGCTGCTTAATGACTGATCACGTCGAATTTCTGCGCTACTTAATTGACGGAGAGGGTATACACCCTACTGAAAAAAAAGGCAAAGCCATTAAAGACGCACCACAGCCAAAAAACAAAACGGAATTGCAGGCATTTTTGGGTCTAATAAATTTCTATAACGTATTCCTCCCCCACAAAGCAACCATAGCGGAACCATTACACCGTCTGCTGGATAAGAAAACTAATTGGACTTGGGGTCATAGAGAGCAAAAAGCATTCCAGAAAATAAAAAATTTATTAACATCAAACGCTGTTCTTATCCAGTTTAGTAACACACTTCCATTGACGGTAACCTGCGACGCCTCACTGTTTGGAGTCGGTGCCATCCTGAGCCACCAATTGCCAGATGGGAGAGAGGCACCCGTCGCTTATTCCTCAAAGACTGTCTAAAACAGAACGTAACTATAGTCAACTAGACAGAGAAGCCCTGGCAATCATCGCTGGAGTGAAACGTTTTCACAAATACCTTTATGGAAGAACATTTTTTATTGTAACGGACCATAAACCGTTGCTAGGAATTCTGGCGGTAAACAAGCCTACACCGAACATTTTATCCCCGTGGATGACTAGATGGTCAGAATTCCTTGCAGCATACTCTTACACATTGACACATCGACCCAGGAAGCAAATCTCCCATGCAGACTCATTAAGCAGAGCACCGCTGCCGATGACGGAGGAAGACCCGGCGCCAACAATGACCACCCTGCAAATAGAAACATGCCCCGAACTACCAATATCTGCAAACGATGTTGCCAGAGCCACCGCAAAGGACCCAGTGACTGCCCGCATATTAAACTGGGTAGGTAAAGGCTGGCTGGAAAACCAATAAACTGAAAACTTTAAACCTTTCCGGACCAGACAAACCAAATTCTCAATTCAAAAAGGTTGTTTATTGTGGGGTGATCGGGTAGTAATCCCTCCTAAACTACAGACTAGGGTGTTGGGTATGCTTCACGAAGGCCACCCTGGTATCTTAAAAATGAAAAGCCTCACTAGAAACTATGTCTGGTGGTCTGGTCTAGATAAAAATATCGAATATTGGGTTGCCACGTGCACTAAATGTCAGAAAATCAGGCCTTCCCCACCACAAGCACCCATAAGGGACTGGGAGACCCCACGAGGCCCCTGGTCTCAGATCCACATTGATTTTGCGGGCCCTACTAGGGGGCATACCTTTTTAATTGTTGTAGATGCATACTCAAATTGGCTGGAGGTTGTAGTAATGTCATCTACGACAACCGAGGCGGTCATTAAACAACTTAGCAAACTTTTTGCAACCCATGGATTGCCGGATGTCCTAGTGTCTGACAACGGGCCACAATTAGCCGCCATCCAATTTGAACAACACCTAGCCTCCCTAGGTATATGCCATGCACTGACCACGCCGGCCCACCCGGAAGCAAATGGTAGGGCAGAGAGAATGGTCAGGTTTACCAAAGAGGGTTTAGAGAAAATGGACATTGGGGATGTCCAGGATAAAATTAACCGTCTACTCACCCTCCAACATATCACACCCAACACTGTAACCAACAAAAGCCCAGAGGAATTATTAATGGGAAGAAAACTTAGGTCACAATTAGACAGGTTGCACCCAAATTACACGTTGGAAAGACCCCCCGATTCCTCCAGCCATTGCCGAACATTTGAAATCGGCGACCTAGTCTACACAAAAAAATTTACCGGGGACCCCCTATGGCTTCCAGCCACAATCACACAACTCACAGGCCCCTGGTCCTACCGACTAACCGTAGACAATGGCAGGGAATGGAAGCGGCGCATAGACCAGCTTCGTTCCCGAAACATTGAAAGAAATACAAACGCACAACCACAAAAAATAAAAATCGATGAAAACAAAACCAAAGGGGGGGGGGAAATACAAGAAAATAATAAAGAACTTTTAAAAATAAACCCAGAACATCTAACCAATCAAAAGGAGCAAAAAGGAAACTTACAGTTAGATGAGACTTGCGAAAATAATCCAGACGAAGGGGTAAGCCAAGCCAGCTTGACCTGCCCAGAGAAACCAGGAGGGAGTGGCAAAACCACCGGCCTGAGAAACTCAAGCGGTAGCAAAATGGCCAACTCACCCTTCCAGGCGGTTCCATGGAAAAGAGCCGGAGAGACAGCAACCCCATCCGAACCGGTTGAAGTCTCCAGCGAAAATGAACCGCGCAAGTCCAGTAGAATCAGAAGAAACCCCACCTACCTGCGCGACTATGTCACCATGTAGGACTAAACCAAGGGGGGAGGGGTGTTCTGTATAAAATAGTTTACTCCAAATCCTCAATTGTGATTGGCTAGAAAAGCCGGCATAGGGATTGGTTCACTAGGAACCAATCCAAAAGAGCTGCCAAAAGGCGGCAAAACCAAGTAACCGTCATTGGCTACAAGCCGGCAGGCAAGCCGTATATAAAGGCTGCTGTGGCAAGAGCCAAACTGTTCCGTTTCACTTTAACTGTTGAAATAAAGACTTTTACTGTTGGAACCCGGTCTACCTCACATTTTTCCGGACGGAACAAGAAGAACAAAACATATACACCACTTTTTCTACTGTGAATATAATGGAGGCTAAAATACATAATACAGGCTGAAAATCAGAAGTGATATTCAGCAGGTTCTGACCAGTTCTGGAGAACCAATAGCGGAAATTTTGAATAGTCCTGAGAACCAGCAAATACCACCTCTGACTGGAGATTTTATAATATCCTTCCTCTGCCATGCCCACCTAGCCATGCCCACAGAACCAGTAGTAAAAAAAAAATAATCCCACCACTGCTGAAAATACATATTTAATACAGGCTGAAATAGGGAGAAATTATTTGCTGTTCTTCCAAGAACCATGGGCTGAATTATTATGGTCTCACATAGTAATGGGATTCTTTTTTTTTTTTTTTACTACTGGTTCTGTGGGCATGGCTAGGTGGGCATGGCAGAGGAAGGATATTATAAAATCTCCAGTCAGAGGTGGTATTTGCTGGTTCTCAGGACTATTCAAAATTTCCGCTGTTGGTTCTCCAGAACTGGTCAGAACCTGCTGAATACCACATGTGGTCTCAAATAATGTTTGCGCATATTCAGTTTTCTAAAGGAGAAGATTCAGTTTCAAAATGATGCCTATGGGGAATTTCCTTCTAGCGTAAATATAAAGTGTTTCTATCTAGATCTCCTGAAACTAATTGTGATGATCCAGGACATGACACAAAGGCAACACAGTCAAATAAGCAAGAAAAGTGTCTTTATTATCTCCAACTTTGCCCCCAATGTCCAGGTTATCTTCTGCTGGAGAAAAACTCTCTCAGGAAAAGCCTTTAACTGTAGAAAATTTAATCCAAAACAAGTTACATACAGACTGCAACTAAAAATCCAAACAAACAAAGCTGCAGTAATTAACTTGACAGGGCAGGAGAAAGACTTTCAGACTTGAAAGCACGCAACACTCACAAAGTTGGGAAGATGCCAGGAACACAGGTAAGCCATGACAATACCAGATAAATTCATGATTTGCTCTCAACAACTTACTGCGCGCAGCTTCCCTTTTTAAATACTGAGTTCCCACCTGCAGCTAATGGAGGGAATCAGGCCCTATCCTTCCCCCATAAGACACACAACTCATGTTGCTCCCTTCTCCGTTCCTCCTTGTGTGTCCTAGGATGAAGAGGGAGTGGGCCTGAGTCTTCCTCTGAATTCCCTCTCCCTTGCTCTGCCTCTCCCCTGCTCTGCCCAGCCGGACTGTGCCCTTCCCCAGTTTCTTCCACAGCCAATGGAGACACACTCCCACTCCCTGTCAGCTGTTTGGCCTCCCCCTCTGAATCAGATTCTGACAGAGGCATGACACTAATGTACAGTGGCTGCTGTGTTGCACTTTAGGTCCAAATATCCAAAATATTTAACATATACTTTTGTCTATTTAGCCTATATTTTAAAAAATCTGAAGAGAACAAAGTTAGGTTATTGATATTTTAAAGAAAAGCTAAGATCCAAAATATTTAATTTCAAATACATAATCAACTTAGAAAATGAAAGCCATATAAATGGTTTTTTTTAAAAAAAAACAACATATGAAAATAGCTACAAATTCAGGGGTAGGATTCTACCGGTTTGGACCAGTTCGGGCTAGATGAACTGGATGTTAAATTTGCATTTGGTTCAGTGAACCGATATTTGAACCAACTGGCTGGCCCAGTTCACCCTCACTCCAGGAGTCTCCATGCAGCCCATTTTCGATGCTGGCAAATGCAGGGTCTATGCAGGAGCTCTGGGAGGGGGAAAACAGGGCTCTGGAAGTCCAGAAACAGGCCTGTTTCCAGCTTCCAGAGCCTGAGAGAGGCTGTTTTCCCCCTCCCAGAGGCCAGAGGGAAGCCTCTGGACCCTTGGGAAGGTGAAAAATGGCCCTCCTGGAAGTTCTGGTAGGCCACACCCACCATGCCTTGCCCACCCAGCAACTGGGCAGCGAACCGGTTGCTGGGATTTTTGAATCCCATCCCCATACAAATTAAATACCGGAAAAGTTTTTCTAGTAAAAATATTTGCACTGTGCCAAAGTAGTAACAAACCTTCTTAAAGAGAGAATTCCTGATGTTGAGAGCCACAATAAATGAGGGCCAACTCCATTTATAACCCATCTTACTTTAGAACAGGAGTATCAAACTCAATTTCATTGAGAACCATATCAGGATTGTGTTTGACCTTAGGGGATGGGGTGGGGGTGGCGAGCTCAAATCACTGGTTTGGGGCTGGGTGGGGATCCATTGTCCACTGGTAAGACCAAGGAGAGTGCCAGATTCTTGTCCTCCATAGGAGTCTTGCCATCTGCTGCTCTTTTCTTGTCCCTTCTTGCAGGCTAAAGGGGAAACATTTGTCCTTTTATTTTGTTTTGCTTTTAGTTTGTTTTGCTAGCCCTCTGCCAACAAAAATGGAGCGGGGGGGTGGGGTGCGGGCTGTGTGCAACCCCCCCAGCCCCATTTTCAGTCTGGACAGCCTCCTGAAACCAACTGCCAGCCCTGTTTTTGGCCTGACAGAGTCCAGGGCCTGCCCCAGCCTCCATTTTTGCTGGCAGAGGGTGCAGGAGGCTGTCCAGGCTGAAAACAGGGCCACCAGCAGCTCCATTTTCCCTGATAGAGGTACCATGGGTTAGACCTTCATCTTTTCCATGACTGCCCCCGCAGGCCTGAATTAAGTATCCCACGGGCTGGATCTGGCCTGTGGGCCTTGAGTTTGATATTCCTGCTTTAGAAGATCAGAAAGATCCAGGCTTATATAGAAACTGTTAACAGAAGTTCAGCAGCCACCTCTAGACAGGAAAGCTTCGGTCCGACCTAAGCATAGTACATAAAATTATCTTTTGCAATGATTACTTCAGCTTCAAACACAATGATTACCCATCAATGATTACTTCAGCTTCAAACACAACTATACACTAATAGATACAAACTCAAGGTAAACTGTACCAAATTCAATTGCAGAAAATATGACTTCAGCATCAGAGTGGTCAATGTCTGGAATACACTACCTGATTCTGTGTTTTTTCCCCAAACCCCAAAAACTTTGACCTTAGACTGTCTACTGTTGACCTTACCCCTTTCCTAAGAAGTCTGTAGGGGGTGTGCATAAGCGCACCAACATGCCTACCATCCCTGTCCTAATGTTCCTTTTTATTCATATCCATTTCATGTATTCATAATCATGTTTATATTTATACATGTTCTCTAATACAAGTTTGACAAATAAAATAAGTAAAATAATAAATAAATAAAAATAAATAAATAAACTCTGGATGTTATGTATTTTAATCTACTCCATGGGGAGATATTACCAGCTTGGGGAAAGCAGGTCTAACATTCATGAGTAAAAAAAGAAAAGAAAACCCACCTCTTTGTACTTGAAAAAGACCTGATCAAAAGGTGTGTGAGCTAGTGCGATAATTTGTATTTATTACTTCCTTTTGAGTATGTATTTTTGTATCTGTTGAGATGAAATTGACAGTGTAATCAATGGCCTTGGAAAGAGCAAATAAGGAGGAACCACATAATATAGATGTGAAAAAACAAATTGTTAGCATGTATAAAAGATTAAAAAGGTTAGAGAATTTATACCACAAGGATCTGGATATAATGGTTATCATCGATCTGCACTGAATCATATAAAATGAGATGGCAAATTTATGTTTTGAAAGCAATTGTGGTGTGAAATCTTTAAAGGGAAATTCTTTCTTTAGTATAGGCAAATAATTGCCTTTTTTGTTTCTGAAATAGCTACAGGGCTCTTATCTTGCAAATTTTAGTTACCTATGACCAAAGCTGAATGTTTGTGTGGCAATAAGGGCTTAAATCCTCTTCCTATGTTACAAACGTTGAAGTCACTGCATTGACATCCTTTTGACTAGGGATGGTCTTGCTTTCTGAATCTCTGCAGCATGGAAACTTTCACAGATACTTATTCTGGTTTCCAACTGCACTGGATCCCTGCAGCTACGACCCTCCTCTTAACTTGGTAAGTCTCCTTGAGCCTTAATTTATACAGGATTGCCCAATATTCATGGCATCTATTTGCTTGGGAGTTATTTATCCTCTACTTTTTAAAAAAAAATGAATATGTTCTTTTTAGCTAAGGAAGATTTGAAAGGACATGACTAGCTAATGATATGCAATAACTGTGGTTTGTGAACAGAGGCAGGCTTCACATTATATGGAAAGACCACAGGCAGCTGGGTAAAGCAGGATGTGAGTAAAAGGGAGAGAGGGAAATCAGCCTAGAAAATGGACCGCAGGTGGGGCTGTCAAGTGGCAGGGTAGTGAGCCTAGCCTTGTTTTTCTTGTATACGGCTCCTCCTGCTTCTGTCCTTTCCTCCTCTTCCTTAGGAGGAATAGCCTGAGTCATCTTGTTGCTGAAACCCAACACTACCTATGATGGCTCACAACAGCTGGAGAAGTGCAAAACTTTCTCCAAGGCTGACTGCCTTGAGAAGGCAAGATACATATTATCCTCCCCTCCCCCATAGAGTTTACTTTGTCATGTCTAAAGGAGGGAGAATTCCCTCTGCTACTGGAGGCTCAGTCTCTCTTACAAACTGCCCTAGATAGGTCATGTTCATAAATTTAGCATCAATACAACACAATATTCGCAAATATGCAGTTGTTTACATCTTTAAAGAGCTTTATGGCCTTTATTGACTTCACATCCAGACAATTTTCTTATGTGATAGGTCACTGTTGTTACTCTGATTTTTAAATTGCATTTCTCTTTCTACATAATATCTTTTGCCTATTTTTTTTCACAAACAAAAGGCTTGTTACTTGTTTCCTGTCTGTAGTACATACTTTGCATGAGTACTGTAGGGGGCATAAAGTTAGGCCTATGGTATGAATAAGCTTAGCTAAAACTTGGTTATCTCTGCCTCATTTCTACTTTGATATCTATAGGAGTAGTGACTGCAGCCATTTAACATTATTATTTGAATAAAGTTTCAAAACTAATACACTGAATACTTGCAAGCACTTTAAAATGCTAATTATTTTTATAGTATTTTATTCAGGAATTAGGACCAACCCATCTTATGTTTTCCCCCTTACATTCATATATCTTTCACTGGATTTAATTTGCAGATTAGGGACAGTATTCTATATATCATTAAATTACTTTGAACTGAGAGTAGAATAAGATTGCCTTCCAGGTTTTGTGAATCCATTCATTCTCAACACAGTAGCAGCTAGGAGCATATTTAGACTCCTAGAAAAAATTGGATACATTTTCAAAATACGTAGTATGGTTGCAATTTCTATAGAAGAAATTATTTTTTAAAATATTTGGTGCCATTCACAGAAATATCAAATCTACATTTGATATATAAACTATTATAGTTTATTCAACAGCATTCTTTGTAAGAATATCCAGTGGGAACAGTGGGAGTGCTAGTGTAGCATTACCCCCATAAGCGCATCTGTTCCTTTGTGGATTCCTCTGTTTGCCCCACAGAAGCCACTCTTATCCTCCCTATTGCCTTCACTTCCGCTTCCTTTCCCCAGGCCTGTTTCTCCATTTTCTCCCTCAGCCTCTTTTCCTATCTTCCAGGCCTCTTTTTCCCCAGGCACCCCTTCTATTGTTATCTTCTGGGTTTCCCCACCAAAAAAATTCTCTATCCTCCTCTCCCTCTCCCCCTCACTCTCCCTCTCCTCATTCCTGCCAAAACCTCCTTCTTTTACCCCCCCCCCCCGCTAGATCAGGAAAGACTGATGCTTTAAAACGAGGGTATCAAACTCAATTTCATTGAGAGTCGCATCAGGGTTATGTTTGACCTCAAGGGACTGGGGGGTGGTTGTGGCTGAGGGGTGGATAAGTAGCTGTGCTGAGCATGGTCAAGGGCATGGTTTTCTCAGTGTCACATGCCCATTTTCAGTCATGATGGCCTCCTGTAACCCTCTGCCAGTGAAAACGGAGCCTGGGGAGGCTGCATGTGGTCTGCCTGGACTCTGGTTTTGGCCATGATGGCTTCCTGCAGCTCTCTGCCAGCAAAAATGGAGCTTCACTGACAAAGACACCACAGGCTGGTCCTTTGTTGTTTCCAGAATGGCACGCGGGCCAGATCTAAGCACCTGGATCCATCCTGTGGGCCTTGAGTTTGACACCCCTGCTTTAAAATGAAGGACAGTGAGAAATGCCAAACTCACACTGTTGGCTGTGTTGATAGGTTCAGTTAAAATACATATAGAAATGAAATAATAAAAGTCTAACATATTGTACTACTTTGGTTTATAGATAGAGATTCTTAGAGTTTATTTTCTTTGGTGCACTCTATAAAATGATACAACGGTGCTGGGTCTTATAACTGGAGGGGACAAATCAGCATATAGGGAAAAAGTCCAGAAGCTATCCATATGGTATTTAAAAAATAACTTACATTTAAAATCTAGCAAGAAAGATGGTGCTGGGTTTCCGTAAGCACAGACAGGAACTTGCCACACTGTATATCAAGGGAGAATGTGTGGAGAGGGTTTCCTCTTTTAAATTCTTGGGAGTGTTTATAAGTCAAGACCTTACCTGGAAATACAACACGTCTCTGGTGGTTAAGAAGGCTCAAAAGAGACTTCATTTCCTTAGCGTCCTGTGGAAAAATCAGGTGGAATAATGGTTGATGACCTCTTTCTATCAATCTATGATAGAAAATATCCTTACATACTGTATAACAGTATGGTACGCTGGTTCAATAGCTGTGGACAGGAAGGCACTACAGAGGGTGATAAATTCTGCATGAGAAACCATTGTCCCCTAACACCACTCGGCAGGTCTTGTTGTTTCAGCAGAGTGAGAAAGATACTTAGGGGCGATTCACATCCTGGTCAGTGTCTTTTCTCACTTTTACCATCAGGCGGAAGACACAGAAATTAGCCAGCCAGACAAACAGGTTTTAAAACAGCTTTTATCCACGGGCTGTCAGACTCCTAAATACAACCACAACCACTCCATGCATACATGGAAACATATGACTGGTTTCTCCCTAATTACTTGTATAAGGACCATTTTCTATATTATTTATGTTGTATTGTATTTTTGTTACAGATACCATCAGCAGGAGCAAAATAAATTTTGTTGTGAGAATAAAGGTTATATTATTATTATTGTTATTTAAAAAATGGTACAGCAAGGAGAGCATTGTAGTAGAATATTGTTCTTACAGTCTATTGGCAAAAAGGCTTCATACATGAGGAAAAATTAAAAATTGTATTCCATTTTGTAAACTGAAATTTTTCTGCATGTACATTGAAAATTTAAAACACCAAAAAGAAAGCTTTTTAAGAGTTACCTGTAACTGAATGCATCCAATGCTATCACATAGGTAAGTTTGCTTATGATGTGTAATTAAGTCCAGTCCAAAATTCATCTATTTCTCTTTTTTCTTATTAGCCTTCCCTTCATTGTTTTGTGACTCTGCATAAAATTGATCCAGGAGCAGAATGCAAAGATGGCAGCCGCTACACCCTACATCCCAGGTCCGGACTGCCTACACCCTTTTACCCGTGAGTCCCTTAAGGCTATAGAGAAACGGATTGCAGAGCGGGAAGCTGAGAAATTGAAGAACCCACATGAGGAGGTTCTTGATGAAGAAAAGCTGCCAAAGCCCCGCAGTGACTTGGAACAAGGAAAAGGCCTCCCACTCATTTACGGGGACCCTCCTCCAGAACTCATTGGAGTTCCTCTAGAAGACTTGGATACATTTTACAGCGATCAGAAAGTAAGTAGGAAATGTTAGTCAGAAAAACAGCATTCAATAATAATAATAATTGCAGAAGGTGGCTTTACTTGGAACAGTTCCATCCTGTGATGATATGTAATACTATCAAATAAGCAATATGCATAAGTGCACCATCGTGCCTACCATCCCTGTCCTTTTGTCCCCATTTATTCACACCTATTTCCTGTATTTTTACTCATGTTTATACTTATACCTATTATCTTGTAAGCAATTGACAAAACAAACAAACAAATAAATAAAAACATTCACATCGGCCTATCCCAGGTCCTTGGTAGGTAGACAAAAATGCCAAACCCAATCTGAACATCTGGCTGACCGTGCAATGATCAATACTACTACTACTACTACTACTACTACTACTACTACTAATAATAATAATAATAATAATAACAATAACAATAACAATAACAATAACAATAACAATAACAATAACAATAACAATAACAATAACAATAACAATAATATAAATGCAGAGACTCTGGCATAAACCAGTGCAAGTGGTTCCAGTGGCACTCGGCACACTGGGTGCTGTGCCTAGACAAGCACTTAAAAACAATTGGCACTGACTAAATTACCATTGGTCAGCTACAGAAGGCCATCTTACTGGGTTCGCATAATGTGCCAATACATCACACAGTCCTAAATGCTTGGGAAGTGTTCAACTAGTGATTTGTGATATGAAACTCAGCATAGTTATCCCATTTGCTGTGTGTACACTGTCGTTTCATCACACAAAAATATTATTAATATTATTAATAATATTAATAATAATATTATTATTATAAAATAATAATAATAATATGAAGTGGTATTATGAAAGCTTTTCTCTGTCAGCCTCCCAAGAAGACCAGATAGGAAATAATATTAAAGCAAGAAATTAATTCTACTTTATTGTAAAGCTGCATTAACAGAATCTTGAAAGTCTGAAAATAAAAATTTCTCACTGTCTCTTTTTACTGCTTGATAAATTAGGGTGGGGGGGAATGCTTTCTTTTTTCTGCCCATTATTCAGTTGTGGGCTCTCCCTATCTGATTGTTCTTGAGGCAGCATCTCTTTTCCCCATTTCTCAGAGTCTCATTACATCTCCAGACCTTCATTCTCCATACATATTGATCTACAGCTGTCATCAACTCAAGTCATTAAATCATACACATTTGGAAAGCAACAGCTTGGGGAGGGTTGTAGCATGGTAATATGGCCATATTACAATGATGAAGAAAAATATAATAAAGTATAAATGCCTTGATCTCTGCTTTGTGACTATTTTTCCCCTGAGATCAGTTCTTTAGGATAGAATAGACTAAGGCACCAAAGCTATACAGTCCAATGTCACTTTTATTATAAAGATATAGTAAAAGAATCTTGCAAGAGTTAATGCAGTGCCTCCCTTCCTTGCTGCCACACTGCACCAGCTAAAGCTTCTGAAACCTTCACCACAGCATAATTCTAACCAGCCTTTTCATTATAGGTAGTCTTTGATTTAGAACCATTGGTTTAGTCATTGTTTGAAATTACATGGCAATGAAAAAAAATGACCTGTGACCATTTTTCACACTTATAACCATTACAGCATCCCCATGATCAAAATTTGGATGCTTGGTAACTGATACATATTTATGACAGTTGCAATGTCACAGAACTTATTCTAAAGGCCCTGTCACACTGGCCAACGGATGCAAAACGTTTCTAAAAAGGACACAGCGGACGAGAAAAATGTTCCATCCGTTGCTGTCCGCTCTCAAAAGGGGCAAAAATTTGCATAACCAGAGTGGACAACACGGAAAGGAACGGACGGAGGGAGGACGCAGGTCAGATGGAAAGCAGATGCTCCATGGAAGCCTTGCGGATGGAAGCAGATGGGAGTGGATGGCACATCCGCAAGGCTTCCGGGGGACCGCAGGAAAGTGGACGCGGAACGGATAAAGCGGATGCAGAGCGGACGCCGAGCGGATGAAGCGGATGCACAGCGGAAGCCAAGCAGATGAAGTGGATGCACAACGGAAGCCTAGCGGATGCCTAGCGGATGCCTAGCGGATGCCTAGTGGATGCCTAGCGGATGCCTAGCGTTCACTGCGCATGCAGGGAGGATGCATTGTGTCAGCCCCGTGGATATATAGGGAGGCAGCTCCCAAGCAGGTCACCATTCAGAGGAAAGATCTGCTTCCAGACACATCAACTGCCTGCCTGCCTTGCTGTCTGCCTGCCTGCCAGCAGGCCTGCCAGTCTGCCTGCCAAACTTGCTGCCTGCCTGCCAGCCTTGCTGCCTGCCTGCCTGCCTGCCTGCCAGCCAGCCAGCCAGCAACCCCACAACCATGGGGAAGAAGAGAAAGCCTCAGCCATCTGCTGCCAGCCCTGGCAAGAGGGACAGGGCCACCCTCCCACCCCCTGGCCCTCATTCTGCTTCTGCTGGGGCTTCTGCAGCATGGGCTCGCTCTTCTGGGGCTGGGGCTTCTGCTGCTTCTGCTTCTGGAGGAGCTGATGATGATGCTTCTGGCGGTGGTGCTTCTGCTGGTGCTTCCTCTGCTGAAGCTGCTTCTGGCGGTGGTGCTTCTGCTGGTGCTTACTCTGCTGATGCTGCTTCTGGGGGTGGTGCTTCTGCTGGTGCTTACTCTGCTGAAGCTGCTTCTGGCGGTGGTGCTTCTGCTGGTGCTTACTCTGTTGGCGCTGCTCCTCGTCCTGCTGGTCCTGCTGGTGCTCCTGGTCCTGCTGGTGCTCCTGGTCCTGCTGGTGCTGCTGGTGCTTACTCTGCTGCTGATGATCCTGGTCCTGCTGGTGCTGCTGGTGCTGCTGCTGCTGGTGGTGTGGAGGAGTAGCCCCTACAACCTGGAAGCCCCTCTGATGAGGGTCCATGTAGTCCTGCCAAAGGGAGGAAGAAGCAGACGCGAGAACAGGAGAGGAGGCAATACAACATCGAGGAGGAACATGAGGATGAGGTGCTGGAGTGGCTGAGAGAGAATGAGTATCTATGGCAGAAGGGACACAGGCTCTATAGGGACACCAAAAGGAAGCAGGCTGCTTGGAGAGAGAAAGCGGAGAGCCTGGCCTACACTTCGGAGGTGCTCCTCGGCTGGTGGAAGCACATGCACACCTGGTACGGGAAGCTGCAACTCAAGAAATCTGGCCAGGCCGCGGTCAAGCTGACGGACAAAGAGACCTACATGATGGCCAAGTGCAGCTTCCTGGAGGGTGAGATGCGCCACCGAGGAGCAGCCCCTCTCACAACCCTCTCTCTCAGGCAGCCTGCTGAGAGCCAGTCCTCTTCCGGCTGAGAGTCAGCTCCTGTCTCCAGGCAGGTGTCTGTGGAGCGTGCCATGACGGAGAACCCACGGACAGCTGTTCTAACCGTGATGGAGCGCGTGGAGGACTCCCTGGCGCAGTGGGAGAAAGGAGACGGCACTTCCACCACAGTCCAACCCGCATCCACCCCCAGCTCCACCTCCACAGAAAGGCAGAGAGCTAGACAGGAGGGGCAGAGCCACACTGTCCTGCTGGAGATAAGAGACACCATCAGGAGCAGCATAGATATCCTCTCTCAGCTGGTACACCGACTCCTCATCCTCCAACTGCAAGCCCTTCCTCACCTATGTGAACCAGACCCTCATGGACATGGCGGAACCCCAGTACCAGGTGGTGAAGGACAGGATCACCGATCTACTTCACAACCCTCCAGATCCAGATGAACCTGCTCCTACCCAGTCCAGGTCTGCTCCTCCACCCCAGATGATGTCCCTCCCATTACAAGGCTTTCCACAGGCCCTCATCTACCAGGGCTACGGCTACCAGGAGGTCCACCAGCACAGGCAGCAGCCTTTCCCAGTCCAGGCACAGGTTCATCGGACGACACCGGTGCCACCGGTGCCACCGGTTCCACTGATGCCACCGATGCCACCCATGCCACTGATGCCACCGACGCCACCAATGCCACCCACGCCAGTCCTCACCCAGCGGCAGACCAGACAGCCCCATTACACTGCTCCTTCCTCCACCCCACAGCCAAGCCCAGCCTCAGTACATCTGTCGTCGGTACTGGGGCTGACTCCCCATGGCATGGAGGAAGAAGCTCTCAACATCACGGGGCTGAGCCAGCTGTCTGAGAGCTTCCTCAACACACCTTCCCCTGTTGTCCTCTCGGGGCCAGGCACCCTAGTGGCACTTCAGACCAGCACTCCAGCAGCAGCCACATCCACAGCACCCGGACCCTTCACCCCTGAGACTGGGCACACCTCTGAGTGACAGAGAAGAGTGCCAGAGACTGGGTGACTACTTGTAGACTTTATTTGGACACTTGACTTGGGTTATTTTTCTTTTACAGCTTGTTATTAATAAAGATTATTTTTGCTTCACACACTTGCTTCAGTTATTTTTGTAAATAAAGTCTTGGTGGAAACTTTTAGAAATGGTTTAAGCCTTTGCATGCTTGTGGAATGGGTTAAGATAGCTGTGGGATGGGCAGGGATACCTTTGGGATGGGTTAAGATAGCTATGGGATAGATAAACCTCCAGTGCAAGCATAGTGGGACTGTATGGTCCACCCTCCCAGCTGCCACACATATGGCCCTTTATTATTAATAACAATGTATTCATTGATCCACACATTTCAACATAAACACAACTCTTTATTAAATGCCCTGTTCATTGTAGGCCCACCCAACATACATGGCCCAATCTCATCATTGTGATGAGACAGGCTGAAGGAAGCATCCATTAATCATCTATCATCCTGTCTTGCCACTCCACTGCTCCAGCTGGGGAGTTGCACCAGTGTTTCAGGAGGTTGCGCTGCTTCTTCCCTTCAAGTGAGGCTCTGTTGGGGCCTTGCACATCCTCAGTGTCTATCATTCCTCAGGCTCCATGTCCCCATTGCCTTGTTGGAGGTCCACGAGCCTGTTCTGCAAGACTGGGTAGCGGGTGCGCATGAGATTGTGCAGGATGCAGCAAGCTTCCACGATCCTCCTCACGGTCTCTGGACGATGCTGCATGGTGGTGAGAAGTACCTGGAGCCTGTTGGCCAGGATGCCAAAGGCATTCTCCACCACCCGCCTTGCCCTGGACAGCCTGTAGTTGAAGATCCTCTCTTCACGGATGAGGCATCTGGAGGTGTAGGGCTTCATGAGGTAGGTTCTGAGGGAGAAGGCGTCATCCCCCACGATGAAGTAGGGCACATCTTGTGTGTCATTGGGCAGGGGGCCTGGATCTGGGAAGCCCATGATGAGGTTGCATTCCAGCCCCTCCTTGAGGTGACTGGTGTTGTATACCTGGGCATCTGAAGATGTGCCGTTGCCTGAAGCATCGATATACATGAACTTGTAGTCAGCATCGACCATGGCGAAGAGGATGATGCTGAAGAAGCCCTTGTAGTTGAAATAAGTGGACCCTGACTTGGCTGGAGCTTTGCAGGCCACGTGCTTCTCATCTATGGCTCCAACGGTGTGGGGGAAGTTCCACTTCTGATACCACTGCTCTGCAACTTTCTTTCATCCTTCTTCAGTGGAGGGGCACTGGAGGAGCTCCTCCAGGTATTCTTCGATGATGGCCTGCACCACTTCTCTGACCGCAATGCTGATGATGTTGTGTGGCACCCTCCAGCCATACTGCATGCTCCTGTAGGTGGTCCCTGAGGCCAGGTGGTGCAGAGTCAGTGTCACCTTGAGCCCAGGGTCCAGGCTGGGCCGGAAGTTGGTGCTCTGCTTGGTCAACCTGGGTGTCAGCCACTCCACAACTTCATTAAACATGGCTTGAGGCATCCTCATGAAGTTCTGGAATGCATGAGGGTCTTCGTTCCTGAGCTCCACTATCAGCTTGTTGTACAGTCCGTACTCCGCTCTTCTCCCGATCCATCTTTGGACCCAGACGCTTCTTGGCCGCCTCCTTTTCTTCCTGTAGAACAGTTGAAAGAGCCTGTAGATCGCTTCGCACTGTTGCAGAACGATGGTGGCTACCAAAAGGACTGTGTTACGATCCATGGTGGACATGACTGGATGCTGTGGAAGAGC
This sequence comes from Laticauda colubrina, assembly GCA_015471245.1. Lineage (NCBI taxonomy): Eukaryota > Metazoa > Chordata > Lepidosauria > Squamata > Elapidae > Laticauda > Laticauda colubrina. The sequence goes on from BLBF01000044.1 coordinate 7,219,790, forward strand.
AAGAGGCAGATGAAGGCTGCAGAGGTCTGCACAGCAGGGCTGCTGGACTGAAAGTGAGATCCAGGTGAATTGCTCCCCCTTTTTATAGGCAATATAGGTTTTCCACTAGGTGTCCTTTTGCATCCTCTAAACATCCTTAATATCTGTGATAGGTCCCCTCTGCGAACTTTTTTTCAAATTTTAAATGCTTTCTATGCAAGCTGCATCCGCTTTCATCCTTTCTCCGTCCGTGCTACTAACGCTGCGCGTTCGTTCCACGTCCATTTCGCTTCCTCCCTGTGTCCACTTTCCTCTGGAGCGGATTTGAGTTGCGTGGATGCACAGCGGATGCCTAGCGGATGTAGCAGATGCGTAACAGATGACAATGGATGCAGAACCGATGTTCCCCATATGCGTTGCGGATGCAGAACGGACACGTTGGATACATTTTCCACTCAAAAAGTTTTGAGCAGCTCAAAATCGTTTGGGTGGATGGAACCTCAGTCGATGGATTGTGGATGGATAGAGAGGAAGAAAAACGGACGCAGTGAGTACAGAACGGATGCATCGCGTTAACCAACGGATGGCAAGTGTTTCTCTCCGTTTTACATCCTCTTTCCATCCGTTGGTGCAGTGTGATATGGGCTTAAGTTCTAAGTTAGAATAAAGTTATTCTAACTTTATTGACACTTTGAATGACCACAAGGTCATGTGATCAACTTTTGCAGCCTTCTGACAAGCAAAGTCACTAGAGAAACTAGATTCCCTCAACAACCATGTTACTAATGTAACAGCTGCGGTGATTCTCTTAACAACAGTGGCAAGAAAGGTCATAAAATGAGGCAAAACTCACCAGTTATCTTGCTTAGCAGCATAAATTTTGAGTTCAATAGTGGTTATAAGAACATGTGTATTATTGGAAATCATTTTACAAATACAAAATGAACAAAAATCAACAATTCAAGACTACATCTGGGATTACACTATTTTTTAAATACTGCTGTTCTCAAATTGTTAACTGCATTGATATTTTAAAGCTTTAAAGCTATTAAACTGAAGTCGGCAAGAGTGTAACTAGTTCATATCATATGAATAAATGTCTCTTCCCTAATTTACACTCAAACAAAATGAGATTGATGGCTAACATTTTTAAACATTTTTGGGGTTTTTTTTTCAGGGGGGGCTGTCATAGTAGTCTTTTAAGATCGTAAGAAAACTGACAGGAATTTAAAACTCTGGGAAAACCCAGACCAGATTCCAAAATCAATAAATATTTCAATTGCTATCTTCACCTTTTTATGTGGTTAAGATCCTTCTTGTAATGACTCAAATGATTACAAAACTTGATTTGGTAATCAACAGATTTAAAGGATGTAACACTGTACTTGTTCAGTATTCAAAATTAAAAACAAAGGATTTACCTTTATTTCAGGCTGAGATTATCCAGAATGAAAATTTATTATATGATTTAGGAGTTAAACTATACTTTCATCCCAATGGCTTCCAGTTGTGCCTTGCAGCTTTTAATAAAGCAATAGAGATATGGCTATAAATGGAGCCAAGCTGCTACTATCATATCATAAAATGTTACCTATGCCCATATGGTAGTGTTTCTTTTTAAATGTTCCACAAAGATACTGAATTCAAAATATATGTCCTTTTATAAAGCTGAAAGCCAGGAAGGGCCAAAATTGCTTTGAATCATGAGATGGATGACATATAAACGTAACTAATAAATAAATAACTAAAAAATCTACATAATTATATGGTAATTACGACTAAATATAGGAAATAGCAGCAACAATAAATTTATGAACCACTTCATAATGCTTTACAGCTCTCTCTAAGCAGTTTACAGAATCAGCATATTGTTCCCAACAATCTGGGTCCTCATTTTACCGACCTCAGAAGGATGAAAGGCCGCATCAACCTTGAGTCTGTCAGGATTGAACTCCTGGCAGTGGGCAGAGTTAGCCTGGCAATATGCATACTTCTAACCACTATGCCATCACAGCTCCTATGTATGATGATTTGTTGTATTCATAAAGAATTTATTTACAAATTCTTTTCAATCTGATTAAAATAAAAATATATTTATAGATAAGGGTATTGATGTTTAAGTAATTTGTTTTAATAACATTTTTATAGTAACAGTATTAATAGCTCTACATGACTCTCTCATTCAAGAGTAGTACTCTTCTGCAAATCTCATAAGAAGCAGTTCATGCTTCTTATGAGATCTTCTTATGAGATTTGCAGATTAATAAAATTGGAAGGTCTGGCTAAAACTAGGGAGATAAAACAAGATTGCAATCTAATCTGAACAGATTCAGGACTGAATTGAAAGAAACAAGGTGTTCTTCAACAAGGAAAGGGAGAAAAAAAACAGAGTACATACAGTATATATTGGAAAAGCACTTTATTAGATAAGGACTTGGGTGTGAACATTGGGGGAAAGCTAAACATAGGCCAGCTGATAGACCTGATACCCCTCTGGACTGCATTGGAAAAAGTTTTAAAGGGATACGAAGTCCTTATTTCTTGTACTATATATTGGTTATACCACAGTAGGACCATTGCATGTGATTCTAAGAATCATATTCCCAGAAAGATATTTACTGATAGGTCAAACAAGTTCAGAGGAGGGTAATAGATATAGGTAATTGATATAAGGACTAGAAAATAGTATCAAGAAAGTAAAAGTTATTTATTTTGATATAAAGAAAATTGAAGGAAGATTGCTATAGGGAAAAAAGTCAGGAGCAATTTATTGCCACAGTAACTAGGCCCAGAAATAACAAGTGCAAGTTGCAGATATTTAGATTTCACTTAAATATAAGAATACACTGCAGATAAAATAGGGGAAATGTCTAGCTATGATAATTTAAATTTTTTTCTCACTGGAGAATCAGGATAGCCATTTCTTGAGAAGAAGTTTGGTTTTCTTCCATAGTACAGAAGGTTAGAACAAAATACTCCTTTAGTTCCTTCCAGCTCCACAGTTCTACAATTCTACTTTCCCCCTTTAAATTCAATGAAATTTTAGCTATTTATATCTACTTTTATTGAGATATTTTTCAGAATGATATGTTTATATCTACAAATGAAAAGAGAATATTTGAGTTAATTATTTTCAGGTATTTCAAAGAATTCAAACAAGAAAAACAATTGAATGCAAATTGCCATAGAAACATTACACATTTGAACCTTTAAGGAAGTTTGTAAATTAATTAAATAACCTGATAACTTTCCATGTCACTACTATTTTTTTTATATTGTCATCAATGATAAGTTTATTTGTTACTGATATTTCTATGCCACTTTACTTCAAATATTTCTATTTCAAAATGGGACCAATGCTTATTGCCCTCTTTGACGTTACTGTCAATCCACCATTTTACATAATAGCCTGTCTTTTTATATCATTTGGGTGTATGAACCTATTTCTTACTTTCTATTCTTTTTTCCCCCAAACTTTATTGATTTTACAATTAAAAACAGTCAACAACACATACACTAATAGAAGGGGAAAAAAAAGAAAAAAGAAAAAGAGAAAAAAAGAAGACAGAAAACAATTAAAAACATTTTCATTTTCGACAGTTTGCCTTACTTTCTATTCTAATGTGCCATTGCTACTACGTATCTCAGACTATATACTTCCATTTACAATGACTAAAAATTGTGGCATTTATTGGTGGCATGCTTTGATCATATCAGTATTTTTCTGTATTTTACTATTCAATATTCTGCTAATATTACTGCTAATTATTCATGGCTGTTTATTAGATAAAATTATACCACATTTAACTATTATTTCTTAGACATCCCACCATCTTCAATCTAGTGAATGCATTTACTAATGTTAAACCTCGGTCCAGGACATTACCAAAATGTTGAACTCTATAAATAGATGTTCATATACAATATACATTATTATCGACAAGAGATGTCATCAGCATATAAAAGCAATTTGTATGGATAATGAGAGTATTCCATTTGTAATATACATAATTTCAGAACTATGTTTCCATTGCAGCTTATTAAAGAAATTTTGTCACAAAACAATCATTGCTATTTTAATTTTTCTGAAAGTATAATGTCCAGTGTTGTCATATGCTTGGTCATTTCTTATAAAATTTGACTGGGTAGAAAAGATGAGTGAAAATAATATTGTGCTAGAGTCAGTTTCAACATTTTGTTTCATCATTTAACAAGAAAATTAGCTGATCATCTGAATAACCAACAAGAACCTTCACAGCCCTCTAAATCATTTTTTTCTAGTTACAAATGACTTGATATTATACAATTAAGAGCAATAATTATTTATTATGATTGTTCTTCTGAGTTATATCACTAAAACTTTTATCTACAGTGGCTTTATAGTAAAGGTAATGTCACTTTGTCATTTGATTGATTTTTTCTTTTTTTCTTCAGACATACATCATCCTCAACAAAGGAAAAACCATATTCCGGTTCAGTGCCACTCCGGCTCTCTATATGTTGGATCCATTCCATCCTATCCGGAATGGTGCTATCAAAGTGCTTATACATTCATATCCCTCAGAATTCTTGAGCTGGATATGGAGTGGTTCCACATTGGGTGGAAGTTTTGGGGGCTTCTGGTCAGTAAAATATAGGATATCTGTGGCCAACCTTTACTCCTGACAAAGCTGGCTAGATTTGTTGGAAGTCATAGTTCATCAACACCTGTTCAGAAAGGAACCTGCAAGGGCAGGTTCAAATACTTAATTGAAGGAAAGCAGTTGCCAAGGTTACGTTTTTTTTAGATTCTAAGGAGATGACTCAACAGAAGATTACATGCATGTAGACAAAAAGGAGGGGAATGCTTTAAGGTACCCATACAATGACATATATATGGCCTGTATATCAAAAAGAAAAGCAGAGGAAGGTGGGGGGGGGGAGAGGGTGGTGTCATAGTAGACATTGCAAAACATGCTGCTGAATAAGGTTTCACGTGGTAAACAAGTGAAGTATAGCTTGCAAGCCCAATGATTCAATCCTGGACAAGAGGGAAAACCGGGAAAAACATATTGGAGCAATTTGTGAACACATGAAGAAGCCAAGAGATAAGAAGTTTTAAATATTGGACAATAAAACTGAGTTAAAGGTTTTGTTTAGTAGTATGACATCCAGAAGAACCCACAGACATTCCATTATCAGCCACTGAGATAAAAAATAAATAAAAAAGAAGCCAAAATACAGCACAAGCCAAAGTAAGAAAGAATTGAGAAATTGAGAATTAAGAAGTATGAACACATATGCACATGCATGCACACTCCCTCCTCACAGATTGAATATACCTACTACATTTCATAAATATATTTTGACTTGTATATTTAGCTCATGTTAGCTCATATTTAGCTCATATTTGTATAAGGTATCTTAATGGTTAGAATAAATTCCCTCATTTGTTTAAGTCAGAAGTGGGGAACTATCACACTTTTATGACTTTTGGATTTCAACTCCAACCACCATGGCTGGCTCAGGTATTCTGGGAATTGAAATCTACAAATCCTAAAAGGGCCACAGTTCCCATCCCTGGTTTAAGTGCTGTCTGTGTGTACATCTATATGAGCTCCAGTCCTGACCCTCCCTCTGACATCTACCTTTATATAGAACAGGCCGTCAATACACTTTATGTCTACAAATGACAAGGATTTCTTTTAAAATTAACTTTAATATATCCTTTTCTTATCTAACACTGAATACCAGCTATGCTGTGCAGAAGTGCTATAACAATCATAATTTCCAATATCTAAAACCCAATAAATTGGTTAAGTTATTTCTTTTTCTTTAATTTGCCACCACTTCCATCTCATATTCCTACATCAGTTTTCCCCAACCCTATTGGCTCACATTTTTCAAGGTTTTACTTTTACTAATAACTTAACAGCTATCCCCACCATCCTCCATAATATTACAAAGGATAGTTGTATTTTGGAGTTCTGCTTTGGGCAGCTACTAGAAAAAGTAAGAGGGGGCATTTAAATAGCAAGCTCAAGATTTTTTTAATTGAATATATCCCTGAGCTACATTTCTAAACAACTTTTGAAAAGCTGTTTGCTATCAGGAATGTACATTTAAAAAACAAACAAACAAGCCCAAGCCCAAAGCTTTGTTTATAACTTAATAATTAAACTAAATTCATTGAACTGTGACTTTTTGGACTCTGGCTGAAAGTGCTACCACAGTCCTCAAAGAATGTAGTTCTTAAAAATAAGTATTTTGTGGGGAAGGGGTATTTTCAGTTGAGGTCTGAGGCATTTCCTTGACTTTATATTCAAATTGTTCAGTATGTTTATCATGATAACCATCTTAGCCAACTGTGTCTTCATGACTCTGAGTGACCCTCCAGTATGGGCCAAAGATGTGGAGTAAGTATTCTCCTTTTTCCCCTTCCATCTTTAATAATTTGATGCCTGGTTCTTACTGTTTAGAATGGATGATGAAGAAAACTCATCCAGAAGGGCAAGAATTCAAAAGAGAAAGTGAGACTCATGTGATCTGCATTCTAATCACTTTGACTTTTACCAACATCCACCCACATTTCAGATATCCAGTATCTGAATTCAGTTTGTATGAGGGAAAATAGATTTTCTTTTCCAAACCTAGAATATCTTTGTATCTTTATGAAAGATGAATCTGGACAGAATATTGGAAAGAGGACCACTTTCCTGGAAAGGAGGCAGATACAATCTTTTGCAAAGTCTCATAGCATTTTAATGATAAACAAAACTTTCTTGGTGAAACACGTGTGCTATCAAATTGAATGCAGATTTCAGCATTAGGTTTGCTACTTTTTCAATGCTTCAAGAGGCTCTCCAATTTTCTATTATTATATCTATTAGTTTATCACCTTATTAATATTTTAAAATATATCATCAATAACATTAAACCACCCAGTGTTGCAAAGGAGAGTGTATGCACATAGCATCAACTACTCAGTTTTTGTGCAACTGGTTTCTGATGCACTTTGGAAAGATATGATATCAGCAGTGGAGGTATGATAAACATTTTTGGCCCTTTATAGGCCTTTTTTGGGGTGGATAATTAATCAGAGTAAGTGTATAAAGAAAGCCTAAGATATCTATTTTGCTGATTGTTTCAATCTTAACAAATTTGAAAAAAATCACCCCTAAATTTCAGCTGTCTCTACAGTTTGCAGAAAAGGTATAGCGGAAAGTCATGAAGTCCTAATTTCTCAATTTTTTAATATAAATTCTTTAGGTTTGATAGTTGAATAGTTGCAAGTTAGAAGGCTTTTGAAAGTGAAATTTTAACTGTGAAGTGGAATTACATCTGGGAAATAAATATCAACCAATTTTCTTCTGCTGTAAATTATTTGTAATTTTATCTTATTTTTGCTGCATTTATTAAAATAGATTGTAAAAGCTGGAGTTTTTTTATGTCACTTACAAAAAAAATCAACACTTGCATGTTCACAGATATACCTTTACTGGCATTTATACTTTTGAGGCTACGATCAAGGTACTTGCTCGGGGATTCTGTATTGACAGCTTTACATTCCTGCGAGATCCTTGGAATTGGCTGGATTTCAGTGTCATCGTCATGGCGTATGTTGCATTCTGCAAGTGTTTTATGAAAATCAGTCATGGGAAATTGAATGGGGGTCAGCATGGAAAAAATAATTCTCTGTGATATTGTATGGATATAGCAATCCATGAAACCATACCTCTTAAACTCATCCCCAAAGTGTATTTTTTCAAGGAAGTATATATATCCTGTTCCTCTGAGTCCAAACAGAATTAAAGGGATGTTTCTGTCTAGATGACTGGCTAAGATAGCTTTATTTAGCTGAGTTCATGCCATTTTTTAAAATACTCCCTGATTTTACATTGTTTTGCTTGTAAAACTTGTTTGTTCCCTTATAGTTTTTAGTTAAAAATGAAATTTTTGAGAGCTTATTAAGCTGAAGGAACACTCAGTGAATAATAAATATACACTAAAATAACAAAACCAATTAAGAAAATTTAGTAACTTGATCCCTCCCATTATACTTATACATTGCAACCCAATCTGATAAATAATGGTGGTTGGTCCCTGCGTGACCTGGCTGGTCTCTAGCTAAATTAGCTCAGAATATTTTTTTATATAGTTTAAATCATGGTCACTGTTTAGGTCATGTCTGTAATCAGATGGCCCTGCAGAACATGCACAAAAGAAACTTTATAGCAGTTTATTTAATTTGGGATGGATGGAGGGAAGTAAATAGATATATCAGAGGATGGCAGCAGGTGGCATTGTCTCCTTTCTGTTGTCATGCCAGCTACTACTTTTTCAACTTCCCTTTAATTTACTGCCTATGATTGTCAAGATGAGGGTGCTATTGATATAAAAAACAAATTGATTGAATTATCATTTCTTTCTAACACATAAAAGATAAAAATTATACATACAACCTTATATAAATAAAAAAGAATATTTGTAGTCAGGGTTGAAATGAGGCATCCTTGGCGCTCTCTGAATTGTTTTCTTGCATGTTTCATTATCATGAGCCTGATATTTTCTCTATAAATTTCCAAACCTAGTTAGCTATGTAACATTAAGTGAATGGGACCATCATGTCTTAATTTTCTGCTCACACAAGGATGGATAGATGATATATTAATCTTGTTAGATAGTTAACTGTCCGATTTTCAGGTATTGGCCCTAAATATACAAGGATCCAAAAAGGATTTCAGCAGAGCCAAATAGTAGTGTGTGATTGAACAAATGATAATTTTCAAGTTGAACCTAAAGAATAGGTGAATCCTAAAATTATTTATACCAACCAGTGACCAAACCTAAAACAAATGTCCCAAGAATGTATAAAATTAAATCCACATTTTCCACAGGCAATTATAAAATGGACACCCTGCTTATAAAGTCCAAAGTTATTTAAATTTGAATAAAATCCAGTATATACAACTGCAAAAATACATGAAATATTTCAAAAACTTTTATGTAATGAAAATTCAGATTGGTTGGATTTTGCCTAATTAAGACAATTATATGATGTTAAATTACCAAAATATTCACTTGTATCAGTAAACAGTAAATAAATGTTTCAAGAGATATTCACATGTTTAGTTACACTTAGGTTGTAATTGTAGTAAGCAAGAATGCATCCTTGGATTGTTCTACATATCTATAAATACAGGTCTAAATGATTTCTTCAAAACAAATGATTAATATAGAGCATTGTCCTAACTTTTTAAAATTTTATAGATTCTGACATACACCCAACTGAATCTAATAAAAACAAATTTATTAGTCTTATTAAAGTATGCCAGCCTGATTTTAATAACAGCAATTACAAATAATATTTTCTAAGTAAAATATGTATTTTCTCCTTTCTGTCTCCAGTTCTATCTCTCTAGCTTGTTGATATTTCTCCTGTAAATTGTCTTTATATTAACAGTTTCCTGCCCTTTTTCTTCTAGCTATGTCACAGAGTTCGTAGATTTGGGCAATGTCTCTGCTCTACGGACATTCCGTGTTCTTCGAGCGCTAAAAACTATCACCGTCATTCCAGGTATATCATGGGGATGACAAAGCTAAAGATTGTTTTAGGGATTTTGCTTTTTTGTACAAATCAATTAGGCTAGTAGAAAAGTGAGGTAGGCATGCCTCTTTGTTGGACCAGGAAATCTGTAATTAATATTGTAGTAAAAAGAAGAATTTTGGTTGCCTTTTAAAAAATAAATATAATTATGATACTGAAGGCAAATTCTATATAATCATCATCTGTAATTATGATAATTAAATTAATTTAAAGCACAGCAAAAATGACTTGACATAGTTTATGTAACTGGCCTTTCAATTCTTTTCAAAATTTCTTTTCTTGAAATATTCCTGCTAACAAATATAATTCATAAAATATTTAAAAAAGAAAAAAGAAATTGAAAGAAGATCCATTTTATTGCCTAAACCAGGGACTTTGAGGACTTCAACTCCCATAATTCTCCAGCCAGCATAGAATTTTGGGAGTTGAAGTCCACAAATCTTAAAATTGCCAAGTTTGGAGACCTCTGGTCTAAACAAATTGACATTTCTGTTCTCTCTCTTTTCTGACTTCTCCCTGTAAAAGGTCTAAAAACAATTGTGGGAGCTTTGATCCAGTCTGTGAAGAAGCTTGCTGATGTGATGATCCTCACTGTGTTCTGTTTGGCGGTCTTTGCCCTCATTGGCCTGCAACTCTTCATGGGGAACCTGCGACACAAGTGTGTTCGATGGCCATCTTTTCCCAATGACACCCTGCAGGATGCCTTAGGCCCATCCTTCACCAATGACTCCCTGCAGGATGTTTTATGGAGGGATCCATTTGACAATAGCACTCTGAATGACAATTTTACCCTCACTGGGAATGGTACCTTTGACTGGGATGAGTATATTCACAATGAAAGTAAGACTATTACCATTCAAGAACTGTACAATTTTAATGAATTAAAAATTGAAATAAATTCAGTTATCAAAAATAAAATGAAAAACCAAAATAGTGAGGAAAAGAGAGGGGGAAGAAAAAATAAAAGGTGTGTGTGTGTGTGTGTGTGTGTGAGAGAGAGAGAGAGAGAGAGAGAAGAAATGCACACAGACATATATATGAGTACACATTTTAAGATTTATTTAACTGCTCTGAAAAGTAATCAGGAGAAACAACTAAGTAAAATCTGAATAATTAGCTAATAATTTAGCTAATGCTAAAATATATTAATATAATTTGTTTCACTAGTGTTTTATGAGACCAAATTTGGCAGCTGACAACAAAAAATAAATCATTTCCTGTGCTGAACAAATGTGCAATATTTGTGAAACAAGGACAATATTTCAACATAAGTTATTAAGATTATGAAGTTGTTAAAAGTTATTTATTTATTTATAAATAAAATTTATAGGTGGGTCTAATCATAATCCTTTCTGATACTCTTCGATATAAGATTTGACCAAAATGACTATAGGGACATCACCATTAGGATGATAATACAGTATGATCAATTTCTATTAATACCTCCTGAGACAATCTTAAACAGTTTTAATTAATATAATGTAATTGTGGAGGTCTGTAGTACAATTTACAGGTATTAATTGAAACTGATCATACTGTTTTTATAAGTCACTTCTTGATGACCTGTAAAAGAAAGGTTTGTGAATTTGTTAGCTTTACCATCTCCAAAATTTCTAATATGCATTTAATTTTGAGTGTGAATTAGATATATTTTCTAAAGAACATGGACTTAACAAAATCCTGGAATATCCTTAATTATTAAATACAAACTTAATTTGTTTGCAAATATAGACAGTAAAACATACCTATGCTATCTCTATAAGCTTTACTTTTAATGCCAGCTTTGGAATGGGAGGACAGATGTACAGATCTGTTCTTTAATATTTCATTCCTACCCCATCTTTTCAGTGTTAGTATCTAAGTTGGCAATCTAATTGCCCTCTGTGTACAACATCAGAATTTTCATGGAAATTATTTTCACCAATCTCTAAATCCACAAAAATCAAGTGAAAGTATTCTCTTAAGAATAATTGTTGATTTTCCTTCTCCTTTTCTATGTACTCACAAATATATATATTCCCAATTTTCTAGTATATGAACTTTTTCTTTGTTTTTGAACAAAGTAGTCACTAAATTACTTTGGATTTTCATTTTTTATTTTACTCAATTCTTTTGCATTCTATTTCTGATCTTTCTGCAAGGCAGTTAGATTACTACGGCCAAATCAATCTCCATTTTAAAAGAATTACATGAAACAGATCAACAAAAAGATAATTTACTCAGTGACTTCCATGATTATGGGAGGCAGGAAAAATGATGGATACTATATCACAGAGATTCCCATGAAGTATTTTACTGTAGGTGCAAAGAAACCCAAGAGATGCTTGATTAGAATTTTGAATGAAAGTTTATTTTACTTTAACTTAAAAGCAGCTATGGGGAAGGGATTCATTTGTGATAATACAGTACTGTACCTATATGTTTAACCTCAAGGCCAAAATAAATATATACTCCCATTTTTCAGTGTCATGGCTATAGTTCAATTTGATTAATCCCAAATCATAGCATCTGTGTAGCTGTTTTACTTCCTGCTTACAAGTCTGGCTCTCACTAATTCATAATTTCTTTGGTATTCTTCTGACCATTTTTAAATGAAGTTGAAATTGCACAAAAGTCAATTCCAATTCCTGTTATTTAAAATGTTATTTTATTTTTTGTTTGCTCACGAAGACAATTTCTATTTCCTGGATGGTGCACTTGATGCTTTGCTCTGTGGGAACAGCTCTGATGCTGGGTAAGTGAGGTCTCTCTCAATGGTTGAATGTTTTTTGGAGTGAGGAGGAGACTTCATGTCTGAGAAAAGAATATTAGATACAGTTTTGTGCAGTGAAAAGGTACTGGCCTAGAAATCAGGAGAATGTAAGTTCAAAGCCTCACTTCGGCATGAAAACCAGATGAATAACTCTGAGCCAGTCATTCTCTCTCAGCCCAACTTTCCTCATAGGATTTTTTCTCTGAGGAAAAGAGAAGGCAGGAGCATTAGGAATGTTCACTCCCCTGAGTTATATATCAAAAGGTGGAATAAAACTAGTGCTAATGGTAATTGCTCCTAGTAACTTTCTAATTTCTCTGTGTATGTATATATGTGTGTGTGTGTTATATACATACATACATACATACATATATATGTGTGTGTGTGTGTGTGTGTGTGTGCGCATTGTTCAGCTTCCTTCGAGTATTATCCCATGTCATTGTAGTTGTGCTTTTAAAGTTGTAGCAACGTTTCGGCAGAATCTCATCTGCCATCATCAGGCTTCTGGACTGAGTTCGTCTGTGAGTCAGGCTATCACAGCCATTTAGTTTTAAATTTGAGGCTAGCATACTGTTGAGCCAGAATGCTTTTTTCTTCATCCTGATTGGTTGGGAGTCTTGGTCTGTGTTCATTGGTCTTGGAGTTTGCTTGATTGGTGTTTCTGGTTTCTTCTGTCTGTTTTGTGGCTTTGATTGGCTGGCAACATTGTGTTCCTGTATTGGAGGCTTTCAGTGCAGCTTGGCTTCGAATAAAAGGACGGTTATCATCTATTAGGAAGCTAGGTTTCATCTGGGTGTCTGGTTGGGGTGTGTTTGAGCTGGAGGTATCAGGGGGAGTCTGTTTGTGCCCAGGTGTTTGCCTGGCTTATGGTGTGGAGATCTTTCTGTTTGAGAGTGCAGGCTTCCAAATGATTGACAGTCTGGTGGAATCATCTCTTCTATTCATGCTTTCAGGTCTTTTTTCAATCTCTATGGCTTCTCTGATGATTCTGTGGCTGGGGTTTTCTATAGTGGCTAGGGTTTTGGTGCCATTGAAGTTGATGTTATGACCTGTGGCTTTCATGTGTTGGACTAGTGAGGAGGTGTGTTCCAGCTTTTTTACTGCATTTTTGTGTTCATCCAGGCGGATACTTATTTTTCTATTGGTCTGTCCAATGTATGTGGCCGGGCATGAAGCACAGGAGACTTCGTATATGCCTTGGTTTTCCAGGTTTTCCAGGTAGGCCTGTAGGCATCACATCAAGACTGTCTTCAAAACAGACAAAAAAATAGAAGCCATCCTTAGAAACCCCAAAGATAAAATTGACCTGGAAAACCAAGGCATATACGAAGTCCCCTGTGCTTCATGCCCGGCCACACACAATATTATAATTGTCAAGTCATTGTACAATATCAGAAGGCAGAAATATGTAACATGTCTAATCTATCACTTGGGACAAGACTGATTATTATATCTATCTAGATTGTGCCTTAGATTTAGGAAGAAATTGCTTCTCTTATAATACGATGTTATATTGGAATTTTTGTATAATCTACTGTAGACAATGTCCAGAAGGATTTATCTGCATGAAAACTGGCCGAAACCCAAATTATGGCTATACAAGCTATGACACCTTCAGCTGGGCATTCCTTTCACTCTTTCGCCTCATGACCCAGGACTATTGGGAAAATCTCTTCCAATTGGTAAGTGTATATAATGTTTCTTTAAAATTTTTCCCTTTTATTTATTCCCCTGCATTTTTACCAGTGTTTATAACAGTTTTTAATCATGTGCTGGGATTGACTTTATTGCACCAGATAGAATCAACCCCAACTAGAGAAGAGACTGAAGACATTGGTCCAGATGTTCTGTGTTCCATATTAACATACTCCTAACAGGCTATTCCTATTGGACAACAAATACCCGATGGTGATTGGCTACTTTTCTTGATGCCGATTGACCAAGAATAGCAGGGCTATGATTGGCCAATTTGAGCGGCAGGAAAAACAAGTAGCTGTCATTGGACACTAGCTACGAGCAGCTCTCTATAAAAAGAGCTGCCTTGGCTCCTGGTTAAGATCGACTTTTGGAACTAAATAAAAGAGCTGAAGTTATGCTGATCTCTGAGTCTCATTTCCCGCGAACTGAACACTGGCGATGAAGGTGGGATTCTGAGAAAGGAGATCAGTCAGGCATGTGGCATCAAGAACCGAGCAGACAAAATGGCTGGAACCAACTCGCCACCCACACCATTCAACCCAGCAGCAGAGGACTGGGAATCCTATATCGATAGGATCCTATATCTATATCCTCATGTTCCTGGAGAGTAACGATCTACAAGGAATCTCAAACAACCGCAAAAGAGCTGTATTCCTGACACACTGTGGGCCCACAGTGTTCAAGATGGCCAAGGCACTAGCGAAACCAGACGATGTAAAGCAGATGGCCTGGCCGGACCTAGAAAAGCTGCTGAAGGCTCACTACGTACCGACTGTCTCCAGCCTCATCAGGAGACACGAGTTTTATAAACGGGACCAGAGGGAAGGTGAAAGCATCACAGACTTTGTAGCCGCCCTCAGGAACATTGGAGGAGCATGTGAATTCCTGAACATGGACCAAGCCATGAGGGATTGCGTGGTCCTTGGACTGAGAGACTTACCCTACAAAGCCGGCTGCTAACCTGACTAAAGATCACCGTTGAAGCCATGGCAGCAGAAGCAACCAAAAAATCAGTGGCAAAGATGCAGCAAATTAATGCCAACCTGCCAAAAACATCAACTGAGACAAATCAGAGCATCGAGAAGAAGGTATAAAGCACACACAAAACAGCTGCATGTTTTACTGACAGTGGATCGTCCGAAATCGACGAGGATGATGAAGAAGAAATCCACAGACTCCAGGCTGAGTGACAGCGGTGACTGAAAAATGGTCATAAGTTGGGGTTCCAGTGTGCCGGGTGTGGAGGAGACCACCCCTGTTCCGAGTGCCAGTTCTTAGACGCCGTGTGCTGGTACTGCGAATGGCGGGGCCACATCGCATGAGTATGCAGAAACCGCAGAAGCTACAGCCCCAGACGGAAGGACAACACACCCCCTAGATATAAAGAGAGGACAATGTGGACCTGAGAGAGTCGCGAAGAAAAAGGAAAGTGGCCAAATGAAAACTATAGGAAAGAGGAAATGCATGAAACCATCACCATCGGCCATTCTAACGTGACCAATGGCTGAAAGGTACATGTGGCAGTCCGAATCGAGGGCCAAGAATGCAAGATGGAAGTCAATTCCGGATCGTACCTATCAATGGTATCATGGGATACCATTAAAAGACCAGTACCGCACATTGGCAGAGCTGAATTAGAACACCAATTGCTAATTCTAAATGACTACCAAGGGAACAGAATACTGGTAGTTGGACTTGGACGCTTCCAGATAACCTTCAAAGAACACCGAAAAATATTGCCCCTAGCCATCTTAGATCAGGACCGACCAAGCTTACTGGGATTCGAGTGGTTTAAACCCCTAGGAATCAGAGTGATCAGCATTAACCATGTCGCCGATGCAGACTGGGAGGAGAACCTGATGAGGGAATTCCAGGACATATTCGACAGAAAGTTAGGCAAGTACCAAGGGGCCCCTATTTCATTCAATTTAGACCCAACCATAGCTCCAATTAGGCTAAAGGCGAGGCACTAAACCCTTCGCACTAAAACCCAAAATTGATGAAGAATTAAACAAACTTATAGAACAAGGCATTCTGGAACCAATTGACCATGCCAAGTGGGAAACCCCAATCGTGACCCCAGTTAAGCTGGATGGGTCCGTGAGAATTTGTGGAGACTACAAAGCTACCCTAAACCATGCGCTACAACTAAGCGCATATCCTGTTCCGGTAGTACAACATCTACTACACTCCTTGGGAAGGGGCAAGGTCTTCGCAAAGCTCGACCTTGCCCAAGCCTACCAACAATTGCCAGTAGACCCTGAAACAGCAGACGCATAAACAATCGTGACCCATAGGGGAGCATTCAAATGTACAAGATTACAATTCGGAGTCAGCGTAGCCCCTGGGGTATTCCAAAGCCTAATGGAGTGATTATTGCAAGGGATAAAAGGAGTAGTCCCATATTTTGACGACGTGCTCATCTCAGCTAACGACAAGAGGCAATTAGAAGCCCGCCTCAGAGAGATTTTGCAAAGGTTCCAAAAAACAGGACTCAAGGTGAAAAAAGAAAAGTGTAAATTGGCCACCTCAAAAGTAGAATTCCTGGGGTATCAAATCGATAAAGAGGGCATCCACCCCACAGAAAAAAAGATCAAGGCAATCAAAGAAGTGTCTAGACCTAAAAGTAAAGTTGAATTACAAGCATTTCTGGGATTTACAAACTTTTACCACGTCTTACTGCCACAGAAGGCAACTACGGCAGAACCTCTACATAGACTCTTAGACAAATCAGCCATCTGGACCTGGGGACGATGTGAGGAGACAGCGTTCCAGCAGATAAAAGACCTCATCACCTCCGACGCAGTATTGATGCAATACAGTGAGACATTACTGCTAACAGTCACCTGCGGCGCATCACCGTTTGGCGTTGGAGCCATGCTTAGCCACGTCCTGCCAGATGGAAGAGAAGCCCCCATTGCCTTCTACTCAAAGACCCTTTCAAAAACTGAACGGAACTATAGCCAGTTGGACAGAGAGGCATTGGCAGATATATCCGGTGTAAAACGCTTCCACGAATACCTTTACGGTAGAACTTTTACCCTTGCTACCGACCACAAACCCCTTTTAGGAATACTCACTGGAAACAGAGCCACCCCTAACATACTATCTCTGAGAATGACAAGGTGGTCCGAGTTCCTGGTGGCATACAATTATAGACTAACCCATCGACCCGGTAAAGACATTTCGCACACCGATGCTTTGAGCCGCATCCCCTTACCAGACATAGAGACTGACCCAGCACCAACCACTTCCACCCTACAAATCGAGACTTTGCCAAACCTACCAATAACCACAGCCAACATTGCCAGAGTGAGTGAAAAAGACAAGACATTGTTACAAGTGTTAAACTGGGTAGGAAAAGGGTGGCCAGAAAATGAGACAGACATTATTTTCAAACCTTTTCAGAATAGGCAAACCAAACTGTCATTACTGAAAGTTTGTATACTTTGGGGTGATTGGGTCATAATACCAAAAAAATTACAAGACCAGGTACTGTGTATGTTGCACGAAGGCCACCTGGGCATCGTGTGAATGAAATCCCTGGCCAGGAGCTATGTATGGTGGCCAGGGATTGGGAAATGGGTTGAAACCTGCGGGAAATGTCAAACCTCCCACCCTGCAACCCCTTCATCACCTGTCCTGGACTGCAAAACGCCAAGGGGCCCCTGGTCACAAATACATATAGACTTTGTGGGGCCAACAAAAAGGCATACATTTCTAATTGTAGTAGATGCTTATTCCAATTGGTTGGAAGTAAGCCTCATGCACTCTACTACCACCGAAGCGGTTATCGAACAACTGCGAAAACTATTCACCAGACACGGGTTACCGGATGTGCTCGTCTCCAATAACGGCCCACAGTTTACAGCACTACAATTCGAAAAATTCCTGGCTGAACATGGCATATGACACGCCTTGGCAGCACCGGGCCGACCGGTGATGAACGGAAGGGCGGAACGCATGGTCCGGTATACCAAGGAAACATTAGACAAATTAGACACAGGGGACATGCAAGAAAGAATTGAGAAAATGCTCACTATACAGCATATAACACCAAACTCCACTACAAATAAAAGCCCAGCAGAATTACTAATGAGCAGAAAACTAAGATCACAACTAGATAGATTACACCCAACATACGCCGCCGAAAAACCAACCGACTCCTCCAGCAAGTATTGTAAATTCGGACCAGGAAATTTAGTATATGCAAAAAACCTCACCAGCCACCCATTGTGGGTTCTGGCAACAATTACACAAATAACTGGACCACGGTCCTATAGACTAGAGACAGACGATGGCTGAACCTGGTGAAGACACATTGACCAATTACAGTCATGAATGCTACAACACACCACCGACACACCCAGACACGAAGAACAATACCCCCACACACCAACAACATCACAAACGTTACACAAAAACAGCAACAGACCAACCAGAGAGAGGGGATACCCCTCAGTAACAAATAAGGGGGGGGAACCCTCCAGTAGAAAAAGAAACCCCTCCGGTAGAAAAAGAAACCCCTCCGGTAGAAAAAGAAAACCATCCGGTAGAAAAAGAAACCCCGGAAAACCAAAATAATTACATTAAAAAACATTTCCAAACAAACGCAAGCAAAAACAATGATCTACACGCAGAAGTCTTCGGTGAGGAACAAGAAGCACAAGTAGACCTGGATGCCTTGTCAGAAAGGAGCAGCCGGGCCGACTCTACCAGTCCGAGTAGACCGGGCGGGAGTGGCATGGCTGACTCTACCTTCCCAGAGGTTCGACAGAGAAGGACAGGAGAAACAGCAATCCCATCGGAACCCACTGAAGACGATGACACAACTAAACTGCGCAGGTCAACTAGGCAAACTAAAAGCCCCACCTACTTACGTGACTACGTACGGTAGGACCATACCAAGAGGGGAGGGGTGTTCCATATTGACATACTCCTAATAGGCTATTCTATTGGACAACAAATACCCGATGCTGATTGGCTACTTTTCTCGACGCCGATTGGCCAAGAATAGCAGGGCTATGATTGGCCAATTCGAGTGGCGGGAAAAACAAGTAGCCGTCATTGGACACTAGCCTCGAGCAGCTCTCTATAAAAGAGCTGCCACGGTTCCTGGTTAAGACGGACTTTCAGAACTAAATAAAAGAGCTGAAGTTATACTGATCTCTGAGTCTCATTTCCCGCGAACCAAACATTCTGAGTTTTAAATTTTTTCTAAACAAGTATGGAATGCATGCAGGTGGAAGGGTGGAAAGACTTCTTCCTCCAGTGCTATTTTTCCAGTTAAAATTTCTCCCACATGAACTTGTATGTGGATTCCTCTTAATTTTCCTTAATATGAGAAATAATGGGATCCAAGTAAGGAAAACAGGGTGCAAGAACCCAGCATCAGTCTAGATTCCTCTACTTTGATTGTTTTATAAAAAGATGAAGAGGTAGGAGCTCCAGTGACAGAGAAGAATGTAAGGATCCAGTGGAGTCAATTCAAAGTCTGTTTTACTCTGCTTCTTTTCCATAATGACCACCAACTATCACTTTATTTAGTTTGATCCTAAGTCTAAAAATTATATTTCAAATGCCAAGCAATATGTAAAGTATAGCACATAGACTTTGAATATCTTCAAAGTACCATACATTGCTTAGGCTAATTACTAACTAGAACTGCTATATATGAGAATAGAATTGGAGGAAGGCGGAGCTACGTCTCGGTGTTACAGCTGCGATCTCGGGGCTCTGAGATCTCAGCTGATATTTTTGCCTCTGGTCGGTTCTAACGGACCTAAACCGTCCCGTAGAGACGGGGATTGTGAAGGGCATAGTCCCAGGATCCCAGAGACATCGCAAAATCTCTGGTTTGATCCGGGAGAAGCCCTTTTGCTGGAAGCAGAAAGGCAGCCTCTAAAGCTGCTGAAGTCGGGACAACTCCGGAAAGAAAGGGATTTAAATGAGTGTGTATCGGTTGGGTGAGAAATTCTTTTGCATTATAAATTGATTAAGACTTGAAAGGACATCCTGAACAAAGAAGAAATCTGTGGCTTTATTTTTCTTTTGACTGAACCTGGGTTGAGCGGCGTTTAAGTGATGTCAAATTGAGACTTGGATTATTATTTTTTTCTTATTTTCTTTGAGGACTTTAAGGTGACTTTGTAGATAACCGGATTGAATTTTCTCTTATATATATTTTTATTTTTCACTTGATTTTTATTTTCTATCTTTTTAACTTTCTTTTTAGGATAGAGGCTCCCTTTGACTATCTTTTTCTTTTGTTTGAGTTTTTTATAAACATTTTTTCTTCTGGCTGGGGGGGGAAAGAGTATTTAGAGATGCTGTAACACTGCCAACTAGAGGCTTGAAAATATTTTATTTGAATTGGGGAGAAAAGCACTTCTTTTCAAGGACATTTTAATGTGATAAGATAGAGGGAGAATACAGTAAAATATTATTACAGGTGCTCTCTTGGACTCTTATCAATATCTCAACATTTGAGGTTTGGCTTTGAAGCTGCTGGAGAAGACAGTCATAATAAGAGCCTTGGATAAAGAAATAAAGTGCAGTGTACAGTGCATATATATATATATATATATATATATATACTTTTGAAACACCTACTCGCCAGCCTTTTTGGTTAATTTTAACTCTAGCATTTTTGCTTTTTATTTCAAAGGGAAAGCCTCAGAGTTTTTTCTTTTTTCTTCTCCTTCTTTGCTTCTTCCATCTATTTTAATTGGATTAGGGTCTAGAAGAACCTGAAGACCTTTCTTTTTCCTTTTTCCTTTTTTCTTATTTGGCTTTGGGCTTTTTAATATTGGATTTTTTCTTTTTCTTTTTGATTTTTTGGACTATATTTGGTTACTATACCAGCTGGATTTAAAGTCAAAGAGAGCTTGAAGACTTGGAAATATTAAAATGAGCAGGAAGCCAAAATCATTCGGCGTTTTTGCTTCTACCTCTGCTTCCCCACCACTTGAAGGACAACTTTCAATTCAGACAATGTTGAAGCAAGATAAGGAACAAGAAAAAGTAAATTTACAGATGATTATGCAAGGAATTCAAGATATTAAGATAAAAATAGATACCATGGACAAAAAAATAGAGAAATCTGATGAAAATTTTAAACAAATGATGGGAAAATATGAGGAGAGATTCCAAAAAATTGAGGAAGAAGGAAAACAAAGAGAGGAGAAGATTGGAAATATTGACACTAGATTAACAGTGATAGAACAAGAAAAAAATGGGATGTTGAGGTGGGAGATGGAAAGATCAGAATTTTATCTTAGATTTCAAAATATAGAAGAGGAAAAAGGAGAAAACTTGGCTGTGATAATGATAGAAATATTGGCAGATCTTCTGGAAATTACTGAGGAAAAAATGATGGACGGAGTAGATGAGATATACCGAGTTTATACAAGATATGCGATGAGAAATAAACTACCAAAGGAAGTACATATTAGATTTACTAAAAAATCCATCAGAACACAAATACTACAAGTGGCAAGAGAAAAAGTATTGAAATATAAAAGCAAAGAGATTGTAGTTTTAAAACAAATACCTAGAAGAGTGAGAGAGATGAGAAGAAAATATCGATTTTTGACCAAAATGCTACTGGAAAATGAAGTGAACTACAGATGGCTGATACCAGAAGGACTAATTTTTACGTGGCAAGAGCAGAGACATAGAATTGACTCGATTGAAAAAGCAGAATTTTTTTATGCAGAATTTTTTGGAAGAAAAAAAGAGGAGGCAGAGAAAGAGATCTCATTAATTGAGCTTCTGGAGGAACAACTGGAGACTGAAAAAGAGAAAGGAGTTGTAGGTGGACAGGTAGACAGTAAAGAACAACGTGAAGTGAGAGCTACGAGAGTTGTTAGACCTAAATATAAAGCATAATCATGGAAGAAAAAAAACTGATTACAATGAATATAAATGGACTTAACTCAGCTGTTAAAAGAAGGAAAACTTTTCACAAATTAGAGAAATTAAAATTTGATATAATTTGCTTACAAGAAGTTCATATTAAAAAGCAACATGAGCATTTGTTAGTACAGCCAAAATTAGGGAAAATATTTACTTCTTTGATTCAATGTAAGAAAAGAGGAGTGGTTCTCTATATTAAAGAAGATATTCCAGCAAAACTGATCTACACGGATGAAGATGGAAGAGTATTAATGGTGGAAATAATGGATAATAATAAAAAAATACTCTTGATTGCAATTTATGCTCCGAATGATAAACAAGAAGAGTTTTATAAAAAACTACATATGGAAATAATTAGACTGGACTATGTTAACATAATCATGATGGGAGACTTTAATGGAATTGTGGACAATAAATTGGACTATATAACAACAACAACAAAACAAAATAGAAAGATTCTCCCTAAATCTTTTTTTAAAATGACAGATGAATTAACCTTAAAAGATATTTGGAGGGAAAGAAATGTTAAAACTAAACAATATACTTTTTATTCTAATAGACATTTATCATGGTCCAGGTTAGATATGATTTGGATCTCAACAGAATTAATATCTACTATTCAAGAAACAAATATTGAAATAAGTACTTGGGCAGATCATAGTACAATGACAATTAAATGGAAGGGACAAAAAAAAAGATCGAGATGGACATTAAACAATACCATTTTAAAGGAGAAAGATTTTATACAATGGATGGAGAAGGAATTAGTCTTTTTTTTTAAAGAAAATAAAAAAGAAGATACCTCAATACAGAATGTTTGGGATACAATGAAGGCATATGTAAGAGGTTTGATAATAGACTATACAAGAAAAAAGAATATTAGGAAAAGACAAACCTCTAAGGCCTTGGAAGATGAATATATAAGACTTGAAAAAGAATTACAGAAAATACCACAGAAAAAAGATATTAAATTGAAACTGGATGTAATTAAGCATAAAATGGAATTAATAGAGAAAGAAGAACTGGCACAGAAAATTAGAAATTCTAAACAGAATTATTTTGAAGATGCAAATAAACCAGGTAGATGGTTAGCATATAAACTGAGAAAGGAGAAGGAATCAAGAAAAATATTGAAACTAATAAATGATCAAGGTCAAGTTTGTTGTGATAATAAGGAGAAAAAGGAAATTATTCGAGATTATTATGGACAACTATATAAACAAGAGAATATTGATGAGAAAAAAATTAAACAGTATTTACAGAATGCTAACTTACCGAAGATACCTAAAGAGACTGAAGAAATGTTAGAAAGCAATATAACAATGATGGAACTAAATGAAGCATTTAAAAGACAAAATAATGGGAAAGCACTAGGTCCAGATGGACTTCCGGCAGAATTCTATAAAAAATTTCAAGAATCATTGAACACTCCATTGTTAGAAATTATGAATGAAGTTATGTTAAAAAAGATGACACCCAAAACATGGTCAGAGGCTTATATTACACTTATTTTAAAGGAAGAGGCTGACCCGTTGCAAATTAAGAACTATAGACCTATTTCCTTATTGAATGCAGATTATAAAATCTTTGCTTCAATCTTAGCAGAAAGACTGAAAAAATATTTAAATAATTTTATCCATCCAGATCAAAATGGATTTCTACCAAAGAGACAAATTAGAGACAACATGAGAGTAATTTTGGATACCTTGGAATATTATGAGGCTCATCCTGAAAAACAAATGGCTTTGATATTCCTAGATGCTCAAAAAGCATTTGACAACGTGAACTGGAGATTTATGTTATTATTATTGGAACAGATGGGCTTTGCCAGAAAATTTATTCAAGCAATAGAAGCCATATATAATAAACAGACAGCAAAGGTAATGATGGAGGGAGAACTTACAGATCTTATTAATATAAGAAGAGGTACAAGACAAGGATGTCCCCTATCTCCTTTGTTATTCGTATTAACTTTGGAAGTGTTGAATAGAAATATTAGAGATGACAAAAATATAAAAGGAATGAAAATTAAAAAGGAAGAATTTAAACTACAAGCTTTTGCTGATGATTTAGCTTTTATTCTGGAAGACCCGTTAGAAACCGCTCCAAAATTATTGGAAAAGGTAGAGACATATGGTGAGATGGCTGGCTTGAAAATAAATAAAGATAAAACAAAGATTTTGACAAAAAATATGTTGTTGAGACAAAGAGAAGAACTGACAGATCTTTTGAAAATTCAAATTACAAACAAGGTTAAGTATCTGGGGATATATTTGACAGCAAGATGTAGCACATTAAAAGAGAATAATTATATTAAACTTAAACAACAGATAATTACAGATTTGAAGAAATGGGAAAATTTACAATTGTCATTAATAGGGAGAATTTCAACAATTAAGATGAATATTTTACCTAGAATTTTATTTCTCTTTCAAACAATACCAATTAGACTTGGAAAAGACTATTTTGAAGATTTAAATAAAACTATGTTGAAGTTTATATGGCAAGGTAAAAAAGCGAGAATAAAGTTAAAACTTTTGCAAGATGCTAGAAATAGAGGAGGTTTTGGCCTGCCTAATTGGGAATTGTATTATCAAGCTGCAAGTTTGATGTGGGTCAAAGAATGGATAACATTAAGAAAACATAGATTGTTGACATTAGAAGGACATGACTTACTGTTGGGCTGGCATGCTTTTTTATGGTACAAGGGAACTAAAACACAGGGGTATTTCAGAAGACATTATATACGGGAGTCTTTGTGGTTAAATTGGGAGAAGATAAAAAAACAATGTTATTTGAAAATTCCAATTTGGTTATCGACTATTGAAGCATTTTCCTATCCTATGATTTATAAAAAGGAACAAACAGTTAGATATGGGGAACTGTTGGATGAAAAGGGTGGACTTAAAACGATCCAAAATTTAGAGGAACAAGGTATAAGGATGAATTGGTTTTCATATGCGCAAATACACTCAAGATATCTTGAAGATTTTAAAACGGAAGGATTCTATGATAAACAGACTGATTTAGATAAGATATTGATGGGTACTGATGAGAAAGTGATTAAAAAGTTATATGGTTATTTATTGGGAATTAAGCTAGAGGAAGAACAAGTTAAAGAAACTATGATTGCATGGGGGAAGAACTTTGGATATGGAATTGATTTAGAGCAATGGCAAAAATTGTGGTCTCAAAATTATAAAATGACAATGTCAATAGCATATAAAGAAAACTTGTATAAGATGTTTTACAGGTGGCACCTTCCCCCGACAAGAATAGCAAGAATGTTCAAGAATAAATCTGAAAAATGTTGGAAATGTCATCAGATACCTGGCTCATACTATCATATGTGGTGGACTTGTGAGAATGCTAGAAAATATTGGACTAAAATTCACATGTGGTTGGAAAAAATGACAAAGAAACACATAGACTTGAAGCCAGAGATCTTTTTATTGGGAATTTTACCTGATATATATAATAAAGACTTGAAATATTTGATTGTAAATGTATTAACGGCGGCTAGGATTGTATTTGCTAAAAACTGGAAGAATGAGAAAATACCATTACAGGAAGAAATTATTAAGAAAATATTGGAATGTGCTGAGATGAGTAGATTGACATTTGAAATTAGAGAACAAGAAGATAAACAATTTTATGCAATTTGGGGTTTTTTTTATCAATGGTTAGATGATAAAATACAATAATAGAGCATTAATATTATATATATGAAGAGTTTTTTAGGATTGATTTGTTATGATTATACGACAAATTGTTTGAAGTATTGTTATCTCGCAAAGCATGAATGATTAAAAGTATAGTCAGAAAAAAAAAATTTTTTTTTTATTTTTTTCTTTAGTAATATTAGAATATGGATTGACAATATGAGTGGTTATGCAATATAATTGTAATTGACACTATAAAATGAATGCACAAAACTGATGAACCAACCGATACACCGGAAGTATATATGAGAGTAGATGTTTTTAATGTTTTGTATGTTTGTTTGTTTGTAGAAAATTAATAAAAACTTTAAAAAAAAAAAAAAAAA
>BLBF01000044.1:7245779-7262451 GCA_015471245.1 Laticauda colubrina
CCCTGGGTGAACTGGTTGTTTAAGTATTTGAATCCCACCACTGCTTAGGAGTTTTGGAAGCTTCTGACCTGTTGCACACCAAGTCAAGGAAGCTACTTCAACGAAATACATAAAGCAAGTCTGGAAAATCTTGAGATCAAAGCTGAGGGGAGGAACTGTCATAAAGACAGTTAACACCTGGGCAGTACCTGTAATGTGATAATCAACTGGAATAATTGATTGGAATCAGCTAGAACTTGATACCTTGGATTGAAAGACAAGGAAACTAATGATAATGCACCATGCTCTGCACCCAAAAATATTGATCAATTGTATTGCAAGAGGACTCTTACAAAAAATTGTGGAAAAGGAAAACATAGCTTAAATGACTATTAAATGACAGAAATATCCTTCTGGGTTCAGTTCCAAGTGGGGGAAAACACACTGGAAACATGGAGGCTATTTGGAAAGATGGTTTAATGGTGGACAGGATTACATGCCTGGGAGCTCTTGTGAAGAAAAGGAAAGATATGCTGAGAGTCCCTGGGTTTTATACCCTCTCTGGCATTGAACTTCCTGGGGAACAGGAAGAGTATCCTGATTGGTTGCTGTCAGAGGTCATAGCTAGCTTTGTAGGTTGTTTGTGTACTAGATTTGGTTGAAACTTGGTGAGTGGTACAATGAAGGGCAATTAAATGGCTCTGCCTGAAGGAGGTAGATCTTTGTTATATAGAATAGACTGGCCCAGCCTTAATGGCCCTTTAACAAAGGTGGAAGGGCTGAGTTTCTGCCTCTCTGAGCTTCTACTGCTCTTTTAGGGAAAATAATCTGCCTTTCAAATACATCCTAAAATATTTCATTTTCCTAGGAGAGGAGTGGGTTTTAACTTCCAATGGTAGAAAAGAAAAAAAAATAGTGATATTGCAATACCAGATGATGCACAAATTGAAGAAAAACAATTAAAAAAAATAACAAAATACCGTGATTTGCAAATTGAAGTTGAGTGATTCTGGAGGAAGAAATCAATTGTACCAATAGTAACAGGAGCGCTTGGAGCAATACCCAAAGGGCTGCCAAGATACATGGAAATTTTGAAATTACCAGATCTGAATATTCTGACATTGCAAAAAACCACCTTACTCAGAACTACCTATATACTCAGACGTTACCTTAACAACTCTTAGGTCCTTGGTTAGGACTTGAACTGTTAAGTTTTTTATCAGTCCCAGACAGTGAGTTGAATTGAGGATTAAATATAAAATAATAATAATTAATAAAATAATAACAATAACAATAACAACAACAACAACAACAATAATAATAATAATAAGATGATGATGATGATGATGATGATGATGATGATGATGATACTACATGATTTCACACCATATCTAATAAGGGTGATTCTTTTTTTTACTTTGGAGGCAAAGATATCTTCATGACAGAGGAACAAAAAAAATACTACAATGCCATGAAGAAACTAGGTTCAAAAAAACCAGTGAAGCCCATCCCAAGGCCCCAGGTATGCCATTCTCAAAATACAAGTCTATGGTCAGTGTCCATGGGAATTTTTTCTCAGACCTCCCCACCTCCTTGTATTTAGAATCAAAAGCTAATCTAACTAGTCAGAATATTAATTTTGCCTCACTCATTGATAACATTATATTATTTCCCACAGTTTAGTGACCTTTCTTAATTATAAAGAAACAAACAAATAAAAGTTGCATGCAAAACTAAGTTAGTTTGCAAAAGTCAGTCATTTCTTAATTTAAGCCAAAATTTCTATAGGAAATAAAGGAGCACAATCAATCTTTGATTTAATAGACACTGGCAGGTCAGATTTTGGACACAACTGGCAAAAGCTCTCATACATTGTGTTTCTGCAGATGTGTAACATCCCATTTGGATTTAATGGAGATTTTGCTTTAACAAGCAAAATCTTGTTCTCCCATTAGTCTGGTAAACTGAGAATTTACTGTGCAAGACTCTGGGCATCATAAAAATAAAGATTACATCTGTCAATACATAATCTTTTAAACTGCTATATCAACTGCTATGAAATCTATCTTTCAGAAGGTAAACATGAAGAAAAAAAATGAGGTCAGGTTCCTAACAAGTTTTCATATATCCTTAATTAATCACTGTCATTTTCTACCAACTTTTTCTATGTCCTTTCTTTTGCATCCAAGTTTCTTTTTCCTGGATTCTAAGTTCTCCATTTCCTACTGTTTTCTAATACCGGCATCTGACTTTTATCTGCATATATACTGCAATGATTTTTATAGACCCATCATCATTCGCCTTTATAGCAGTTGTGAAATTGAGTACTGTATATTAATGGTCCCTACAGAGGCAAACAGATATTATAAGTGATTCCGGGTAATTCCTTAGATCATTATCTCTCTCCAAGGTCCCATGGCTCAGATCTTAGAGGATAGTGATATCACCACAAATAATGAGTTTAAAATATTTCAGTTTACTTTGTAGAAGTTAGGGAATATTAAGGGTGAAATAGGATGAATTAGATATTACAAGAAGTATCACAGCCCAACATTAGCCATTTTCTCATATAAAGTTCAACAGCATTATCTCAGAAAGTTCTGAAGTCCACTAAATGGACTAAGTCACCCATCCCTCTCTTAGGAAATCTCACAAGTCACAGGAGTCAGGTATCTTAGAAACAATGATGAGATTCTAGAGCTCAAAACATTAGGATTTTAAAAAAAAAATAATTCAGAGTCAAGAGACATTTTTTCCTTTAAAAAGTAATGTTTGCTACCTTTTGTGTCTTCCAAGTAGTTTCAAGGCAGTAAAAATTG
The DNA here is from genome assembly GCA_015471245.1 of Laticauda colubrina. Classification (NCBI taxonomy): domain Eukaryota; kingdom Metazoa; phylum Chordata; class Lepidosauria; order Squamata; family Elapidae; genus Laticauda; species Laticauda colubrina. The sequence goes on from BLBF01000044.1 coordinate 7,248,578, forward strand.
GAAAATTTTATTTTTGGGTGGCATTCTGCATGATTTAGATTTAGCGCTTCATCACTTCAATTTTTTCTTTGAGTTTTTCTACATTTCTCTTCCTTTTCTTTCGTTTCCATGTTTGTCATTGTCTGTGTGCCTTGTACCCTTCCTGTCTTTCTGTCATACTCACATGCATATCTACCAATTATTGAAGAACAAGTATCAAGGGATGATCTTTGACTTTGTGACTCAGCAAGCTTTTGATATAATCATCATGATCCTAATTTGTCTTAACATGGTAACAATGATGGTGGAAACAGATGACCAAAGCCAAACCAAGATAAAAATCCTTTCTCAAATCAACTTGGTCTTCATTGTCATCTTTACATCTGAATGCTTTCTCAAGATGATTGCTCTGAGGCACTACTTTTTCACAAATGGCTGGAACATCTTTGATTTTGTTGTGGTCATTCTCTCTATTGTAGGTAAGGAAAAAAAGCATAACTGATTTGTTTCTAAAATATTTCAATCAACAGTGTGTAAAATGCAAATAGTAAGACAGGAATAAAGGTGGTTTAGGATAAGTACAATTAGCTAAAAGCTATCATATAACCAACATACTCAAACCCAACTCCTGGAGCAGATCTGTGCATATAAATAATCATGTAATCAAAGCCTTTTTCAAAACACTAGCAGACATGAAGACATGTATGAATAAAGTTTAAAATATTTTTTTAAAGTGCCTAAAATGAAGAAAATATAAGGGCTGAAAAAAATGATAAAATGGATTTATATTTAATGGCATCATATGCCCATGTACAAAGGAAATTGAAATTGAAATTGAGCTAACAAATTGTACCAAATAACAATTGTAATCATTATTGCTAAAATGTATTCCTACTTTCCCCTTAACAGATCTTGAATATACTATCGATGGTTGGAGGTTGTGATAAGATATTCCTGCTCTACAAAACAAGCAAAATAAATATACCAGAGTTTATCTGTTGCCTTCATTACTTGGCAGAGGAGTTTTCCATTCCTTCTCCTACTTCATCCATCCTCTGGAAGATAATCCATTTGATTTCTTATCTAGACACTTCCAAATCTCCCCAATTATTAAAAAAATAACAGTGATTTTTTTTTTGCTGTTCATAGGCAATCCACATTTCTGATTATGAAACTAGAAAACTTCATGACTATAAATGAGATCTACAATTCAGTCTACATTTTGCTTCTGTCCTTTAAAAAGGGATGTTTGGATCATTCTTTTTATATCCTGCTATTTACCATGTCTGTGCATTACTCTGGGAGCTATTCCTGATCTGTTCCTAAACAAATGACAATTTGACCAAGTGATCATTTTTTCTTGCCATGTCTTCATATTGTTGCCTTCATCTCATGCCCAATGCATACCACTTAAAATTATCTTTAGCAATTCTAGTTTAAACCAGAATCACCAAGTGGAAAGGGATCTTGGAGGTCTTCTTATCCAACCTCCAACTTAAGCAGAATATCCTATACCATACTTGACAAAAGGGCCATCCAATCTCTTCTTAAAACTTCCAGTGATAGAGCAGTCACCACTTCTGGACGCAAGCCATTCCATTGATTCATTGTTCTCACTGACAAGAAATTTATCTTCTTTATTGATCTCTGCACTCTTTCTACAATCTCAACATCTTTTTTATATTGTGGAGACCAAAATTGGGCACAGTTATTTAAAGTGTGGTCTTAGCATTGCTGTACAAAAGGTACAAACACTTCATGTGATTTTTATACTATTTCTCTGTTAAAACAACCTAAAATTGCATTGGCCTTTTTTGACTGCCATTGCACATTGCTGGCTCATATTTAATTGGCTGTCCACCAGGTCTCTGAGATTCTTTTTGCAGTCACTGCTGTTTAGGTACTGCCTATTCTACATTTGCTTTTTCTTGCCTAAATGTAAAACTTATTTTTCTCACCACTGAATAATATTTTTGGAAAGGGCCCAGTGTTCAAGTCTCAAGGTCCTTCTGGATCTTGAACCAATCTTCTAAAGTTGGCATGTTGTTGGCAATTCCCCCAAGCTTGGTGTTATCTGCAAATTTATGAATTTCTGTTCTATCCATTCGTTTAATCATATTGAAGAGTATTCGGCCTGAGACAGAACCTTGAGATACCCCACTGCTTACTTCCTTCCATGTAGAAATAGTTCAATTAAAAACTACACAATGAGCATGGTTGATCAGCCAGTTACCTATCCACCTGGTAGTTACACTATTCCATATTTTTCTATCTTACCAAGAGGTAGGCTATGATCCGTTTTATCAAATGCCTTAGAGAAGTCCAAATATACTATGTTCACCTCATTTCACTGGTCCACTAATTTAATCACTTTGTCAAAGAATGCAACAAGGTTTGTCTGACAAGACCTGTTTTGGACAAACCCACAATGGCTTCTAATAATAGCTTTGCTTGTTTTTAAATGTTAGCAGATCCACTGCTTATTTTTTTCCTGGAGCATTCCTAGTATTGATGTTGGATTGATAGATCTGTAGTTTTCTGAGGGGGTTCATTTTATTTCTTTTTTGGAAGATTGGAACTACATTTGCTCCTTTTCAGTAATTCTCCAATGCTCCAAGATTTCTGAAAGATATAGTTCATTGTTTCTGAGATCACATATGCCAGCTCCTTCAGAACCCTGGAATATAATACTGTAGATCTGCTCCTAACGATTTGAATTTATACCTAAGTGGATAGATGTTGCCTTATCATTTTCTTGCCTATTTTGATTTGTATTCCTAATCTGCCTTTTATGGTACTGTTTTTGTTTGGTTGAACATTTCTTCCTTTTGTAAAGACAGAAGCAAAGAATGAATTAAGCAATTCTGCTTTCTCCCTGCTGCCTATTATCTTCTTGCCATCTTCTCCCAATAGTGAACTAATCATTTCCTTGAGTTTTTCTTGTTTTTTACATGTCGAAAGAATCTTTTTTATAATATATTATAACATTTATTGAAAGTCTTAGTTCATCCTGGGCCTTATTTTTCCTGACTTCATTTTTGCAGATATAGATAGAAGATAGATAGATATAGATAGATTGATTCTGGCCACTTTGCTAATTCTGCCACTTTTATAGAATTCCTTGGACTTTTGCTATCAACACCATCTTCTCTGGCAGCACTGGCTAACCTCTTTAGCACTGTGTCCTGCTTTATTCCATGACCATCTTCAACAAGCTTAAACTTTAGTCAGGTTTTTTTTTAAACACAGATTTATTGGTATTCCAGAAGAAGGCTAGATCTGATTTCAGAAATAGCCTGACTGATAGGTCATAGGCATGGAGAAGGAGGAATGGGACAATCACAGTAGTTAGATTGATATAGATGGGTGGGTGTGGCCAGATGGGCACAGAAGAGTGGCCGTGGCTGGCTCGGTACTGCTGACTCAGCACTGCCAACTTGGCACAGATAGGTAGGCAGGGACAAGTGGGCATGGCCTAGTACAGTAGGTAAAGATGGGTGGGTGCAGATGGGTGGGCAAGACTGGGTTAGCATAGAAAAAATTGAAACTGTCAACTCTTAAAACATTCCTATGCCTGTTTTAGTAGTTGCCATTTTAAAAAAAGGGGAGGGGAGAGAAAGGAAATCTGGAAGAGCAGTTGAAAGCAAAAATACATTCCAATTCTAATCTTTAAAAGATTGTAAGCCTGCGAATATATATAATTGGAGAATGTGAATGATGACACCCAGTCTGTAAACGTGCTCAATTGGAGAATCTGGTTTATGAGACACCCAAGGGGAAACTGGTCATAGGTGACTGTAAATTACGTTTGCCAGAGTTGGCTTTATAAAGGGCAGTGCCAGTATGTTGCCTCTAATGAATCCTTTGATGTTTTTTGAAGTTTGGCTTGAGAATCATGATTTAATTAGAACGATTGCTGGAATCCTAACAAGATATAGGGACAACTCAGTGTCCCACCAACTCTTTGCCTCTCCATTCTGAGTTTGGGGACTTTTGTATGCATTTGTGCTGGGAAGCTGCCAATCGCATCTGGGGAGAAGGATCTGTCCTTTGGTATGTTGGGTGCTCACATGCATGCACACACACACACACACACACACTATTCCAAGCTTGAGGATTTGCCTCATTCTGGCACCACAAGTTGCAGTAAGAGGCAGATCGTGGACCAGCAGGGAGTAGCTGAGACCCATTATAGGACACTTAAAGTCTGGAGGAAGTTTGCAAAGGGAGGTACTGCAAAAGGAAGACTAAAGAGAAAAATGAACAATGACATCCCCAAGTGTCTGCATTTGCAGAATTGAAAATTTGTGTTCCAAAGGAGAGCCTGCAGCTTGCTAATCAAGGTGGGGAAGGACAACATTGAAGAAAAGTCCCCAAACTTCAAACAGGGTGCATGTGTGCACATATGTGCACACCCAACATACTAAAGATGAGGTCCTTCTTTCCAAGTCCGGACACAATTGGCAATTTCCCAGCATGGATGTGGATAACAGTCCCTAAATGCAGAATGGAATTTTTGCTTAGCTGCCAGCAGTTCTGGGAGTTGAACTGGTGAAGTACTGAGTTGTCCCCAAATCCAATTACCTTGTGTGATTTGTTCTGTGCTGACTCAGCCACACTCACCCATTTAATATAACTATAATGCAACATCAACTGCACATACTTCTAATTTTGTTTTTGCTTTGATAATTTGATTCCTGAGAATTTATTTTCTTATTGTATGTTGTCAGTTTTTGTGCTAACATGGGCAGTCCTCACTTAGTAACACTAATTGGGACCAGAATTTCCCTTGCCAAGCAATATGGACATAAACCACAATGACAAGAGATTGCACCCCTTAGCAATGGCAGTTCCAGATACCATCATTAAGCAAATCCTATAATGTCATTAAGCGTGACTTCACATGGTTACCATTTGTGACTCCCCACTGGCTTCCCCAGCACTTTGCTTGTAAGAAGCCAGCAGTGAAGATCGCAATTACATGATCATTTGACTGTGGGTGCTTCAATATCATGATTGTAAGCCAGTTACCAAGAACCCGGATCATGAGCATGTGTCTGCAGGAATCAGTTCTTGATGCAATGGGATGCAACGATTGAAAGTTCAAAGACCCGCCATAAGTTCCCCTTCTTTAACACAGTTGTAAATTTGAACAATCACTGAATGAGTGGTTGTTAGGAAGGAGGAACCACTTTTAATATATTTATTATCTTGATTTTTTCTTCTTTATAAATATTCTATATCTATGTAAGAAAATTCTTGTCACAATTCATCTTTTTTCATAGTCATGAACATAAATTGTTGTTCCAAATTACAAATGGTTTCTTTACATCTAAAAATATCATGGCCATTTTCTTACCTTTCTGGTTTAATTACCAATAACATTCAAAATACATCTGATATTATCTATTTAGTATCTCTTCAAGACAAACCCAGCCTGTTAAAGGCCATTTCCTCTCTTTTCAATTACTGCTAAAAAAAGTCAACATAACTCAAGACATAAAACTCTATATAACTAAAGAAAACTTAAGTAATTTCCTTCTTTATAAATCAAAGAAATTAAAGCTTTGTTCCAGGAACAAGGAATTGCTTGACTGTCGAATTTCATTCATTTCCTAAGAATGATTTAAATCAGAATTTTCTGGAAGTTCTTGTAGTTCACTTCGAAAAATCTGTTTTAGTCCTGGAGAGTTTTCTATTTCCATTTTTCAATTATATTTTTGTTTCCTCCTTAATAATTGGATTAAAAGTTTCTTTTTGTTGTTGAATCAGTTTTATAAATTGCATCTAAATACTCTTCAGTCTGTTTTAATATGTGTTTTCTATATAATAATTTAATATGATTTCATGTCATTTTCCTTTATATTTATTTTCTGTCCATTTTCGTATCCTTTCTGCATTAAAATATTTCACAAATATTTAGAAGCCACTCTTACTTTTAGCTGACCTGTTTTGTTTCAGACTGATAGGCCCTCAATGGTTGAATTTGATATTAGGGGGAATTTGGTATGTTTCTGTGATTACAATGAATTATTAATAACAATTTTTTGAAAATTGGCGTGGTATTTTGTGATATTCTGAGAAAAATGTTTTCCTGTCTTTCAGGGCTTGTCCTCGCAGATATTATCGAAAAATACTTTGTATCTCCCACTCTCTTCAGGGTCATTCGATTGGCCAGAATTGGGCGTGTTCTTCGGCTGATCAGAGGAGCAAAAGGCATCCGAACTCTGCTCTTTGCCCTGATGATGTCTCTGCCAGCATTATTCAACATTGGCCTCCTTCTATTTCTGGTTATGTTCATTTATTCCATTTTTGGAATGTCAAACTTTGCTTATGTAAAGAAGGAATCTGGCATTGATGACATTTTCAACTTTGAGACGTTTGGTAACAGCATCATCTGTCTTTTTGAGATCACCACATCAGCTGGTTGGGATGGCTTACTGAACCCCATCTTAAACAGTGTTCCGCCAGATTGTGATCCTCATCTGGAGAACCCTGGTAGTCATGTGAAAGGTGATTGTGGCAACCCTTCAATGGGCATCTGCTTTTTTTGCAGTTATATCATAATTTCTTTCTTGATTGTGGTTAATATGTACATTGCCATCATTTTAGAGAATTTTAATGTAGCCACAGAGGAGAGCAGTGAGCCTCTCTGTGAAGATGACTTTGAAATGTTCTATGAAACATGGGAGAAGTTTGACCCTGACGCCACACAATTTATTGCTTACAACACACTTTCTGATTTTGTGGATACCCTTCAAGAGCCCCTGCGAATTGCTAAACCAAATAAAATCAAACTGATCACTATGGACTTGCCTATGGTTCCTGGAGATAAAATACATTGCTTGGACATTCTCTTTGCCTTGACAAAAGAAGTTTTAGGAGACTCTGGAGAAATGGATTCCCTGAAGGAATCAATGGAGGAGAAATTTATGGCTGCAAATCCCTCCAAAGTATCTTATGAGCCCATTACCACAACACTAAAACGAAAACAGGAGGAAGTTTGTGCCATCAAAATCCAAAGAGCATTCCGGAGATATCTGTTAAAACGATCAGTGAAACAGGCCTCATATCTGTATAGGCAGAGTCAAGATATGGACATACCAAAAGAAGACGTGCCAGAGAAAGAAGGAATGATTGCAGACAAAATGAATGTAATGTATGGCTCACAAGTAGAAGTGGAAAAGTCCCCAGAAAGAGCTCCATCTCTTGTACTTGAACCAATAAGCAGCCCCAAGATTAAAAAGGATTCTGATGCAATGAAAGAGAAGGACAATAATGGCAAGAATGGAGATGACTCTGGAAAAACTAAAAAAAGTGAAAATGTCAAATGTGATGTAAAAGAGTCATCTGTATAATGAATACACATATAGACAACAAATGTTGGTGTATGGTTCCAAATGACCTTTTTCACAAAATCATTTTGGCATCTTCTATTTTAGTATTCAAACAAGGTTCTTTTGCCAGATTTTAGGTACTTCATACCACACTTCAACATTGAAAATAGAACCCTGTCTGTTTCTGCTTGTTTGCTTGTTTTTAAAATTTACCCCAATGTGCAAAGTGTTTTCACCCCTTCTTTTCTAATGAGGTAAATGTGAATTATCTTCTCATCTTGTGAAAAACATTCTAGTTTCATGTTAGTTTGTATGTTCCATAGAATGCTCCAGAATCAATTGTGATTATTCTAACTACCAAATCAGAATCAGCTCTTTATTAGAAGAATGATTAAGCAATGCTAGAAGGGGGAAAGAAGGAAGTTTTTAATTCACTATAATCATGTTCAAGCTTGAATAAAAACAGATAGTTTCTGTAGAATTTCACCAGAATCTCTTAAGCTCCAAGTGCTAAAAGATGTGCCAAGAATAACTGTTATTCAGTTATTGCTCTGATCAATTATGCATTTTTTCAGAAGGCTGAATATTTTACAAATTCTGCTAATGCTGGGGAGATGTCATTGGGCATGACAGCCTTCAATTGAATCTCTAGCAATATATGTATGTATGTTTGCATGTACAGTATATGGCTTCTGAGAATTCATTTACTTGTATTCTTCTTTTTCAGCCATAAGAACTAGAAATATGTTTGTTTTTTCAGTCAAAACTGAAGTTTCCAATTGGCTGAAATTAATGCCAATTGTCAAATTCTATTCACATGCAAAAAGTGGATATGATCATGGAAAGTAAAATATGCAAAGCCTGAGATTAGTGATTAGTGCTTCTTAAATCCAGTTTGAAATAGTTGGAAAATACCCATCTTTAGAATTTCCTATCTTCTTTATATGTCTTTCTTGAAGATGCTAGCAGTGAAAGTTAGAATTTGTACTTGTCCTTAGACCTTAACAACTAGGTAGGGGTCTCTGACTGACTTCTTTAAAAATAATAATATTAATAGACATAAACTTTGGGCTTAGGATTCTTTTCCAACATGTGTGAGTGCAAAATGAATGGCATGGAATAATAGTTGAGATTACAGCACATTTTAAGGACACAAAACTGCAATGTCTTAAATATGATTCAATCTTTTTATTTAAATAATTTGAGCAGGCTGAAAAAAGATGTTTGTTAGAAGTGGCTGAAAGTCCAATTAAGTCTTAATTATACACTACCAATATAGTTTCTTTCAAACAAAAAGAAAGATCAAATGTGATATACTAATCTGTTCTCAGAATTTATTGTCAACTTCATAATTTCTCTAATTCTCAACTCTATAGATAATCTTGGAATGTAAGCTTCATTTTTTTTATTTGCCAATCCCACATTTTTCTTCTTTAAAGAGCTGTACTGTAGAATGTGGCATGCATTACATTCTGATTCACAGCCCAAATTAGAGTTTGCATCTTCCCCTTCTCTCCTCCATTATCTAGTCAAAAAGAGCAGAATTTCCACAGACAGAGAGGAAATAGTGTTCCAGAGGAAAAAAATATGTTTCCCAGGAGATGATTGGTTGCCTAAAAGTTGAACAGGGAGGAAATCTGATAGCTAGGTATGCCAGCAAAAATGTCCCAATAAATTCTGCTGAGGTGAGAGAGAGAGAGAGGGAGAGAGAGAGAGAGAGTATGTATGCATATGTTAAGCATAATAGTGCAGTATTGTAAATGTTTTATTTATTTTTTAAAGCATTTACACAAGAAGAGTTTCTCAGCAGTTTGTATCAGCTTAAGAAAAACAAAAAAGGAGAGAGATTGTTCCTTAATTTTATTATCCTGCCTGTCCTTTAATCAAATAGGATTCCTTTTTATTTGTCCCATTATTCAAAGTCTGCCTTAATGGCAGCCATTGTTGCCTTCTATTGGTAGCAGAATATTGATCCCACTTCTATGTATTCTCTAGGATTTATGTGAATTTAATCACATTTAATGGGTGAATGTTAGAAATCAACAAATTAGTTACAATGTCATGCCCTATAAATAAAACGTAGTATTCCAAAGGGAAAAATGTAGTGGTTACAAAACCTTTGCCACAGATATATGTACTATGAAAATAATAAAGATGTAAATAAAGAAAATAAAGCTGTATCTTTAGATCTTTAGCTGTATCTTTAGATGAGACCCGGAAATTAGAAACCCCATGAAGACACAGATTAGCAAGGGAAACCCCGAACAAAACTGGAGGATTTAGCTTTGGGGGGAAGAGTCCAGCATAGTACTTCTGAAACCTCGAGCTCAACAGAAACTGCCACATGCCTGGAAATTTTTGAGGCGATTCCAAGTCTGCAGCAGCGGTGACCTGTCCATTCAGGCCACCGCCTCAGGAACAACTGAACCGTGCAGGCACAGTCGCACCTATAGAAGGCCCACCTATCTGAAGAACTACATCTGCTGTATATGAGGTGATTGGTCTGCCTGAACTAAGAAGGGAGGGGTGTTATATATGCATGACACCACATTTACATGAGCCTATGTTATATACAAAGTGGAGTCTGAGGTAAGGCTGCATTTATTGGTTCAGCTGCTGGTGGAAAGATTGAGTTCTTGTCAGTGGGTGAAGTGTTGGACAGCGGCAACTATAAAAAGCCGATGCTGGCCACGTTTGTTTGCTTTTGAATCCAGTTTGTAAATAAAGAGTTTCTTCTCGCATTCCTGAGTCCTGCTCCTTCCTCATCCACACCCATCTAACAGGCAGACTTGGTTGCAGCAATTTCTCAAATTGCTGCAGACTCCCCACGGTTATTGGTCTTAGAAAGCTATCTAAGACAGAAGAAATCTTCCTGGGGAAAATTCTGGAAATCAATCCTTTTCCTTCAACTGGATAGCTGGGTGCTTTCAGAAAGCTTTTGAAAGAGGAAGAAATGATCCAGTGAGTTTCTGGCTGGGGGATGGGCAACCAAGAAACAAGTTCACTGTGGAAGAAGCCTCTGCTTCTTAGACACTAGCTTTGCATATTTACCTTCTTTTCTTCTTTAAATGAGGATTCTTTGTTTGCAGCCTGCTCTTTTTCTGGTTTATGGTCACTTCTGAAGTTTTGGGATGTTAAATGGTGAATGAGGGAGGGTTGAAATATCCGAGTCAAATTAAAGAAACTGAAAAACACTGTGGAAACTATCTCTGAAATCTTTGGACTTAAATGTTTGGAAGATGGTTTGCCTTTAACAAATTCTGCTGAAAGCTTTTGATTGGCATTTTGTTTTGGTTAGAAGGAGGGGGGAAAACAGTTTCAAGTTCTATTACTTTTTATTGGTTTAGCAGCAGGCAAAGAGATAAAGAGCAGGTTTCCTCTACTGCAGTGGTGTTCCTTGTCCACACGAGGGAACCAAAGACTGTAGAACTGAGATTTTCTTTTTAACTTTGCAAGTGGCACTATTTAAACCTTAGAATTTAGTGCTATTAATTATGGCAACCCGGAAGAGAGCTGAGAAGATAAGAGGAGATATAGAATCTTTTAGAGCTTTTTGGGGCGAATAGTGAATACACAGCCAAAACGCAGGAAGTCATCCAGGCAATGGGAACAACTTGAATTAAAAATTGATACACGGGCAAAGGAAGGTTTGAAAGGAGATATTAAACAGGTGAAGGACAGAGTGGATCTTTTGGAGCATAAACTGGAGAAGCAAGACACTCTTTTTGAAGCTGAATTTGATGAGAGAGCTCTCTTAGAAGCTTAAGCTAAGGAGCTGCAGTTAAGATCTAGAGCAATCCCTAAATGCTCTGGAGAGGATATTAGGCTAAGAATGATTAAAGCCTTGGCACAGTTGACTAACTGTGATGAAGTTTCTTGATTTTGTAATAGACAACATATATAGAATAAACTTGATATTTGCTGCCATGAGAAAACAACAAGAGATGTCTCAGCACACTTTGTAGCAAAAATAATGAAGGACTGTGTTCTGGATTGTCACTATACATCCAAACTAAGAATGAAAAATGTAAACATAATTCCTGTAAAAATCCTGAGAAAAAGGAAAGCTTACTAATTTCTTAATGATATTTTGCAGAAGAGAAGAATTCCCTTTCGTTCGGACAAGCTTGAGGAAACGGTATCATGATCAAAAATTTCATTTGAATTCTATAGATATATAAAGATTTCCTGCCTAGACACAAATTAATTTCAGAGCCAGTTAGGGATAGATAAGACTTTGGAAGTAGACCAATCCCAAAAAGTTGACATTGTGGAAGAAGAGACAGATGAGATCTCTATACAGGAATATGCTATTTCACCCAAAGATGGAAAGTAAATTTATTATATAGAATATTAATGGTGCTGATGTCCCATCCAAGTATAAAAAATTTTCACAATTTGAGAAAACTTAATGCTGATATAATTTGCCTTCAAGAAATATATATTAGGAAGAAAGATTAGAAATATTTAATAAATAAAAGGTTACGGGAGGAATTTATATCTGCTGGGTCAGAAAAGATTAATGGAGTGGTTTTATTTATAAAACCCCAATTTAAACCCAAGTTACTTTTCTAGATGATTATGGCAAGTTTGCAATAGATTGAAATTGAATTTAATGGTATAAAATCAATAGTAATTGGTCTCTATCAGAGGTGGTATTCAACTGGTTCTCACCGGTTCAGGAGAATTGGTAGCAACAATTTGGCATAGGTCACTGAACTGGTAGCAACTTCTGGTTGGCCACACCCATGAACCGGTCACTCAATGGTCACCGATTGCTTGCTTGTCCCACCCAGCCACCCCCTTGCCACTCGCTTGCCCCACCTGCATGCTCACCGCTCGTTTGCTTCACTTACACATTCAGCGCTTGCCTTGCCTATTCCAAACCCAACCCTATTAAAAGGCTTCACCACGTGGCGCCAGCTCTATCACTTGCATGTGCTAGTCAGTTCTGTGTCTTGCCTGCCTAAGCTAACTTACTTGAGTCTACTCTTCTTGACCACTTCCGCAGTGCCTGTGCCCCAATGGACCTGCCTCTTCTTGCCTACAGGACCAGGTAAGCACTGACTTGCAACTCCCCGGCCCTGGCCCTGGGCCTCCAAAAGCCTCTGGCGCTCCTTTCTGCCACCTGGCCTTGACCCTGGGCTTCCAAAAGCCCCTGGAGGTCCTTGCTGTCTGGGGTCTACAGTCCTCGGCCTTGCATAGCTGCCCTAGCCGCCCAGGATCACTTGCTGACAGCCACTACCCATGGCAGCTGGCTGCCTCCCCCCGGGCTTCTAAAAGCCCTTGGAGCTCCTTGCTGGCCAGGGCCTACGGGCCTGCTTTCTTCAATTGGATAAGTGGCTTTTTTTCCCTCATGATTTAAACAAGGGTCTTCAAACTTGGCAAGTTTAAGACTTGTGGACTTCAACTCCCAGAATTCCTGAACTAACATAACTGGAGGAGGAATTCTGGGAGTTGAAGTCCACAAGTCTTAAAGCTGTCAAGTTTGAAGTCCCCTGATTTAAAAAAAACAATATGTTAATTTTTTTTGGGGGGGGGGAATAGTCATATAAAATTTAGGAAATTTTAGCTGCTTTTCTATTTTTAGAAAGCGGCTGCTTTGTGAGATTGTCATTGTGTGTATGGAAGTTCTTTTTGTGTGAAATGTCATGTGCTTGCTTATAAATTAATTAAAGCTATATTTTTAGATTTTTCCAGCTGTATCTGCTTTCTGAGAGAGAGTGTGTGTAAGTGTGATAGTTCTTTTCAGTTGTGTAGTTTTGTGGGTCTGCTTCCAATCCAGTCATATTACAGTGTGACTTTTCAGTTGTGCAGTTATGATAACAACTTGTCCTCGCATTTTTTTTTAATGTTGATGCTTGCAGCATGCAGGAACATTTTATGTGAAGTCCAGCTGCTTTTATGAGACAAGGAACTTTACTTTCTGAGAAAATTAGTAACTTGTTAACATGTTGAGATTTTGGAGCCTGCTTGATAGGTTTTGAGTGTTCATTATTGCCCTGCATTTGCTCTTGCCTGGGTCTTTTGTCTTTCCTATCATGGTGGTTAATTTTGCCAGGAAGGAGGAAAAGTGGACTTCCAGGTGAGTTATTGTAATAGTGGCAGTTTATTGTGTTAAAATCTGTGAGAATTGAAGAATTTCAGCCTTTGTAAAATAAATTATCAAGGTGTTTCTTCTCTCTCTTTCTAAGCATCTGAACTATCTTTTTACAGCCAGACCCTCTAGGAGAAAAGGAGATTTTAACATGGACAGAGAATAGCAGATTATTGACAAAGAATAATCCTTTCCTTCTTGCTGATCTAGAAAGGAATCCTCTTCTCACCTAAACACATTACCCAGTCTGGAAATTGATTCTCCTTGTTTTTAGAGCATTTAGGTGGTTGCATACCAATACAAGCTACCAATAGAAGATAGTATTTTTCCAAAAAAAGACTAATTGCCTATTTATAATTAATGATGATTGAAAAGACAGTATTATTTTTATATTTTTCTAATAAGTGACTTACTAATAAAAAATAGAAATATAATTGGCCCTGTATATTTTTTTCACAGAT
>BLBF01000044.1:7274913-7317124 GCA_015471245.1 Laticauda colubrina
AGAAGAAGAAGAAGAAGAAGAAGAAGAAGAAGAAGAAGAAGAAGAAGTCAGCTGCAGGAGGCCAATCTACTGGGATCCACTTGCATAATCCGCCAATACATCACACAGTCCTAAACACTTGGGAAGTGTTTGAGATACGAAACCCAACATAGTTATCTCGTTTGCTGTGTACACTGTTGTTTTCTGTGAATAACAACAACAATTACAACAACAACAATAATAATATAGTGTGACTGAATAGTGAATTTTTTTAACAAATTTTATTCAGTTTTTCACATTAAAAACAAAAATCTCTTTTTAGTGGACAACATATTTCCGAGTCATCACCTTTACATACAAATATGACAGCAATTATAAATTCATATATGCATACTTAATTCTATTATTACCTTTTTCATTCCAAATTTTCACTAAGGAGAGAAACAAACACATTAATTATAGCCTCTTTCATTAATCTCAGTCAAAACATATTTTTGTTTCATTTCAATTATTTCAAATATAATCCTTTAATATTTATTTTAAAAATAAAGATAAACAATATGAGTTTGCCTAATAATATTAATAATTATAATAATTAAAAAGTTACCAATGTCTCTCCTTGCTTTTAATAGTCTATGTTAACTTATTAATTTAGTTGGTTCTTTAGTCTGTCATATTCCCTTTCCATTACACATTCTTTTTATAAATTCTAGATTAATACAAATTTTAACACTAAAAAAAAAAACAAGTATAGGTTTCCCCCCCTTTTACTGCTTTGAGTGTGACACCTCAATGATTAAAATATACCTTTATTTCCTCATCTTGATTCCCAATAAGCCATTATTTTTAAGAAGTTACAATAATAATCATTACATCTTTTCATTTGGATTCCGCAGCATATTTCCCCCCCTTAATTTTTAATAAGAGTTATCAGTATCTATGTTACCCTATTTTCTAAATATTTTTAATTGCAGAAATATTCTTATTACCCCTTGTCACCCTGCAGAATCCCCTTTTTAATTCATCAACCATTATATCTGAAAAAAACAATTTCTTTTCAACATTTTACTATTTCCGTATTTCTTTATTTCATGCACCTGTTTCTTCCTGCTTCTCCTCCTCCTCTTTTCCCCATATCTTTTCTCATTCCAGTTTATATGCCTCTCTTTCTTAGTATCTTCTTTTCCCCTTTTCTGCTGGGTCTTTCTGCCTTTCCCTACTTCACAGGTATTCCCTTTGATTGCCTTCTTAAAGCCCCTGTCCCACTGCACCAACGGATGCAAAGAGGATGTAAAACGTTAAAAAAAGCTTGCCATCCGTTGGAAAATGCGATGCACCTGTTGTGTACTCACTGCATACATGTTTCATATGCTCTATACCTTGAGCATCCGTCCACTGAGATTTCATCCACGCAAGAAGTTCTGAGCTGCACAAAACTTTTTGAACGGATGAACTTTCCATCGCGTACGATGTACATCCGTGGCATATATGGGCAACAAACGTTCTATGTCCGTTATCATCCATTAAATGTCCACTGTATCCTCTTGGCATCCTCTGGCCATCCCCTCAACTCACATCCGCTGCAGCTGAAAACGGAAAGAGGGAGGAAACGAAAGATACACAGGACGTCCACACAGCTTTAGTAGCACGGAAATAGAAAGGATGTAAGCATATACATCTCGTATATAAAGGATTAAAATGGACAAAAGTTTTGTATCTGGGATGTATCTGGGATATTTAGGATGTCTGCAGTATGTCTAGAGTACGTAGAAGGACACCTAGCGGACTACTGATATTTCTTATAAAAAGGGGGAGGAAATCATCTGGATCTCAATATGAATCCAGCAGCCGTGGTGTACAGACCTCTTCACCCTTGGTCTTGGTCTTCCACATCATCCATTGTTCTCCACCATGGATCATGGCACAGTCCGTATGGTAGCTGCGATCATTCATCACCAGAACCAAACCCTGTTCAGACTGTTTCACCTTTTATACACAAGGAGAAGAAGGAGACTGTATGACCAGTAGATGGTGGAGCTGAGCAATGGAGACCCTCGTGCATTCCATCACTTCATGAGGATGCCACCAGTCATGTTTGACGAACTTGTAGAGCATCTGAGACCCAGGTTGACCAAGCCTAGCACCAACTTGCATGCCAACCTGGACCCTGGACTGAAGGTGGCACTGACTCTGCGCCACCTGGCCTCTGGAACCACATACAGAAACATGCAGTATGCATGGAGGGTGCTACACAACACCATCAGCAAAATGGTCAGAGAAGTGGTGCAGGCCATCATCGAAGAATACATGGAGGAGCTCCTCAAGTGCCCCACCACTGAACAAGGCTGGAGGAAAGTTGTAGAACAGTGGTATCAGAGGTGGAACTTTCCCCACACTGTTGGAGCCATAGATGGGAAGCACATGGCCTGCAAAGCTCCAGCCAACTCAGGGTCCACTTATTTCAACTACAAGGGCTTCTTCAGTATCATCCTCTTTGCCATGGTTGATGCTGACTACAAGTTCATGTACATCAATGCTTCAGGTAACAGGTCAGCTTCAGATAGCCAGGTATACAACACCAGTGACCTCAAGGAGGGGCTGGAATGCAACCTCATCATGGGTTTTCCAGATCCAGACCCCCTACCCAATGACACACAAGATGTGCCCTACTTCATCGTTGGTGATGACGCCTTCTCCCTCAGAACCTACCTCATGAAGCCCTACACATCTAGATAACTCACCCGTGAAGAGAGGATCTTCAACTACAGGCTGTCCAGGGTAAGACGGGTGGTGGAGAACGCCTTCGGCATCCTGACCAACAGGTTGCAGATACTTCTCACCACCATGCAGCATCACCTAGAGACTGTGAGGAGCATCGTGGAAGCTTGCTGCATCCTGCACAATCTCATGCACACCCGCTACCCAGTGTTGCAGAACAGACTTGTGGACCATCAACAAGGGAATGGGGACATGGAGCCTGGTGAATGGAGGCAAGGACTAAACCTGATAGACACTGTGGATGTACAAGGCCCCAACAGAGCTTCACGTGAAGGGAAGAAGCAGCGCAACCTCCTGAAATACTGGTGCAACTCCCCAGCTGGAGCAGTGGAGTGGGAAGACAGGATGATAGATGATTAATGGATGCTTCCTTGAGCCTTGTCTCATAACACTGATGAGATTGTGCCATGTATGTTGAGTGGTCCTACAATGAATAGGGCATTAATAAAGAGCTTTGTTTATTTTGAAATGCCTTGATCAATGAATAAATTGTTATTGATAATAAAGGTCCATATGTGTGGCAGCTGGGAGGGTGGACCACACAGTCCCACTATGCTTGCACTGGAGATTTATCTGTCCCACAACTATCCTTATCTATCCCACAAGCATGCAAAGGCTTAACCATTTGTTCAAGGTTTTCTCCAACACTTTATTAAATAAAAAAAATGAACCAAGTGTCTCAAAGCAAAGATAACCTTTATTAACTTTCTTAGGTAACCTTTATGTCTTTATTAAATAAGCAAAATGAACCAAGTAAACTGAATTAAGTGTGTTAAGCAAAGATAACCTTAATAAACTGTCTTAAGTAAACTGTATGACTTGATTAAAAAAGCAAAATGACCCAAGTAAAGTGTCTTAAGCAAAGATAAAGTGAACAAGTAACAACTCAGTCTCTGGCACTATTCTCAGTCCGAGTCATGTCCATGGTCTCAGCTGTTAAGCGGGCAGGGACTGTGGAGGTGGCTGTGGCTTGAATGCTGGTCTGAGGGGTGCTTGGCCCCGAGAGTACAACAGGGGATGGTGTGTTCAGGAAGCTCTCAGAGAGCTGACTCAGTCCCATGAGGTTGAGAGGCCCTTCATCAAGTACCTGGGATGTCAGGCCCAAGACTGATGACAGATTGTCCGTTGACGGGCTTGGCTGTGGGGTGGAGGAAGGAGGAGTGTAGTGGGGCTGTCTGGTCTGCAGCTGGGCGAGGTGTGGCATCTATGGCATGCGATGAACCTGGGCCTGGACTGGGAAGGTCTGCTTCTGCTGTGGGAAGTCCTGGTAGTCATAGCCTTGGTAGGTGAGAGGCTGTTGAAAGCCGTGGAAGGCCTGGGGTGGAGGAGCAGACCTGGACTGGGTAGGAGCAGCTTCAGCTGGGCCTTGAGGGTTGTGCAGAAGTGCTGTTATCTTCTCCTTCATCACCTGGTACTGGGCCTTGGGCATATCCCTCAGAGTGTGGCTCACGTAGGTGATGAAAGTGTTGCGGCTGGAGGATCCTCTGTCCAAGTGGACCAGCTGAGAGAGAAGTTCTGTGCTGGTCTTCATTGTGTCCCTGATCTCCAAGAGGACAGTGTGGCTCTGGCCCTCCAGTCTGCCTCTCTGCCTGCATCCTGTGGAGCTGGGGGTAGGGGTGCGTTGGTCTCTGGTGGCTGCCATTTCTTCCTCCATTTGTGACAGGGGATCCTCCACATCCTCCAGCATGGGGAGTGCATCTGTCGGGGGGGTCTCTGCCATGGGGCCCTCTGAAGACACCTGCCTGGACAGTGTAGCTGGCTCCTGGCTGGAAGAGGACTGGCTGTCTGTGGGCTGTCTGAGGGAGAGGGGTGTCAGAGAGACTGCTCCTCAGTGGTGGACCTGACCCTCCAGGAAGCTGCACTTGGCCATGATGTACATCTCCCGGTCAGTGAGCTTGACAGCGGCCTGTCCAGATTTTTTGAGGTGTAGCTTGCCATACCAGGTGTGCATGTGCTTCTACCATCCCAGGAGTACATCTGCAGTGTAGCCCAGGCTCTCTGCTTTGTCTCTCCAAGCTGCCTGTTTCTTCTTGGTGTCGCGATAGTGTCTGTGGCCCTTTCTCCACAAGTACTCATTCTCCCTCAGCCATTCCAGCACCTCCTCCTCATGGTCCTCGGAAACGGTGTACTGTTTCCTCTCTCCCTTCTCCTTCCCTTGCCTCTTCCTCCCTCTGGCAGGGCCTTCAGCAGGGCCTTCAGGGGCTTGAGCAGCAGGGCCTTTAGCAGTAGGGCTTTGAGGGCCTTGGGGCTGGTCTACCACAGCAGCAGTAGCAGTAGCAGTAGCAGCAGCAGCAGCAGCAGTAGCAATAGCAGTAGCACCAGCACCAGCACCAACACCAGCAGCAGCACCAGCAGCAGCACCAGCAGCACCAGCAGCACCAGCAGCTTCAGAGTCAGTGCCAGGGGGTGGGATGCTGGCACGAGTAGGTACCAGCTTCCTCTTCTTCTCTGACTGACGAACCATGGTGTTCTTTGAAGATGTATGTGGCAGCACGTCTTTCCTCTGAATGCTGACTGCGTGCGAGCTGCATCCTTTTATATCTGTGGAGCTGATGCAATTCATACTCCCCGCATGCACAGTGAACGCTTTGCATCCGATATACATCCATGTGGCATCTGCTTTGCTTCCTATAGGCATCCGTGATGCATCTGTGTCATCCGCTATGCATCCGCCCCTTCCGCTATGCATCCATTTCGCAATTCTCCCCCGGAAGCCCTTCAGATGTGTCATCCACTTCCATCCGCTGTCATCCACTAGGCTTCCTATGAACATCTGTTTAACATCCCCATTATGTACTACCCCCGTCCGTTTTTTTCCGTTCTTTTCTGTTCTGTTTATGCAATTTTTCGCCACTTTTTGGAGCGGATGACAACGGATGGAGCCACCCCCAAAATTTTGCTCATCCACTGTGTCCTTTATGCATACGTTTTGTGTCTGTCGGCCATGGGACCTAGCCTTAAATCTCAACTTTTTAACCTTCCTTCTTTCCCCACTTCTTTGTCGTGTTCTTTGTGTTAATTGTCTATTTAAAATGTCTTCTCCTTGAATCAACTCCTCCTCCTCTGAAGCTCTTTCTTCTTGTTCTTCAATTGTCATTTCCATTTTTTCTAACACAGAGGAAAGTGATTCGCCTCTTTCCTGTCGTAATTCTCTCATATTTTTAAGTTCCATTTTTAATTCCTGAAGAGATATCATCATTACACACTCTTATATTTTATGATCGTTAAAGTCCACACAAAAAAACACTTTTACTTTCCTTCTTTCTTCTTTCAATTTTCTAAAATTCTCAGTTATTCCAGCCCAGGGTCTATACCAAAAACATCAATCAATCCCACAGTCAGTCTTTCCTTGCTTTTTCCTTTATTCTGGTTCTGCTTTCACTTTCTAACATTCTTACTTTGTTTCAATATTTCTTTAATATTATATCCACACAAATTCATTCAGAAACAGGATGCTTTCCGTTTTGTTTGAGCTCAGGTTTTTGTCAAAAGGTGGCACTCTCCATTATACAAAGTCTTCACCTTTTCCCCTTATTTTTTTATTTAGATTTTTTTGAACCTCAATATTCCAGCATAGTCCAGTCTCCAATTTGTAAACTTTATTATTATTTTTTGACAATCTTAAATCCAGCTTTATTTTATGCCTGTTTATTCCCAAAATATTTTAGTCCAATTTAGTTAAATCTTTAGTTCCAGCTTCTTCCTTTCCCAGTTCGAAGTCTCGCTTAGCTGTCAAAAATATTTTCTTCTTTTTTTTTCCTGTTCCTTTGTAATTTCGCCGCTCACTTTTCTTTTCTTAAAAATTCCATATTATCTTAATCCCAGGGTACTTTTGTTTAGTTGTATTTCCCAGTTGTCCCAGTTCAGATATTGTCCACCTCTTTCTTCCCTCCTGCACAAATCTTAATCCAGCTGAGTCCTCCTCTTTGGGTGGCCATTTTAAACTACCACTGCAGTCATCTTCGGGGGGAAAAAGACCAAGCCCAGGGGAGGAGATGCAGCTCCCCTCAACCTGGCTTGCAACTTCCCCTTGCTCCGCCATCCCTCCAAGGCAGCTTCAGCCCATAATCTTAATGATCAGGGCTCTCCAATGAAAGAGCATGGACCATAGCCGCAGAGAGTTGCGATTTACGGTCCATCAGTGAGGAGGCTGTGCCTTCTTCCCTGGATTTTTTTAAATTTTGTAAGCTACCCAAAATCACTTATGTGTGTTGGATGATTACTTAAATTCGTTTAAATAAATAAATAAAAATATAATCCTCTCATTTTGGGAGTATATTAAACTAAATGGGGCTTTCTTCTGAGTAAATAAACTTCAGGATTGGGTGCAGTGTTTAACATAGGTT
The DNA here is from genome assembly GCA_015471245.1 of Laticauda colubrina. Lineage (NCBI taxonomy): Eukaryota > Metazoa > Chordata > Lepidosauria > Squamata > Elapidae > Laticauda > Laticauda colubrina. The sequence continues at coordinate 7,282,017 of BLBF01000044.1, forward strand.
GACTTTTACTTGGTAACTGAAGTCCATAGCAAGCTGTTGTACTCTCTCTAAAAGTAGCTGTTCCTGTTTTAAAGTCATTCATTGAGTTTAAAATCATTTAAGCCAGGCAGGATAATCACTCCATACTGTGGATAAAGATGGCAGCTTCTCAGCTGTTCCTCCTGAATCTTTCAATTTCCCTCGCTTCTTCACATTTCTTCTAGATCCTGCAAGCCAATCAGTTGTCTTCAGGAACAGGAAGCACCCTTATTTTCTTCTCATGTAGAAGTAATTCAGAACTAGCTTCTCTGTGTAGAATGAGAAGAAGGCAATTGTAATAGCCAATGTCCAGGAGCTCAGCCTGTCCTACACCTGTGATTTCTAGATGACTGACAATTTGAAATATTGAAATGTATGCTATAGTATTTAGGAATAACACAATATTTTGAATATTTGAAAACTTTTTATGACATAGTTCCCACATTGTGTCAAATTGTGGATGACCAGAAAATTGTTTATGGAATAAATCCCAATGGCTGGATTCACAAAACGAAGGGAAAGCCTGAATGTGAGAATGTATTGAGTCAAATGTATAAATTGCATCTTACAGTTTTAGGTATTTTTGTGTATTTAAAATTATTGCTAATGCATCTTTTAGGAGAAAAGTTTTGCTACAACCACTTGTGACTTATTAAATATACCAAATATGAATAAACATGGCTTTTCAAGATTTTCCAAGCTTCTTTTCCAGCTCTGTCAAACTCATTAATGTGTGAGATAGCATGCATGAAGCAAGATTGGTCTTTTGCAAAGATCCCATATGAATAATAGTGACAATTCACTTAACCAGAGTTGTATGGACCAGGTGAATTGATAAAAGCCTTATTTCCATACAACATTAAGGCACACAATTATTTCACACATCATAATTAAACCCAATTAAATAACGTATTAAGCATAACATCACTTGCAAAGTTTAGGAATGTTAATAATGGAGGAATTTTTTTTAGCTGCAGCTAACTATTACTGATCATTAACATTGATTAGCAGAAGTACAAAATACATACCAGAATTCTCTATCATAGATGAAGAGGGAGCTAAACCTTATGACTAATTAGGAGCCCACAAGTTTGCTCTAATTTGATAGCCACAATATTTCTTCAGGAAGAACCTACATTCTATAATTTGAAATTTGAATCTGAAATATAAATAAAATGATAATGCAATATGAAAATTAAAATCTCAGACTTAAGTTTTATTATCATTTTTTCACATCCTTTCCTCATGCTTAGACTTCAGCAATTTCTGTTGAAAGGTCTCCTTGGCTTAAGGATATTTATCACTCTCTTGATAAAATATGGAAAAAACGTAGCAGTGATGCATTTCATGTTGAAGAATCCTCAGAAGAGGAAGAGATATTCAATCGTGACAACGCAAGGTATTTTTTTTCCCCCTTTGACACATATTACAAGAAAGAAATTCACAAAGCATGATGATGATGATGAATTTAATCATCATCATTTAAGCCACCATGTTCATTTACAGCTTGGCTTCCTTTTAAAGCTAACTCTTCCAAATGTAATTACATTCTCCAATGAATTCTCCTGTGTGGCATGACCAAAGTAAAAATAGAGAGGGGATCATCCCTATCTGACACTTATATCTTTCATTGTAAAATTCTTGGAACAAGTTTGGATTTGCCCAAACTGAGATCACTGCAATGCGCTTTACACAGGGCTGTCCTTGAAGATCACTTCAACTGCCCTTGAAGGGAACTGAGAAGCTTCATTTGGCCCCAAAAGCAGTGGCATATGCAGTTCTAGGTTTGCCAATCTTATACCTCTATTATATGACCTGTTGGCTGCCAGTTTTCTTCTGGGTGTAATTCAAGGTCCTGGTTGTCAACTTTAAATCCCTACAAGGCAGGAATCAGGATATTTGCAGGATCCTGTCTCCCTGACAATGTCTGTCCTTCCTACCATATCTGATAGGATAGGTACACTCCAGGTCCTTTGCCTGAAGTCTTGCCATCTAGTGGGAGCTCGGCAGAGTGCTTTTTTCTGGGGCTATTCCTACCTTATGGAACCTTCTCCTCACAAAAGATTCAGCAAACCCAAGTGCAGGGATGGAAAAAGAATATCTGGTGGTGAATTATCCTAAGGGGATTATTGGGGAGTCTGGTTTGTGTTTCATTTTATGGTTTAGTAGTTATTATTTTTATTATATATATATAATATATATACAGTGACGTGGGATAATACCCGAAGGAAGCTGAACAGCACACACACACACACACACACACACACACACACACACATATACTTACATGTGTGCTGTTTAGCTTCCTTCAGGTATTATCCCACGTCATTGTAGTTCTGTTAAAGTTGTAGCAACGTTTCAGCAGAATCTCATCTGCCATCCTCAGGCTTCTGTATAGAGTTAGTTCCTGGTTTCAAATTTGAGGCTGGTCCATTTTGATTGGCTAGGAGCCTGGGTCTGTGTTCATTGGACTTGGAGTTTGATTGATTGGTGTTTCTGGTTTCTTCTGTCTGTTTTGTGGCTTTGATTGGCTGGCAACACTCTGTTCTTGTGTTGGAGGCTTTCAGTGCAGCTTGGCTTCGTGTGAAAGGATGGCTATCATCTATAAGGAAGCTGGGTTTCATCTGGGTGCCTGGTTGGGGTGTGTTTGAGCTGGAGGTATCAGGGGGAGTCTGTTTGTGCCCAGGTGTTTGCCTGGCTTGTGGCGTGGAGATCTTTCTATTTGAGAGTGCAGGCTTCCAAATGATTGACAGTCTGGTGGAATCATCTCTTCTATTCATGCTTTCAAGTCTTTTTTCAATCTCTATGGCTTCTCTGATGATTCTGTGGCTGGGGTTTTCTATAGTGGCTAGGGTTTTGGTGCCATTGAAGTTGATGTTGTGACTTGTGGTTTTCATGTGTTGGACTAGTGAGAAGGTGTGTTCCAGCTTTTTTACTGCATTTTTGTGTTCATCTAGGAGGGTACTTATTCTTCTATTCTTCTGTCCAATGTATGTGGCCGGGCATGATGCACAGGGAACTTCGTATATGCCTTGGTTTTCCAGGTCAATTTTGTCTTTGGGGTTTTTAAGGATGGCTTACAAAATCAGTAAGATACTACACAGGCATCACATCAAGACTGCCTTCAAAACAGACAAAAAAATAGCAGCCATCCTGACACAATAATAGGCTAGCCTCAAATTTAAAACCAACGGCTGTGAAACCCTGACCCACATACAAATTCAATACAGAAGCCTGATGATGGCAGATGAGATTTTACTGTTATCACTACCCAGAATTTTGTTTAAGATGGGCAGCCATACAAATATTTCTTATAGAGGTAAATTCCACAGAAATGTAGAATTTCACAGAAATGTGTAGCATTCCACAGAAATGCTTACTTTCTTCTTCCATTGAAAAAAAACCATAATGTATCTGCAAGAATGAAGATTGTGTGCAGTTGGAGATGTTGCCTTTGCTGACTATAAGATTTGGATTTCTCTTCATATGTGGTATGTGCTTCTGTAGTTTGCTGGGGATACCAATTATCTTTTTTGGCTATAGCTGTTTTCTCTAAATATGGGATTACACCACTGCAGAGCCAATGTATGTAATATTGTTTTGAAAATAGATTTGTTTCACATACAAAACTTGTATGTGAATAACAAACCATACAAACTGCAAAAAACAACAACAAAACCCTCAACCCTTAGATCTTACTGTTGCACAGCAAACCCTGTAATTTCTGCTCTTCTTTATTTATCAGATTTCCAGAAATCCCTGAACCTCTTCCTGTGGAAGTAATGTGAGTTACTATATAAACCACAAAACTACTACTAATGTTATTTCCTGTTTAAAATTTAGAGCACCACAACAATTCTTCTGCATTTTTGTTGAAATGTAGAAATTTTTAGAGTGCTGTTTCCAACACAATTGTGTAACAGCAGAGTTCAAAACATTGGAAGAATATTTATGGTATTTTGTTTAATTTTTTTAAAATTTTCAATATATTTAAATATATATATTTATATTTTAGACTATGTATTATAGGACATATCCTCTGCAATAATGTATTTTATTTTTCAATAATGTATTCACATTTTCCTCTTATTTTAGCAATCCAAATGTGGAGATATAATTCAATTAATATTTTAGAAACAGCTATAATTGATGAAGACCCAGCTGTTGCAGTAGTTTAGGTACCAGGCTAAAACCAAGAGATGATGAGATCTAGTCTCACCTTTGGGCATCAAGCCAGGAGGGTGACTTTGGGTCAGTCACTGTCTCAGCCCTAGGAAGAAAGCAATGGCAAATCCCTTCTGATATCTTCCCAAGAAAACTGCAGGGACAATCCAGACATTTGCCAGCAGTCAACATTGATATGAAGACATGCACACAGTGATTGTTAAATAAATACATCCACCAAAAATCTTTATGTAAATCCTTCAAAACTGGTTAACTTAAAAGCAGGAATGTCTCTTGGATTCATAACCAATTAAACAACTGTGCCTTTAAGATGTGCCTTTAAATAGTACAAGCTTTAAGGCTCTAAAATAACTTCAAAAGAAGTCCTTTATCAAGTCCTATTTTGTTCAATGACAAAAACAAATTTTACAAAAGAAGTCCTTTATCAAGTCCTATTTTGTTCAATGACAAAAACAAATTTTACATTGGCTAAAATGAGTTTGTTCTATTGCATCCTGTCCTGTAGGATTGTTAACAGTTTCTTGAGGCATAGAAGAGACATGAAGCAGATGTGTTCCCAGAAAACTAATCCATTTCTTGTACCAAAGTTAGAGACGCATTTGTTTACGTTCTTATTTATTGGATGTATATATATATTTTACCATTTCTTTGCCTGTGGACTCAATAGGAGTCTCCCCACTCATTTTATTCCAACAGCAACAAACTTGTGAGATAGATTTATCTCAGGAAGTGATTGGCGCCAAATCATTCAGAGGACTCCATGACATTTGTGGAGATTTGAATATGGGTTTCCCCAAACATGGTCCAACAATTTAACCCAGTTAACCTTTAAAAGTCCTACTATGAATTATGAATCAACAAGCTGAAGCAGAATGAGAAACATAAAATAAATATCAAAGGCTTGAAAAAAGGTCGAAGAATCTGCTTAGATGTTATGGAAAAGCTAGACTTCATATTCAAGGAAGGTGAGGCCCTGGGTTTTGCAGCACAACCATCTTAGGGTTCTTATGAGCAACTACACAATTGTTGCCACATTTAGAGAAATTCTGAAATGCTGGGTTCACATAAGGAAACAAAAGATTATTACTTTGTTCTTTATTGACCCCTTTAAACTTGGATTAATATCTGTTTCTGCATTATCTTCCTAGGGAAATATTGCCACCACCACCAGTGGCAACTGAACCTCCAGCTCTAACTCTGCCTCTAGCTGAACCTCCAGCTCCACCTCCACCACCACCTCCAGCTCCTGCTCCAGCTCCAGCTCCTGCTCCCGCACCTGTTAAAAAGGGTAGTTCAAAGAAACTGTGAGTATCTGTAGAGTTATATGTGTGGGATAGTATTCTTTTACTTGAATACACCCATAGATTCACCCACCCAGAGTTTCATTCAGTTTATGAAAGAGCCGTGGTTGTGCAGTGGTTAGAATGTGGTATTGCAGGCTAACTCACTGCTCACTGCCAGGAGTTCAATCCTGATGTCTCAAGATTGACTAAACCTTCCATCCTTCCAGTGCCAGTAAAATGAGGACTCAGATTATTGGGGGCAATTTACAGACTCTTTAAACCACTTAGAAAGAACTGTAAAGCACTGTGAAATGGTATATAAGTCTTAGTGCTATTCCTATTGAATTTCTTAAACATATTTATATAAACTGATTGTTTTTCATAGCTGCTATACTAAGAGAAGCCACTCGAAATTCCTAGCCCTATCTACGGGCAAGCAAACTGGGACGGAGTGATATTAGATTTAATTTCCCCAGGAGAAAAAAAATCTCCAAAAGATTGAAGGTCATGGTAGCCATGTTCCAGAGGACAATTTATCTATAGCATTTTGCTCATTCATAGAGCTTTTAAGATGGGGTGAGTTTCAAAACCAGTTCTCTGCCCGGTTGCTGGGTGGGTGTGGCCTTCCCTGGACTCTAGAGGCTTTCCTTAAGCCTCCAGGAGAGAGGGGAAATGGCCTACCTGGGCTCTGAAAGCCTTCTGGAGGCCAGAAATGGGCATGTTTCCAGCTTTCTGGAGCCTTCCCAAGCCTCCACATAGGCCCTGCACTTACCTGACATCCAAAAAGGGTCTCATGGAGACTCCTGGGAGGGAGGGGTCGGCGGGGTCAGACAGGGATGGGATTTGCCAGTTCACTGAACCAGTCATTAAAAATGATAAAATTAGCTACTGGCTTGCCCAAACTGGTGTGAACCGGTATCAGCCCACCCCTGTTTTAAGATATGTGGATGTCATCTCCCAAAATTACCTAGCTAGCCATGGTTAATATTAACATCTAAAGTTCCTGAGGTTGAGAAAAACCACTCTAAAACTTCCTTGCATTTTAAGAAGCTTGAAAAGAAATGAGCCATTATTCTTCCCAGGATAATGTATCACTAGGAAGGATGTAATCTCAGTTGTAGCAGAGTTCTTCTGTTCTGTTAAAATATCTTTCTGTTCTTTGTCAGGTCTGAAAAAGAGACAACTACTACGGAAACCTCACCAACAACTGAGTGAGTAGTATAGTCTCTCAAGGATTGAACTTTTTTCAACCAAAATATTTCCTGGGAAGGATGCAATCTAGGTTGTAGCAGAGTTCTTTTTAACTTCTATTCTGTTGTTTGTCAGGTCTGAAAAACAGACAGGCACTAGTGAAACCAGTCCAAAAACTGAGTAAGTAATATAATTTGTCAAGGGCTCTTCTTCAACTTAGAACTTTTTTCCTCCAAGTTATTTCTAAGTAATGCATTTGTTTAAAATAATATCTAATTTATATTGTTACTATTACAGTTTCATCATTATTAAAATTAACAACTCTACACACCTAACAACTTTTGCATATATAAACTAAATATAAATATATTGCATGCAAAATGGTAATGCCCTAACACTTCCTGTACTGTAATAATATGAAACAATCTGGAACAATAAAGCATCCCATTTTTAGTAGCTGAACACATTTCAGATTCTAAGAGCATTCTGAATTAAAAATTCAAGTGGGGGGAGCAGAACTAGGAAGCAGAGGATGCCTCCTAGTTCTAGCACTCACTAACCTGGTTGAAACTAAAGGGCAAAAAGTAGCATTCTTTCCCGACTGCCCCACTCCTCAAAACCAAAGGAGAGTTTCTAGCAGAGTGCAGGAAAGTGCTCAAATCTGAGCAGCAGAGAGTGCCTCCTCTTCGGGAGGTTTAATTTATTTTGGTGTACATTAAGGAAGATTTATGAAATCTTCTTATTCTCTTTAGCTGTAAGTAAATGGAGTTAATGATGCTACAAAACTGATTTGTTTTCAGGGATGGAGAAGTGCTTTGCACAACGCTTTTGATGCTGGGCACAAAAGAGGATTGGTCTCTTCTGCCACAAATTCATTTACCTGCAAACTCTGATCCAACCTGACTGGGACTTAGATAAGAAGGCTTAAATATGGGTTTGACTGCCCTCTAGGCCCAAGAGATGAGACCACAATGTGAGATGAAAGATCACTTTCTTATTAATAAAATAAAATCCTCATGACTGAATTTGGAGAGAAAGAAAAGCAAGTCATAAGCAATAGTATTTGGAAGGAAAGGACCAAAATAGTAGTTCTGGTGCATGAGGAACTCAAAAAGCAAAAAGCAAGCTTACAAGTGATAACCGATGCAGAGAACTGCTGTAACATGGGTAGTTTTTGAGGCACCTAGAGTGGCCCATGTTACATCACTGCTCTGAGAGCTGCCCTGGTGGCTGGTTTGCTTCTGGGTGCAATTCAAAAAGTTGGTTATTACCCTTAAAGCCCTGCATGGCATAGGTCCAGGTTACTTGAGGAACAGCGGCTGCTGGGATCCAGGAGAAGGACCTTCTCTGCTATGGCTCCTGCCCTCTGGGACACCTTACCTTTGGGGTGAGATTGGCTCCCATCCTTCTGACCTTCGTTAAGGTCAGAGCTGAAGACCTGATTCTGCCAGATGGCTTGGGGCTCCAACAATAGCGTATCATACTGGAGGTGGCTGGTGAATTAAGAGGCAATCCCACATCTTTCCCACTCTACATCCTCCTCCATCCCTCCCCATCTTTTATCTTTTGTTTATCTTTTATTTATTAACTTTGTCTTTGATTATAACCACTGGTATCATCTCAGAAATATTTAACTTTTATCCTGTAAACCTCCTAGGGTTGCTTAGGAAGAAGATGGGTAGCAATTAAATCAAACAAAAATAAACAAATAAATAACTAGGCTAAACTGACCAGGTGAAAATAAAATATTCAACTGCTGCCAGAACAATACTTAAATTCGGCTTTTAATTTTTTAAAAAATCAGGGGTTCAGAAACAGAAGGAGAAGGAACTGAAGGTACTTCAAAGAAAACGTAAGTAGCTTCAGTGTGCAAGTCAGGAGTGTTTCTCTTTAAGAATTTTTGAATAGTTCAAAATTCATTTGACGATCCACATTTATAGGATATTTAATATGTAAAACATCTCACAATCTCATTTTATTTCATTATTCAACAGTACAAAGAAAAAGTTCTGGTAGAAAATAGGAAAAGGAAGGAGAAAAATAGAAAAGAGCAAAAACTTTTTACCTTTTCCAGTTCTGGAGTACTGAACACCTATTACAAAAGGGAGTAGATCTCCTTTCAGTGTATATTCATTGTATGTTTCTGTTGCATACATGTGAATATAATTTCCTATCATTTTTATGACTATGTGATGCTAACAGATTGGAAGCTTTTTCAATTTTGCTTTTGCATTTGTATTTATATTTATAATAGATCCTAGATTAACTCTTTGAATAATAGTCAGAAAACCTGCAGTAACTTATGGACAAACGACTCTTTTTAGAAATGGAATGCTTGGTAAATTAATAAAGCCCTCTCCTAGAGCATTATATAATTAAAATAGCATGAAATCTAAAATAAAACATTAAACAATAAAGCTACTATTCCTCTCTAAAAATGTAAAATATAAAGAAGGAATGGAGATTTTTTTTCCTAGAAGATTTTCTTTTGTGTGCCTCCTTTGCTAGAAGGGACATAGAAAGCAAAAATATGTTTGGCGGATATGAAAAATTAGCTTCAAGCTACAGTTGTTTTGGGCGATTTTCCTATGGTTGTCAGATCTCCTCAAAGAAAATATATGTCCTTTCAGAAAAATCTAGCCTAGCAACATTGCAATTCATAGAGAGAATATAAGAATTTTCATATGAATACCTGATGTTCCAGATTTTCTTAATAGAAAATTAAGTTTGGGGGATCATATTTTCCAATTTATGTTAAAATATATAATGATTTTTTCATTTTACCTTAGTTTAATAGAATCTGGAAATGCAGATTTAGAAATCAGTCACTTTCTGTCAAAGAAGCTAGTATCTTGCAACAGAATTAGCAACAGCAATAGTACTTGGACTTGTATACAACCCCACAATGCTTTATAGCACTCTCTAAGCTGTTTATAGTGTCAGAATATTGCCCCCAACAATATGGTGGCAATGCCAACCTTGGAAAGGGAAAAGGATGAGTCAACTGTATGCCAGTCAGGGTATAACTTTTGGCTGTGGGCAGAGTTAGCTTGTAATACTGTATATCAGTAATCAGCTGTACTAATCAGGTCAGAATGTACTATGAGGTGCAGGAGGAGGTTGAGTTGGCAAACTACAGAAAAAGATTCCAGGATTGTTGAGAAAGGGTAAGAAGTGAAAAACAAACAGAAACTTAAAGGATTCATTAAAATGTCTTAATAGGTAAGATAATATTGTGTTCTGCCTGTTACAATTCAGGTTTTGACACAAGAATATGCACCCTGAACCAATTCACAGATGAACCTCAGAGAATATAATGTGTTTTACTCCTAAGTATATTTACATTTGGATACCACAGTAAGAATCCTCCCAAACACTAGTTTACTAGGAATAAGCGGCATCCTGGTTTTTTGTTGTTATTGTTGTTGTTGCACCCATTGTGTTCCTCCTACTGAAATATTTTATTTAGTACAGATGCTTGTTTATAGGGACATATAAATAGTCATGCATTTCATGTATTTATTAAACAAATGTATATAATTGCCTACCTCACATGTAGGTAATTCCAGGTGGCTTATAACATCTATTTAACATTTATTAATTAATTCTATTCAAACCTAGGGATTCACTTCTTCCTTTCCCTATCCTTACCATGGATGGAAAATGATGCTTCCAGACCCAAAGTAGCTATTGTGGGAAGATTTTATGGGTGGTTACCAAGGCCTTTTCTCTTAGAGTGGTTGGCTATGAAAGTGTTTTTGAAATAAAAGCTCTAAAACACTTCTGAAATTTTTGCTCTTCTCAGAAAAATAATGGCACCTCAATATATGGATATTACTTTAGAAGCACCTGAGAATAAGGGTGCTGGATCTATTATAATGATAATAGCTGGATAAAAGTTGAGCAGACTTATTAGAAGAACACGTAGTTTTAGAACCACATTGTAATATCTTTTAATCTGTTTATATCTACAGAAGTTCAGAAGAGGGAGAGGAGGAAGAGGAGGAAGAGGAAGAAGATTAATCCTGTTTATCTAGAGCACTGCTTATCACTATATATTTTATTATTAAATACATTTTTCCATGCACCTTTTTATTGTTGTCCTTATCCCGAGGCTTAAAAACATTTCAGAGTAGCTATTCTTCCATCTGGAGTAACTGCAATTGGGTTGGGCTAAGGTTCTTATTACACATGGCCTTAGTGGCAACCAATTATAAAATCTATAGGTTTCTTGGTGCCAGAATGATGTTTTACAAATGTATAGAACATTCACATGACATTTGTGTAGCAGCAGGATTACCCTCATATGTATGTATTTATTTATTGCATCTCTATAAAATCTTCAATAATATTTTCAGGTTCCCAAGTGCAGAATACTGTATCAAGTTTTTACATCTTTAAGTAAAATTATGACTATAAACTGTAACACACACACACACACACTCACATAAATAGCAGGGAGCAAAATAAAACTCACAGTGTGACAAATAATTCACAACACTTACAATACAAATTGAAAATGTAACAGCTATTAAAAAGTCTGAGGAATAAAACAATATTCACTTGATGGCAAAATAACAAAATTAGCTTCTTGTAATGTTTTATAGAATTCTGCTGGAAGTCCATCTGGGCCTGGTGCCTTCCCATTATTTTGTTTCTTAAGTGTTTCAGTTAACTCCATCATGGTTATATTGCTTTCTAGCATTTTTTCAATCTCTTTAGGTATTTTAGGTAGATTAGCATTCTGTAAAAACTGTTTAACTCTTTCCTCTTCAATATTCTCTTGCTCATATAATTTCCCATAAAAGTCTCAAATAATTTCCTTCTTCTCTTGATTGCCGTGGCAAACTTGACCTTGATCATCTATTAACTGCGGTATTTTCCTTGATTCTTTTTCCTTTCTCAGTTTGTATGCTAACCATCTACCTGGTTTGTTTGCATCCTCAAAATAATTCTGTTTAGCACTTCTAATTTTCTGTGCTAATTCTTCTTTCTCTATTAAGCTAATTTTATGTTTAATTGTATCCAGTTTTAGCTTAATGTCTTTTTTCTGTGGTGTTTTCTGTAGTTCTTTTTCAAGTCTTTTATACTCATCTTCTAAAGCTTCCGTGGCTTGCCTTTTCCTAATGTTCCTTTTCCTTGTGTAGTCTATTATCAAGCCTCTAGCATAAGCCTTTATCGTGTGCCATATGTTCTGGATTGAAGTATCTTCTTTTTTATTTTCTCTAAAGAAAAAAGCCAATTCTTTCTCCATCTGCTGTATAAAATCCTTCTCCTCTAGAATAGTATTATTTAATGTCCATCTCGATCTTCTTTTTTGTCCTTTCCATTTAATTGTCACTGGATTGTGATCTGCCCAAATACTTGTTTCAATATTTATTTCTTGAATATTAGACATTAGTTCTGTTGAGGTCCAAATCATGTCTATTCTGGACCATGATAAATGTCTATTTGAGTAAAAAGTGTATTGTTTGGTTTTAACATTTCTTTCTCTCCATATATCTTTTAAGATTATTTCATCTATCATTTTAAAAAAGGATTTGGGGAGAGTCTTTCTATTTTGCTTTATGTTGTTGTTGCTATATAGTCCAGTTTATTGTCTACAATTCCATTGAAATCTCCCATCATAACTATATTGACATAATCCAGTTCAATTATTTTCATGTGTAATTTTTTATAAAATTCTTCTTGTTTATCATTCAGAGCATAAATTGCAATCAGTGTTTTCATATTATTGTCCATTATTTCCACCATTAATACTCTTCCATCTTCATCAGTATAAATCAATTTTGCTAAGATGGTCTCTTTAATACATAAAACAACTCCTCTTTTCTTACATTGAGTCAAAGAGGTAAATATTTTCCCTAATTTTGGTTGTATCAACAATTGTTCATATTGTTTTTTAATATGTACTTCTTGTAGACAAATTAAATCAAATTTTAGTTTCTCTAATTTGTGTAAAATTTTCCTTCTTTTAACAGCTGAATTAAGTCCATTTATATTCATTGTAATCAGTTTTTTCTCTTCCATGATTATGCTTTATAATTAGGTTTGGCAGCTCTCATAGATCTTGGTTCACGTTGTTCTTTAATCTCCACCAATCCACCTACTGCGCCTTCTTCTTTTTTAGTCTCCATTTGGTCATCTTAGAATTCAATTAGTGAAATCTCTTTTTCTTCCGCCTCCTCTCTCCTTCCAAAAAATTCTGCATAAAATAATTCTGCTTTCTCGACTGAGTCAATTCTATGTCTCTGTTCTTGCCATGTAAACATGAACCCTTCTGGGATTAGCCATCTAGAATTCACCTCTTTTTTCAATAGCATTTTAGTAAGAAATCGGTATTGTCTTCTCATCTCTCTCACTCTTCTGGGTATTTGCTTTAAAACCACAATCTCACTGCCTTTGTATTTCAATGTTTTCTCTCTTCTTCTTCTTCTCTCGTGTCGCTACACTTTTCCCAGCCACTGTAGAACACTGTTGGTGTAGGTTGGTGTAGCGTGGTAGAAGGATTTGCAGGTAAACAAATACCTGACAGGGGCCGCGACGTGAACGCTCCTTCTATGGCCCCCAATGTTTTCTCTCTTACCACTTGTAATATTTGTGTTTTAATGGCTTTTTTTTGTAAATCTGATATGAACTTTTCTTGGTAGGTTATTTCTCATCGCATATCTTGAAAAAACTCGGTATACCTCATCTACTCCATCCATCATCTTCTCTTCTGTTATTTCCAAAGCTTCAGCCAATATTTCTATCATTATCTCAGCTAGATTTTGTCCTTTTTCTTCCTCTATGTTTTGAAATCTGAGATAGAATTCTGATCTGTCCATCTCCCATTTCAGCATCCCACTTTTATCTTGTTCAACCACTGTTAATCTGCTATCAATATCTCCAATCTTCTTGTCTCTTTGTTTATCTTCTTCTTCAATTTTTTTGGAATCTCTCATCATACTTCACCATCATTTGTTGAATATTCTCCACCTTTTCATCAGTTTTCCCTGTTTTTGTTCAATATTCTCTGTTCTTTGCTCAATATTTTCTATGCTCTTTTCAGTGGTGTCTGATTTTATTTTAAGGTCTTGGATTCCTTGCATAATCATCTGTAGAGTCACTCTTTCTTGATCTTTGTCTTGCTTTAACATTGTCTGAATTTGACGTTGTCCTCCAGATGGTGGGGAGGCAGAAGTAGAAGTTGGGGAGCCAGAAGCTATAAACTTCCTACTCATTCTAAACAATTCAGGATCTTCAGGTTCTTCTAAATCCTAATCCAATTATGGAATAGCCAATTATGATCCAAAATGAAAAATAAGAATGGTAGAGAGAAAAACACAATAATAATAAAAAGAAAAGGAGAAAAAATTTCTTCAGGTTCTTCTTAATCTTAATCCAATCGATAATGAGGTAGAAAGAAAGGAGAAAAATAAAAAGGTTTAAAAAGAACAAAAAAAAATGAGAAAATAAAAATAATTCTTCAGGTTCTTCAACACCTTAATTCAATTGAGAATTCTCAAATAAAAAAAGTATAAAAGTGGACCAAAAGAATAGATCAAAAAACAAAAAACCTCAAAGAAGAAAGGGAAAAAAAAGAGAAAATTTTGAGGCTTTCCCTTTAAAATCTTAAGCCATGATGGAAATATTACAAAAATATAGGTTTTAAAAAGAAAAAATGAACAGTACAGCTGGTGGGGGTTTGTGTGAGACCCAACTTAAAAAAATTAAAAAGACACACTGCACTTTATTTAATTATCCAAGGCTCTTGTCATAACTCTCTCCAAGCTTCAAAGCCAAGTTTCATTTGTTGATAGAAATCCAGAAGAACACCTGCAATAACACTCTCCCATGCTCTTTCCTCTATCTTCTCATGTAGTAATGTGAATGCTTTTTCAATGTGATCCTTGAAAAAGAATTTCAAAGCTTTCTTTCTCAGCTTTCTCAGCTTCATCTAAAATATTTTCAAGCCTCTAGTTGGCAGTGTTACAAACTTTTTTTACTCTCACTCTCCCCCTCCTTTCCCAGACAAAATGTAATAAAAGTTAAAAAATAAAAAACAAATATATATATATAAATATCTAAAGGGAGCCTCTAACCTAAAATATTACAAAGTCAAAAAAGAAAAGAAAAAATAGATATGAATAGAGAAAAAAACAGTCCATTTAGCAAGTGCAAATCACAATAGAAGTCCAGCCATAAGAAAACAAGAAACAAAAAGCAAAGCCTTACTTTGACACTTCTGTTTAAAAGCCGCCACTTATTAAGTTCTGTCAAAACTTTTACAGATTCTTTTCTTCCCCTTAGGGTGTCCTTTAAGGTCTTAGAATAATAAAAGAAAAATTCTCACCAAACCGACACACTTTCTCTTTCAGTCTCTTCCGTTCAGAACTGTCCCAACTTCAGCAGCTTTGGTGGCTGCCTCTCTGCCACTGGCAAAAGGCTTCTCTTGGATCAACCAGGTACTTTGCAATATCCCTGGGATCTACAGTATGCGCCTTTCACTATCACCGTCTCTTTGGGATGGTTTAGGTCCATTTGGACTGTCCAGGGGCAAAGATATTGGCTGCAATCTCAGACCTTCAAGATTGCATGCAGTATCGTCGTGACACCAGCTCCTCCTCCCTTCCATTGCTAGAAGTCATGAATGAAGTTATGTTAAAGAAAAAGATACCTAAAACATGGTCAGAAGCCTATATTACACTTATTCCAAAAGAAGAGACTGATCCATTACAAATTAAGAATTATAGACCCATTTCTTTATTACATGCAGATTATAAAATTTTTGTTTCAATATTGGCAAAGAGACTCAAAAAATATTTAAATAATTTTATTCATCCTGACCAAAATGGATTTCTGCCAAAGATACAAATTAAAGATAATATGAGAGTAATATTGGACACTTTGGAATATTATGAGGCACACCCTGAAAAACAAATGGCTTTGATATTTTTAGATGCACAAAAGGCATTTGATAAGGTGAACTGGAGATTCATGTTATTATTATTGGAACAGATGGGCTTCGCCAGAAAATTTATTCAAGCAATACAAGCCATATGTAATAAGCAAATGGCAAAGATAATGATAGAGGGAGAATTAACAGACTCTATCAATATAAGAAAAGGTACAAGACAAGGTTGCCCACTTTGCTATTTATACTAACTTTGGAAGTGTTAAATAGAAACATTAGAGATGAAAAGAGTATAAAAGGAATAAAAATTAAAAAGGAAGAATTTAAATTGCAAGCTTTTGCGGATGACTTGGCCTTTATTTTAGAAGACCCTCTAGAAACAGCACCAAAACTATTGGAAAAGATAGAGGCATATGGCAAGGTGGCCAGCTTGAAAATAAACAAAGATAAGACAAAGATTTTGACAAAGAATATGCTACTAAGACAAAAAGAAGAATTGGCAGATGTGTTGAAAATTCAAGTCACAAATAAGGTTAAGTATTTAGGGATACATTTGACAGCAAGATGTAGTACACTAAAAGAGAACAACTACACTAAATTTAAACAACAGGTAGCACTAGATTTGACGATGTGGGAGAACCTACAATTGTCACTTATAGGGAGAATTTCAACAATCAAAATGAATATTTTACCCAGAATTCTATATTTGTTTCAAACAATACCAATTAGGCTTGGAAAGGACTATTTGAAGTTTTAAACAAAATTGTGTTGAAATATATATGGCAAGGTAAGAAAGCGAGAATAAAGTTAAAACTTTTACAAGATGCTAGAATTAGAGGAGGATTTGGTCTGCCTAATTGGGAGTTCTATTACCAAGCTACAAACTTGACATGGGCTAAGGAATGGATAACATTAAGAAATAACTAGATTGTTGGCATTAGAAGGACATGATTTGTTGTTGGGGTGGCATGCCTTTTTATTGTATAAGGGAACTAAAATACAGGGTTATTTTAGAAGACATTATATACGGGAGTCTCTGTGGTTAAATTGGGAGAAGATTAAAGGACAATGTTATTTGAAAATTCCAGTCTGGTTATCGACTATTGAAGCATTTTCTTATCCTATAACATATAAGAAGGAACAAACAGTTAGATATGAGGAAATTTTGAATGAAAAGGGTGAACTTAAATCAATGCAAAAACTAGAGGAACAAGGTATAAAGATGAATTGGTTTTCTTATGCGCAAATACATTCAAGGTATGAAAAAGAGTTTAAAACAGAAGGTTTCTATAATAAATTAACTGATTTAGATAAGATTTTGACAAGTACTGATGAAAAGGTGATTAAAAAACTGTATGATATTTATTAGAAATTTAACTAGAAGAAGAACAAGTTAAAGAAACTATGATTGCTTAGGGGAAGAATTTTGGATATGGGATTGATCTAGAGAAATGGCAAAAATTGTAGTCTCAAAATTATAAAATGACAATGTCAACAGCATTTAAAGAAAATTTGTATAAGATGTTTTACAGGTGGCATTTTCCCCCAGAAGAATAACAAGAATGTTCAAGAATAAATCTGAAAGATGTTGGAAATGTCATCAGATACCTGGCTCATATTACCATATGTGGTGGACTTGTGTGGATGCAAAAAAATATTGGACTAAAATCCACACGTAGTTGGAAAAAATGACTTAAAAGCATATAGATTTAAAACCAGATATTTTTATTGGGAATTCTACCAGATACATACAGCAAAGTTTTAAAATATTTGATTGTAAATGTATTAACAGCAGCTAGGATTGTATTTGCTAAAAATTGGAAAAATGAGAAAATACCATTGCAGGAGGAAATTATCCAGAAAATACTGGAATGTGCTGAAATGAGTAGATTGACATTTGAAATTAGAGAACAAGAGGATAAACAATTTTACAAAATTTGGAACCTTTTCTATCAATGGCTAGATAACAAAATATAATAATGGAATATGTACAATTTTAGAAAATAATATATAAAGGTGTATTTCTTTTCTTTTTTATTATTATATATATATAATGTTTTTAGGATAGATGTGGGAGGACTATATGAATTGTTATAAAATAAACTAAGGATAGGTATCTTGCAAAATATGAATGAACAAAATTATAGTCAAATGATTGATTAATAATAATACTAGGATATTCAATTTTTGATTGATAATATGAGTTATTATGTAATGTAACTGTAATTGAGACTATGAAATCGAAGCACAAAAAATTTGTAAACCAACCGACACACTGCTTGTATATTTATGGAAGAAAGTTGGATGTTTTTATGTTTTGTTTGTTTTTTGTTTGTTTTTAAAAATCATTAAAACTTAACCAAAACAACAACAACAACAAAATTAGCTGTATAAGACTGCTCTCCTTTGCAGGGAAAACATTCTGTTTTCCTCACTTCTCTTGTCAGGAGCAAAAAAATAAAATAAAACAACCTTGAAAAAGCTTTCATGGTTCAAACTAAGAGAGATGAATGTGATCTTGGTCCCAAGTCAAAAGAGCACTAGATGTTGAGTCCAGAAACATCCTGTGCTGCTAATAAATCATTGGAGTAGCATGGAAAATTTCTCAGTCTCCAAAAACCTTGCAGCATTATTTGGCCTACTGAAATTTCAGGACCATTTGAAAATAATGCACTGAGGAAGATGGCCACAACAGGATGAAGGGTAGACAGGTTGTCATCTGCAGGAAAAGTGACACTAGCTTATCAGCCAAAAATGATGAATAATGTTTATTTCTTGTCAGAGAGACTGCTCAAATTTTAAGGGGCAACATTGGATCAGGAAGCTCTCTGATACCCCTTCAGAACTGGATGAATACTTTGAACACATATGCACACCAGTATTCAAGTTAACTATGGTTAGTTTCAAATTTCCTAATCATTTTATTATATCAATTACAACATCATTCTTTATATTAGTTGAGAGAAAAAATTAACTCAAAGTTGCTTGCCCTTTGTGGTATTTCTGGACCTCTCTTATCCAGAGATTGATTGAAATATTAAAGTTAGCATGGAAAAAAAAGGGAATCCTTAATGGGACTCTGCTACTACTGTTGAATATTCAGTAAAGAGTGGAGTCTGATATAAGTTTCCACTCATTGGTGAATTTCAATGGCAGGAAATTAAAGGACCATCAATGGCTGAAATGCTGGATAGCTCCTGGCTTAAAAGCAGGGAACAGGCAGTGGCTCTTCCTCTTGTTTTCCGAATCTTCAATAAACAGTTTTTGCCTCTCTGAGCATCCTGTCTCTTCCATCAACCTCCTTTCAGGTGGGATTCAAAAATCTCAGCAACCAGTTTGCTGCCCAGTTGCTGGATGGGCATGGCCTACCAGAACTTCCAAAAGCGCCATTTTTGCCTTCCCAAGGGTCCAGAGACTTCCCTTGGGCCTCTGGAAGGGCAAAAATGGCCTCCCCTGGGCTCTGGAGGCCTTTCAAAAGCCAAAAACAGGCCCATTTCTGGACTTTCAGAAGTCCCATTTTTCTCCTTCCCAGAGCCTCCGTGTGAACCCTGCACTTACCTGCATCAAAAATGGGTTGTGTGAAGACTCCTGGAGGGGCAAGGTGGGTGGGCAGGGACAACCAGTTGGTTCAAATACTGATTGGGTGAAAATTTAACATCCGGTTCACCTGAACTGATTTGAACCAGTAGAACCCCACCCCTGCCCCCTGTCTAACACTGGCAACAAAGGTAGGATAGTTGGAAGCAGGGCAGAGACCTCCTTAGAGTGTCGGGTGTGGGGGAAATCATCCCAGGTCAGCATGTAAGTTTAAAGGCACCATTTGCCAGCATTGCAAATGCAGGGGACACATAGCTGAGGCTTGTAGAGTGACCCAGCCAATCTATCATTGTCAGAGACCATCTTTATCCCCACACAACCTCTTGGTCCACAGATGGGGTTCTGGAAGGCACCATTTTCAAAATACAAGTGGAGAGAAGACTGACCCACAGAAGCTAGGGAGACCATCATACAATAGTGGGGCATTCCAACATTTACAAATCAAAGAAATTCCATATCATTGTGCTAATTGAAGGAAGCGCATACAACATGGAAGTGGACACGGGATCATATATATCCATGATGTCCTGGTCAACCATCAGAAAGATGGCCCAAGGTATCACCAGACAACAGCTGAAGATGCAAAAGACACACTTAAAAGACTACCAAGAAAACTGCATCCCAATGATAGGGAGAGGTTTATTCCAAATCCAATTTAAGGAATTTACAGAGTTACTATCACTGATCATAACAGACAGGGGATCTATCCAGCCTACTTGGTATAGAATGGTTCAACACCCTGGGATTAGGAACGATTGGCATCAATACCACCCAAGAAGACAAGAAGCTGCAAACAGAATTCAGAGACGTTTTCGAAGGAAGCCTAGGCAAGTACATGGGGGACCCCTATCTGTTTCAATCTAGACCACCAAGTTGCCCTGTCAGATTAAAGCCACAAAGGGTTTCTTTTGCTCTGTGGCCTAAAATTGATGAGCAATTAGATAAGCCCAGGGAATTTTGGAGCCAGTCGACCATGCTAGGTGGGAAACACCTATTATTACACCAATCAAGCCAGATGGCTCTACCTACATCTACACAGATTATAAATGTACATTAAATAAGGCATTGCAACAGAGCACCTATGCCATGCAAGTAATGCAACATCTTTTGCATTCTTTGAGGAAAGGCAAAATTTTTGTAAAACTTGATTCAGCAAGTCTTTAGCACAAGCCTATCAGCATCTGCCAGTGGATGAAGCCACATCAGAGGCACAAACAATTGTGGTCCAAAGGAGTGAGTTTAAATGCCATGGATTGCAGTTCAGAGTGATTGTGGCACTTGGACTATTCCAGTTTAATAGAATGTCTACTACATGGCATTCCAGGGATGGTGCCTTACTTTGATGATGTCTTCTTATCCGCAAGCAACAAACGACAGCTAATTCATTGGCTAGGGATAGTCCTGCATCACTTTCAGGAAGTTGTGTTAAAATTAAAAAAGAAAGATAGCAGGTAGCAGTACCCCAAGTTGAATTTTGGGATTTTTAATTGATGGGTCAGGTATTCACCCAACCAATAGCAAAATTAAAGCCATTAAGGAAACCCCCAAACTCCCTACACTGTCACTTATCTGAGGATCCAGGAATCCAATGGAGAACCTTGGATGAATCCGTCCCAGTGGAACCAGCCACATCTCAGGGAAACTTCGAGATACTTCCATGGGCTACTCCAGAGAGGCAGAAAACCTGTCTGTCCAGGTCACCACCACTGAAACAAATGAACTGCATAGGTCAGGTGCACCCACTGAAGCCACACTTACCTGCGTGATTACATTCACTACACTCAAAATGATTGGCTAATGCCCATCCAAGAGGGGAGGAGTAAGGAGTGGAATTTGATGTAAGACTCCACTCACTGGTGAATTTCAACAGCAGGAAATTAAAGGAACATCAATGGCTGAAACACCAGACAGTTCCCAATTTAAAGCAGGGAACTGGTGGTGGCTCTTCCTCTTGTTTTCTGGATCTTTAATAAATGGTTGTTTTCACCTCTCTGAGCATCCTGCTTCTACCATCGACCCCTTATCTAATAACTACCACTGTTTGAAACTAGCCTTTCAAATGTAAATGTAACTAGTTCAAGCCTCACCTCCAGTATACAATTTGTATAGCCTATCCACAATAACAGAAAGGTCAAGGGCATCAAAAACTCCAATGAAATCCTAATGGAACCTTATTTGTTCCTGAGGTGCTTGCTGTTCTTCTTTTAAAAATAGAGCTATTGATCTAAAGTTACATGGTAATACACAGTGTCTATCTTGCTATCTGGGTTTATAGTATGATAAAAAAACCCTATAGTTCAACAAACATTCTTGCATCTGGAGAAAAGTTGGAAAGACCATTGTATTTGCATTTCCTTGTATTTATAGCAGAAGCCACAAAGTAAAGCCATCTTGTTATTTTTACACTCTTAAGTGGTAGACAATGAAAATGAAGATGACTGAAAAATTATCAACTACACTTATAATTAATAAAGCATATTAAAAAGGAAGGGGGAAAGGCAATATTTACATAGTAAAGGTTTTGGGAATTTGGTGAGCTATTCAGTAAGTGTCTAAAAACCATGTCTGCAGATATCTGAGAGATATCAGGAGAGAGTCCATTCCAGAAATGGAAAGTTGCAGACCAAAAATCCTAGTAATCTGATTTGGTGGCAACTGTTGGGAAAGCTTGGCAAATCCTTGTCTGAGTGCCTGGGGTTATTTCTATTGGGTAACACAACCTTTTCAAGGGGACAGCAGAACCAGGAAAGTCTAGTTTTAAGAGATGGAACCTCAAGACAATAAGTCTAATTGAAGATGAAAGTTTGAAGTTTGGCACCTTTGAATCAGTGTTGATTCTGGAGACTGGAGACTGCCTGGAGAAGTCCCTGCACTTTTCTTGGAAAGATTTGTGAAATGAGTTTGGGGCTTTGACAGGATTTAAAACAAACAAATCAGAAAACAACAATTAAAAATATGTCTTCTCAGGGTAGTGATATATTGACCATAAAGTCGGTTTTAGAGTTGAGGAAAAGGTGAAATACTTAGGGGTTATGTTGACAAATACAAACATAAAACAATTTCAAAATAATTATGTCCCTCTTTGGAAAGATATTAAGTCGGACATGCAAAGATGGGAGAAACTGCACCTATCACTACTGGGTACAATCTCTGTAATTAAGATGAATATTTTACCAAAGATGTTATTTTTTTTAATTCCAGAGGTTATCAATACTTGCAAATGATAATCCATTTAAACAATGGATTGGATAGGATATTTCTAAGTTTAAATGACAAGGGAAAAAACTAAGAATTAGATTTAAGCTACTGCAAGATGCTAAGGAAACAGTCAGTCTAGCAGACTTGAAACTGTACTGATGCATGCTCTTGCCTTGGTTAAAAAAATGGATGAACCTCCAGAAGAAGAGGTTACTTGAACTAAAGGGCCATGAATTAAGATTTAGATGGGATATTTGAACAAGATATTCTTCTTATTTAACTGGGTTGCTAGAAACCAATAGTCCTTCCACTCAGGGATGGGATTCAAATTTTTTAACAACCGGTTCTGTGGGCATGGATTAGTTGGTGGACGTGGCTTGGTGGTCATTTTATTGGCTAGGCATGGCCAACTCAATATCACTCACATTGAGGCATGAATCTCCTCACCTGGCCTCTCATGATTGTGGGGATGCTGCAACAGTCATAAGTGTGAAAAATGGTTATAAGTCACTTTTTTCAGTGCCATTGTAACTTTGAATGGTCACCCCACACAAGCAAAGTACCAGCAAAGAAGGGGAAAAAACTCCAGAGAAGTTCCCGAGACAGGAAGTCTAGTCCTGCCAAGAATGTAATAAGGGTTAGCAGAGAGGCAGTTTCTATTAGCAACACCAGAATGTTTCCTTCCTGCCTTCCTTACAGGATTAGGCCAGTAATTTCTTCTAACAACCTGTTCTCCAAACTGCTTTGAATGTTAACAACCAGTTCTGGCGAATAGGTACTCACTGGTAGAATCCACCCTTGCTTCCACTGCTCGCATACTCTTCTAGGGATTTGCTTCAGTACAATTATTTCTTTCTTTTTGTATGTCATCGGTTTCTCTCTTGTGATTTTATATATAATATCCCTGACTTTTCTGTGTGCAAATCTTATATGCACTTCTGTGGGGAGTTTGTGGCATCTTGCATAGCTTGTGTATACTCTATAAACATCATATATATTCATTTATAATTTCTTGCCTGTCCTTCTGGAGGGCCTCTGCAATCAATTCTGCCATCAGTTTCTGCAGGTTCTCTTCCTTTGTCTCTGTTATATTCTGGAATCTTAGAAAGAATGAGGCCCAATCCATTTTGAAATGAATGAGAGATTCTTCCAATTCTTTGTTTTGTCCTGTCATCTTTTGAGCCACCATTTCTAATTTTTTCTCAGTTTGTTCCATTCTATTTTCAATTGTTTTTATTCTTTCCTCATTTTTCTGGATCACTGCTTGAATTGAGACTATCCTGTCATCCAATTTATATATTTGTGATTTCATCTCTCCCATTTCAGATTTTATTTCGCTATGATTTTTTGATATGTTTTCTTGCAGGAATCATTGTTTCCTGTATCATCAATAATGTAGATTGTATCTTCTGCATATTGGGAGTGGTATTCGTATTTTCAATGGAGAACATTCCTTTCAATTGATTTTGGGCTTTATGGAAGAACCCTTCTATTCTACCACGTCCTACACTAGTCAATAGTATGGCATCAGCAATAGAATCCTTCAAGTTTTGCAGTTATATAATCTCCCAGGACTTGAAATGGATATAAAGTATTAGAACCATCATTAAAAAGCCACAACAAATAATGTTCTTCCTCTGCCAACTCAAGAAGTTCAAACTATCCCAAGAATTGTTGATATAGTTCTGTAGAGGAATTACAGAGTCTGTCATTTGTACTTCTAGAATGTCCAGTTTGGTACAGCAACCAGACCAGACATGTAGAGTCTCCAGTGAATAGTTAGGACTGAAGAATGAAGAATTGCAACCAGCCTATATAGACTATATTTTGCACAGGTCAGAAGGAAGGCTGAGAAAATACCTACAGACTCCTCACATCCTGGACATAAACTGTTTCAACCCCTCCTCGTGGGCTGGCACTATAGATCATTGCATGTCAAAACAACTAGGCACAGGGACAGTTTTTTCCCTTGTGCAAACATTCTGCTGAACACCTAATTCTCAGAGTGCTATCTAATGTCTATGTACACTTACATAATTAGTATGGTTGTAATATTATACTATTACATTGTATTACCCCCCCCCCCTTTATTGGTATTAAAATTATGACTGATTATTGCTGTTTTGCAGAGCTTCTGCCTCAGAGACAAATTCCTTGTATGTCTAATCACACTTGGCTAAATAAACTCAGCTCTCTTCTCCTCTCCCCTTCCCTTTTCTTCACTGAAACAGAAAGGCAGACACGCTGCTTCAGTACTGCAGGTAATAGGTGCATTTGATGACAGATCATGAATGTACCTAACCATGAAGTTTAGTAGTCGTCACTATCTTTTGCAGAATTTGTTGTGCACATTTCAGAGTATTTTGGAATTCATACTATACGCTGTATGAAATAGAATTTTTTTGTATTTGATGGATCTGAAAAAAGGAAGAGGCAAAAGGTGTTACTATTCAATCTTGAAGCTGCAATTCTCAATCTCAGAGTGGGAGACAAGCAGCTATGAAATTGATGTCTAGAGGTCTAGTTCACTCTAAGCCAGGTGTTGCATGGGCTCTTTCATCCCTTTGTGGTGGCTTCCTGTTGAGTGATCCCACCACTGGCTGGCCCCACTCCTCGCCCTCCCCACTCAGTCACCCATTGCCTGGCCTGAGAAGGTAAGATTGGGGGGATGGAGACTCCATATTCCAAAACAGGAGCAAGCACCCCTGTACTTGCCTCATTTCTTGCTAGGTCTCACGGGTGCTTCTTCTCATGGGTGGTTCTTGTTGGTATTGTGCATACCAACAAGAATCAGAAGAAGCCCCTGTCAAGCCCAACAAAAAATGAGATGCCAGAGAATCAGAGAGAGAGGGAGGGAGGGAGAGAAGAAGAAGAAGGAAGGAAGGAAGGAAGGAAGGAAGGAAGGAAGGAAGGAAGGAAGAAGAAAGAAGAAGGAGGGAGGGAGGGAAGAAAGAAAAGGGAGAGGAAGCTAGAGAGACAGTGCACAGGATCATATTCTGGGATGCAAAGGAGTCTTTGAGGGCTGAGAGGCATGGATTTCCTTCACCTTCTGTGTTCCACCCCAAGTTGAAGTGAACCAAATGGGCTAGGGTTTCCCTCCCTGCTAAATGGCCCTGCCAAACCTGCTTGCAAACTCCAGCGAGGTGGCTTCAAATGTTCAGCTCGCGCATCCCTCCCGGCTCCATCCCATCTGCCACAGTGCCTGCCTCCACCTGGATGGCTGATTCAGATGGCGTGTTGCCTTCCTTCCTCCCAGAACAGTGGGGCACTCACTGCTAGCTTCTGCCCACTTCTCGCCACTGTGGTTCGGGCCCCCCTCCACTTGGGAGACACTGTGCTGCTGCCCCACCAGCTGGCAGGGAAAGCAGCACTTACTGGTTTCCCCATTGAGTTTCATTTTGGTCGCACCATGGAGCTGGTGAGATCCCTACCCACATCTCCCACCAAGCCCCACCCACCAGGTGGGGGAAGGAATTGGTAGAAGATTCTTGGGGAAAGAAAATGAAATGGCATTGAAAGAACACAATCAGAGAAAGAGGAAAATTATAGGAAAGTGTGGGAAAGAAGGTTAAAAGGTATACTAGGTGGTAAGAAAGAAACATTGCTGGGGTCAAGATTGTTTTTCCCTCTGTCCTGAGATACAGGGAAATTTTAATGGGGAAAAAAGATCACAATCGGGATCGTGCCCTGTTAGTTTACTTAGTATGGTGCCAGGCAGTTGGCATTTACTCTTGGTGACAGGAGAGACAAATATTAGTTGCCTTGATTTGTCCCGATGACAACCGGCAGCTTTTTTAGAGATGTACCATACCAGGAATCTGATCCTTGCCTTGCCTGCCTTCGCTTTAGTCCCACTTTGCTAAGTGTAATCAGTTTTTCTTATCTGTCATTCTCTCAACCTTCTTTAATTCTCCAAATTTAGTTTTTACAATACTTCATGTATTAGTTATTGATTTTTATGATGGCTCTTCTTTTTCCACAAAGGTAGATTCGGGGGAGGGGGGCATGTGTATCAACAACAGACATGGCAAATGTGTAAGCATGTGATAATTTAATCTTCCTAAAACCACCAGCAATCATTTACTTGTTAGGACATTTGATAGAACCATCTAACCCCACCATTGGCTGGTCCCACCCCCCCACCCCCACCCCCAAGGAGTACCAGACACTCCTTATCTCACCTCAGGGCCATCAAAAGGATTATTAAGTGCTGGAACAAGGCTAATTTGGGGCCCCTCACCTACACATTAGCTTAACACAACCATGAGGATCTCCCCTTCCCCTCCCCTCCCTCATCACCCTGTGAGAAGCTCATTAAAAAAGGGGAGGTGCCAGATTGGAAAGCAGGGAGGATGAGGATGAAGTATGGAGAAGCGGTGTTGGAATCTGCACAGTCCACAAGTAGATTTTTTTCTGACTTGGAGAAGAATGATTCACTCTAGGCTGTATGAATGAAAGAAAAGTGACACTTCCCTCGCCCGCTCCCTCTCCTCTTCCAGTTTATGCTCCTGTATTTTAAAGCCATCTCTTGTCAGTTACCCTTTGGCACGACTGGTGTGCACAGATTCTCTGACTAAGTGGCACCTCCTTCCTTTTGGCATGAAGGATTTCGACAGGGTGAGAAGTGGAAGTTCATTCTTCAAGAACTGGGGAAAAGGGGAGAAGAGGGGTGGGGAGGGAGCAATCATTGCTGCTGCTGCTGCATGGGAAGGACATGCTTTCCTTCCTTGCCATTGAAGGGGAATTTTTTTTTTTTTTTTTTTTACAAAAACAAATTTTTAAAAAAAAAAAAAGGGGGGGGGGGGGTGTAAATTGGGACATGCGGGGGGGGGGGGGGGGGGGGGGGGGGGATGGTGGGGGCAAATAACTCCAAAGCTGGATCCAATCAATTCATTGGAGGGCAAACAGCAAGGAAGGAAAGTGTGTCCTTCCAGCGCAGCAGCAGCAGCAGCAATGATCACCCTCTGCTTGATCTTCCTTGCTGAGTTAATTTGATCCAGCTTTGGAGTGTTTTGTTGTGAGCCACATGCACCACACCACTCCCACCCCTGCCCAAAGCACGTCCAATTCTAACTTAACTATCTCAATTCCCATTACTATATACTGTCTGGACAGCACAGACCTGGCAATTCTATGATGTCAAGAATCATGGTAAAATGATGTCATAACCAAGTAGAACTCTGTGGTGGCCTTCTCCTGCAGCCTCTATGTAGAATGACATGTAGATATGGTTGCTTGGTAACAGGATAATTATTTGCTTGATAAGTTCCACTGTTGGCTGTCGTATTCTAAGCCTTCTTCACCGGAGTCAAATGTGAAGCATGGGATATATTGCTGTCTCTGCTACCTACTTTGTATTCCTTTGGATTCTACTAGTGCTTCTTAAGAGGTCAAACACAGCCATGGAGCTGTGTCCCAATCTATGCCGTTGTACCTTAGAAATCCTTAACTGTAGCAGGACTACCAACTCTCCTTGCCTCTACCATGTACCTAATCCAACTGATCATGAATATAAGTTTGTCATGCTGTGAGTATTTAGGGCATAGCAGCAACTCCATTCTCTCAAATTTAGGAGGAAAAGGCCACTTTTGAAGAGCCTTGGTGGTGCAGTAGTTAGAGTGCAATACTGCAAGCTTCTTCTGCTGCAGCCAGCTGCCTACAATTTGGCAATTCAAATCCCACCAGGCTCAAGGTTGACTCATCCTTCCATCCTTCTGAGGTATGGAAGAGGTATGAGGTAGGTAAAATGAGGACCCAGATTGTTGGGGGCAATATGCTGACTCTGTAAACTGCTTAGAGAGGGCTCTAAAGCAAAGCGAAGCTGTATATAAGTGCTGTTGCTGCTATTGCTATTAAAGGGAAGATTTTTTGGTAACAAGTGAGAGGAAGATAGGGCATTCCAAAATAGAATAAGCATAAAGGTGGAAAGTTGTATGTCTCCTGAAAAGTATAGGGCTTATTTATAATGCTTTTGAGCATTATAACATTGAGACTCCTTTTGATTTGGCAGCCAGTTTAATGAAAAAACTATGGCTTAGGATTTGACTGTTGTGAAATCAGATGAGCATTTTTTTTTTCATGTTTCAATTTGGATTTTGTGCATGTACCATGTTTCTCCAAAAATTCAACCTCCGCCTGATCTGAAGTCACTATTTATTCTGCACACTACAGGCAGATGGGCATAAAACAGACCTTTGAATTAATTAACATATTCAAAGATTAAATATCAGATCAAGAAAGAAGCTTATTAGAAAAGCCGAAGACAGTTTTTTTTTAAAAAAAGTACTGATTATTAAATAACAAAAACAAAAAAAAATAATTATCAAATTGCAAGAAACATATGTACATATATTTATATAGAAATCATCCACGTAGACTCAGTAGGTGATATCAATACATATTAGAGAGAGGTGACAAAATAATAAAACTAGAACTTCATCTATTTTTATTACATAAAAAAATCAATGTAGTATAAAGTTTATTAGTCTGGCCTAGAAATCACAAATTTCTGAGATATAGGCTCCCATGAAG
Source organism: Laticauda colubrina (assembly GCA_015471245.1). Classification (NCBI taxonomy): domain Eukaryota; kingdom Metazoa; phylum Chordata; class Lepidosauria; order Squamata; family Elapidae; genus Laticauda; species Laticauda colubrina. The sequence continues at coordinate 7,310,916 of BLBF01000044.1, forward strand.
GCATGAAAGCCAACAGTCTTCCAATTTTTATTGATGTATCTAGAAATTGGGAAAATATGTGTGGTGATAAAGAAGATGAAGTCATAGTTCCAATATAATTTGCTGTATTTTGATAAGGATATAGATAAACAGCAAGCACTGTGTGTATATGAACTTAAAAGAATCTTTATGTTCACAGATTTCAGTTTAGTTTAATGCTTGTCTCAATTTTTAACAGAAATTGTCAAGGCACCTCTTTCCACCAATATAGAGCCAAGTCAAGAAATACTATAGCATCAGTTTCTTCCTAATATTTCATTTTATAGTCTACTTCGAGGCAACTTGTGACTTTCCAGAGGTGACTGTAACTGTCAGCATCTCTCACTGTTGTATGTGAAACTTAGAGCTGCTACAAATTCTCTATTTTTGTGAATACCAAAGATGAGAATGTGGGCAAGGGGAAATACACCTGAAGCTCCTTCCCTGCTTTTCTTTAAACATCTGTGGCTGGGCTTGAGAAAATTCTGTGGTGGATTGAGTTGTCTCTCGAGATATCTCCATTTAGTGTATCAGATTAATGTGATATTTACTTACACCCTATTTAATGCATTAGAGATAAAATGTGATGTTTATTTCAAGATATTCTCACCTGGCAGTATTCATTTGAATTATATTCTCCTATATTTATTTTTCCCCTCCAGGGATTTCACTGAAAATGCAATTTCTTCCATTGACAAATGGGTGTGGTGGCCCTATCCTTTTACTCAGTACTTGTGAGTATACTCTCATGTTCATCTTATGTAACTTATGTAGAAGAAATATGTATTCCCATCCACTTCTTTACTGTGTCCTGGGCTCATCCTTGAGGTAACTGGATGTGAAGGAAGAATGCTCCCTGCCCACTAGACCCTTGATGATCATGCATCACAAGTGTCTCACTACTACAAGTGGACTAGTGAAACAGTTAGCATGGTTTATATCTTCAATCACAGTGAAAAGCTATGATTTTGTCAGTATGTTGTTCTAATTTTTCCCCATCTCTTTAGGATTCTCAAGAACAATAGCTTGAGCAGGCTGGACATTACATCACTAGAGGGCTTGTTTATACTCATAAACCTGTAAGTTTCTGTTTCTAGCAGTGCCTTACTTGTTATCTTCCAAGGGGCTGTCCCACTTTTAAAATGTGTGAAATTCCTAATGATCAAATTTCTGACATCTAGAGGCATACTGGAGTTTTTGAATATTAGATAAGTTTGCAATAAAGCCCAAACCCTAATTCTGGATTTAACCAATTTGCTGTGTATTACTGAGAGTTGGCTGAGCATAAAGAAGGAATGTAATACCAAGGCTGTTAGCAGAACTGCTGTTTTGGGAGGAAGTTATGAATAGGTGTTGCCCGTTAGATAGCTGAATATGAGTCCCTATTTGTTAGGTTACTTAGAGATTAGATCAATGAAGCAATATATTTAGTAAAGGGTCGTTTCAAACCTATACCAGTTGAGAAAATATATTCTCTCGATGGCATTGTCCTCAATGGCATTATAAGATCAGGAGAGATGTAGTAGCAGATGCCAGAGAACTAAGCTAACTAAGCAAGAGAATGATCTTCAACATCATCTGAACAGATATGTGCCCCTAGCCAGCTGACTCAGATCTAGAAATAGCTTTATGGCAAGAACAAATATTCTTGAGAGTATACAAGAACAAAATCAAATTAAAAGATGGAAGAAGGAAACCATCAAGCAAGGAATAATTTTAAAGGAAGATATAGCTGAAGGATCTGATCTCCCTTATACTATTTGAGGTCCCCAAATGGGCTGAGAGTTGCCTAAATGTAAAACCAATACACTCAAGTAGAAGCTCTTAGCAGATAACAACATGCTATGTAAATTTGGAGTGACCAGAACCTGGGTCATCTGCTGGTATGTTGTCTACTTACTACTAGAAGCATGTACCAATAATGACTTATGTTTGGAACAACAACATAAGCAACAACATAAACAACAACAGCAAAGCGAAGAAGTTGGCTTCATTCTGGCAGTTTAAAGTTTGATCTAGATGATGGAGGAGGAGGAGGAGGAGGAGGAGGAGGAGGAGGAGGAGGAGGGGAGGAGGAGAGATTGCTAGTACCAAACTCACTACATATAGGAAACTCCTTGCCCTGCTACTTGATGCCATATGTAGCCTGGCAATGGAGTTCCCCAATTTTATGATTTTGGGGGGGACTTCATCCTGTCATCCATGGATCAGAGGTCTCCTGGGAATTCATAGTTGCCATACAACAATGCACCTGACTCTTTATTACTAAATCAAACCACAGGAGAAGCACATGATGGACATGGTCTTTGTTTCAGGATAATAGAAACATTAGCTGCCATTGGACACAGTACCATCAATCCCTTGTCATGGACAGATCACTTTCTGTTAATCCTAAATTTACTGCAATACATACTTTCTGCAGGAATGTTAGACTTATTTAAAAAGTCCACTCCTGGTGCATAATGGTCCCACTTGAGTTTCAGATGGAAGGGGATTGTCACTGAGGCTCTAATACATGAAATAACACAGTAATGGTAGTTTTAGTTTGGATCACACTTATGCAGACTATGTGCAGCCACAGTAATTTGAGGGGTGACTGAGAACCTCCAGAAGATGAAGATACTTCTGCTTATGATAGATACTAAATACTAGAATAGATACGTCTGATGATCATCATCATCACTGTCAATCCACTGCAGGAAGAAGGCCTCTTCCGCATGTTTCCAATTAATATGGTCGTGAGCTTTCTTTTGTCCATTGGGCCCACAATACTTGCTGATATTGTCAACTCATCTTGTTTTACGTCTCTTTCATAGATGCTTTTTATCATTGGGATCCATTCTATGGATGGATGGATCAGTGGGATCCATTCTATGACTATCTTGGTCCACCTGCCACCAGTTCTGTTTGTTATGTGACCAGCCCATTTTCATTTCAATTATTTTATTCTCTTGATGATATAGTATACTTTCTTTTATTCTCTAATCCATGTGCAGGTCTTTCTGTCTTGTTTTGTAATGCTGAGCATGTATCTTTCCATGGCTCTTTGTGCCACTTGTAGCTTTTGTCTCGATTGTGAGGTTAGTGTCCATGTTTCACTGGCATATGTTAGAACAGGTAGTACACAATGATCAAAAACTTTTCTCTTCATAAGGGAAGGTTGTTCTTGAAAATTATGCTTAGCTTGCAGAACGCCTACCAACCATATTTAACACATCGTTCAATTTCCTTTATTATATCATTTTCCATTGAGATCAGTTGACCAAGGTATATGTAATGGCCTATTAAGTCTAGTTCTTCTCCAGATATACTTTTTTCCCTTGCTTTGGTTAATTTATTAAACATAACTTGGCTCTTTTCAGGTTTATTTTTAAGTCAAATGGTTTTCCTGCTCTTTGTATCCCTTCTGGATCTTATGAGAAGAGAGCATCATCATCTGCAAATCTTAAATTATTTAAATATGCACCGTTGATTTTTATTCCATCTTTTGCCCAGTCAGGCTGAGAAAAGGATAAGTGATATTATATTGTATTGGCATACAATATACGTTGATTTCTATTTTAAGATCATTAAGGCAAATTGTCACCATTTATCTGCTGATGATACTTAATCATATTTCTCATTTTCTGTCCACCTGTATAAAGCTGTCAAGGTTCTATGCCAAGTCTAGACACTGGTGCATGGGAGGGGGGTCTGGATTGTGAAAAATAGGTTTGGCTCAAAACCACCAAGACCGAGAAACTAAAGGTTTTGGGCCCACAAGTCCTGGAACTGGAGATATTTAATCTCTAACTTGGACATGGCTGTCTTATTTGGATTCAGTGTGCAATTTGCTAGAAGACCACATGTCAGATGTGAACGGATGCAGCCTTTGCACAGTTTCATCTTGTGTATCAATTGCACCCATTTCTGGATCGGGGGATCTCCTCATGTTCATTCACTTCTTAATGACTATGCAATTGAATTATTGAAATGTCCACTACATAGAGTTCCCTTTAAGAACATCCGCTTCAATTCAGAATACATTACATGGGTAATTATGAATATTGCTTGTTGTACCTTTGCAATAGTTATGTTCTTTGAAATGTTCTGGGTCCCTCTAGTATTCCAGATTCAATTCTTTGTGTTATCATCTATCAAATCTTGCATGACATAGTTCCAAGTTATTTGTAATACTACCTTCTCACAAAATATCTGCTCTTCCCATCCCACATGTTCCGACAGGAAGGACACATTTTAAGTCCTTTGTCAAAAACAATGTCACCTTGTAGAATCAGGAGTCCCATATATTTTGGCCCTTAGGCTTTTAGAAAAGTTTTTAGAAAATAAGTTGAACTTGGCCCTCTCGCCAAGTTTTCAGTCATGATGACCAAAGTTCCTATTAGCAGAATTCCTATTTAGTAGGATACAACACATTGAATTTCAATTCCAATCAATGTATGTTTCTTTTACTTTATCTTGTTTCAGTTTTATATGCTATTTTGTATTTTTGTGTAAGTTTTGTGTAGCTTTGAAAATCATACTGAGTCAGGCAGTTGGTTATGTAAATATAGTAAGCTAACCTATTTTCTGGATTTGTTTATTTACACTAGTGTTTAGAATAGAATATACTTATTCTATAACATCTGAACTAGTTAACATAGTTCAGATGTTATGGCAAATTTTAACAGCACTCTCAAATTTTAATCAACAGGATAAATAGTTTGCAAAGGCTCATAAAAGTTATCAATTTATTATTTAGAACTTCAGTGACAGATCTCTCTTGTTGATTCTGGATATAAGGAATGTTTCATATATACATATTTAAAATGTTGTATCTTATTTGCTTAGGTAACAAAGTTTTATGCAGCTACATTCACAAGAGTTTTGGTGATTACCAAGATACAAAAATATAAAAGGACTGCAAATAAAACAAAACATATGCCATTAGTCCACAAAAGCCCACAGGAAATGCTCTCATCTTTAGCCTTTCCTTAAAGGCAGCAGTGTGGGAGACATATCTGAAAAATTGTAAGGTAGCCTTCCTCGAGCTGGTGCCCTCGAGATAGGTTGTTTACTATATTCTCCACATTTATTAAAAACTCAAGGTAGAAAATACATACTATACTCTTTCCTCCTATTTTTCCCACAACAATGGTGAGGTGAATTGGGCTGAGAGAAAAAGAGAAGGCGAGACTGGTTCTATATCACCCAGCCAGATTTCATGACCAAGGTGGAACTAGAATTCATAGTTTCCTGGTTTCCATGATGCCTTAACTGATAGACCAAACTGGCTGGTTGTATGTTGGGGCTATAATTCCCAGTGTTTTAATGTTCTACTTATTGTCATGATTAATACTACTGCAAACATGAATTAAGTTATAAGGGAATGGATGGAAAAACAATGGCACAAAGAAATTTGGTGTATGTGAAGTGCTGTACTCTTCAATAAATCTCTTCAATGTACCACACATTGGTTTGTTATCTTTTATTAAAACTAATATTGCAGGCTATCAAATATATGAAAAACACATAAAGAAACTGTGAGAGATGAAGATAGAATTGGACATTTTGTTTCAGCTGTGTCTGGTTTTTTAAACAGGGATGTCTCATATAATCATATCCAGACCATTGAGGCAAATGCATTTGAACATCTTCCATTTCTGGAATCTGTGTAAGTCACTAAACAAAAAACAAAAAAAAAAAAACAGCTTAAACGATGATGGAAATTGGGGAAGGAGGCAAACTGAAATTGAACGTTGTTAATTCTCCAATTGTGTAAGTATCAGTGACTTATTACTGAAAGATTGGTTTTCTCACAAAAAATTTTTTTTAAATGGGGAAGGAGAGTTTGAAATCAAGGTTGAAAGAAGCAGCTTTCTCCTTAGAGGACTTGATCTATAGTCCCAGGTAGGACAGAGGACACTTTGCATGTTTTGCATGTTCTAAGAAGTACCCTGAATGAATTTGGACTGAAATCTGGGATCTAAGTGAATCAAGATTCAGTTCTAGGCTTGATTGTGGATACCAGAGCTGAGTTTTCATAAGTGGAAAAACACTACAGTGTTTCTGTGGAGTTATAGGACTTACTGGAATCTCTAGAGTCAAACACTCAAACTATATTGCCCTTTGAATAATGAGCTCTGCATTCCTATTAAATAATTAATAATAATAATAATAATAATAATAATAATAATAATAATAATAATAAT
>BLBF01000044.1:7325032-7353484 GCA_015471245.1 Laticauda colubrina
CCAATCAGAATGGTAGATTTGGAGTCATCCACTTTACATACAGAACAATTTATACATAGTCATAGTTACATTTTCAACTTTCTTAATTAATAGCATCTCAAATTATTATCCTTCAACTAATCTTTAAATAAATTTCCCTTTCATACTTCAATTCATTAATTCAAGATCAAAATCATTTCATCCTCACATATATTTTCAATTCTTTATCCTCTGTTATTTCCATTTTCAGCTTATCACCATGTTAATTATGTATTGTTAGCATCTATAATTTTTTCAAGACCAATATATAATTAAACAGTCAATGAAAGAAAAAAATGAGTAAAAGTGAAGTAAAGGGCCTGTCACATAGGCCGACAGATGCAAAACGTATGTAAAAAGGACACAGCAGACGAGAAAATGTTCCATCCGTTGTTATCCGCTCTCAAAAGTACTCCAAATTTGCATAAACAGAGCGGACAATAACGGAAAGGAACGGACGGGGGGGAGGATGTAGCCAGGATGTAAAGCGGATGCTCCATGGAAGCCTAGCAGATGGAAGCGGATGGCACATCCGCAGGGCTTTCGGGGGAGCACAGCGAAGCGGATGTGCAACGGAAGGAACGGATGCAGAGCGGATGCAGAGCTGATACAGCGGATGCATCACGGATGCCTAGCGGATGCCTAGCAGATGCAAAGTGTTCACTGCGCATGCGGGGAGGATGCATTGTGTCAGCCCTGTGGATATAAAAGGATGCAGCTCGCAAGCAGGTCACCATTCAGAGGAAAGACCTGCTGCCAGACACAGCTCCAGCCAACAACCATGGGGAAGAAGAGGAAGCCTGTGCCATCTGCTGCCAGCCCTGGCAAGAAGGACAGGGCCACCATCCCACCCCCTGGCCCTGACTCTGCTTCTGCTGGAGCTTCTGCTGCTCAGGCTGACTTTTCTGGTGCTGGGGCTTCTGCTGGCACTGCTCCTGGTGCTGGGGCTTCTGCTGGTGCTTACTCTGCTGGTGCTGCTCGGAAATACTGGGCATGATCCATTGCTGTTTACAAATATTGAGCCAAAGAATGTGTTAAAGAGGTTGACTTTAATGGTGTTGTCGTTGCAGTCTTTACCATTAGGTCCTTTCATGGGTGGGATGGACCTTGAGTCTTTTAGTTTGTGTTTACAAAATTGTAGAAAGCGCAGGTGGAATTTGTGTGTAGATTTTCCTCTTGTTTAATGTGATAATTAGTGCATTCAGTCTTAATCTGGTGGCATAAAGTTTTGCATCGGCTTTTGAAGCTGGCAACATAACTAGATTTGTTTTTCCGCTAAAGTGATCTCTTTTTCGATTGAAATTTCCTTATCATTATGGATAATCTGTTTTTTTCTGGTTTTGGGAGTTGTTATATATATAGTTTGATGACTCTTTTGACTTCAACTAAAAATATGTCATAAAGGTCTTCAAGAGTATTGCATCCAGTGAATAGAAATTGCCAATCAAGGGATGAGAGATCGTTGTCTATAAGATCATAGTTGCCTTTTTTGAAGTTATAATTGGGGAATCAGGTCATTGTGTTGATTTTTGTGTGCATGTATGTTGAGACAAAAGTCAATCATGTTGTGGTCACTGTTGGAAAAGGGTTCTTTAATTTGTATTCAATAAATTGAATTCAAACTATTGCAGAAGATGAGATCGAGGCAGTTGTTAAGCCTAGTATTGTTGGTTAAGACCATGTCACACTGCACCAACGGATGGAAAGAGGATGTAAAATGGAGAGAAACACTTGCCATCTGTTGGTTAACGCAATTCATCTGTTCTGTACTCACTGCCTCCGTTTTTCATCCTCTCTATCCGTCCAGCATCCATTGAAAGGTTCCATCCGCTCAAAAAGTTTTGAGCTGCTCAAAACTTTTTGAGCTGAAAATGTATCCAACGCATCTGTTCTGCATCCGCTACGCATACAGGGAACATCCGTTCTGCATCCGTCATCATCCGTTACGTGTCCACTACATCCGCTAGGCATCCGCTGCGCATCCGCGCAACTCAAATCCGCTCCAGCAGAAAGCGGACACAGAGAGGAAGCAGAACAGACGCGGAACGGACGCGCAGCGTTAGTAGCATGGATGGAGAAAGGATGAAAGTGGATGCAGCTCACAAACAAAGCATTTAAAACGGAAAAAACGTTCGCAGAGGGGGCCTATCTCGGATAATAAGGATGTCTGCAGGATGCCTAGAGGATGCAAAAGGACACATAGGGGAAAACCTATATTGCCTATAAAAAGGGGGAGCAACTCACCTGGATCTCACTTTCAGACCAGCAGCCCTGCTGTGCAGACCTCTGCAGCCTTCATCTCCCTCTTGCTCTTCCACAGCATCCAGTCATGTCCACCATGGATCGTAACACAGTCCTTTTGGTAGCCACCATCATTCTGCAACAGTGCGAAGCCATCTATAGGCTCTTTCAACTGTTCTACGGGAAGAAAAGGAGGCGGCCAAGAAGCGTCTGGGTCTAAAGATGGATCAGGAGAAGAGCAGAGTACGGACTGTAGAACAAGCTGATGGTGAAGCTGAGGAACGAAGACCCTCGTGCATTCCAGAATTTCATGAGGATGCCTCCAGCCATGTTTGACGAAGTTGTGCAGCGGCTGACACCCAGGTTGACCAAACAGAGCACCAACTTCCGGCCCAGCCTGGACCCTGGGCTCAAGGTGGCACTGACTCTGCACCATCTGACCTCAGGGACCACCTACAGGAGCATGCAGTACGGCTGGAGGGTGCCACACAACACCATCAGCACTGTGGTCAGAGAAGTGGTGCAGGCCATCATCGATGAATACCTGGAGGAGCTCCTCCAGTGCCCCTCCACTGAAGAAGGCTGGAAGAAAGTTGCAGAGCAGTGGTATCAGAAGTGGAACTTACCCCACACCGTTGGAGCCATAGATGGCAAGCACGTGGCCTGCAAAGCTCCAGCCAAGTCAGGGTCCACTTATCACAACTACAAGGGCTTCTTCAGCATCATCCTCTTCACCATGGTCGATGCTGACTACAAGTTCATGTACATTGATGCTTCAGGCAATAGCTCATCTTCAGATGCCCAGGTATACAATGCCAATCACCTCAAAGAGGGGCTGGAACGAAATCATGGGCTTCGCAGATCCAGACCCCCTGCCCAACAACATACAAGATGTGCCCTACTTCATCGTGGGGGATGACGCCTTCTCCCTCAGAACCTACCTCATGAAGCCCTACATCTCCAGACTCCTCACCCGTGAAGAGAGGATCTTCAACTACAGGCTGTCCAGGGCAAAGTGGGTGGTGGAGAACGACTTTGGCACCCTGGCCAACAGGTTCCAGGTACTTCTCACCACCATGCAGCATCGCCCAGAGACCGTGAGGAGAATCATGGAAGCTTGCTGCATCCTGCACAATCTCATGCGTACCCGCTACCCAGTCTTGCAGAACAGGCTCATGGACCTCCAACAAGACAATGGGGACATGGAGCCTGGGGAATGGAGGCAAGGGCGAAACCTGATAGACACTGTGGATGTGCAAGGCCCCAACAGAGCCTCACGTGAAGGGAACAAGCAGTGCAACCTCCTGAAACACTGGTGCAACTCCCCAGCTGGAGCAGTGGAGTGGCAAGACAGGATGATAGATGATTAATGGATGCTTCCTTCAGCCTGTCTCATCACACGGATGAGATTGTGCCATGTATATTGAATGGCCCTACAATGAACAAGGCATTTAGTAAAGAGTTGTGTTTATGTTGAAATGTGTGGATCAATGATGACATTGTTATTGATAATAAAGGGCCATAGGTGTGGTACCTGGGAGGGTGGACCATACAGTCCCACTATGCTTGCATTGGAGGTTTATCTATCCCACAGCTATCTTAACCCATCCCAAAGGTATCCCTGCCCATCCCACAGCTATCTTAACCCACTCCAAAGTGTAGCCCAGGCTCTCCGCCTTTTCTCTCCAAGCAGCCTGCTTCCTTTGGTGTCCCTATAGAGCCTGTGTCCCTTCCACCATAGATACTCATTCTCTCTCAGCCACTCCAGCACCTCATCCTCATGTTCCTCCTCGATGTTGTATTGCCTCCTCTCCCGTTCTCGCATCTGCCTCTTCCTCCCTTTGGCAGGACCACATGGACCCTCATCAGAGGGGCTTCCAGATTGTAGGGGCTGCTGCTCCACACCAGCAGCAGCAGCACCAACAGCAGGACCAGCAGCACCAGCAGGACCAGCAGGACCAGGATCAGCAGCAGCAGAGTAAGCACCAGCAGCACGAGCAGGACCAGCAGCACCAGCAGGACCAGCAGCACCAGCAGGACCAGGAGCATGAGCAGGACCAGCAGCACCAGCAGCACCAGCAGCACCAGCAGGACCAGCAGCACCAGCAGGACCAGCAGGACGAGGAGCAGCTTCAGCAGAGTAAGCACCAGCAGAAGCACCACTGCCAGAAGCAGCTTCAGCAGAGTAAGCACCAGCAGAAGCACCACTGCCAGAAGCAGTATCAGCAGAGTAAGCACCAGCAGAAGCACCACTGCCAGAAGCAGCATCAGCAGAGTAAGCACAAGCAGAAGCACCACCACCATAAGCAGCAGCAGCAGCTCCTCCAGAAGCAGCATCAGCAGAAGCCCCAGCCCCAGAAGAGCAAGCCCGTGCTGCAGAAGCCCCAGCAGAAGCAGAGTGAGGGCCAGGGGGTGGGAGGGTGGCCTGTCCCTCTTGCCAGGGCAGGCAGCAGATGGCTGAGGCTTTCTCTTCTTCCCCATGGTTGTGGGGTTGCTGGCTGGCAGGCAGGCTGGCAGGCAGGCTGGCAGGCTGGCAGGCAGGCTGGCAGACTGGCAGGCTGGCAGGCTGGCAGGCTGGCAGGCAGCAAGGCTGGCAGGCTGGCAGGCAGCAAGGCTGGCAGGCAGGCTGGCAGACAGGCAGCAAGACTGGCAGGCAGGCTGGCAGGTAGCCAGGCAGCAAGGCTGGCAGGCAGTCGATGTGTCTGGAAGCAGGTCTTTCCTCTGAATGTTGACCTGCTTGGGAGCTGCTTCCCTTTATATCCACGGGGCTGACTCAATGCATCCTCCCCGCATGCGCAGTGAACGCTCTGCATCTGCTTTATCTGTTCCGCGTCCACTTTGCTGCGGTCCCCTGGAAGCCTTGAGGATGTGCCATCCACTCCCATCCACTTCCATCAGCTAGGCTTCCATGGAGCATCCGCTTTCCATCCACCCTGCATCCTCCCTCTGTCCGTTCCTTTCCGTGTTGTCCGCTCTGGTTATGCTAATTTTTGCCCCTTTTGAGAGCGGACAACAACGGATGGAACATTTTTCTCATCCGCTGTGTCCTTTTTACAAATGTTTTGCATCCGTCGGCCAGTGTGACAGGGCCTTTACTCGTTGTTCCAGTCCCAGATTTGTTACAGCATTGTAGAATGTATGGATTCAGTTTTACATTCGTTTAGAGTCCAGTTAATATGAGTAGATTGAAGTCACCAAGAAAGATAAAAGCATGTGGACAGGATGTTGCCCATATTAGTAGTGAATTTTGCTTGTTATGTTTGATGTCATAATCAGGGGCTCTATAACATAGTTAGAATCGAAATGTGATATTTAAGGACAGTTCACAGATGATGGTCTCAGGAAGAGCAAGCTTCTGGATAACTTGGATGTTTTTTAGATGTAGGGACTTTTTATAGAAGATAACAACAACAACACCTCCTCTACGGATTTTATGATCTGACTGGTAAACATGATAGTCTCTTACTGTGGTAATGGAGTCAGGGAGAGATGCATTGAGCCATATTTCACAGACAAATATGATGTTGAATTTAGCTGTATTTAGTAAGAGTAGAAATTCAGGTATTTTATTCACAAGGCTTCTTGCATTGAGTAGCTTGCATTTAAGGCCAGTTGTTTTTTGAATTAAGGTAGTTGGGGGCATGCATGCCTAGTTTTGGATGATAGTGGATTGGTTGAAGTAGGGTTGGATGCTGAGTTGGGGTTGTGTGACTTACTTTTAATATAGTCAGCACAGTCAGTAGTCGATGTACAGGTCCTTCTCTCCATTGTCTAGATGTTTTTTGAGTTCTGTGTGGAGTTCACAGGAGCACACACATTACTGTACGGTTAGGTCAGGGCAAGAACGGAGGTTCTTATGGTTGGTGTTGCTTTTGGTGAGTGAATTTATAGTAAAAATGAATTTATGGTTGCTTGATTCATTTTTGCAAATGACCCTGCATAAGCGTGGGGCCACCAAGCCATCTCTGTTTTTGAACTCTGGGCTGATGCGAGAAATGTCAAGTATTTCATCAGGGGAGATGGTTGATGCTTGATAGTCACTGATGATGTTGCAGACAATTGTGATGATTGCCATTGATGTCCTCTAGAACAAATAAGATGGCATTTGGATGCTTTTGTTCACACTCGACAGCTTCTCTGATGAGGATTGGGATATCATTATTTGTTGGATTTGTTTTTTTGTGGGTTAGGTTGTGGTTGTTGGGTAGAGATGTGGTTAGTAGCTATTGGTATTCTGGGAAGATATTCAATTACCGCCATTATTTACTATCTGAATCTTAACTCCTTATGACTTCAACCCAGTTCTGAGCCACTTGGACGCAGAGATCTTTCTATTTCATCTTGGAGTCTGAAAGTCTGGAACCTGATGACATTGGCAAATGAGGCTTCCCATAGTGTCCAGCAAGTAATAATTTAACCAAACCAAAAGTATCCCTTACCACAAACTAGAAATCTGTTGTAAAGTATGTAAAGTATTGAAGGGGGGAGTACACGGGAAATGAAAGTTTTCTTCAAATAGACTATCTGGAAAACCTTAAAGTCAATTTCCCTAAACTTTTGCCTTCTTAAGGCCAACATAATGGGGAAGATTGTTCTAAACTAGAGGTGTCAAATTCAAGGCCTGGGTTGCTTAAATCCAGCATCTGGGCTGTCCTGAAAATATCAAAGGAGTGGCCTGCAGTGCCTCTAGCAGCTAAAATGGGCCATGTGTATCCCCCCACACCTCATTTTCACCCTCCATGGTCTCCTGCAGAACTCAGCCAGTTGAAAATGTGCTGAAAACAGGGCCAAAACCAGGCTGAAAATGGGCTGTGCATCCTGTTTTTCGGCTAGCAGAGTGCTGCAGGAGGCCACAGAGAGTGAAAATGAGGTGCGGGGAGAGCACACCCCATTTTGGACAGCAGGCAGCCATCCCTCTCCCTCCACTCCTCTGCCTGTTCCAAACTGTGGCATCCAATTGAAAGATTAGATTACTTATAGAAGTAATAATAAAAGTTTGTGAAGCCCTTCTCTTTTTTCATCCACAGTGTCTTGCCTAGGAGAATGGCCTACTACCTTCGCAGAATTCTGGGTTCCATTGGAGACTTGTATAAAACCGCCAAGTTGGATTGCATCAACAATTGTCACTTAGACATCTTTGAGTACAGTAGGCCAAAAGCAGTTTTCCAAAATACTTTGTGTCCATTCCAATCTTTCATTGTTCTAATATAGGTAGATTGGTTGGGGGGGGGGAGCGAAATCCAGTGATAGAATAATACATGAGTATGGTAGGTGTAAATGATTTATTTACAAAATGATGATTGCATATTAAATGGATGCATCAGAAAGCATTGGCATGCACCATAAAATTGATTCAGCCAGACAGGGTATTTTTCCCTTTAATTTCTCTTATTATTTCTGGTAGCCACTTCCAAATATTAATTCTTTTGAAAATGATAGATTTGGGTTTTTTTATTTTGTTTTGTTTTACGTTTCTTTATTACTTTATTATCAAATTTAGAAACTATCCATCTCCCTCAGGGAGAAAATTAGGCAGCGTACAAATAAAATATAAAAACATAAAACTGCATCTGAATATTAGGCAGCAAAGACATTAAAAGTGAAAAACATGTGAGGAGCAATTGAACAATATGGCAGAGCAATATGGCAAAGCCAGCTCTTCAGATTCTCCTGAAAGGCCAGGAGAGCAGGAGCCCACCTTGTCTTTGTGAGGAGACATTATAAAGGATGGGATAGCAGAGAACCATTTCTTTTCAAATCACCAGATGAAATTCTTTAAGCCCATGTCCCACTGCACCAACGGATGCAAAGAGGATGTAAAATGGACAAAAAAGCTTGCCATCCGTTGGAAAACGCGATGCATCCGTTGTGTACTCATTGCATACGTGTTTCATACGCTCTATCCGTCGAGCATCCTTCCACTGAGATTTCATCCACGCAAGAAGTTTTGAGCTGCACAAAACTTTTTGAGCAAATGAACTTTCCGCCGCATACGATGTACAGCTGTGACATATATGGGCAACAAACGTTCTATGTCCATTATCATCCGTTAAATGTCCGCTGTGTCCTCTCGGCATCCTCTGGCCATCCTCGCAACTCACATCCGCTCCAGCTGAAAACGGAAAGAGGGAGGAAACAAAAGGTGCACGGAACGTCTACACAGCTTTAGTAGCACGGAAATAGAAAGGATGTAAGCAGATGCATCTCGTATATAAAGCATTAAAAGGGACAAAACATTTGTATATGGGAGGTATCTCGGATATTTAGGATGTCTGGAGTATGCCTAAAGTATGTGGAAGGACATCTAGCGGACAACCAATATTTCCTATAAAAAGGGGGAGGAAATCACCTGGATCTCAGTATGAGTCCAGCAGCCGTAGTGTACAGACCTCTTCACCCTTGGTCTTGCTCTTCCACATCATCCATTGATCTCCACCATGGATCATAACACAGTCCTTATGGTAGCTGCGATCATTCAACACCAGAACCAAGCCCTGTTCAGACTGTTTCACCTTTTATACACAAGGAGAAGAAGGAGACGTTCAAGAGCTGTGTGGGTCCAAGGATGGATCGGGAGAAGAATGGAGTTTGGACTGTATGACAAGCTGATAGTGGAGCTGAGGAATGAAGACACTCATGCATTCCAGCCCTTCATGAGGATGCCACCAGCCATGTTTGATGAAGTTGTGGAGCGGCTGAGACTCAGGTTGACCAAGGCAAACATCAACTTCCGGCCCAAGCTGGACCCTGGACTGAAGGTGGCACTGACTCTGCCCCACCTGGCCTCTGGAAACATGCAGTATGCCTGGAGGGTGCCACACAACACCATCAGCGAAGTGGTCAGAGAAGTGGTGCAGGCCATCATCGAAGAATACGTGAAGGAGCTCCTCCATTGTCCCACCACTGAAGAAGGCTGGAGGAACGTTGCAGAACAGTGGTACCAGAGATGGAACTTTCCCCACATCATTAGAGCCATAGATGGGAAGCAAGTGGCCTGCAAAGCTCCAGCCAACTCAGGGTCCTCTTATCACAATTACAAGGGCTTCTTCAGGATCATCCTCTTTGCCATGATTGATGCTGACTACAAGTTCATGTACATCGATGCTTCAGGCAACGGGTCAGCTTCAGATAGCCAGGTATACAACCCCAGTGACCTCAAGAGGGGCTGGAACGCAACCTCATCATGGGTTTTCCAGATCCAGACCCCCTACCCAATGACACACAAGATGTGCCCTATTTCATCGTGGGTGATGACGCCTTCTCCCTCAGAAACTACCTCATGAAGCCCTACACTTCAAGATACCTCACCCATGAAGAGAGGATCTTCAACTACAGGCTGTCCAGGGCAAGACGGGTGGTGGAGAACGCCTTTGGCATCCTGGCCAACAGGTTCCAGGTATTTCTCACCACCATGCAGCATCACCCAGAGACTGTGAGGAGCATCGTGGAAGCTTGCTGCATCCTGCACAATCTCATGCGCACCCACTACCCGGTGGACCCAGACTTGTGGACCATCAACAAGGCAATGGGGACATGGAGCCTGGTGAATGGAGGCAAGGATGAAACCTGATAGACACTGTGGATGTACAAGCCCCCAACAGAGCTTCACGTGAAGGGAAGAAGCAGCGCAACCTACTGAGGCACTGGTGCAACTCCCCAGCTGGAGCAGTGAAGTGGCAAGACAGGATGATAGATGGTTACTGGATGCTTCCTTCAGCCTGTCTCATAACACTGATGACATTGTGCCATGTATGTTGAGTGGCCCTACAATGAATAGGGCATTAATAAAGAGCTTTGTTTATTTTGAAATGTGTTGATCAATGAATAAATTGTTATTGATACAAAAGGTCCATATGTGTGGCAGCTGGGAGGGTGAACCATACAGTCCCACTATGCTTGCACTGGAGGTTTATCTATCCCACAGCTATCCTTACCTATCCCACAACTATCCTTTCCTATCCCACAACTATCCTTATCCATCCCACAACTATTCTTACCCATCCCACAAGCATGCAAAGACTTAACCATTTTTTCAAAGTTTTCACCAACACTTTATTAAGTAAAAAAAATGAACCCAGTGTGTGAAGCAAAGATAACCGTTATTAATAACTGTCTTAAGTAAACTATATGACTTTATTAAAAAAGCAAAATGAACCAAGTAAATTGTCTTAAGCAAAGATAAAGTGAACAAGTAACAACTCAGTCTCTGGCACTCTTCTCAGTCACTCTGAGTCATGTCCATGGTCTCAGCTGTTAAGCGGGCAGGGACTGTGGAGGTGGCTGTGGCTGGAGTGCTGGTCTGAGGCGCCATTGGGGTGCTTGGCCCCGAGAGTACAACAGGGGATGGTGTGTTCAGGAAGCTCTCAGAGAGCTGACTCAGTCCCATGAGGTTGAGAGGCCCTTCATCAAGGACCTGGGATGTCAGGCCCAAGACTGATGACAGATTGTCCGTTGACGGGCTTGGCTGTGGGGTGGAGGAAGGAGGAGTGTAGTGGGGCTATCTGGTCTGCAGCTGGGCGAGGTGAGGCGTCTGTGGCGTGCGATGAACCTGGGCCTGGACTGGGAAGGTCTGCCTCTGCTGTGGGAAGTCCTGGTACTCGTAGCCTTAGTAGGTGAGGGGCTGTTGAAAGCCGTGGAAGGACTGTGACATCACCTGGGGTGGAGGAGCAGACCTGGACTGGGTAGGAGCAAGGTTCAGCTGAGCCTTGAGGGTTGTGCAGAAGTGCTGTTATCTTCTCCTTCATCACCTGGTACTGGGCCTCGGGCAGGTCTCTGAAGGTCTGGCTCACATAGGTGATGAAGGGCTTCCGGTTCGACGATGGTATGTCGCTGTGGACCAGCTGAGAGAGAAGATCTGTGCTGGTCTTGATTGTGTCCCTGATCTCCAACAGGACAGTGTGGCTCTGGCCCT
Organism: Laticauda colubrina; assembly: GCA_015471245.1. Taxonomy (NCBI): domain Eukaryota; kingdom Metazoa; phylum Chordata; class Lepidosauria; order Squamata; family Elapidae; genus Laticauda; species Laticauda colubrina. Next base: position 7,336,203 of record BLBF01000044.1, read on the forward strand.
CCAGTCTGCCTCTCTGCCTGCATCCTGTGGAACTGGGGGTGGGGGTGGCGGGTTGGTCTCTGGTGGCTGCTGCTTCTTCCTCCATTTGTGACAGGGGATCCTCCACATCCTCCAGCATGGGGAGTGCAGCTGTCGGGGGGGTCTCTGCTGTGGGGCCCTCTGAAGACACTTGCCTGGACAGTGTAGCTGTCTCCTGGCTGGAAGAGGACTGGCTGTCTGTGGGCTGTCTGAGGGAGAGGGGTGTCAGAGGGGCTGCTCTTCGGTGGCGGATCTCACCCTCCAGGAAGCTGCACTTGGCCATGACGTACATCTCCTGGTCAGTGAGCTTGACAGCGGCCTGTCCAGATTTCTTGAGGTGTAGCTTGCCATACCAGGTGTGCATGTGCTTCCTCCATCCCAGGAGTACAACTGCAGTGTAGCCCAGGCTCTCTGCCTTGTCTCTCCAAGCTGCCTGTTTTTTCTTGGTGTCACTATAGAGTCTGTGGCCCTTTCTCCACAGGTACTCGTTCTCCCTCAGCCATTCCAGCACCTCATCCGCATGCTCCTCGGAAAGGGTGTACTGTTTCCTCTCTCCCTTCTCTTTCCCTTGTCTCTTCCTCCCTCTGGCAGGGGCTTGAGCAGCAGGGCCTTCAGGGGCTTGAGCAGCAGGGCTTTGAGGGCCTTGGGGCTGGTCCACCATAGCAGCAGCAGCAGCAGCAGGAGAAGCACCAGCAGCAGCAACACCAGCAGCACCAGCAGCAGGAGAAGCACCAGCAGCAGCAACACCAGCAGCACCAGCAGGAGAAGCACCACCAGCAGCAACACCAGCAGCACCAGTAGCACCACCAGCAGCACCAGCAGCACCAGCAGCACCAGCACCTTCAGAGTTAGTGCCAGGGGGTGGGATGGTGGTTCTGTCCTTCTTGCCAGGGCTGGCAGGAGTAGGCACAGGCTTTCTCTTCTTCCCTGACTGACGAACCATGGTGTTATTCGAAGATGTCTGTGGCAGCACGTCTTTCCTCTGAATGCTGACTGCTTGTGAGCTGCATCCTTTTATATCCACGGAGCTGATGCAATTCATCCTCTCCGCATGCACAGTGAACGCTTTGCATCTGCTATGCATCCGCTATGCATCCGCTTTGCTTCCTATAGGTGTCCGTGATGAATCCGTGTCATCCGCTATGCATCCGCTCCTTCTGCTATGCGTCCACTTCGCAATTCTCCCCCAGAAGCCCTTTGGATGTGTCATCCACTTCCATATGCTGTCATCTGCTAGGCTTCTTACGAACATCCGTTTAACATCCCCACTACATACTACCCCCCTCCGTTCCTTTCCATTCTTTCCCGTTATGTGTATGCAAATTTGGGGCACTTTTTGGAGCAGATAACAACGGATGGAGCCACCCCTGAAATTTTGTTCATCCGCTGTGTCCTTTCTGCATACGTTTTGCATCCGTCGGCCAGTGGGACCTAGCCTTTAACTGATGAGTCCATAACATACCCTTCCTGTCTGACTGAGTGAGATGGGCCAATGTAATGGGGCAAAGACAGTTCCACAGGTCATCTGCTCCATGCCATCGTAGTGATTTAAAGATCATAACCAAAACCTTGAATTGGAGCTAGAGCAAACTGGCACACAATGCAGTCATACAGCGGAGGTGTTACATGTACTTGGGAACATCCAAGATTGCTTGCATGGTCATATTCTGGTACCAGCTAATACAGATCCATTTCAAGGATAGCCCCATGTAGAGCACATTGCAATAGTTCGAACAAGATATGACCAGGTTGTGAATGACCAAGCAAAGAACTTCCAGAAACGGTTATAACTAGTGCACAATGCAAAATTAAGCAAAAGCACTTCTAGGCATAACTGCTCCTTCCTCTTCAAGCAAGAGCAATGAATCCAGGATAACTCCTAGATTATGCACTAAATCTGTCTGGGATAGTGCAACCTCATCCCAGACCAAAGATGATAAACTCACAGATACAGAATACACACACCCCACTTCCAATAGCCACATTCTCCCATCTCTACTGAAAAGATCTTATGTTGTCTTTTTGAGACTAACCTCCTTGGAACTAGTGGTCACCCAGTCTAGTATGGGTATGTAGTATGCTTAGTCTAGGCAGTGTAGTCTAGGGGGTCTCATTTAGGCAGCAAAAGTTCTGGAATTCAGGGTAGTTTTTCCTCTACACCTTGTGATTTGCGATAACTGAGATATTATCTCTCATTCTCAGGTTTGTTTGTTTTTTTTATTTAAGTTATCAAAAAAATAGCAGAACTTAATTTTTAATTTTAATCTAAAGATGATATTAGGTGGTCCAGCCCTGCCCAAGATGATACCTTAACAGGTAAGATACATGTTAAGATACCTTAAGACAGGAGGGGTCAAAGTTCAAGGCCTGCAGGCCAGATCTGGCCATGGCTGCTTAATTCTAGCCCACAGGACAGTCATGAAAAAGACCAACCTGCAGTGCCTGTGACAGCGAAAATAGAGCTGCAGGAGGCCCTGTTTTCAGCCTGGACAGCCTCCTGCAGCCCTCTGCCAGTGAAAACTGAGCCTGAGAAGGGCTGTGGGCTCCATTTTCACTGGCAGAGAGCTTCAGGAGGCTGTTAAGACTGAAACCTGGGCCTGGGGGTCCACACGCAGCTCCCACAGGCTCCAATTTTGCTAGCAGAAGGATAGCAAAACTAACAGTAAAACAAAAGGAGAAATGTTTCCCCTTTTGCATTGGAGCATGTAAGAAGGGACAGGAAAGGAGAAGGGGAAAAAGGAAAGACAAAGAAAAAAGTGGGATAATGGGAAGAGAGCAAGGAAGGAAAAAAAGAAAGGAAGGAAGGAAGAAGAAAGGAGAATGAAGAGGAAAAGAAAAGAAAGGAAAGGAAGGGAGAGAGGGAGGGAGGAGGGGAAGTCCTGTTTTAGCACTTGGCCACCAGCAGATGGCAAGGCTCCTCTGGAGGACAAAGGTCTGGTTCTCTCCTTGGTCTCACCAATGTATAAATGCAACCTCCCAGCCACCACAGGTACCCCCAACACTAGTGATGTTGAGCTGGCCACACCCACTCAGGCTACGCCCACCCAGTCCCTCAAGGTCAAACAACCCTGATGCAGCCTCAATGAAATTGAATTTGATACCCCCTCCTTAAGGTATCCTAAACCATTTTCTGGAATACTGAAATAGAAAAAAATGAAAGTAACTACTTTGATATCTTGTGAACTATGATGATTTGCATACCAATACTTTTCCATTGGTCTATAATACATTTTTGATCATACATCTTGAACCACCATGTATTTAAGAAAAGAGCCACCCTAACTATATTAGTTCAGAGCCTCTGTGGCATAGTGGTTAGAGTGCAGTACTACCAGCTCCTTATGCCTATAATTTGTCAGTTCAAATCCCACCAGGCTCAAGAGTGACTCAGTCTTCCATCCTTCCGAGGTGGGTAAAATAAGGACTCAAATTGTTGGGAGCAATATGCTGACTTTTGAACCGCTTAGAGAGGGCTGTAAAGCACTATAAAGCAGTATATGAATCTAAATGCTATTGCTATTAGCCTCTTTCCTGTTTTGAGACTTAAGATTCTTTTAAATATAATATTAGAATGCTAAATAAGAAACATGTCTACTAATGACATTTTCATCAGGAGACAAGGTTGTGTACTAACAGGCATCGTTGTCTTTGCAAGATTCTTCAACCTGCTTCCCTATCCCAAATCCAGAGACATGACATAGCCCAGCATCACTTTTTCACCATCAAAACATGCTTTTAGTCTGGGCTGCCAAAACCTTTCTTTATTGCCTGACTGGTCTATAGTGACTTGTTTGACAGTTTGGATGTCAGAGAACAGTTTCAGCATGATGATAATCTCATATTCTTCAGGCATGCAGTGGTAATCAATGAACAGAGTAACTCTTTTGTGGATCAAATTCAGAAAATGTACAGAATATAGAACAAGTTCAAAAGCAGGAGTTTTAACAATATAACAAAATAATAGAGTTAGAAGGGACCTTGGAAGCCTTCTATTCCAATCTCCTGCTCAAACAGGAGATCCTATATCATTCCAGACAAGTAGTTGCCCAATCTCTTCTTAAAAACCTCCAGTGATGAAGCCTCTGAAGGCAAGTTGTTTCACTGGTTAATTGTTCTCCTTAGTTCTAAGTTCCTTTTCTCCTTGATTAGGTTCTGTCCATTGTTTCTTGTCCTGCCTTTTGCGGCTTTGCAGAATAGGTTGATCTCTTATTTGTGGCACCTGTCAAATTTTGGAACATTGCTATCATGTCACTCCTAGTCTTTCTTTTTACTACAGGTAATCCTTGCGTTATAACAGTTCACAGTGACTATTCAAAGTTATACAATAACAGCCGAGTATTTACAACATAGTCCTGAAATTACAAATGTTGCAGCACCATGGCAGTCATTCACCCAGGGATGGGATCCGACCCGTATAACTACAGATTCTGTTGCTCTGTGTCACGCATGCATACACGAGTTGCGCAAGTGTAATTTACGACTTGCTGAGCTGCCCGGATAGCTGAGCAGCACTGCGTGCAAGTGCGCAGCAGTTGGAAAGGCCCTTTTTTCCTGCTTTTTCAATCGCAGCTTTGTCGTGCAAAGCAGCCTCAGTTGAAAAAGCAGGAAATAAAGGTCAGGTAAGAGCCTGGACGGGCAGGTGGGCCAAAACAGCAGCAGACATAGAACCAGTTCTATATATGCTCTCTGTCTGCTGCTCTTCAGAACTATTGGTTCTACAGAGGTGGACAGAACCGGTAGAATCACACACCTGCATTCACCCTTAGAAATGATCGCAGAGGCACAGCAACATTCACCCTACCTATGATCCCCCCACTCCTCACAATTGCCTCCCTCCTCCCATCCTGCCATGCCAGACTTCCTTACTTTGTGAAGATCCAACTCCTCTTTGCCATGATTTTTTTGACAAATCACGCTGCCTCAAAGGATCCCATTGGCTTGCAAACATTCTAAGTGAAGACTGGAAGCTTCTGGGCACCATGATCTCACAGGACTTCAGGCCATAAGATCACAGCCTCCAGAAACTTCCACTCTCCATGCAAAACATTTGCAACCCAATGGGATGCTTTGAAGCAGTACGATTTCATTAAATCAAAGTGTCCTGTTGACTTGCAAACATTTTGACTGCCAAGACTGAAAGCTTCTGAGGGCTGTGAGCTTGTGTGCAGAGAGACTGGGGAGGAGACAGCTCACTAGATCTTTGCAAGATAAGTGACTCTGTGTGGCAGGATGTGGGGGGAGGGGGGGAGCAATTGCATGAGGTATCTCAGTGAGTCAGGGTAGACCTTGAGTGGTCTTAAGCAAGTGGCCTGTTCCATCACTGGCCTTCCGCACACTAAGATATCATGTGTGCATTTAATGACCTGCACATTTGTGAGGGGAAAGCAGGGAAACTTCGTATTCATTTTACATGATTCACTCTAATGAATCCTTTAGTTACCAATGTAATTGGCAGGCTCCATTACATTCGTAACTTGAGAACTACCTATAGAGTAGACATACCCAATTTCTGCAATTGTTCTTTATTTATTTTAGCATCCAACCCTCTATTCACCTTGTTGCTCCTTTCTGCATTCTTTCTAGAGTCTGAACATCTTTTATTTTGATATGGTGACCAAAAGTGGATGCAGTATTACTAAGACTTTATAAAGTGATACTAGTACTTCATATGATATTGATTATATCCCTTGGCTTTTTTGACAGCTACCACACACTGCTGGCTCATATTTAAATGATTATCTACTAGGACTCCAAGATCTCTCTCACAGCGACTGTTATTGAGACAGGTTTCACCTAGTCTTATTTATATATTTGGTTTTTACTGCCTCATGTGTAAAATCTTACTTTTCTCTACTTTGAATTTCATTTTGTTAGGTAGGGCCCACTGTTCAAGTCTGTCAAATTCCACTGAAATTTTTAGCCTATCTTTTGGGGTGCTGGCTATCTCTGCCAATTTAGTGTCATCTACAAACCTTCGGGGTACACTACTGCTTACTACCCTCCCTATAGATGTGGTTCCATTAAAGACTGTACATTGAGTGCAGTATGTCAGAGAGTTATAAATTTATCTGGTGGTGATGCTGTATATCCCACATTTTTTTTTAGCTTACCAAGAAGTAAATTGTTAAATGCTTTTCTGAAATTCAAATATATTCACTGCATTTCGCTGATCATTATATAGTTACTTTGTCAAAGAATTACATTAGATTTATTTGGCATCATCTTTTTTTGACAATCACATGTTGTTTTCTGGTTATAAATTTGCTTGCTTATAGGTATTTGCAGATCTGTTGCTTCATTATTTTTTCCAAGATCTTCCCAGGTATTGATGTCAGATTGATTGGTCTGTAGTTTCCTGAATCTGTTTTTTTTTTTTTAATATGAGAACCATATCCGTTTTTTCAGTCCTCTGATACTTCCCCAGTGCTCCAAGATGTTTGAAATATATTATTCAGTGGTTCCGAGATGACACCTGCCAGATCCTAACAGAACTCTATGAAATAACCTGTCATGTCCTGGTGATTTGAACTTTTCTAGAGGACAGGTGTTCTCTTACTGTTTTCTTGCTTATTTTAATTTGTATTCCTAGCCTGAATTTTAGGTCTATATTTTTGGAAGGTTGGACTGTATTATCTTTTTTTATGAAGGTAGAAGCAAAGAATGAAGTAAATAACTCTGTTTCCTCTCTACTGCCCATTATTGCCTTATTATGTTCTATTTGTTGGTATTCTGCCTTAGTTATGTGCCCCTCTTTCCATTTTTTATTCATATTCTTTTTATTTTCCAGTTTACCAAAGAGTTCTTTGTGTAACTATGGTTTTTTCTTGGATTTCTTGTTTTTTTTTCCAGTAATATTAATCTGGACCTGGTTTTTTATAAAGGTAATATTTTTCAGGGTTTCATTGAGTTGTTTTCCCTTTTAAAATTATCATCCATGGAATCCTTCCCAAACTCTAAGTTTGTTAAAATCAGCTCATTTATAGATAGGGTGTGTGTGTGTGTGTGTATGTATTCACACACACACAACATACACATATGGCAATGCCATTCCTTTTTTATTGACCCATATGCATTCCAGGAAGAATATGCATTCTTGGTTTGGGCATTTCTGAAGAAATGTAGTGATTTCTTATGTATAATGCAACTTCCTCTTTTTTTTTTTTAGGTCTGTTTCTTTTAAAAACTTTGTAACCTTCCATCAGTACATTCTAATCATGAATTTCATCCCCCACCCCAAAGTTTTGGAAATGGCAATTTAATTATACTTACCCTCATGTACTAGTACTTCACGTTTGCCTTGTTTGTTCCCCAAACTTTGAGTATTTGTGTATAGGCATTTAAATTCTTTATGGCTGACCCTGGGTATGCATCCTACATCTCTTAATTTATATCTGAGTTTTTCTTCTTTCCCATTACCTGCTGCCTCATTGTTTGATTGTTTGTCTTGGGGTTTATGTTTGGGAATAGTCCTAAAGTACCTGAGGACTGGTCACTCTTCCTTCTCAATTTTTAAATCTTCTAATAAATTGAGCCAATTGTTTTCCGAATGCATTCTTCCCAGTTCTTATAAGGTTTAGCCCAGTGGTTGGATTCAGCCAGTTTAGCCGGTTTGCATGAACTGATAGCGATAATTCTGACTGGGGAGGCAAAGCATACTCATCTGTTTCTCTCTATGACCAGCCTTGGAAAAAGCCCACCCTCGTAATTGCATGCCTTCAGCCTGTTGAAAGGCTGAAAGTACCTTTCTCTGAGGGTTCAAATTTTCCTGCTGGGAGAGCTCTGGTGCAAGGATACAGACAAATGCTTGAAAGCTGGATCTTTTTATTCTCAGGAAGGCTAGAGACACGTCCCTGCGTTCCCGGGGCTAGCTAGCTAACCTTTTTTGATAAGTTCCCAATTCTTATACCTTTTTTTCTTCCCTTTGTGTATAAGGTTTTGATATTCAAATCCTGTCAGAGTTTGTTTTTTTCTTTCTGCCAGAATGCAACCTCAACGAGGTACGAAAACAGACTCTGCGGGGCAGCTTCCTGTATTACAGGTTTTTTTTCCCCTGATCTCTTTTAGTTTTGATGGCTCTTCTATTTGTAATTCCTGTCTTTTGGCTGGTTTGGTATGTTCTTAATTGTTTGGCTTTTTGTCTAGGGGCGCCTCTCAATTTCTTTTATTAGATTTCATTTCCTATGCAAGCCTGTTTCATGGCTGGCCTTAATGTTCCCCCTGGCCCTTTTTCCTTTCTGGGTGACACCACTGTCCTCATGAAGTTCCCTTTCTACAATCCCTCATTTTTTATTTTTTATTTTTTGAAAGGGGTGATTTCTGATTGAATGTCTCGGTATATTTGGTATTCTTGATCAATCTGGATCATCATCATAGCTGCCTGTCCCCTTTTTAATTTTCGCTTTTTAGAGGGAATACAGGCCTTCAAGCAGCTGAGGCAGGGTGGTATGCACCTACACATGAGGGCCCCAAAGACACAAATGTTGACTGTAGTTGTTATGAGGATTTTTTTAGCCAATAGAAATTTGGCATCCATAAGAAGAGCCATGAAAAGTCCAGGAATGATTGCTCCTGACCAGTATTTTGAGCTAGCTCTTTCAGGTGGTGGATGTCCCTCCCTACAAGTTCTGAGGTTTCGTTCAGATTGAAGCAACACATCCCTTTGAATGTTTCACAGCCATAGTTATGCTTCAAGAGAAGGAAGTCTATTGCTGCCCTATTCTCCAGAATGGCTTCTCTGACCTCCCTCAGTTCTCTGTTAAAGGCATCCAGGGCATGGGAGGTCGAATTCAAACTTTTTTTTCCAGGGTACATGCTAGTTCATTCAAATTTTTAGAATTTCTCACTGCCAATCCAGGTACCCCTACTGTTCTATATGTAAAGTGGGTGACTCCAAATCTGCAAACCTGATTGGTCAAATAAAATAAGCATTGGATTGGTTCACTAGGAACCAATCCAAAGAGCTGCTGAAAGGCGGCAAATTTAAGCAACTGCCATTGGCTACAAGCAGGCAAGCCAGCCTGTATAAAAGGCTGGCCTCGGCTTCAGCCAAGTGTTCCTATTTACTGACTAGTTAAAGAATAAAGTATTTGTTGTTGGAACCCGGTCTACCTCATGTGTTTTCTGAACAAAACACTGGCGATGAGTATGGGATCGTCCTAAACGGAAAAACCTGCACGCGGTGATAAAAAGTCCAGATGACAACCAAGATGCCTGGAAACAACGCACCGCCCGCACCCTTCAGTCCCAACGAAGAGGATTGGGATTCCTATGCAGATCGCTTCCAAATGTATTTGGAGAGCAATGAAATGGAAGACATTTCAGAGCAACGCAAGAGAGCTGTATTCCTGACTCACTGCGGGCCAACGGTTTTCAAGATGGCAAAGGCCCTTGCGAAGCCCTGAGACGTTAAACAACTAACGTGGCCAGAATTGCAAAGAATCCTCAAAGCACACTACGCTCCGATGGTGTCAAACTTAATAAAGCGACACGAATTTTACCGCAGAGACCAGAGAGAGGGAGAGACCGTCGCCGATTTCATTGCTGCCCTTAGACAACTAGGGGGTGAGTGTGATTTCCTGAACATTGACAAAGCGATGAGGGATTGCGTGGTGTTGGGTCTGAGAGACTCGACCGCACAGAGTAAATTACTCAACAAGCCCAACATCACCGTGACCAAAGCCATCGCGGAAGCCACAGCCGCTGAAGCCGCGAAAAAATCGGCCGTCGCAATGAAAAAGATGAACACACACAGCAAAGAAACAAACCCAACCAAAGACAGAAAGCAGCCTGCCACCGCAACCCACTACGAAGAGTCTGGCGAAACATTCGAATCGAGCGAAGAAGACGACTAGATCCACCGTTTGCTCACAAACAGAAAAGAGCGTAAAAGAAGGAATTGGCGGGAGTGCGCTGGCTGCGGAGGAAACCATTTCCGAGCCGAATGCAGATTTCTCGATGCCATCTGCAGGCATTGCAAGATACGAGGGCACATCGAGAAAGTCTGCAGGAACAAAAAAAGCTACAGCTCAACGAGACGCAGAAATTCCCCAACACGAGCTGAGCCTAAACGAGCTGAGAGAAAGTGGCAACAAGAGAAGTGAGCCAATACACAACAAACTGTCACTATAAAGAGCACTCAGACGGGAAGCGGGAAGAAAGTTAAAGTCATTGTAAAAATCGAAGGAAAACACTGCAAGATGGAAGTGGACTCGGGGTCCTTCCTCTCCATGGTATCGTTGGACACAATAAAACAGCTAGTCCCAGGTATCAAACCCAAAGAATTCCAGAAGCAGCACCTAACCCTCAAGGACTACCAGGGAAACCAAATCCCTGTAGTCGGCATGGGACATTTCCGAGTCGCCTACAAACAACACATCAAGGTGCTACCGCTGACCATAGTCGACTGAAACAGACCAAGCCTCCTGGGCATCGAATGGTTCGCGCCATTGGGCATTGGGATGACCGGGATCGATCGAGTGACTACAACCGGTTGGGAAGACGACCTCATCTGAGAATTCCAAGACGTTTTTGACGGCTCACTTGGCAAGTATCGGGGAAATCCCATTTCTTTCAGTCTAAACCCCCAAATAGCCCCACGAAGAATAAAAGCCAGGCGAGTTCCTTTTGCACTAAAGGCAAAAATAGAGGAACAGCTGGACAAATTAATAGCCCAAGGCGTGTTAGAACCTGTGGACCATGCCAAGTGGGAAACACCTATAGTCACACCGGTCAAACCCGACGGGTCCGTTAGAATCTGTGGTGACCATAAGGCTACCCTGAACCACGCATTACAACCAAGCGCATACCTGGTGCCTGTAGTCCAGCATTTGCTTCACTCCCTGGGAAAAGGAAAAGTTTTTGCTAAACTTGACTTAGCACAAGCCTATCAACAGCTCCCAGTGGACCCAGAAACTGCTGAAGCACAGACTATAGTCACACATAAGGGCGCATTCAAATGTCACTGACTCCAATTTGGAGTGAGTGTGGCCCCAGGCGTTTTCCAGAGTCTAATGGAACGCCTCCTAAATGGCATACAAGGAGTCGTACCATATTTCAACGACGTCTTGATCTCAGCCAAAGATGAAACCCAATTAAAAAACAGACTCAAAGAAGTACTAAATAAGTTCAGAGAATCTGGCCTCAAAGTAAAAAGAGAAAAGTGTTGCCTAATTAAGAATAGCGTCGAATTCCTGGGCTATTTAATAGACGGAGAAGGTATACACCCTACAGACAAAAAGATTAAAGCGATTAAAAACGCACCAGAACCAAAAAACAAGACCGAATTACAAGCTTTTTTAGGACTAATTAACTTCTATAATGTATTCCTGCCAAATAAGGCCACTATAGCAGAACCATTGCACCGTTTTTTAGACAAAAAAACAATTTGGACTTGGGGTTACAGAGAAAAGCAAGCCTTCCAAAAAATTAAAAGCTTGCTAACATCCTCAAACGTTCTCATTCAATTTAGCAACACACTGCCCTTAAGAGTGACCTGCGACGCCTCCCCATTCGGAGTAGGTGCCATCCTCAGCCACCAACTACCTGATGGCAGAGAAGCGCCTGTCGCATATTATTCGAGGACTTTATCTAAAACCGAGCGGAATTACAGCCAATTGGACAGAGAGGCACTAGCAATTGTCGCAGGAGTGAAACGTTTCCACGAGTACCTATACAGGCAGACTTTTCAAATTATAACAGACCACAAACCGCTAATAGGAATTTTGGCGGGAAACAAACCTACACCAAATATCCTCTCCCCAAGACTGACGAGATGGTCAGAGTTCCTAGCAGCCTACTCATACACTCTGACACATCAACCGGGGAAACAGATTTCACACTCGGACGCTTTAAGCAGAGCACCCTGCCAGCGACTGAAGAAGACCCGGCACCAGCGATGACAGCACTACAAATAGAGACTTGCCCTGATCTACCCATATCAGCATATGATGTCGCCAGAGCCACCGCAAAAGACTCTTTGACTGCCCGTGTTCTTAACTGGGTAGGTAAAGGCTGGCCGGAAAATCAAAAAACTGAAAACTTTAAACCTTTCCGGACCAGACAAACCGAACTTTCTATTCAAAAAGGTTGTTTACTGTGGGGTGATCGGGTGGTTATTCCTAACAAACTACAACCTAGGGTACTTAGTATGCTACACGAAGGTCACCCGGGGATTGTAAAAATGAAAAGCCTTGCTAGAAGTTATGTCTGGTGGCCGGGTATTGATAGGGACATAGAATACTGGGTAACCTCGTGTAACAAATGTCAAACAATTAGACCATCCCCACCCAAAGCATCCATTAGAGATTGGGAAATCCCACGGGGCCCCTGGTCACGAATCCACATTGATTTCGCTGGTCCAACTAAAGGACATACCTTTCTGATTGTTATGGATGCCTATTCTAACTGGTTAGAAGTAAAAATTATGCCATCAACAACAACTGAATTAGTAATAAAACAACTGGACAGCCTTTTTGCCACCCATGGCATTCCGGATGTCCTCGTGTCCGATAATGGACCACAACTAACCAGCCTACACTTTGAACAATACCTAGCCTCCCTAGGTATTAGACATGCCCTAACCGCGCTGGCCCATCCGGCTGCAAACGGTAGGGCAGAGAGAATGGTCCGATTTACAAAGGAAGGTTTAGAAAAAATGGACACTGGAGATGTACAGCAAAAAATTAACCAATTGCTCAAACTCCAGCACATAACACCCAGTACCACAACCAACAAGTCCCCAGCAGAGCTACTTATGGGGAGAAAACTAAGGTCACACCTTGATAGACTGCACCCAGAATTCACACCAGAAACCCCCCCCCCCCGACTCCTCTACACGGTTTAGAAAATTTGGAATTGGTGATTTAGTCTATGCCAAAAACTTCACTGGGGACCCAGCATGGCTACCAGGACAAATTACCCAAATAACAGGCCCCAAATCCTACCGGTTAACAGTAGATGATGGCAGGGAATGGAAGCGGCACATAGACCAGCTTCGATCCCGAAATATAGAAAGAACCACAGACATACAACCATTCGTCGAAAAAACCGACGAATTGCCAACTAAGGTGGGGGGGAATCGCAAGAATTAAATAAAGAACCGTTAAAAAATAAAACCAATGAAACATATGAACAAAAAGAGCAAATAAAAGACTCACTGTTTGGAGAGACTTGCGTGAAGAGCCCATCGGAAGGGGCCAGCCAGGCCAGCTCGACCTGCCCGGAGGAAACGGGAGGGAGCGGCAAAACCGCCAGCCTAAGAAACTCAGGCGGCGGTAAAATGGCTGACTCACCCTTCCAAACGGTTCCAGGGAGAAGAACGGACGACACAGCAGCCCCATCCGAACCAGTCGAAGACTTCACTAAGAATGAACCGCGCAAGTCAAGTCGAGTCCGGAAAAGCCCCACCTACCTGCGAGACTACGTCACCACGTAGGACTGAACTAAGAGGGGAGGGGTGTTCTATATGTAAAGTGGGTGACTCCAAATCTGCAAACCTGATTGGTCAAATAAACTAAGCATTGGATTGGTTCACTAGGAACCAATCCAAAGAGCTGCTGAAAGGCGGCAAATTTAAGCAACTGCCATTGGCTACAAGCAGGCAAGCCAGCCTGTATAAAAGGCTGGTCTCAGCTTCAGCCAAGTGTTCCTATTTACTGACTAGTTAAAGAATAAAGTATTTGTTGTTGGAACCCGGTCTACCTCGTGTGTTTTCTGAACAAAACACCTACCAAAGATATTGCCAATGAGATGTATTCTGTTTTGGTGGGAAGGGAGACTTTGGAGTCACAGTCTGAGTCCAGGGTTTGGAAGGCTCTCCTGTGTCGTCTCTGTAAGGATGGCATAAGCATGGTTAACCTTCCTAAGGTGCAGGGACCATTAGTGGTATTTGCAGGAAGGTATGAGTAGGCTTTTAAGCCATACAGGAAAAACCATCCAGGTGGGAGCTTCAGATAACTATATGAAAATGATATGGTTTCTGTGTAGTTGCATTTTAGGTCTGTGTTGCTAAGACTGGTGCATTTTGTGACCCTAGGTGAGCTGCACCCAGTGACATCAAAGCATTTCTCAGAGGTGGTTACTGCAGCAATGTGTAGGGCATACATGATGTCCTTAGTTTCTGTAGAGTGGCCCCAGCTAAAAATGCTTTCGTAGGAATCAGGAAGGTTTCTAAATGTGGTGTAGTTAATGATGTTATGTGGCATAGTTGCTACTCCCATTAGGCATGTAGTTAGGATATCCTTGACTGATTTCCCTCCTGCTGGGCAAAAGTTAGTAGTGTTGAGTATTTCTTTTGCTAAATATTCCCATATGTTTCCTTTCTCTGGGATAAGCTTTGGTTCCAGGAACGCAGTTGCTTGTGTTACAAGTATTACAATTGTTACAGAAAATAATAATACACAGTGTATATTACATTTCATATTTCCCATTGCTAGATTCTTTTCTTCCCTCCCCCCCTTTTTTTTTATTCGTACAATGTGAAAAATGTAAAAGTATCAAAAATTATAAAAGTCTCTTCTTTAAAAAAAAATACAAAAAAGGAAGAAAAAATGCAGAAGAAAAATAAAAAAATATACCCAAAAAAATAATAATAGAGTGTTATAACTTAGCACCTGGGAGTCCAGTTTTGTGTAATTCAGTGATTGCCCTTGGTTCCACAGAGTTGTTTGGTTCAGTGGTGTTGAAAAATGCTGCAAGCATCCATTGATCTGTGTCTGGATTTTTCTTGAGTTTGATGGGTGGAATTGCTTGTGGTGGAGTGACTGCTGGCTTTGCATGTGTCCAATGTATCCAAGAGTCTCGTTCTGCGATCTTAATGGCAGTGTGAGTAGTCAGTAAAACTTGATAGGGTCCTTTCCACCTGGGTTGTAGAGGTGAGGTTCTGCTAAAGAACTTGATCCACACCCAATCTCCCGGTTTATATGGATGCAGGGCTTCTTCCAAGGGTAAGGTCTGCGTCAGTGCACTCTAAGCCCAGAGGGTCTGTAGTCACTTTTGCAGGGCTGCAAGATAAGAAGAGAGAACCATATCCCCCCCTATCTAGGCAGAGGGAATGAGGATCGAGACCTTGTAAGGTATCAGGAGGCCGACCAAAAAGGGTTGTTGTCAAGGCTGGTGTGATGATGGTATGAGGTAGAGGTTTGGTGGCCACCCATTTGGCTGCTGCATCTGCATATTGATTTCCTTTCTTTATTGTAGAGTCATCTGTTTGATGGGCTTTACAATGGATGACTGCTAGTGCTTGTGGTAATTGGATGGCCTCTAAAAGTTTAGCTACTAATGATGTATGTACTATTTGTTGTCCTGCTGAAGTTAAAAAACCCCTGGTTTCCATAGGGCTCCTGTTGCATGGCAGACTCCAAAAGCATATTTGGAATCTGTATAGATGTTGGTAGATGGGTTCCTAGCAGTTTCGCAGACTTTTGTTAAGGCTATAAGCTCAGCTGCTTGGGCACTATGGGAAGGAGGAAGGGGGGAAGCCCAAATAATTTCTTGTAGAGAGACTACAGCTGCTCCTGTTACTCTTTTGTTCTGGTGCATGTAGGAGAAATGTCAGTAAAAAGTTCCATGCCAGGGTTTTGTAGCAGGGTATCTGTTAGATTGGAGCAGGGTAGTTCAGCACCATGCACTAAATGGAGGCAGTCATGGAGATTGCCTTCTTCCTGTTCTGTGGGGAGCAGGGGAGCTGGGTTTAGAGTATTACATCTTTCAAATGTAATGTGATCAGAGGTAAAAGTTCAGCTTCATATTGAGCCAAATGCTGCTGAGTAAAGGCTTGTGTCTGGCTCTTTAAGAGAATTGCAAAAACTTCATGGGGAACTTTTAGCAGTAGAGGATGCCCTAGTACCAAATCTTTAGATCGTTTCACCAGTTCAACTGTAGCTTCCACAGCTGGTAAGCAGGGGACAGTGCCCTGAGCTACTGGATCTAGGGTTACAGAATAATAAGCAACTGGCCGATGTGTGTGTCCAAAAGGCTATGTTAGCACACCAGAGGCAACACCTAATTTCTCATGGATGAATAAAGTAAAAGGTTTCCTATAGTCAGGTAGCCCGAGTGCTAGGGCTGATGCTAGGGTTTGTTTGATGGTCTGAAGTGTTTTGTCCAGAGATTTGGACCAATCAATGGGGTCAGGCATGTTTTTGCCTGTTAATTGAATGAGTGGTCGGGCTAATTCACCAAATGAGGGGATCCATGGGCGTCAGAAGCCCAGTACTCCCAGTAAAGCTCTTACTTGATGTTTTGTTTGGGGTGGTTTCATGGCTAAAATAGTTTCTACTCGATTAGGGGCCAGTTTTCTTTCCTGGTGCAATAATATAGCCCAGATATATTATTTCTTGTTTTAAATATTGCAATTTGGAGGGAGAGGCTTTGTGACCTCTTTCTGCCAGGGCTTTGAGTAAATACAGGGTATCTGTTTTACATGCTAGCTCAGTTTGAGATGCTAACAATAAATCATCAACATACTGGATTAAGGAAGACTGATATGGTAGGGAGATGGAGGAGAAGTTTGCCTTTAATATTTGTGAAGATAGGGTGGGGGACTCAGTATAACCTTGTGGCAATCGAGTCCAAGTATATTGTTGATCTTGCCAGGTAAAGGCAAATAGATATTGGGATGCTGGATCCACAGGAATGCTTAAAAAGGCAGAGCACAAAAGTAAGTGGCTGAGGCTGTTTAAATCCTCATGAAGCCCCGTGTTGTTGGTTATCAGCATGATTGTTTTGTGCTTTCCTTTTCCTGAGATTTCTAATTGCAGCCCCTGTTTTCCACATGTTATGGTAGCTCCCATTTTACAAAGGAGATCCCTCCCTAGTAGGGATAGTGGTGACTGGGGGCAAATAGTGAATGGATGGTTTATTGTGAAAGGTCCTAGTTCTACTGGTATGTTGTGAGTAAATTCTACAGGGATTATTTTCCCTCCCACTCCCATTTTGTTATCTTGAGCCCCTTCAGCCACTGCAGCTTTATATGGTGCTTCAGTAATTAATGAGGAGGTGGCTCCAGTATCAACTAAGCAATTGTATTTCTTTCCTCCGATAAGAACAGTAACAATGGGTTCTCCTTCTGGGCCATTTCTTAAGGGGATAGCTAGTTCGTTAAAGGTAGACAGGAATTCAGTATTTCCATTGTCATTTTCTCGTCAAAAAGGGGGGTAACTCGTGGTCTCTCCTTTGCTCCCATTGATGTGTATTGTTAGTGTTTGTTGGAGGAAAGGGAGCGCTGGGTGGTGTCTAGTGACTGAAACTTTGGTGCTCAGTGTAAT
>BLBF01000044.1:7357110-7381761 GCA_015471245.1 Laticauda colubrina
TAGATAGATAGATAGATAGATAGATAGATAGATAGATAGATAGATAGATAGATAATCTGGCTTCGAAACTTAGGTTGGTAGGTATAGACTAAAAAAAACTCCACCTTATTTCAAAATATTTTATCCAGATTTTCTTTTATTATTTTTTAGTTTTACTTTTTTCACTTTTATTTATATGTTATCATTCAGATTTTTTTTAATATTCCATTCTTAATTTGAATGTTGGCGGAAAGAACTCAATGTTGTCATACTCTCTGTACTGTAAATAGCCCCCAACTCATTAATGAACTTCACTTTATCTTAAGTACTGTCTTTGAAACTCTACAGCTGTGATGGCAAGCCTATGGCATGTGTGCCAGAAATGGCAAGCAGAGCCATCTCTGAGGGCATGTGAGCAGTCGCCCCAGCTCAGCTCCACTGCACATGCATGCATGCCTCCTGTCAGGCAGCTGATTTTTGGCATGCATGTGTGTGTGTGGGCATATGCAGGATTTGCATATACATGGGCAGGGGACAGGGGGAGCACAGGAGGTCCTGCGCTCATGTGCATGGGGTGGGGGGAGCATGGGAGGTCCCTTATGCATGCAGGGGGCAGCAGCGAGGTCCTGTATGCATGCACAGATGGGCAGGAGGAGTAGAGGGTGCCGTGTGTGCATTGCATTAAGGGTGCAGGCATGCGTGCACACTGTCACATGCACATGGCACACTTTCGCACACAATGACAAAAAAGTTAACTGTCACTGCTGTATAGTTTTTCATCTGTGCATTTTAGAAAGTTTTGGTATAAGAGTAAGATATACTGTAGATGTTGTAAAGACCCTGTTAATCTCTAGTAGCCAAAATATCAGGACTCTGGTAGGTTCCTTTCAAGTAACAAGATCCTTCATTAGTTTAGCTACTCTATCAGTCAGATGAAATGAGATTAAAATTTAATGTCCTTTTATACTACCTGTTAATCTGAAATGGGTCTAACAGATTCCTACTATAGAGACAGTCCTTGACTTGCACTGCAACTGAGTCCAAAGCTTCTGTTGCTAAGCAAGACAATTGATAAGTGAGTTTTGCTCCATTTTATGACTATAATTGTTAAGTGAATCACTGCAGTTAAATTAGTTCATTTAGTGACCATTTGAAGTTACAATGGCATTGAAGTGACTACTTTTCAACTTACAGTCATTGCAGTATCCTCATGATAACATGAGCAAAATTCAGATGCTTGTCAACTGGTTCATATTTATGACAGTTGAGTGTCCCAGGATCATGTGATCAACTTTTGCAGCCTTCTTACATATTCACTTAAGAACTGTGTTATTAACTTAACAACTGCTGTGACTTACTTAACAACTATGGCAAGAAAGGTTGTTAAATGGGGAAAAATTTACTTAGTACCAAAGGAGCAGCTCCTCACATTGTGGCTGCTGCAATGAATATGAGAAGCCCAGCCAATGTTTTGAGCACAATTAACATTTCCAATCCAATAAATTATCTGTTAACACTTACCACACCTGTCAGTTTACCAACTCCAGTTACTGCACCAGTGAACATTGCATATCCAGTCACTATCACTTCACCGATGAATCTCTCAGCACCAATGACATTAGCTGGTCCTTTAAATAAAGCCATGAGACATATGGAAAGCATGCCTTTTCTTCTCCAGGCATTGCCAACCTCTCCCCCCTAGTAAAAAAAAAAACCTTGAGCAAAATCTTCATGTAGTATTAAAAAGAAGACTAGGAAAGGGGACTGCTGTTATTGTTTAACTGACTGTTAAATTGGCAAAATGGACTGCGAAATTGGCTATGTCCACCCAGTCATATGACAACCTGGCTATGCCCACCCAGTCACATGACAACCTGGCCACACCCACCCAGTCACATGACTACATAGCCATGCCTACCAAGTCACATAGCCATGTGCACCAAGCCATGTCCCCACCAAGCTACCCCCCATCAAGGCACGCCCACAGAACCAGTAGTAAAAAAAAATTGAATCCCACCACAGGTGCAGTCCATCCCTTGCCAGAAGCTCTTCATACAGGTAATGCAGAAAAAATGGTCTAGGAATCCAAAGTTCTCTTGGCAGCACCAATTCTTAAGCCAGTGGTTCTTTCTAACATTCTTTGTTCCCTCATTGGAAGTACAGATGAAAACACCACTTGTACTCCTAACTCTTTAACTTTTTTGCCTAGCTGCTCATAATTTCTCTAATATTGTTTTTAGCTTCATGTCTTGTCATTCATCCCTATGTGAAGAAGAAGAAAAGGGTAGTAATCTGTGGGACAGATTATTTTTATAAGGTTTTTGGTCACATCTTTGATCTGTTCGCTAAGATTGAATCTCCTATCACCAACACTCACCCTTTTTTTCCCTAGAGAAGTCTAAGCTACTTTTCTTTCTTTCACAGGAGCCTTTGATATTGCCTCTTTTCTAGGGACACTTGATGCCTTTAGCTAGACATTCTATGATCTATGGTTTCCATGTTGGAAAAAATTGGTATAACCCATGGATGAAATCAATGATCTCTGTAATGACCACATATTATCTGTGATAAACTCCACTTTCTTTCTTAATTAAAATTCCATGGTTCTACTTTTCAAACAGATCATCTTCACAAATTCCTGTGTTAGCCAAACAACTCAATTTTTTAGCATCTCTTCACATAGAGAATGATATCATCTATTTATCCAAATGTACTGATTATATAACATCCATTGTGTTATCTAATACATGTCTGCTTAAAAGTCATTGGAACTAATCCAATTAATAAATGGATACCAGATTGAACTGTAAGCCACTAATTCTAATTGAATAAACTGATTAATGTCCAATAAATTGAGTTATCCGTTCCACCCATAGCGTTTGCTTATCTGTATTCCCCCCCCCCTTTTTTTTTTCTTCTTCTTCTTGTTTCTGAGCAGAAAAAGAGGAACTCTGGGAAACTATGCAAGATGAAGTAATGAAAGCACTGGAAACCAAGAATCAATTTGGCAGCTTAAGAAAATTAATTTCTGATGAATTTGTGAATACGAAGCAGGCTGTTGAAAACCTGCTGGAGAACCTGGATACATTAGCCAATTTGCCACAAGTGGCTCACAAAACAAAAATAGCAGAACATGAAGAGGAGGCTCAAGAGTTAGAGGTCAAAATAGAAAACCTGCTCACCTACTTGACTTTAGGAAGCAAAACCAGAATTTCTACTGATAACTCAAAAACTTTTAATGAACTCTTGCCTGATAAAGCATTGTCTCATGAGACACATTGCGAGCATAAGAAACAAACTACCTTTGCTCCTCCTTCACTTGATCTTTTACCAGACAGCGATGACAGTGATCTCTTTGAAGCTGTGTTGAAATTAATGGCATTTTTCATCTCAAATGAACTATACAGGGACCTCATTTCCAAGACAATCTGTTTCTTATTTTATTTTTATTTATGCTATTTTTTATTTATAAAAGTTATTGGCAACCCAGTTTATCTAAGGTACCTTGCAATATTAAAATAAATGAAAACATATTTATTTAATTAGCATATGGTATATCAAATCTAGACTAGCAATATATATTATCATTTCTCTAGATTAGTAAAACATAATAAAATATAAATGTTAAAAAGTTCTATGTTCAAATACCAGTCTCAAGGCCACCTAATCATTGAAGTGCAGCATTTTTTTTTATTTAAAAATTCAGATACTGGATCAGTATATGCCCTCAGATTACAGCCGATCACAATGTGATTTACAGTTTGATGTGGGACCCTGCAGTTAACCAAAGAGAGTATGTTCTGCCCCATTTATACTGAGAGTCCTGGAAAATGATATGTGAGGTGTCAATCCTATTCAGGGTTCTCCAATGCTGATCTGATAGTTCAAAACCAGGCACCCTTTTTTGCGGGATCATTTATATGGCTTCCTAAGTCTGGGAGTTCAGTGACCCATTTGGCTTTCCACTGGGAATTGATGTTAAAGTTGTTGGGCAGATGTTAATATGAGTGCCAGTGTGAGTTTCCTGGATTTGAGTCTTCTGGCTGAAAAATGAGGAAAGTTGGCAGGATGGGAGAATGTCAAAAAAGTGCTAGCTAAAGAGGCGCAAACCTACAAGGAACAGGCAGCATGGCCATTGCAGCTGGGGGAGAAGGTCTACTTCTCCACAAAGTACTTGAGGTTGAAACTCCCCAGAAAGAAACTGGGATCAAAGTTTATGGGGCCATTCCCCATAGTGAAGATCATCAACCCGGTTACGGTGCAATTAAAATAGCCCTGATTGCTAGGGAAGATACATCCGGTATTCCATAGCAACCTCTTAAAACCTGTGGTTGGATCGACTCTGAGGCCACTATCCCATGAGCCCCTAGACCCTGTGGTTATAGGGGGCCAAACCCATTATGAGGTGCAGCGAATCTTTGACTCAAGGTGGCACAGGAGACAACTCCAATAGCTAATCAAGTGGAAGGGCTACCCCTTAACAGAGATGTATTGATAAAGAGTAGAAACATTCAGGCTGACCGTCTCATAGCTACATTCATGCAGACAACCCAAACAAGCTGGTGGGGGGATTGCAACCCTAAAAAATATACAAGTACACAAACTGTTTTTGCTTTGCACAGGTTGCCTTCAAGAAGTGTGGGGAGCCGAATGTCAACTTACAAAGCCTGCTCTCAAGTTGCCATAGAACAGGGGGATGGGAAAACGAACAGCAGCTGTGGCAAGGCAGCACATCACTCAAAAGCACATTCTAACCAGTGGTGGGATTCAAACTGTTTTACTACTGGTTCTGTGGGCATGGCTTGGTGGGCATGGCAAGGGAATGATACTGCAAAATCCCCATTCCATCCCCACCCCGCTAACCTGCTTTCCAGCTCCATTCTCTTGTGCAGGGCAACAAAAGAAGACCCAGCCGATCAGCTGGGACTCAGGAGGCAGAGAATACATGAGGGCAGGGCTAGTCAAAGGTGGTATTTGCCAGTTCTCCCAACTGGTCAAAATTTCTGCTCCTGGTTCTCCAGAACTGGTCAGAACCTGCTGAATACCACCTCTGATTTCAGTCATATCTCTGTCAAGACCGTCTCCAGGGTTACACAAAGTGGCCGGAGGGGAGTGATCTCTACAACCTGTGAAATTGCTTTGTTGGAGAAGGTGACTGACATTCTTTGTTGGAGAATGTGACCTTGGGGGCAGGGGAGAAACAGGGTGAGAGCTGGACCATAAATTACATGGGGTAAGAGTCGGCTTCACTTGGAACTTGCCAACATGAAGTTCCTAATAAATAACTGGATTTCTTTTGAAGTTTGGCTCGAGGCTCATGATTTAATTAGGGCATCGGTTGAAATCCTGAAACTAGACTTTAGAGTCAATATATCACAGTGTTGTGGAGTCATATTCTTTGTAAGCATTGTGGTTTTTTGTTTGTTTATTTTAAAACTTGCTAATAGCCCAAATGCATTTAATTTCCTCATCAAATATTCTATGTTAATTTTTGGATCTTGCATGAATATATCAAAATTGTCAGCAAATGCCTTCAATTTGTCTTCCTTCTTGATATTTAAATCTGTTATTTTCTCATCTTGCCTGATATCTCTATACAAAAGTTCCAACACAAGAATAAGCAGCAAGAGAGACAAGGGACAACCTTGTCTCATACTCTTTTGAATTTCACATGAATTGGTTAATTCACTGTTAATAACAATTTTTACTTGCTGTGATGTGTAAACAGCTTTAATCTCTTGGATACAATTATCCTCAAAGTTTTTTTTTTACTTACTTCCTTACTTTTTCTAACACAAGAAAAAGTGGTGATAGGATAGGATATGATAGGGAGCTGAAGTAGAGAGAAAGGTGAGAGAAAAAATGGAAAAGGAACTAGAAAGGGAAGAAAGATACTACAAAAGAGAGAATATCTAAATATATATACATTATATATACAGAGAACTAAGTAATCCTTTTCTTTACTATTTGTTTTGTTCTCTTTTTTCCCAAGCCCAGATCCACACCCATCTGGAAAAGAAATGCCAGATCAGATGTGAGAGAACAGTTCCACCTTTGAAAAGGAATAAGAATAGCCTTATGGGTCAGAGCAAAGATGGATCTCATCATAGTAGCTTTGCTCAGAAGCTGCACAGACACTTTTAAGAAGCTCAAAAGATCTGATAAAGATCAATTTTCTCTGATTTTCTTAAACTTCAGTCCTTATTTTACCAGAATTATCAGAATAGTATTCTTATGCATTTGGAGGAGAGCAGGTTACTAATGGTGACAATTGTTCCCACTTGTCCTCAGCATGCTTAGTGATATTTTTCTTCCAAATATGTAAGATCCATA
The DNA here is from genome assembly GCA_015471245.1 of Laticauda colubrina. Classification (NCBI taxonomy): domain Eukaryota; kingdom Metazoa; phylum Chordata; class Lepidosauria; order Squamata; family Elapidae; genus Laticauda; species Laticauda colubrina. The sequence continues at coordinate 7,363,423 of BLBF01000044.1, forward strand.
CTTATTTTCTGTTCTCTCAAACAAGCAATCTCTTCTCTCCCTCCCTCCCTCCCTCCCCCCCTCTCTCTCAATGTTGCCAGCCAATCAAGACACAAAAAAGCCTCAAAACAGACAGAAGATATTAAGCCCATGTCACACTGCACCAACGGATGGAAGGAGGATGTAAAACAGAGAGAAACACTTACCATCTGTTGGTTAACGCAATTCATCTGTTCTGTACTCACTGCCTCCGTTTTTCATCCTCTCTATCCGTCCAGCATCCGTCGACTGAGATTCCATCCACTCAAAAAGTTTTGAGCTGCTCAAACTTTTTGAGCGGAAAATGTATCCAATGTGTCCGTTCTGCATCCGCAACGCATACAGGGAACATCCGTTCTACATCCGTCATCATCCGTTACGCGTCCGCTATATCCGCTAGGCATCCGCTGCGCATCCGTGCAACTCAAATCTGCTCCAGCAGAAAATGGACACAGGGAGGAATCGAAACGGATGCGGAACGGACGCGCAGCGTTAGTAGCACGAACGGAGAAAGGATGAAAGCAGATGCAGCTTGCATACAAAGCATTTAAAATGGAAAAAACGTTCGCAGAGGGGGCCTATCTCGGATATTTAGGATGTCTGCAGGATGCCTAGAGGATGCAAAAGGACACCTAGTGGAAAACTTATATTGCCTATAAAAAGGGGGAGGAACTCACCTGGATCTCACTTTCAGTCCAGCAGCCCTGCTGTGCAGACCTCTGCAGCCTACATCTGGTTCTTCATCTTGCTCTTCCACAGCACCCAGTCATGCCCACCATGGATCGTAACACACTCTTTTTGGTAGCCACCAATCTTTCTGCAACAGTGCGAAGCCATCTACAGGCTCTTTCATCTGTTCTACGCGAAGAAAAGGAGGTGGCCAAGAAGTGTCTGGGTCCGAAGATGGATCGCCAGAAGATCAGAGTATGGACTGTACAACAAGCTGATGGTGGAGCTGAGGAACGAAGACCCTCGTACATTCCAGAACTTCATGAGGATGCCTTCAGCCATGTTTGATGAAGTTGTGGAGCGGCTGAGACCCAGGTTGACCAAGGCAAATACCAACTTCCGGCCCAGCCTGGACCCTGGGCTCAAGGTGGCACTAACTCTGCACCACCTGGCCTCCGGGACCACATACAGGAGCATGCAGTACGGCTGGAGGGTGCCACACAACACCATCAGCATTGTGGTCAGAGAAGTGGTGCAGGCCATCATCGAAGAATACCTGGAGGAGCTCCTCCAGTGCCCCTCCACTGAAGAAGGATGGAAGAAAGTTGCAGAGCAGTGGTATCAGAAGTGGAACTTACCCCACACCGTTGGAGCCATAGATGGGAAGCATGTGGCCTGCAAAACTCCAGCCAAGTCGGGGTCCACTTATTTCAACTACAAGGGCTTCTTCTCTTCGCCATGGTCGATGCTGACCACAAGTTCATGTACATCGATGCTTCAGGCAATGGCTCATCTTCAGATGCCCAGGTATACAACGCCAGTCACCTCAAGATGGAGCTGGAACTCAACCTCATCGTGGGCTTCCCAGATCCAGAACCCCTACCCAACGACATAAAAGATGTGCCCTACTTCATCGTGGGGGATGATGCCTTCTCCCTCAGAACCTACCTCATGAAGCCCTACACTTCCAGACTCCTCACCCGTGAAGAGAGGATCTTCAACTACAGGCTGTCCAGGGCAAGGCGGGTAGTGGAGAATGCCTTTGGCATCCTGGCCAACAGGTTCCAGGTACTCCTCACCACCATGCAGCATCGCCCAGAGACCGTGAGGAGGATCGTGGAAGCTTGCTGCATCCTGCACAATCTCATGTGCACCCGCTACCCAGTGTTGCAGAACAGGCTCGTGGACCTCCAACAAGGCAATGGGGAACATGGAGCCACTAAGGATGTGCAAGGCCCCAACAGAGCTTCACGTGAAGGGAAGAAGCAGTGCAACCTCCTGAGACACTGGTGCAACTCCCCAGCTGGAGCAGTGAAGTGGCAAGACAGGATGATAGATGCTTAATGGATGCTTCCTTCAGCCTGTCTCATCACATGGATGAGATTGGGCCATGTATGTTGGGTGGGCCTACAATGAACAGGGCATTTAATAAAGAGTTGTGTTTATGTTGACATGTGTGGATGATTGATTACATTATTATTGATAAAAAAGGGCCATAGGTGTGTCACCTGGGAGGGTGGACCATACAGTCCCACAATGCTTGCACTGGAGGTTTATCTATCCCATAGCTATAACCCATCCCAAAGGTATCCCTGCCCATCCCACAGCTATCCTTACCTATCCCACAAGCATGCAAAGGCTTAAACCATTTCTAAAAGTTTCCACCAAGACTTTATTGACAAAAATAAATGAAGCAAGTGTGTGAAGCAAAAGTAATCTTTATTAATAACAAGCTGTAAAAGAAAAATGACCCAAGTCAAGTATCCAAAGCAAAAATAGAGTCAACAGGCAGCCAGTCTCTGGCACTCTTCTTGGTTACTCTGAGGTGTGCCCAGTCTCAGGGGTGAAGGGTCCAGGTGCTGTGATGGTGGCTGCTGCTGGAGTGCTGGTCTGAGGCACCACTGGGGTGCCTGGCCCCAAGCGGACAACAGGGGATGGTGTGTTGAGGAAGCTCTCAGACAGTTGGCTCAGCCCCATGATGTTGAGAGCCCCTTCCTCCATGACATGGGGCGTCAGCCTCAATACCGATGACAGATGTACTGAGGCCAGGCTTGGCTGTGGGTTGGAGGAAGGAGCAGTGTAGTGGGGCTGTCTGGTCTGCAGCTGGGTGAGGACTGGCGTCGGTGGCATTGGTGGCATGGGTGGCATCTGTGGCATGGGTGGCATCAGTGGCGTGGCTGGCATTGGTGACATCAGTGGCACCGGTGGCGTCTGATGTACCTGTGCCTGGACTGGGAAGGGCTGCCTGTGCTGCTGGACCTCCTGGTAGCCGTAGCCTTGGTAGGGGAGGGCCTGTGGAAAGCCTTGGAAGGGCAGTGACATCACCTGGGGTGGAGGAGCAGGCCTGGACTGGGTGGGAGCAGGTTCAACTTGGTCTGGAGGGTTGCAAAGAAGATCGGTGATCCTGTCCTTCACCACCTGGTACTGGGGTTCTGACATGTTCATTAGGGTCTGGTTGATGTAGGTGAGGAAAGGCTTGCGGTTGGAGGATGGGGCGTCGGTGTATACCAACTGAGAGAGGAGATCTATGTTGCTCCTGATGGTGTCTCTTATCTCCAGCAGGACAGTGTGGCTCTGCCCCTCCGGTCTGCCTCTCTGCCTTTCTGTGGAGGTGGAGCTGGGGGTGGATGCGGGTTGGGCTATGGTGGAAGTGCCGTCTCCTTTCTCCCACTGCATCAGGGGGTCCTCCACGCGCTCCGCCAGGGGTAGTACAGCTATCAGGGGGGTCTCCGTCATGGCACGCTCCACAGATACCTGCCTGGACACAGGAGCTGACTCTTGGCCAGAAGAGGATTGGCTCTCTGCGGGCTGCCTGAGAGAAAGGGTTGTCAGAGGGGTTGCTCCTCGGTGGCGGATCTCACCCTCCAAGAAGCTGCACTTGGCCATCACGTAGGTCTCTCGGTCCGTCAGCTTGACCGTGGCCTGGCCAAATTTCTTGAGGTGCAGCTTCCTGTACCAGGTGTGCATGTGCTTCCACCAGCCGAGGAGCACCTCCGAAGTGTAGCCCAGGCCCTCCGCCTTCTCTCTCCAAGCAGCCTGCTTCCTCTTGGTGTCTCTATAGAGCTTGTGTCCCTTCCGCCAAAGATATTCATTCTCCCTCAGCCACTCCAGCACCTCCTCCTCGTGTTCCTCTTCTATGGTGTATTGCCTCCTCTCCCGTTCATGCGTCTGCCTCTTCCTCCCTTTGGCAGTGCCATATGGGCCCTCATCAGAAGGGCTTCGAGGTTGTAGGGGCTGCTCCTCCACACCACCACCACCAGCAGCAGCAGCAGCAACAACAACAGTAGCAGCAAAAGCAGGACCAGCAGGACCAGCAGCATCAGCAGCACCAGGAGCACCAGCAGCACCAGCAGGACCAGGAGAAGGACCAGGAGCACCAGCAGGACCAGGAGCACCAGGAGCATGAGCAGGACCAGGAGCACCAGCAGGACCAGGAGCACCAGGAGGACCAGCAGGACCAGGAGCAGCGCCAGCAGAGTAAGCACCAGCAGAAGCCCCAGCACCAGGAGCAATGCCAGCAGAGTAAGCACCAGCAGATGCACCACCACCAGAAGCAGCATCAGCAAAAGCACCACCACCAGAAGCAGCATCAGCAGAGTAAGCACCAGCAGAAGCACCACCACCAGAAGCAGCATCGGCAGAAGCACCACCTCCAGAAGCAGCATCAGCAGAAGCCCCAGCACCAGAAGAGTGAGCCCGGGCAGCAGACGTTCCAGCAGAAGCAGAGTCAGGGCCAGGGGGTGGGAGGGTGGCCCTGTCCCTCTTGCCAGGGCTGGCAGCAGATGGCAGAGGCTTCCGTTTCTTCCCCATGGTTGTTGGTTTGCTGGCTGGCTGGCTGGCTGGCTGGCAAGCTGTGTCTGGAAGCAGGTTTTCCTCTGAATGGTGACCTGCTTGTGAGCTGCTTCCCTTTATATCTGCGGGGCTGATGCAATGCATCGTCTCCGCATGCGCAGTGAACACTAGGCATCCGCTAGGCTTCCGCTCTGCATTCACTTCATCCGCTCGGCATCCGCTCTGCATCTGCTCTTTCCGTTCCGCATCCGCTTTGCTGTGCTCCCCCGGAAGCCTTGTGGATGTGCCATCCGTTTCCATCCGCTTCCATCCGCTAGGCTTCCATGGAGCATCTGCTTTCCATCTGCGCTACATCCTTCCCCCCATCCGTTCCTTTCCGTGTTGTCTGCTCTGGTTATGCAAATTCAGGGCACTTTTGAGAGCGGATAACAATGGATTGAACATTTTTCTCGTCCACTGTGTCCTCTTTACAAACGTTTTGTATCCGTCGGCCAGTGTGACAGGGCCTTTAGAAACACCAATCAAACAGAACACAGCAAACTCCAAGACCAATAAACACAGACCAAGACTCCCAACCAATCAGGATGAAGAAAAAAAAACATTCTGGCACAGCGTAGGCCAGCCCCAAATTTAAAACTGAAATGGCTGTGAAAGACTGACTCACAGACGAACACAATACAGAAGCCTGATGATGGCAGATGAGACTTGGACCAAAAATGATGGGAGACGTGGACTGGAAGCTAACGATGCTACAGTGTATAACAGATCATTCAACATCTCTTAAGAACTCAGATTGAAATTGCAGCACAGCTGATTTCCCAACTTGTGAGTGGTAAAATTTTGAGCTGAATTGTTTCTAGTTTAATTAGTATTCTTAGAAGAACAGGATGCAAGTTTCTAATCTATCGACTTCTCTCCACCACACCTATTACAATGAATAGAACAGAATAAAAGGAAGCACTTCTTGATATAATGGCTAATTTTTGCAATTTATTTTCCAAGAATGCCAAGAAATATATTGACATGTGCAATCTTTCAAGTGTCTTTGGCCTCTCTTGTGCACAGGGTCCATATTCATTTCTAATAGGATATGGAAAAGCTCTAGAATATATGCTTCTTGAGAAGCTGTGATCACTCCAAAACAATTGGCAGTCCTTTTAGAAAACCTACACAGTTGAAGATTGGAAATTCTGGCAATTGCAGCCTAAGTTATATGAAACCTGCCTAGTTTGCAAAAGACATCGTAAGTAGAATCATTAAGCTAAGTATGGGCCTTGCATATTTAGAAGAAAAATATTACTAAGCAATATATGCTGGGGGGAAATGGGAACAATCATCACCATTAGTGTTCTCCAACCTGCAATCCTACAGATGTACAAGAATATAATTCTAGTAAAGTAAGAACTGAAGTTTAACAAAAGCAGAGAAGATTGATACTTATCAAATCTAAGCTTCTGAAAAGCTTCTGTCCAGGTTCTTATTAAAGTCTCTTTAACTAGGTACACATTTGATCTGTCCATACGAATGTTCTTATTCTTTTTCAAACATGGAACTATTATTTTATTTGATCTAGCTTTTTTCCCCAAATGTGCCCAGAGGATCAGCATAGGCTCTACTCTTATTTCCTAAAGAGGAGACTGACTTTACTGCATACTTATTGTCCAGATATTGTGTGAATTGGTGAAGCTAAGCCCCTGTCACACTGCACCAATGGATGGAAAGAGGACGTAAAACGGAGAAAAACACTTGCCATCCATTGGTTAACGCGATGCTTCCGTTCTGTACTCACTGCCTCTGTTTTGCTTCCTCTCTATCTGTCCAGCATCTGTCCATTGACATTTCATCCGCTCAGAAGGTTTTGAGCTGCTCAAAACTTTTGAGCGGAAAATGTATCCAATGCGTCCGTTCTGCATCCGCTAGGCATCCGCTGTGCATCCGCACAACTCGCATCCATTCCAGCGGTAAACGGATGCAGGGAGAAAGCGGAACGGACGCGCAGCATTAGTAGCACGGACGGAGAAAGGATGAAAGCGGATGCAGCACACAAAGAAAGCATTTAAAACAGAAAAAACTTTCGCAGAGGGGACCTATCTCAGATATTAAGGATGTCTAGAGGATGCCTCGAGGATGCAAAAAGACACATAGGGGAAAACCTATATTGCCTATAAAAAGGGGGAGCAACTCACCTGGATCTCACTTTCAGACCAGCAGACCAGCTGTGCAGACCTCTGCAGCCTTCATCTGCCACTTCCTCTTCCACAGCATCCAGTCATGTCCACCATGGGTCATAACAAACTCCTTTTGGTAGCCACCATCGTTCTGCAACAGTGCAAAGCCATCTACAGGCTCTGTGAACTCTACTACAGGAAGAAAAGGAGGTGGCCAAGAAGCGTCTGGGTCCAAAGATGGATCGGGAGAAGAGCAGAGTACGGACTGTACAACAAGCTGATGGTGGAGCTAAGGAACGAAGACACTCATGCATTCCAGAACTTCATGAAGATGCCTCCAGCCATGTTTGACGAAGTTGTGCAGCGGCTGACAACCGCTGGTTGACCAAGCAGAGCACCAAATTCCGCCCCAGCCTGGACCCTGGGTTCAAGGTGGCACTGACTCTGTGCCACCTGGCCTCAGGGACCACCTACAGAAGCATGTACTATGGCTGGAGGGTGCCACACAACACCATCAGCATTGTGGTCAGAGAAATAGTGCAGGCCATCATCGAAGAATACCTGGAGGAACTCCTCTAGTGCCCCTCCACTGAAGAAGGGTGGAAGAAAGTTGCAGAGCAGTGGTATCAGAGGTGGAACTTCCCCCACACCATTGGAGCCATAGATGGCAAGCACATGGTCTGCAAAGCTCCAGCCAAGTCGGGGTCCATTTATTTCAATTACAAGGGCTTCTTCAGCATTATCCTCTTCGCCATGGTCAGTGCTGACTACAAGTTCATGTACATCGATGCTTCAGGCAACGGCTCATGTTCAGATGCCCAAGTATACTACGCCAGTCATCTCAAGGAGGGGCTGGAACGCAACCTCATCATGGGCTTCCCAGATCCAGACCCCCTGCCCAACGACATGCAAGATGTGCCCTACTTCATCATAGGGGATGATGCCTTCTCCCTCAGAACCTACCTCATGAAGCCCTACACTTCCAGACTCCTCCCCCGTGAAGAGAGGATCTTCAACTACAGGCTGTCCAGGGCAAGGTGGGTGGTGGACAACGCCTTTGGCATCCTGGCCAACAGGTTCCAGGTACTTCTTATCACCATGCAGCATCGCCCAGAGACCGTGAGGAGGATCGTGGAAGCTTGCTGCATCCTGCACAATCTCATGCGCACTTGCTACCCAGTCTTGCAGAACAGGCTCATGGACCTCCAACAAGGCAATGGGGACATGGAGCCTGGGGAATGGAGGCAAGGGCAAAACCTGATAGACACTGAGGATGTGCAAGGCCCCAACAGAGCCTCACGTAAAGGGAAGAAGCAGCGCAACCTCCTGGAACACTGGTGCAACTCCCCAGCTGGAGCAGTGGAGTGGCAGGACAGGATGATAGATGATTAATGGATGCTTCCTTCAGCCTGTCTCATCACACAGATGAGATTGGGCCATGTATGTTGGGTGGGCCTACAATGAACAGGGCATTTTATAAAGAGTTGTGTTTATGTTGACATGTGTGGATCAATGCTTACATTGTTATTGATAATGAAGGGCCATAGGTGTGTCACTTGGGAGGGTGGACCATAGAGTCCCACTATGCTTGCACTGGAGGTTTATCTATCCCACAGCTATCTTAACCCATCCCAAAGGTATCCCTGCCCATCCCACAGCTATTACCCATCCCAAAGGTATCCCTGCCCACCCCACTGCTATCCTTACCCATCCCAAAGGTAGCCCTGCCCATCCCACTGCTATCCTTACCCATCCCACAAGCATGCAAAGGCTTAAACCATTTCTAAAATTTTCCACCAAGACTTTATTAAAAAAAATAAATGAAGCAAGTGTGTGAAGCAAAGATAAACTTTATTAATAACAAGTTGTAAAAGAAAAATGACCCAAGTCAAGTGTCCAAATAAAGTCTACAGGTAGGCACCCAGTATCTGGCACTCTTATCGGTCACTCGGAGGTGTGCCCAGTCTCAGGGGTGAAGGGTCCAGGTGCTGTGGAGGTGGCTGGTGCTGGAGTGCTGGTCTGAAGCGTCATTGGGGTGCCTGGCCCCGAGAGGACAACAGATGACGGTGTGCTGAGGAAGCTCTTGGACAGCTGGTTCAGCCCCATGATGTTGAGAGGTCCTTCCTCCATGCCCTGGAGTGTCAGCCCCAGTACCGATGACAGATGTACTGAGGTCGGGCTTGGCTATGGGGTGGAGGAAGGAGCAGTATAGTGGGGCTGTCTGGTCTGCAGCTGGGTGGGGACTGGCGTGGGTGGCATCAGTGGCGTGGGTGGCATCAGTGGCGTCAGTGGAACCGGTGGCAATGGTGGCGTCCAATGACTCCGTGCCTGGACTGGGAAGGACTGCTGCCTATGCTGCTGGACCTCCTGGTAGCTGTAGCCCTGGTAGGTGAGGACCTGTGGAAAGCCTTGGAATGGGAGGGACATCACCTGGGGTGGAGGAGCAGACCTGGACTGGGTGGGAGTAGGTGCCTCTGGGTCTGGAGGTTTGTGAAGCAGCTCAGTGATCTGGTCCTTCACCACCTCGTACTGGGGTTCCGCCATGTCCGTGATGGTCTGGTTGACATAAGAGGGGAAGGGCTTGCGGTGGGAGGATGAGGAGTCGGGGTGGACCAGGTGAGAGAGGAGATCTATGCTGCTCTGGATGGTGTCCCTGATCTCCAGCAGGACAGTGTGGCTCTGCTCCTCCTGTCTGGCTCTCTGCCTTTCTGTGGAGGTGGAGCTGGGGCTGGATGCGGGTAGGACTGTGGTGGAAGTGCCGTCTCCTTTCTCCCACTGCACCAGGGAGTCCTCCACATGCTCCACCACGGTTAAAACAGTTGTCCGCGGGTTGTCCACCATGGGACGCTCCACAGAAACCTGCCTGGAGACAGGAGCTGACTCTTGGCTGGAAGAGGACTGGCTCTCAGCAGGCTGCCGGAGAGAGAGGGTCGTGAGAGGGGCTGCTGCTGCTCCTCGGTGGTGGATCTCACCCTCCAGGAAGCTGCACCTGGCCATGACGTAGCTCTCTCTGTCCGTCAGCTTAACTGTGCCCTGACCAGATTTCTTGAGGTGCAGCTTCCCGTACCAGGTGTGCATGTGCTTCCACCAGCCAAGGAGCACATCCGATGTGTAGCCCAGACTCTCCGCCTTCTCTCTCCAAGCAACCTGCTTCCTTTTGGTGTCCCTGTAGAGCCGGTGTCCCTTCCGCCACAGATAGTCATTCTCTCTCAGCCACTCCAGCACCTCATCCTCGTGTTCCTCCTCAATGGAGTATTGCCTCCTCTCCAGTTCCTGCATATGCCTCTTCCTCCCTTTGGCAGGACTAGATGGGCCCTCATCAGAGGGGCTTCCAGGTTGTAGGGGCTGCTCCTCCACACCACCAGCAGCAGCAGCACCAGCAAGATCATCATCGTCATCATCATCATCATCAGCAGCAGCAGAATCATAATCATCATCATCAACAGCAGCAGCAGCAGCAGCAGCACCAGCAGGATCATCATCATCATCATCAGCAGCAGCAGCAGCAGCAGCACCAGCACCAGCACCAGTACCAGCAGGTCCAGGATCAGCAGCAGCAGAGTAAGCACCAGGAGCCCCAGCAGGACCAGGAGCACAAGCAGGACCAGCAGGACCAGCAGGACGAGCAAGACCAGGAGCACAAGCAGTACGAGCAGGACCAGCAGGACGAGGAGCAGCTTCAGCAGAGTAAGCACGAGCAGAAGCACCACCACCAGGAGCAGCCTCAGCAGAGTAAGCACGAGCAGAAGCACCACCACCAGGAGCAGCCTCAGCAGAGTAAGCACGAGCAGAAGCACCACCGCCAGGAGCAGCATCAGCAGAGTAAGCACGAGCAGAAGCACCACCGCCAGGAGCAGCAGCATCAGCTCCTCCAGAAGCAGAAGCAGAAGAAGCCCCAGCCCCAGAAGAGAGAGCCCATGCTACAGAAGCCCCAGCAGAAGCAGAGTGAGGGCCAGTGGGTGGGAGGGTGGCCCTGTCCCTCTTGCCAGGGCTGGCAGCAGATGGCTGAGGCTTTCTCTTCTTCCCCATGGTTGTGGGGTTGCTGGCTGGCAGGGAGGCTGGCAGGGAGGCTGGCAGGCAGGCTGGCAGGCAGGCTGGCAGGAAGGCTGGCAGGCAGGCAGGCACCAAGGCTGGCAGGCAGGCATGCACCAAGGCTGGCAGACAGCAAGGCTGGCAGGGAGGCTGGCAGGAAGGCAGATAGCAAGGCTGGCAGGATGGCAGGCAGCAAGGCTGGCAGCAAGGCTGGCAGGCAGGCATGCAGGCAGGGCAGGCTGGCAAGGCAGTTGATGTGTCTGGATGCAGGTCTTTCCTCTGAATGGTGACCTGCTTCCGAGCTGCTTCCCTTTATATCCGCGGGGCTTCCGCTGTGCATCCGCTCGGCTTCCACTCTGCATCCGCTTCATCCGCTGTGCACCCACTGTGCATCCGCTGTGCATCCGCTTCATCCGCTTGGCGTCCACTCTGCATCCGCTGTATCCGTTCCACGTCCGCTTTGCTGAGGTCCCCCGGAAGCCTAGCAGATGTGCCATCCGTTTCCATCTGCTTCCATCCACTAGGCTTCCGCTCTGCATCCATTTTCCATCCGCCCTGCGTCCTCCCCCCATCCGTTCCTTTCCGTGTTATCCGCTCTGGATATGCAAATTTTTGCCCCTTTTGAGAGAGGATAACAACGGATGGAACATTTTGCTCGTCCGCTGTGTCCTTTTTACAAACGTTTTGCATCCGTTGGGCAGTGTGACAGGGCCTTAAAATGTTCAGTGGAACATGTGAACAAACAGTTGGGTCTCTTTTAGATTGTGTTTTTGTTGTTAAATCATTATTTTAGATAGTGTTTGCAGATTGCACTAAGTCACAAATTGTTTAGTTGTAGTTGTTGATTTAACTACAGTTTGTTGGGTGCAGTAATTGCACCTACTACAGTTTATAAACTATAATAGCTTGATTAACATACTAAAGTAATTACAGATATTTAATATGATATCTTAACCAGACATTGTCTGAAAGATTGATAATTTGTGTTTCATAGTGTGGGAAGCTCTCCCCATCTTCCATAGTATGAAATATTTTGGGGAATATTAAGAGGCAGAATATTATATTTCCCCCAAAGGAGAAATGGAGAAATGTGGTCTTAGAGGCAGAAAGCGAACCCTGTCTTTCTTAATGTGCCTATTCATAAACAAAACACCTTCACCTCCAGCGATGGGATTAAAATTTACATCCTTCTCCACCAAATTCTAAGAACAGGACATGACTTTTAGAATATACTATGATTAACCCACTACCATTGGTATAGCAAAATACACAGAGCTCACTACACTGCCTAAGCCCTAGGGATTTCAGACATTGCACAACTACCAGCAGCATTACAGAAACCACTCACAGATTCCCATTCAACCAGCTGGCCCAGAACCTCATGCTGTTAGTGGTTCTGCTCAGCAATAAATGGACCTTCCTTCCTAAGTAGCTAACTTCCATTTTATTTCCAGCACCTCTCTCCTGGCTTGGAACTGAACCAGATGATTTTTTCTTTCAACAATTTGACACCCCAAAATGGGACTCCAAGTTAATGTGACCAACTGAACTAGCCCGGTTAAACCTCCAGCTTGCCTGTAACACACTCTTTGAATCTGCAGGTAGCCTCCTCAGAGACCTTGGCTGTTTGGAGTAATGGCAGTGAAGGGATTTTTGAGTCTTGCACTCAATAGGCTACTTGGAAAGAAGTTAAGCACTTCTAAATTTAAACTTTAAAGCCCAGGAAAGTAAGGGAAATGTGTGTATGCCTGTGCGTGAGTGAGAGGAACCTTCTCCCACTCACAATTGGATCCTGGTCCCTCTGTGCCATTCCTAGTCACAAAAAGATTGGTTCAACCGATGGAACCTGGAAAGCATGAGGGTTTGGCTGGACCACAGAACCTTCTGTAGGGAGAAGGGAAGTTGTGTAAAAATGGAAAAGTGATGAGAGAGTCAAATGTGGGCAACCAGATGGGAAGTCATTGACCAAAGTCCCAGGGAAGGAAGTGCCCATACTCACTGCTAGAGAAAGTAGCAGACTCTCCTCTTTTTGAGGGGCGCTTTGGTGACTTGAGTACATTCTGGGACCTTACTCTAGCAACAGATCAGCAAGGCCAACCCATGTAAAACACCTTGTAATCAGCAAGCAGGTGAAAGAGAAAAATACACAGAATGAACAAATCACAGAGAAACTTTTGGAGAAGGAACGTAAGTCTCAGGAATCAAGAATGTAAAACCTTCTCAGACACTTAATCATTGAAGGAAGCAGCTCCAGAATTATTACTAAGGAAGGAGTCTGAAACTTTGAACGAACTGTTGCCTGACAAAATATTGTCCAATAAAGCACATTGTGAGTATCAGGAACAAACCACTTCTGCTCCTCTTTTATCTGACTTTTTGTCAAGCACTGATAACTTATTTTTTCAAGGTGATGTCTTTGAGGTGCAAAAACAGTTGGCACACCTGATTCTTAATGAGTCTATAAGAAACCTAATTTCCCACTTGATCTAAATAATAAAAGTGAACCACAGAGAACTGACTACCCAGAGTTCTTGCTCTTTTCTCATCTCTAGAATAGATATTGCAATGAAACTCTTCAATAAGAAAAAAAAACACGCAGGAAGCATCTTCTCTATTGAAATTTGACTTATTGGTGACTTATTGGTAAAATGAAAACAATACTATTACAACAAGTTCTAGAAAAATAGAAAAACCTTCTGATGAGATAAAAACAACCTAGATAAATAATCCTAACAGATGCACTAATAGGAGGATTATTACAAGATTTGGTTATCTAGATGTCTTTTTTATTCCAGGAGCTTAAGTTGATGTGAATTAAATGCACACTCATTTCTATAAAAACAATTACTGTTTTTGAGCAAAGGCATTGTAGGATTGTTTGTAGTAATGTGCATGTGCCAAAACCACTTCTCTCCTGATTCCCATCCCTATATACAAGGATAAGCAACATATATATATATATGTATGTTTTTTATAAATTGTGATCAGCACCTGGAGAGAACGGCACATAGCACAAAGCTAAAGTAACTGAAACATGAAAACAAAGAAAAGCAGAATGAGGTTCATCAGAATTAAATCAGAAATTTCAGATATAATGATTTTAAGAGAACTGGCTTGGTAAAAGCGTTGTTGCTTTTAAAGGGTAGGTGGGTCCAAATATTTCTTCTGGGGAAAAAAAAGCTTTTATGTTAAAATAAGTGAAGGCCCACCTTCCACTTTACTTCTCCCTGTTTAACCTTGCAGAGAGCATCATGGGGTTGAGACCTTTTTATCTTTCTACACTATGAGACAGATATGCAAAGGATTGGACATTAAGAAGAACTTCCTCACAAATGTGAGTTATGAGGATAACTGATGAACCAACAAAAAATACTTTGTTATGGATGTTTTGTGGAGTTACTCTGTCTGCTTTATACCATCCAGAGAATAACAAGCAGAACATAGAAAGATAAAAAAGGTCTCAACCCCATGATGATTGAAGCATGGTATAGTATGGTGGTTTCAGGCAAGTGTGAGGGAGCCTTTCCCAACTCAAGGGTCAATATAGTGACCAATCAGGATTAGAGATGTGGTCACGTGACATGGACTACATTTCCCAGGATACCTTTAACTACATTTACCATGATGCATTCCTTAAGGGGACAGCTCATGATTCCTAAGTAACTATCCCAAATTCCATTAACTCTAAAATATCTGGACAGCACAATCAGGATTAAGTTGGCTTCCATCCATGATCGTGGGACTTTCGCTTCTGGTAGTACACCATTACATGTCTCTAGTAGTGTTGGTCTTAGTATCTCTTGGAATTCTTTCTACAATTCTGCTGACAATCCATCAGGCCCCAGAGTTTTATCATTCTTTTGTTTTTGGATAGCTTCTAAAGCTTTGACCTCCGCTGTGGCAGTTGTGAATTCTTTCCCTATGGTTCTCCATTATAGGCTTGCTTCTAACAGGACATTTTCTTTTTTATTTTTATTTCTTTCCAGTAAAGGTTACTCATGCTTTTACTGATTTTTGCACTGGTAAAAATGCATCAGCCGTTGCACTGGCATTGACCAATGCATCACATACTAATGACCATTTGGAAGAATTAGAGACTTGAGACTTGTCTTGGGTGAAGATGCCCAGCTCTGTGATATAGGTGTCTTCTAGTGGTTCTTGACTATCTAGAGACAGCTGTAAGGCTGTATGAAGGTAGCTGTGTTGGCAGAGTAGCAGTTCTTTATATAGTCTTTACCCAGGATCCCATTTGCTGGGTAGGCGATGTTTCACTATCCTGTCCTCATTGCACATTAGTCTGTATGCAGCTCAACACGCAGCTTAACCCATCCATCCTCCAATAAAACAGACCATGTTCATCGATCTGAATGCTTTATTGGGAGAACAGGATATGGTGAAACTGAGGAAAATAAGGATACATACGGTGAGAATCAAATATAAGCTTGTATTAACTTCCT
The DNA here is from genome assembly GCA_015471245.1 of Laticauda colubrina. Lineage (NCBI taxonomy): Eukaryota > Metazoa > Chordata > Lepidosauria > Squamata > Elapidae > Laticauda > Laticauda colubrina. The sequence goes on from BLBF01000044.1 coordinate 7,378,559, forward strand.
GCTGAAATAATTAATAAATGCAAGTAGTTTGAATCTCATCAGTAATGCTCTGTATGTGGGATGTGGATTTATCTTTGGAAGACCATGTGCCACAGATTAAAATGGATGCTTCTTTGTGCTTCTGCCTTCTTCAAATTTTAAAGGAAATGGAGGCTGGCTTCCCAACGGCACTTGGTTTGAGAGTGCAGGCTGATAGGTAAATGGATGGAGTCCACTTCAAACAATAGAGTTGGGGCATAGTTGTCTCTCCAGCCACTAGATGGGGATAAAGAGCAACAATAGTACATAATGTTATATGTTATATGTTTACCTTTGGTAAAGTATCGCCAAGCTTCAGATGCAACCTGAAAAGGCCCTGCACTGCTGATCACTGCGGTTATGCCGCCATGGAAGATCCTTATACTCAACAAACGGTGTGGATTCCAGTGCGCTGTGTTCGTCTGTATCGTGGCATGGCATCAGGACCTTCATAACCTGATTCCGGATTTCAATCTTCATCTGAACATGGAAGTCCATCTTCCAAGGTCGATGCGCCTGCAACCCATCACTTGGGGCCAGGTTAAATCTACTACATATCAAACTCAACAACAACTGCAACATGCCTCATTACCACAAACTCCTGAAAATCTTGTTGCTGCTGTTTTTGCTATTATTACTGCTAACTCTGTTACCATTTTACTTTGTATTTTCTTGTTTATGGTTAATGGTGTTTCTGCTCAAAATGACACTTCTGTGGTTCGTCTTAACCCTAATTTGTGGGTTCATCATGCCCAATACATGTTTATGACCCATGGCACAAATATTACTTCATACTATGAGCCCCCAATGGCATTTGGCCAAATTTCTTTTACCCCTAACTTGATCATGTCTTCTACATTTATTGTCTCACAACTACAATCTATTTCACACTCCTGGCTATTTTCTACACCCCTCTCTTAACCCTCTTCAATTGCGATACATTCATAAATCTTTGAATCCTCCATTTAAAATAGAAAATGAGGATATGTAGAGTTGTAATTGTAGGAATGTTCCAATCTTGGATGGCAAACTTCAGATAAAGAATGTTTCCAAGCAAATACAACTCAGGCAAACAAAGTCACTAATTTAAAGGAGGATTAGAGAGGGGAAGTAAACATATGTTAGACTTTAACTAGAGATAATTAATTGTATGGATTACTGTGCTGAACAGTAACAAAAGTTAAGCAATAACCAAAGTTAATCAATGATGGAGGATAACTAAAAATGTGTATAAATGCAAGACTATACTCCAATAAAGATCATCATGATTCAGTTGTTCATAATCAAACAACCTGACTGCCTCGTCATTACAACACTGCTTTTCCTTGATGCCCAAAAGGCATTTGATAATGTAAATTGGTAATTCATGCTGCAACAATTGAGACACATGGATTTTGGGAAAAGATTTATAAACATGGTCAGAGCAATATATACAAAACAAAAGGCCAAAATAACAATTAATGGTGAAGCAACAGAAATATTACAACACAAAAAGGTACAAGACAAGGCTGCCCATTATCCCCATTATTGTTTATTTTGATATTAGAAGTATTGACAAGAAACATACGTAAAGAAGGTCAGATTAAAGGTTTGGAAATCAGACAAAAACAATATAAACTATAAGCCTTCATGGATGATCTAGTGTTTATTTTTGGGGAACCATTAAAATCGGGTAAAACTTATGGAGGAGCTGACAGAATTTGCTAAAGTAGCGGGCCTGAAAATAAATAAGACAAAAACTAAACTGTTGGCAAAAAATATGACATCTAAACTAAAAGAACTAACGAAAGAACTGGGCGTTCAAATTGTGAAGAAAGTGAAATACTTAAGTATATTTGTTATGATATGTGTGGAATAACCCTTGAGTAACAAGGATATGCACATGGAAATGTTTATGAGAGTAGTTATGAATAATTATTCAGCCACACACAGATACACTAAATTGAGTTAAGGTTTACTTTAAGAAATAGCACAGTCCAATAAACGGTCCAGGTTATATACGTTTTACAGTCCAAAGAATATCCAATTACAAAGTCTTCTTACCTGTTGCCTTTGTCATTTACAGTAAACAAAAATATAAGCACAGCATAAATACAACAGAGAACTTTAAATAGCAACAGAATGTCAGAGAGATGTCAGAGAGCAAGCGATGATCTCTAGTTCCCTCTTATGGTAATTTGCAATATAATCAACCAATCGGAATATAGTATAAATCAAGACAATGATTTTGTCTTAAAGCTACAAACATACATTGCTGGTTTATATATTGCCAACCCAATTAATTGGTGAACAGATTCCTAACAATATTCTTAACAGCTAGGTGCATAACTCTCAGAGAAGATAATTATACCAAATTAACAGATCAAATTAAGAAGGATCTAGAAAGATGGAACAATCTGCAACTTTCCTTAATGGGCAGGGTAGCTGTTATAATAAAGAATATATTACCAAAGATCCTTTTTTTATTTCAAAATATTCCTATTAAATTAGAGAAAGGCTTCTTAAGAATCTGAACCAATTAATGTCAAAATTTATATGGCAGGGAATGAGACCAAGAATTAAGCTGAAAGTTATGCAAGACACGAAAGAAAAATGAGGATTTGGCATGCCTGAATGGGAGCATACATATACAGCAATTATAATATGGATAAAAGAATGGATTACATTGAGGAATAAAAGACTGTTAAAACTAGAAGGCCATGATATTCAAGTGGGCTGGCATGCCTTCTTATGGTACAGAAAAGATACAATACATACATATTTCCAGAGACATTACTTAAGATAGGCAATGTTAATAGTTTGGAACAAAATCAAATATCAAAATTACATGAAATTTGGCTTTCCACACCAGAAGAAAATTTGAGAAATATGGAAAAAATTGAAACATAGAGACATACCAAATGAACAGGGAGAACTGAAAACTAAGTTAGAACTGGTAGCACAAGGGGAGAATGTAGAATGGTAGTCTTACTCGGGTGGGATTCAAATTTCTTAACAACTGGTTCTGTGGGTGTGGCCTAATTTGTGGGTGTGGCTTGCTGGTCATGTGACAGGTGGGAGTGGCTTGATGACTGGGCGTGGCTAGGTGGTCATGTGACTGGAGTGGGTGTGGCCAGGTGGCCATGTAACTGGCAAACCAAATGTAAGTGGCCCTCGCTTTATGACCAAGTCCTCACTTAATGGCC
>BLBF01000044.1:7381771-7442707 GCA_015471245.1 Laticauda colubrina
GGAGAGGGCATGGTGAGGCCCAGGCAGGTGGCCATGTGACTGCAAACCAAATGTAAGTAGTCCTCACTTAATGACCAGGTCCTCACTTAATGGCCAGTTGCTTAGCAAATGTTCTAATTTACGACTAACCTTCACAGAGCTACTTGGCCTCTTTTTGGTGTTTTGACAGACAGACAGACAGACACACACACACACACACACACACCCTTCTAAACCTGCTATTCTTTGATTCTGTAAGAATTTCCTGCTGGAGCAGGGGGTTGGACGAGATGACCTCTGAGATCCCTTGCAGGCCAGCCCTAGATTGCTCTTGATCTTCCACATCATCCAGTCATCTCCACCATGGATCGTCGCACACTCCTTTTGGTAGCCGCCATCATTCTACAGCAGTGTCAAGCCCTCTTCAGGCTCTTTCACTTGTTCTATGCAAGGAAAAGGAGGCATCCAAGAAGTGTCTGGGTCCGAAGATGGATCGCGAGAAGAGCGGAATACGGACTGTATGACAAGCTGATGGTGGAGCTGAGGAACGAAGACACTCGTGCATTCCAGCACTTCATGAGGATGCCACCAGCCACGTTTGATGAAGTTGTGGAGCGGCTGAGACCCAGGTTGACCAAGGCAAACACCAACTTCCGGCCCAGCCTGGACCCTGGGCTGAAGATGGCACTGACTCTGTGCCACCTGGCCTCTGGGACCACCTACAGGAACATGCAGTACACCTGGAGGGTGCCATCCAACACCATCAGCATTGTGGTCAGAGAAGTGGTGCAGGCCATCATCGAAGGATACCTGGAGGAGCTCTCCAGTGTCCCACCACTGAACAAGGTTCGAAGAAAGTTGCAGAACAGTGGTATCAGAAGTGGAACTTCCCCCACACCGTTGGAGCCATAGATGGGAAGCACGTGGCCTGCAAAACTCCAGCCAACTCAGGGTCCAATTATCACAACTACAAGGGCTTCTTCAGCATCATCCTCTTTGCCATGGTCGATGCTGACTACAAGTTCATGTACATCGATGCTTCAGGCAACAGGTCAGCTTCAGATGCCCAGGTATACAACACCAGTGACCACAAGGAGGGGCTGGAAAGCAACCTCATCATGGGTTTCCCAGATCCAGAACCCCTGCCCAACGACACACAAGATGTGCCCTACTTCATCGTGGGGGATGACGCCTTCTCCCTCAGAACCTACCGAATGAAGCCGTATACTTCAAGATACCTCACCCGTGAAGAGAGGATCTTCAACTACAGGTTGTCCAGGGAAAGATGGGTGGTGGACAACACCTTTGGCATCCTGGCCAACAGGTTCCAGGTTCTTCTCACCACCATGCAGCATCGCCCAGAGACCGTGAGGAACATCGTGGAAGCTTGCTGCATCCTGCACAATCTCATGCGCACCCGCTACCCAGTCTTGCAGAACAGGCTCGTGGACCTCCAACAAGGCAATGGGGACATGGAGCCTGGTGAATGGAGGCAAGGACTAAACCTGATAGACACTGTGGATGTGCCAGGCCCCAACAGAGCTTCACGTGAAGGGAAGAAGCAGCGCAACCTCCTGAAACACTGGTGCAACTCCCCAGCTGGAGCAGTGGAGTGGCAAGACAGGATGGTAGATGCTTAATGGATGCTTCCTTGAGTCTGTCTCATCACACTGATGAGATTGTGCCATGTATGTTGAGTGGCCCTACAATGAACAGGGCATTTAATAAAGAGTTGTGTTCATGTTGAAATGTGTTGATGAATGATTAAATTGTTATTGATAATAAAGGGCCATAGGTGTGGCACCTGGGAAGGTGTACCATACAGTCCCATGATGCTTGCACTTGAGGCTTATCTATCCCACAGCTATTACCCATTCCACAGCTATTACCCATCCCACAGGAATCCCTCCCCATCCCACTGCTATCCTTACCCATCCCACAGCTATCCATCCCACTGCTATCCTTACCCATCCCACAGCTATCCTTATCCATCCCACAGCTATCCTTACCCATCCCACAAGCATGCAAAGGCTTAGACCATTTCTAAAAGTTTCCACCAATACTTTATTAAGTAAAAAAACTGAACCAAGTGTGTGAAGCAAAGATAACCTTTATTAATAACAAATTGTAGGACTTTATTAAAAAAGCAAAATGAACCAAGAAAAGTGTCCCAAGCAAAGATAAAGTCAACAGGTAACAACCCAGTCTCTGGCACTCTTCTCAGTCACTCTGAGGCATACCCATGGTCTCAGGGGTGAAGGGTCCAGGGGCTGTGGAGGTGGCACTGGCTGGAGTGCTGGTCTGAGGCGCCATTGGGGTGCCTGGCCCCAAGAGTACAACAGGGGATGGTGTGTGCAGGAAGCTCTCAGAGAGCTGGCTCAGTCCCATGATGTTGAGAGGCCCTTCCTCCAGGACATGGGATGTCAGTCTCAACACCGATGACAGATGTTCTGAGGCCAGGCTTGGCTGTGGGGTGGAGGAAGAAGCAGTGTAGTGGGGCTGTCTGGTCTACAGCTGAGCGAGGTGAGGCGTCGGTGGCATCTGTGGCATCGGTGGCATCTGTGGCGTCGGTGGCATCTGTGGCATCGGTGGCATCTGTGGTGTCGGTGGCAGCTGTGGCAGGCAAGGAACCTGTGCCTGGACTGGGAAGGGCTGCCTGTGCTGCTGGAAGTCCTGGTATCCATAGCCTTGGTAGGTGAGGTAGGTGTTGAAAGCCTTGGAAGGGCTGTGACATCGCCTGGGGTGGAGGAGCAGACTTGAAGTGGGTGGGAGCAGGTTAAGCTGAGCCTGGAGGGTGGTGCAGAAGACCTGTGATCCTCTCCTTGATCACCTGGTACTGGGCTTCGGGCATTTCCATGAGGGTCTGGTTCACGTAGGTGAGGAAGGGCTTTCTGTTAGAGGATGGAATCTCGAAGTGCACCAGCTGAGAGAGGAGATCTACGCTGCTCTTGATGGTATCCCTGATCTCCAAGAGGACAGTGTGGCTCTGTCCCTCTGGTCTGCCTCTCTGCCTGCTTTCTGTGGAGGTGGAGCTGGGGGTGGGTTGGTCTCTGGTGGCCCCAGCCTCTTCTTGCTCCATCTGCGTCAGGGGATCCTCCATGTGCTCTGGCATGGGGTGCGCAGCTGTCCGGGGGGTCTTGATCATGGGGCGCTCCAAAGATACCTGCCTGGACACAGGAGCTGACTCTTGGCCAGAAGAGGACTGGCTGTCTGTGGGCTGCCTGAGAGAGAGGGTTGACAGAGGGGCTGCTTCTTGGTGGCGGATTTCACCCTCCAAGAAGCTGCACCTGGCCATGACGTAGGTCTCCCGGTCTGTCAGCTTGACCGCGGCCTGGCCAGACTTCTTCAGGTGCAGCTTCCCATACCAGGTGTGCATGTGCTTCCACCACCCCAGAAGGACATCCGAAGTGTAGCCCAGGCTCTCTGCGTTCTCTCTCCAAGCTGCCTGCTCCAGCCTGGTGTCTCGATAGAGCCTGTGTCCCTTCCTCCAGAGGTACTCGTTCTCCCTCAGACATTCGAGCACCTCCTCCTCATGTTCCTCTGCAATGGAGTACTCTCTCCTCTCCCCCTTTTCACGTGATTGCCTCTTCCTCCCTCTGGCAGGGCCTTCTGGGCCCTCATCAGCAGGGCTTTGAGGTTCTAGGGGCTGGTCCACGACACCATCACCAACAGCAGCAGCAGCAGCACCACCACCACCACCAGCAGCAGCAGAGTCAGCACCAGCACCAGCAGCACTAGCAGCACTAGCAGTAGCACGAGCAGCAGCAGCACCAGCAGGACCAGCACCAGCAGAGTCAGCACCAGCAGAAGCACCAGCACCAGCAGAGTAAGCACCAGCAGAACACCAGCACCAGGAGCAGCACCAGCAGAAGCACCAGCACCAGAAGAGTCAGCACCAGCAACAAAAGCAGCAGCAGCAGCAGCAGAAGCCCCAGAAGAAGCAGAGTCAGCGCCAGGGGGTGGGATGGTGGTTCTGTCCTTCTTGCCAGGGCTGGCAGGAGTAGGGACTGGCTTCCTCTTCTTCCCCATGGTTGTTGGCTGAAGATGTGTCTGGCAGCAGGTCTTTCCTCTGAATGGTGATCTGCTTGTGAGCTGCTTCTCTTTATATCCATGGGGCTGACTCAATGCATCCTCCCCGCGTGCGCAGTGAACGCTTTGCATCCACTAGGCATCCGCGATGCATCCGCGTCATCCACTAGGCATCTGCTAGGCATCCGTGATGCATCCGCGGCATCCGCTAGGCATCCGCTCCTTCCGCTGTGTGTCCGCTTCGCTGTTCTCCCACAGAAGCCCTGCGGATATGTCATCCACTTCCATCCGCTTCCATCCGCTAGGCTTCCATTGAGCATCCGCTTAACATCCTCGCTACATCCTCCCCACGTCCGTCCCTTTCCATTGTTGTCTGTTCTCTTTATGCAAATTTGGGGCACTTTTGAAAGCGGATAACAACGGATGGAAAACTTGCTCGTCCTCTGTGTCCTTTTTACATACGTTTTGCATCCGTCGGCCGATGTGACCTAGCCTTTAGCTAGGAAACATTCAAAATTGCTGTGAATTGGGGCCCATTATCTGATACCACATCTGGTAACCCATGTGTGGCAAACAATTTCCTCAATACCTTAATTACGGCATCTGCCGTGGTTTTCATGATCGTTACTTCCACCCACTTTGAATATGCATCAATGGTTATTAGAAATATTTGCCCTTGCATTGGCTTTGCCAGGTCTATATGTATTCTAGACCAAGGTGCTTATGATGATTCCCATTCTAGAGTTGGTGTCGAAGAGGGTACGGATCTGGATTCCTGACAAGATATACAAACTGCAACCCATTTTTCAATTTCCTTATCCATTCTCAGCCATCAGGTATAACTTCTGGCTAATGCTTTAATTCGTACTATCCCTCATGCAACATTCTTAAGACTTATTCTCTCAGCTTCCCAGATATCACAACTCTATCCCCCCCACAACAAACACCCTTTAATTACAGACAGTTCATTTTGCCAGACTTTAAATGGTTTAAAGTCAACTACCAGCGCTTCTTCTGGCCATCCCCTCAACACCCAGTTTAAAATACACACCAGAGTTTAGTCTTGGGCTGATAGGGCCTTCGATAGGGCCAATGGCAATGTCTTCAATGAGAAGTATGGATGTGGCTGGAGCTGGGTCTTCAATAGGTTCTGGAAGGGGGCAATGGCTGAGTGCTAGGTGATAGTTATATGCAGCTAAGAAAACAGTCCATCTTATCATTCTGGGAGATTTGTTTGGTGTTGGTTTGTTTCCTGCTATGATAGGAGTGGTTTGTGGTCTGTGACTAGTTCAAATTGTCTCCCATAAAGATATTCGTGAAAACACTTAATGCCTGCTACTGCAACTAGTGCTTCCTTATCTAGTTGGATGTAATTCCATTCAGCTTTGGATGAAGTTTTTGAGTAGAAAGCAATGGGTGCTTCTCTGCCATTTGGGAATTTATGGCTGAGAATGGCCCCTATCCCAAAGGGGGATGCATCACATATTAGTGAAAGAGGTAATGTTTCATTATATTGTACTAGAACACTGTTAGAAGTTAGGAGTCCTTTTATGGTTTCAAATGCAGTTGCTTTTCTGCACCCCCAAGTCCATTCTGCTTTTTTATCAAGAAGTCTGTGAAGTGGTTCAGCAATTGTTGCTTTCTGTGATAAAAAAATATAGTAAAAGTTTAAAAGTCCCAGGAAAGTTTGTAATTCTGTTTTGTTTGTTGCAGTGGAAGCTTCCTTAATTGCTTTTATTTTACTATCTATCTGTGTACCTGTCTCATCAATTAGATATCCCAGAAATTCAACATTTGGCACTTCTATGTGGCATTTCTCTTTTTTGATTTTAAGAAGGCCAGCTTCTTGGAATCTTCTCAGAACTAGCCTTAGTCTTTGTTTAAGTTGTTCTTTGTCTTCAGATGACTTGAGGACATCATCAAAATAAGGTACCACCCCCACAATGCCCTGTAGTAGGTGTTCCATTAAGCTTTGAAATAGTCCTGGGGCTAAGCTGACCCCAAATTGCAGTCTTTTGCATTTGAAAGCACCCCTGTGGGTTACAATGGTCTAAGCTTCTGCTGTTTCTTCATCCACAGGTAACTGCTGATAGGCTTGAGACAAGTCTAATTTGGCAAAAATTTTCCCTTTTCCTATTGAATGCAACAGATGTTGTACTACTAGCACTGGGTATGCGCTCTGTTGCAATGTGCTATTTATGGAAATTTTATAATAGCACAGATTCTAATGGACCCATCCGGCTTAGCTGAGGTGACGATAAGGGTCTCCTACTTAGCATGATTAACTGGCTCTAGGACTCCTTGGGCTATTAGTTTATCTAATTATTCATCCACCTTGGGCCTCAGTGCAAAAGGGACTCACCTTGGTTTTATTCTGACAAGGGAAACTTTTGGACCAAGGTTGAAAGAAATAGGGGTTCCCATATACTTGCCTAGGCTCACATCAAAAGCATCCTTGAATTCAGTCTGTAAGTTCTCTCTCATTTGATTATACTCCTCTGCTTGCATGGTGTGGATGGTCACCTCCACTCCTAAGGCTCTAAACCACTCTATCATGAGGAGGCTTGGTACTTCTTTGTCCAGGATAGTTAAAAGCAATTCACTGGTGAAGTTTTTGAATTTTACTGGAAAAATTCCTCTTCCTAATATGGGAATTCTGTTCCCTTGGTAATCTTTTAGTGTTAAACATTGTGGTTTTAGTTATTGTTGAGTTATGCCAGGGATTGCTTCCTTTATAGTTGTCCAGGACAACATAAATATGTAGGATCCAGAGTCAATTTCCATATCACAAGGTTTTTCTCCTATTATCACTGTGATGTTGAATTTCTTTGATTTATGGGGGTCAGAATGCCCCACTATTGTGTGCTCATAGTCTATGTCCCTCTCTATTCTATTATCTTCCTGCTTGTAGTTTGAATTTGGCGGTCTCCGGAATCCCCTTTGTTGTGGACCACGTGTCTGATTAGGAAAACCTGCTTGTCTCTGATTGGGGTATGCTGGCAGATTTGCTCTGCATGCTTCAGCAATATGCCCCCTTCTCTCGCGTTGATGGCAGATTGCATCTCTGAATTTGCAAACCACCTGGGGGTGGTTTTCTTTGCAGCCTGCACACAACAGGGGTCTCTGGCTCACCCCTTGGGGCCCTGGTCTTCTATCTGGTTTTACTCTATGTATTTCTTCCTCCTCTTCGGAGAGTTCTCCAATCTCTCCCTCTCCCTGTTATTTGCTGGTCAACCCCCATTCTGAGTGAATGGTCTCGGACTTCTCAATTTTAGTGCTGGTTCATCCAAGATTTCTGCTGCCCGGGCTTCCTCTATTACTTCTTTTAAAAAGATGTTCTTTTTAGCTATTAGCTTCCTTTGTAATCTCAGGTCTCTCATTCCAACTACAATTTTATTTCTTAAAGGTATTTCCACATTTTCAGACTCACAACTTACAGCAATATCTCGCAGATTTGTAAGGTAATCATTTATGGTCTTACCTGGTTTCTGTTCTCTGCAGTAAAAATGAAGTTGGTGAGCCAGTGGCGATGCAGTGGGAGCATAATGTTCTACTAATATCTTCTGTAATTCTTTCCATTCCATTGTTTCCACATCTTTGGGTGCAGCTAAAGTTCTAGCTGTTTTGTAGAGGTGATTCCCACAATATCCCAGGAATAGAGTTCTCTTCCTCTGTTCTGTTGTATCATGCGGTGAATTTGTTTCTAAAAACTTTCAAAATTATCCCATGTACACAACCCAGTCATGCCTTGTTCGATCAAAAGATTCTGGTTGAGCGTGAGTGTACATTCTGATGATCAGCGCAGTAATAGAAGCATTCTGATGTAAGAAATTATCTGCCTACACCTCATTTTTTTTGTTCTAGTATTCCACCTTCATTGCCAGTGTTAAATATGGGCTAGATTGAAGAGGCAGGACAATGGGGAGAGGGAAAAGATCTCTTTATTCTGCTCCAAGTAAAGACTGCCACCAGGTGTGCCTGCTATTCTTTTTACAGGCTGCTGTCCACAACTTCAGCCACTGATGGTTGTTCATTTTCCCACCCAGAAAATGAACCAATGGGGGAAGTCTGACATCACTGACTTTTCCACATTGAACATCTAACAATAACAAAATACAAAGACCTACAAATAGAAATAGAATGAGTATGGCAAAGGCAAGCAAGAGTACCAATAGTAACAGGCACCTTGGGTGCAGTCCCAAAACAACTGGAGCATCACTTGAATACCATAGGCATTGACAAATTTGCCATCAGTCAATTGCAGAAGGCAGCTTTACTTGGAACAGCTTCTATCCTTATATCTGTAACACCATTAAACATCCAGATTTGCTTATCCCAGGTTCTTGGTAAGGACATGATAGGTAAATAAAAATGCCAAACTCAGTCTGAACATCTGACTGACTGTGAGAATAATAAGCTGTTGAGCTACCAACCAGCCCCAAAGGTTGTTAATCTTACCAAATATTAACAGCAACAACCACAACCACAACCACAGCCACAGCAACAGCAACAGCAACAGCAACAACAACAACAACTATTATTATTATTATTATTATTATTATTATTATTATTGTTGTTGTTGTTGTTGTTGTTGTTGTTGTTATTATTTAATTCAGAAAGAGAAAGAGAAAGGAAATGATCCAGGAAATTCCTGACTAATTACCTGCTTGCCAACAAGCTATAAGCTTCTTACTGGCATAATTGCAAATCAAATTTATGGATACTTCAAAAGATCTGCTTCCAGTGGAACAGAAAGGGTGTTGCAAAAACTCAAGAGGAACAAAAGACCATGTTGAGGTAATTCCCCGTTAGGAGAATGAGCGCATACAGGGAGACATACAGAGAATAGTGTTGAAATTATACACACAGATACTCTGTACTCACACAGAGAGTACACAGATACACTGTACAATAAATATAGGTTTTTACTTCCAGAAAGGTTTAAGCAAAGTCCAAACACAGTCCAAAATCATTCACAAGTAAATCTGTCAGTTTTCAATCCAGGGAAAATCCAAATATCAAAGTCCAGTGTCAAAAACAGTTCAATATCAGACTTACATTAAATCCAGAAATATCAGTCAATTAGAAGAAATAGAGCAACGGCAATACTTTCCAACAGAAGGAAACAAAGATACACTCTCTTCTGAGACTCAGACTAAGACAAAAATAATCCAGGTTTCTGGCTCCATCTTATGGACATTTGAGACACCCAATTGCATGCTCTTGCATTCCCTTAAGGCCCGGTCCCACTGGCCGACCAACGTAAGATGTATGCATAAAGGACACAGCAGACTAGCAAAATTTCGGGGGTGGCTCCATCCATTGTCATCCGCTCTAAAAAGTGGTGAAAATTTGCATAAACAGAACAGAAAAGAATGGACGTGGGTAGGATGTAGCAGGGATGTTAAACGGATGTTCATAGGAAGCCTAGCAGATGAAAGCGGATGGAAGCAGATGACACCTCCGAAGGGGTTCCAGCGGAGAATTTCGAAGTGGACACATAGCGGAAGGGGCGGATGCATAGCGCATGAAGCGGATGCATCACGGACGCCTATAGGAAACAAACGGGATGCCGCGCGGTTGTATATCGGATGCAAAGCATTCACTGCGCATGCGGGGAGTATGAATTGCATCAGCTTCATGAATATAAAAGGATGCAGCACGCACGCAGTCAGCATACAGGGGAAAGACGTGCTGCCACATACATCTTGCAGGAACACCATGGTTCGTCAGTCAGACAAGAAGAGGAAGTCCGTGCCTATTTGTTCAAGCCCTGGCAAGGTGAAGAACCAGCATCCCACCCCCTGGCACTGACTCTGAAGCTGCTGCTGCTGCTGCTGCTGCTGCTGCTGCTGTGGTGGACCAGCCCTAAGGCCCTTAACGGCCCTCAAAGCCCTGCTGCTGAAGGCCCTGCTGCTCAAGCCCCTGAAGGCCCTGAACAATCTCCAGAAGGCCCTGATGCTGAAGTCCCTGAAGGCCCTGCTGAAGCCCCTGCCAGAGGGAGGAAGAAGCAAGGGAAGGAGAAGGGAGAGAGGAAACAGTACACTGTTTCGAGGAGCATGAGGATGAGGTGCTGGAATGGCTGAGGGAGAATGAGTACCTCTGGAGAAAGGGCCACAGACTGTATCGGGACACCAAAAAGAATCAGGCAGCTTGGAGAGACAAGGCAGAGAGCCTGGGGTAAACTTCAGAAGTACTCCTTGGATGGTGGAAGCACATGCACACCTGGTATGGCAAGCTACACCTCAAGAAATCCAGGCAGGCCGCTGTCAAGCTCACTGACCAGGAGATGTAAGTCATGGCCAAGTACAGGTTCCTGGAGGGTGAGATCCACCACCGAGGAGCAGCCCCTCTGAGACCCCTCTCCCTCAGACAGCCCACAGACAGCCAGTCCTCTTCCAGCCAGGAGCCAGCTACCCTGTCCAGGCAGGTGTCTTCAGAGGGCCCCACGGCAGAGACCCCTCCGACAGCTGCACTCCCCATGCCGGCAGACTTGGAGGATCCCGTGGAGGATGACGCCCTGCTGTCACAAATGGAGGAAGAAGCAGCAGCCACCAGAGGCCAACCCACCCCCACACTCAGCTCCAGAGGATGCAGGCAGAGAGGCAGACTGGAAGGCCAGGACCACAGTGTGCTGTTGGAGATCAGGGACACAATGAAGACCAGCAGAGAACTTCTCTCTCAGCTGGTCCACTTAGATAGAGCATCCTCGGGCCAGAACACCTTCATCACCTACGTGAGCCCTGAGGGGCCTGCCTAAGGTCCAGTACCAGGTGATGAAGCAGATCACAGCACTTCTGCACAACCCTCAAGGCCCAGCTGAAGCTGCTCCTACCTGTTCCAGGTCTGCTTCTCCACCCCAGGCGACGTCACAACCCTTCCACAGCTTTCAACAGCCCCTCACCTACCAAGGCTACGACTACCAGGACTTCCCACAGCACAAGCAGATCTTCCCAGTCCAGGCCCAGGTTCAATGCACACCACAGATGCCACTCCTCACTGAGCTGCAGACCAGAAAGCCCCACTACACTCCTCCCAACCCTTCCTCCACCCCACAGCCAAGCCTGTCAATAGACAATCTGTCATCAGTATTGGGACTGACATCTCAAGTCCTTGATGAAGGGCCTCTGAACCTCACGGGACTGAGTCAGCTCTTGGATAGCTTCCTGAACACACCATCCCTTGTTGTACCTTCGGGGCCAAGCACCCCAATGGTGCCTCAGACCAGCACTCAAGCCACAGTCACCTCCACAGTCCCTGCCCACTTAACAGCTGAGACCATGGACATGACTCAGAGTGACAGAGAATAGTGTCAGAGACTGAGTTGTTTACTTGTTAAGTTTATCTTTGCTTAAGATACTTAATACAGTTTACTTGGTTCATTTTGCTTATTTAATAAAGTCATAAAGTTTACCTAAGAAAGTTAATAAAGGTTATCTTTGCTTAACACACTTAGTTTACTTGGTTCATTTTTTTTACTTAATAAAGTGTTGGTGAAAACTTTGAAAAAATGGTTAAGCCTTTGCATGCTTGTGGGATAGATAAGGATAGTTGTGGGATAGATAAACCTCCAGTGCAACCATAGTGGGACTGTATGGTCCACCATCCCAGGTGCCACACATATGGACCTTTATTATCAATAACAATTTATTCATTGATCAACACATTTTAAAATAAACAAAGCTCTTTATTAATGCCCTATTCATTGTAGGACCACTCAACATACATGGCACAATTTCATCAGTGTTATGCGACAGGCTCAAGGAAGCATCCATTAATCATCTATCATCCCATCTTGTCACTCCACTGCTCCAGCTGGGGAGTTGCACCAGTGTCTCAGTAGGTTGCGCTGCTTCTTCCCTTCACGTGAAGCTCTGTTGGGGCCTTGTACATCCACAGTGTCTATCAGGTTATATCCTTGCCTTCATTCACCAGGCTCCATGTCCCCATTCCCTTGATGGTCGACAAGTCTGTTCTGCAACACTGGGTAGCAGGTGCGCATGAGATTGTGCAGGATGCAGCAAGCTTCCACGATGCTCCTCACAGTCTCTGGGTCATGCTGCATGATGGTGAGAAGTACCTGGAACCTGTTGGCCAGGATGCCAAAGGTGTTCTCCACCACCCGTCTTGCCCTGGACAGCCTGTAGTTGAAGATCCTCTCTTCACGGGTGAGGTATCTTGAAGTATACGGCTTCATGAGGTAGGTTCTGAGGGAGAAGGCGTCATCACCCACGATGAAGTAGGGCACATCTTGTGTGTCATTGGGTAGGGGGTCTGGACCTGGAAAACCCATGATGAGGTTGCGTTCCAGCCCCTCCTTGAGGTCACTTGCATTGTATCTGAAGCTGACCCGTTGCCTAAAGCATCGATGTAGATGAACTTGTAGTCAGTATCAACCATGGCAAAGAGGATGATACTGAAGAAGCCCTTGTAGTTGTGATAAGAGGACCCTGAGTTGGGTGGAGCTTTGCAGGCCACGTGCTTCCCATCTATGTCTCCAATGGTTTGGGGAAAGTTCCACTTCTGATACCACTCTTCTGCAAGTTTTCTCCAGGCTTGTTCAGTGGTGGGGCACCTGAGGAGCTCCTCCAAGTATTCTTCAATTATGAAGAATCAGAGAATCCACTTCTCTGACATCTTTGCTGATGCTGTTGTGTGGAACCCTCTATGCATACTGCATGTTTCTGTATGTGGTTCCAGAGGCCAGGTGCCACAGAGTCAGTGCCACCTTCAGTCCAGGGTCCAGATTGGGACGGAAGTAGGTGCTAGGCTGGTTCTCTGATGCTGTACAAGCTCATTAAACATGGCTGGTGGCATCCTCATGAAGTGCTGGAATGCACAAGTGTTGTCCTTCCTCAGCTCCACCATCAACTGGTCATACAGTCCCAACTCCATTCTTCTCACAATCCATCCTCAGACCCACACAGCTCTTGGACGTCTCCTTCTTCTCCTTCTGTGTAAAACTTGATACAGTCTGAACAGGATTTGGTTCAGGTGATGAATGAGCGCAACTATCATACGGACTGTGTCATCATCCATGGTGGAGAACAACTGATGATGTTGAAGACCAAGACCAAGGGTGAAGAGGTCTGTACACCACGGCTGCTGCACTCATACTGAGATCCAGATGATTTTCTCCCCCTTTTTATAGAAAATATTGGTTGTCTGCTAGGTGTCCTTCTACATACTCTAGACATACTCCAGACATCTTAAATATATGAGATACATCCCAGATACAAAAGTTTTGTCCGTTTTTAATATTTTATATACAAGATGCATACGCTTACATCCTTTCTATTTCTGTACTACTAACGCTGCGTAGACGTTCTGTACCTTTTGTTTCCTCCCTCTTTCCGTTTTCAGCTGCAGCGGATGTAAGTTGAGGGGATGGCCAGAGGATGCAGAGGGGATACAGCGGACATTTAATGGATGATAACACACATAGAACGTTTGTTGCCCGTATATGTCGCTGATGTACATCGTACACGGCAGAAAGTTCATCTGTTCACAAAGTTTTGTGCAGCTCAAAACTTCTTGCATGGATGAAATTGCATTGGACAGATGCTCGACAGATAGAGCAAATGAAACACCTATGCAGTGAGTACACAATGGATGCATCGCATTTTCCAACGGATGGCAAGCTTTCTTTAACATTTTACATCCTCTTTGCATCTGTAATTGCAGTGGGACCGGGCCTTTAAAGAGACAGTATTAGAATGTCTATCCTGGTTTATATATTTCTAACCCAAATAGCTGTTAGGTGACTTATATTCCTAACAGACCAGCTGCTGATTAACAAGCTAATTCTGAAGAATTTGAAGAAAAGGCGAACTAACCTGTGCATGGCTTGGATAGACTACAAGAAAGCGTTTGGTTCAGTTCCCCCATAGCTGGATTAAGAAATGTCTGGAAATTTTTGGCATCAGCAGCAACATTTGAAAATTCATGGAAATTTCAATGAGCCTTTGGAAAACAAAGCTTACGACTGAGAAAAACTGGGTGAAGTTGAAATTAAACGAGGCATCTTCCAGGATGATTCCTTTTCACCCCTACTATTTATTCTGTCAATGCTACCATTGACAACCATTTTAAAGAAGGTGGATACTAATAAGTTCTGAGATATCAGCAGGGAATAATGAGGCAAGACAAGCTGATCGGTTGCCAACAGTTTATTAACGCTAACAGTGAACAGCTCAACTGGCTATATGGCAACAACAAACAGGGAATTTGACAGCTCTTATATACTAGCTGCTTCAGCCAGGCAGCCAATCAGCTCTCAGGATAGTGTCCTCTGTCTGCTCCGGACTGGACTGAAGACTTCAGACACGACAGATATGAACTTGCAAAGAAAGGATTGAAAATTTCACATTTGTTGTACATGGATGATTTGAAGCTGTTTGGTAAAACAGGGGTCCCCAACCACCAATCCCCGGACTGGTACCGGTCCGTGGATCATTTTGTACCAGGCTGCAAAGCTTGGGCACCACCATCTTGTTTCGATGGTGCTTCCGGGTTTTCGGTTGCTTTCAGGTTTTCGTTTGGAAAGTGCTTCCGGGTTTTCGGTTGGAAAGCGGCGTTTGGGTGCTGAAGGAATCCTCGTGCCTTAGTTTCATCGAAGGGGGGGGCAGCTTCGAACAAAGAGCCATCCCGATGGCGGTGGAGTCTCACGTTACTCAGGTACCGGTCTGTGGAAGAATGAATAATACAAAAAAGGCTGGGGACCACTGTGGTAAAACAAAAAGTGAACTGAATTCACTCATTGAAAGCACAAAAAGCCAGGACATCAACATGCATTTTGGAATTGACAAATGTGCAACAATGGCAATCAAAGCAGGCAAGGTCATAGAAGATGATGGAGTAGAACTTAAAAATGAAGAAATGATAAAAAGATAAAGGCAGTGAAACCAGAAGAAGGCTACAAGTACTTTGGGATTTTAGAAGCCTTTGATTTAATGCATAATAAAGTCAAGGAATCAACCGCAGCCAAGTACATTCCAAGAATTCGCAAGATTTTAAAGTCCAAACTGAGTGTTGGAAATATCATAAAAGCAATAAATACCTGGGCTATACCTGTGATTTGATATTCTGCAGCAGTGGTGGGATTCAAAAAATTTACTACCGGTTCTGTGGGTGTGGCTTAGTGGGTGTGGCAGGGGAAGGATACTGTAAAATCTCCAGTCAGAGATGGTATTTGCTGGTTCTCTGAACTACTCAAAATTTCTGCTACTGGATCTCCAGAACTGGTCAGAACCTACTGAATACCACCACTTCTCTGCAGAAATAATTGACTGGACCCAAATGGAGCTGGTCAATTTGAACGGAAAAACAACGAAGCTTATGACTATGAATCATGCTTTGCATCTAAAAGTGATGTTGATCGATTATATCTACTGAAAGCAGAGTGTGGTCGAGGTCTCCTACAAGTAAAGCAGACTGTAAAAGAAGAAAGACACAGTTTGAATGACTACATCCAGAAAAATGAAGGGCCAATGATTAAGGGAATACATAAAGGAGGCCTTTTGAAGATAACCAAGTCAAAAGCTGAATACGAAAAAAAAGTAATTGAGAAGCTACCTGAAAATTGGAAAAGAAAAGCTATGCATGACCAATACCTGAAAAGTATTGAAGGCAAAGCTGACAAAAACTTACTTGGAACTGGCTAAAATCAGGAATACTGAAAAAAGAAAGGTTTATTTTGGCTGCTCAAGAGCAAACCTTAGCCACAAATTGCATGATAGCAAAGATTCAGCAAGTCACCACCAACAGCAAATGCCGCCTCTGTAATGAGAAAAATGAAAAGTTGACCATTTAATCAATTGGTGCAGCAAAATCTCACAAACTGACTACCTAGAATGCCAGTAACCAAGTTGCTAAAATCATTCACTGGAAACTGTGCCAAAAGTTTGAATTTGAGTATAGTAACAACTACTGGGAACACCAGGTTGAGAAGGTTCTGGAGAATGAAAAAGTTAAAATCTTGTGGGACTTCAGAATTCAGAGAGACAGGCACTTGACCCACAACACACCTGACATAACAATAGTTGAACAGAAAAAGGGTTGGTTCATTGACATTGCAATACCTGGTGATGCATGAATTTTAGACACGCAGCAAGAAAAAAATCACAAAGTATCGGGATTTACAAATTGAAGTTGAGCAACTTTGGAAAAAGAAATTGTGTGTAATTGGAGCCCCTGGAGCAATATCTAAAGGGCTACCACACTATTTGGAACTCCTGAATTTATCAGACTTAAATACCCTGGTTTTACAAAAACCCATCCTACTTGGAACAGCTTATATCCTCTGACATTACCTGAACAGTTCCTAGGTCCTTGGTTAGGACTCGAGTTGTTGAACTACCAACCAGCCCCAAAGGCTATGAATCTCACTAAAGATTAAATAATAACAACAACAATAATAATAATGCAAAGGGAAAATCTGATTTAATGTGTGGAGTATATTGAGTCAAATGTGTAAATCATATCTTACAGTTTTATGTATTTTGTGTGTTTTTCACTATTACTAGGGTTACATCTTTTCAGGAGAAAAGATTTGCTAGAACCTTTTGTGACTTATTTAATATACCAAGATAAACAAATATGGCTCTTCAAGATTTTGCAGGTATCTTTTCCAGTCTGTCAAACCCATTAATGTGGGAGATAGCATGCATGAAGCAAGATTGGTCTTTTGAAAAGATCCAGTAAGAATAATAGTGACCATTCACTTAAACCAGAGTTGTATCGACCAGATAAATTGATAAAAACCTTATTTCTGTACACCATTAAGGCATACATTTATTTCATACATCATACTTAAACCCAAATTAAATAACATACATTAAGGATAACAACAGTGGCAAAGTTTAGGAATGCTAATAGTGGGGGAAATTTTTTAACTACAGATAACTATTAACATTACTGGCTACTAACACTAATTAGCACAAGTACAAACTACATTTTAAAATTCTCTATCACAGATAAAAAGGGAGCTTAAGCTCGTGACCTAATTAGGAGTTCATGGTTAACTTTGCTTTAGTTTGCTAGCCACAATATTCCTTCAGAAAGAATCTTCATTTTAGAATTTGGAATTTGAATCTGAGATATAAATAAAATGATAATGCGTTACGTTCTGAGACTTTTACTGAGTCTTTTATTATTATTATATTCTGAGACTTTTACTGAGCAGTTCTCATTCAAGTCCGCGTTTCCAGTGGGAACGCAGACCACCCCTATTGGCTGATGCTGTTTGACAGCTAACTATAAAAGGGAACTGTCAAATGGCATCAGCTGTTGCCTGTCAGCCGGCTGTCCTGTTAGCTTGCAGCAGCCATGGCAACCTTTTATTTTTAAATAAAGTTACTGCTGAATGTTGCTTCTGCGTTGCCTCTGTTCTTTCCACCACATATTTTATACTGGCAATGAAGATGAGATCCAGACAAAGAGGCCTCCAGGCACGGTCACTGAGGTGAAAGTCACTATCTGAGATGAAAGTCACTATTTGAGCTGAAAGTCATGATTCGAGCTGATTGTCACTGTTTTCAAGCATGAAGGAAAATTTCTTTCAGCAGCACCGGCGTGACCTGAAGACGAGATGACTTTAATCCCCGTGTTCCCACCTTTCAGACCGACATCAGAGACATGGGAATCCTACATAAATTGTTTTGACTGTTTCCTGGAAGCCACCAGCCTATCCGGGATTTCTGTTCACAGAAAAAGGCTTACTTTTAAAGTTTTTGTGGAGCTACTGTATTTGACACTGCTACTGCATTATTGGCTCCTCAGTCAGTAAAGACTGTGCCCTGGGAGGAATTGCACCTTTGTAATCACTATTCCCCTAAACCCTCCCAAATTGCCAGGCATCATGCTTTAGATGGACCCAGGCTGAGGGAGAGACTATTAGCATGCTGAGAACAGCTGCCTTACATTGCAGGTTTAGAGACCACTTGATGATATGCTATTAGACCAATTAGTCTGTGGGGTAAGGGACCTAAGACTGCAGAGATGTCTTCTCACTGAAGGCAATCTCACTAGGGGTGGAATTCGAATATTTTAACAAACGGTTCTGTGGGCGTGGCTTGGTGGTCATATTATTGGCTGGGCGTGGCCAACTCAAAACACTCACATCGAGGCACACATCTCTTCATCTGGCCTCTCATGACTGTGGGGATGCTGCAACAGTCATAAGTGTGAAAAATAATCAAAAGTCAATAATAATTTTTTTCAGTGCCATTGTAACTTTTGAATGGTCACTCCACACAAGCAAAGTACTAGCAAAGGAGGGGAAAAAAACTTCAGAGATGTTCCTGGAGTCCTGCCAAAAATGTAATAAGGGTTAACGGAGAGGCAGTTTCTGTAAGAAACAACACCAGAATGTTTCCTTCCCGCCTTTCTTACAGGATTAGGCCAGTAATTTCTTCTAACAACCAGTTCTCCAAATTGCTTAGAATGTTAACCAGTTCTAGCGAATAGGTGTGAACTGGTAGAATCCCACCCCTTGATCTCACCCTTAAAATGGCTATAGTAGAATCTCAAGCTGCTGAACTGTCAACGCTTTCAGTGGCAGAGATTCAAGGAAACCCTGTCAGCCATAGTAGCTCAGCTGTTCACTATGATGAAGCCTTCCCTGAGGAAAGCTCTGACGAAGCTGTTGACGTTAATCGCCTCAGACAGCTTAAAGCCACTCAGAGAAGAAACTGGTTTGCCACCATCAGCCCCCATGGTCTCAGCCCATCTGCCTGAGCTGTGGGGGGAAATCACCTCAGGGCATCCTGAAGTTCAGGAATGCCATTTGCTTAAAATGCCAAAAGAAAGGTCACTTGGTCAGAATTTGCCAGGCTGGGAAAACTTTCAACCAGCCCCAACAGCAATTCCCTCAATCAACATATTTCCAGAAGCAAGTAGAAGACTGCTTCACATGCTACCAAGCTAAATCACTAAACAAAAATTCTAACAAAATAAGTGTCATTATTTCCTTAGAAGGCAAACCTTGCAAGATGGAGGTAGACACCGCTCAGCACTCTCCATCATCTCATGGAGCACCTTGAAGTGAATCCTCCCTCACATGGCAAAGAAGAGGTTTCAAGACTGCCATCTAACTCTGCATGATTACCAGGGCAGACTTATTCCAGTCTTTGGAAAAGGCAAGTTTTCCATTCATTTCCAAAATGTTAAGGATCACTTGCCTTTAGTTGTAGTAGATGGGGCCCTTTCAAGTCTGCTGGGGCTGGACTGGTTCCATGCCCTTGGCCTTCATATAGGAAGCATTCATTCTATTTACAACCAGGAGGTGGATGTCTTATTTAATGACTACACTGATGAATTCAGTGAGGGCCTTGGGTGTTATGTGAGAACCCCAATTTCATTCAGTTTAGACCCCCTAGCAGTTCCAATTTGCATGAAGCCTCGCAGAGTGCCTTTTGCCATCCGCCCAAAGCTGGACAAGGAACCGAATAAGCTAATTACCATGGGAATCTTAGAACCTGAGGACTTTTCAAAATGGAAAACACTTATAGACACGCCTCTCAAGAAAGATGGCAGCTTAAAAATTTGTGCTGATTATAAATGCTCAAAGAATAAATATTTGCATATTAGCGCATACCCAGCCCCAGTGATCCAACATCTTCTGCATTCATTTCTGGGACTGCTTAATTTTTACGCCTACTTTTTGCCCCACAAGGCTTCTGTACCAGAGCCATTTCATAGACTCTTAGATAAAAATGCCACTTGGCATTGGGGCCCTAAAAGAAGCCTTCACTTTCAAGGCTGTCAAATCATTACTAACTTCAGATTCAGTCTTGGTCCAGTTCAACAGGACCTTCCTTTAAGGCCCTGTCACACTGGCCAACGGATGCAAAATGTTAGTAAAAAGGACACAGCAGACGAGAAAAATGTTCCATCCGTTGTTATCCGCTCCCAAAAGGGGCAAAAATTTGCATAACCAGAGCGGATAACATGGAAAGGAACGGACGGGGGGAGGATGCAGGGCAGATGGAAAGCGGATGCGGAACAGAAGCCTAGTGGATGGAAGCGGATGGGAGCAGATGGCACATCCGCAAGGCTTCCGGGGGACCTCAGCAAAGCGGACGCGGAACGGATACAGCAGATGCAGAACGGATGCCAAGCGGATGAAGCGGATGCACAGCGGAAGCCTAGCGGATGAAGTGGATGCAGAGCAGAAGCCTAGAGGATGCACAGCAGAAGCCTAGCGGATGCATAACGGAAGCCTAGCGGATGCCTAGCGTTCACTGCGCATGCGGGGAGGATGCATTGCAGCAGCCCCGCGGATATAAAGGGAGGTAGCTCCCAAGCAGGTCACCATTCAGAGGAAAGACCTGCTTCCAGACACATCAAGTGCCTTACCAGCCTGCCCTGCATGCCTGCCTGCCAGCCTTGCTGCCAGCCTTGCTGCCTGCCATCCTGCCAGCCTTCCTGCCAGCCTCCCTGCCAGCCCTGCTGTCTGCCTGCCTGCCAGGCTTGCTGCCAGCCTGCCTGCCAGCCTGCCTTCCAGCCTCCCTGCCAGCCTTGCTGCCTGCCTGCCGGCCTGCCAGCCTGCCAGCCTGCCAGCCTACCAGCCTGCCAGCCTGCCAGCCTGCCAGCCTGCCAGCCTGTCAGCCAGCCTGCCTGCCAGCCTTGGTGTTTGCCTTCCTGCTAGCCTGCCTGCCAGCCTGCCTGCCAGCCAGCCTGCCTTGCTGGCAGCCAGCAACCCCACAACCATGGGGAAGAAGAGAAAGCCTCAGCCATCTGCTGCCAGCCCTGGCAAGAGGGACAGGGCCACCTTCCCACCCCCTGGCCCTCACTCTGCTTCTGCTGGGGCTTCTGTAGCACGGGTACGCTCTTCTGCGGCTGGAGCTTCTGCTGCTTCTGCTTCTGGAGGAGCTGATGATGATGTTATGGTGGTGGTGCTTCTGCTCGTGCTTACTCTGTGATGCTGCTCCTGGCGATGGTGCTTCTGCTCGTGCTTACTCTGCTGATGCTGCTTCTGGTAGTGGTACTTCTACTGATGTTGCTTCTGGAGGAGCTGATGATGCTGCTTCTGGCGGTGGTGCTTCTGCTGGTGCTTACTCTGCTGTAGCTGCTCCTCGTACTGCTGATCCTGCTCGTCCTGCTGGTCCTGCTCATCCTGCTCGTGCTCCTGGTCTTGCTTGTCCTGCTGGTCCTGCTGTGCTCCTGGTCTTGCTCGTCCTGCTGGTCCTGCTGGTCCTGCTGGTCCTGCTCGTGCTCCTGGTCCTGCTCGTGCTCCTGGTTCCGCTGGTGCTCCTGGTGCTGCTGGCGCTGCTGGTGCTTACTCTGCTGCTGCTGATTCTGGTCCTGCTGGTGCTGGTGCTGCCGTTGCTGCTGCTGCTGATGATGATCCTGCTGGTGCTGCTGCTGCTGGTGGTGTGGAGGAGCAGCCCCTACAACCTGGAAGCCCCTCTGATGAGGGCCAATCTAGTCCTGCTAAAGGGAGGAAGAGGCAGACGTGAGAACGGGAGAGGAGGCAATACTCCATTGAGGAGGAACACGAGGAGGAGGTGCTGGAGTGGCTGAGAGAGAATGACTATCTATGGCGGAAGGGACACAGGCTCTACAGGGACACCAAAAGAAAGCAGGCTGCTTGGAGAGAGAAGGCAGAGAGTGTGGGCTACACTTCGGAGGTGCTCCTCGGCTGGTGGAAGCACATGCACACCTAGTACGGGAAGCTGCACCTCAAGATATCTGGCCAGGCCACAGTCAAGCTGACAGACAGAGAGAGCTACGTCATGGCCAGGTGCAGCTTCCTGGAGGGTCAGATCTGCCACCGAGGAGCAGCCCCTCTCACAACCCTCTCTCTCCGGCAGCCTGCTGAGAGCCAGTCCTCTTCCAGCCGAAAGTCAGCTCCTGTCTCCAGGCAGGTTTCTGTGGAGCGTCCCACAGCGGAGAACCCGCGGACAGTTGTTTTAACTGTGGCGGAGTGCATGGAGGACTCCCTGGCGCAGTGGGAGAAAGGAGACGGCACTTCCACCACAGTCCTACCCGCATCCACCCCCAGCTCCACCTCCACAGAAAGGCAGAGAGCCAGACAGGAGGAACAGAGCCACACTGTCCTGCTGGAGATCAGGGACACCATCTGGAGCAGCATAGATCTCCTCTCTCAGCTGGTCCACACCAACTCCTGATCCTCCAACCGCAAGCCCTTCCTCACCTATGTCAACCAGACCCTCACGGACATGGCGGAACCCCAGTACCAGGTGGTGAAGGACCGGATCACCGAGCTGCTTCACAAACCTTCAGATCCAGAGGAACGTGCTCCCACCCAGTCCAGATCTGCTCCTCCACCCCAGGTGATGTCCCGCCCATTCCAAGGCTTTCCACAGGCCCTCACCTACCAGGGCTACGGCTACCAGCAGGTCCAGCAGCACAGGCAGCAGCCCTTCCCAGTCCAGACACAGGCTCATCGGATGCCACCATTGCCACCGGTTCCACTGATGCCACCCATGCCACCCATGCCACTGATGCCACCGGCGACACCGATGCCACCCACGCCAGTCCTCACACAGCTTCACACCAGACAGCCCCACTACACTGCTCCTTCCTCCACCCCACAGCCAAGCCTGGCCTCAATACATCTGTCGTTGGTATTGGGACTGACACCTCATGGCATGGAGGAAGGAGCTCTCAACATCATGGGGCTGAGCCAGCTGTCTGAGAGCTTTCTCAACACACTGTCACCTGTTGTCCTCTCGGGGCCAGGCACCCCAATGACGCTTCAGACCAGCAGTCCAGCACCAGCCACCTCCACAGCACCTGGACCCTTCACCCCTGAGACTGGGCACACCTCCGAGTGACCGATAAGAGTGCCAGAGACTGGGTAGACTTTATTTGGACACTTGACTTGGTTCGTTTTTCTTTTACAGCTTGTTATTAATCAAGATTATCTTTGCTTCACACACTTGCCTCATTTATTTTATTAAATAAAGTTTTGATGGAAACTTTTAGAAATAGTTTAAGCCTTTGCATGCTTATGGGATGGGTAAGGATAGCCGTGGGGTGGGCAGGGATACCTTTGGGATGGGTAATAACTGTGGGATGGGTTAGGATACCTTTGGGATGGGTAATAGCTGTGGGATGGGCAGGGATAACTGTGGGATGGGCAGGGAT
Organism: Laticauda colubrina; assembly: GCA_015471245.1. Taxonomy (NCBI): domain Eukaryota; kingdom Metazoa; phylum Chordata; class Lepidosauria; order Squamata; family Elapidae; genus Laticauda; species Laticauda colubrina. The sequence continues at coordinate 7,404,893 of BLBF01000044.1, forward strand.
AACTGTGGGATGGGTAATATCTGTTGAATGGGCAGGGATACCTGTGGAATGGGCAGGGATACCTTTGGGATGGGTAATAGCTGTGGGATAGATAAATCTCCAGTGCAAGCATAGTGGGACTGTATGGTCCACCCTCCCAGGTGCCACACCTATGGCCCTTTATTATCAATAATAATGTAATCATTGATCTACACATCTCAACATAAACACAACTCTTTATTAAATGCCCTGTTCATTGTAGGCCCACCCAATATACATGGCCCAATCTCATCCATGTGATGAGACAGGCTGAAGGAAGCATCCATTAATCATCTACCATCCTGTCTTGCCACTCCACTGCTCCAGCTGGAGAGTTGCACCAGTGTTTCAGGAGGTCCCCAGGCTCCATGTCCCCATTGCCTTGTTGGAGGTCCATGAGCCTGTTCTGCAAGACTGGGTAGCGGGTGCGCATGAGATTGTGCAGGATGCAGCAAGCTTCCACGATCCTCCTCACGGTCTCTGGGCGATGCTGCATGGTGGTGAGAAGTACCTGGAACCTGTTGGCCAGGATGCCAAAGGCGTTCTCAACCACCCGCCTTGCCCTGGACAGCCTGTAGTTGAAGATCCTCTCTTCACGGGTGAGGCATCTGGAGGTGTAGGGCTTCATGAGGTAGGTTCTGAGGGAGAAGGCGTCATCCCCCACGATGAAGTAGGGCACATTTTGTGTGTCGTTGGGCAGGGGTTCTGGATCTGTGAAGCCCATGATGAGGTTGCGTTCCAGCCCCTCCTTGAGATGACTGGCGTTGTATACCTGGGCATCTGAACATGAGCCGTTGCCTGAAGCATCGATGTAGATGAACTTGTAGTCAGCATCAACCATGGCGAAGAGGATGATGCTTAAGAAGCCCTTGTAGTTGAAATAAGTGGACCCCGACTTGGCTGGCACTTTGCAGGCCATGTGCTTCCCATCTATGGCTCCAATGGTGTGTGGGAAGTTCCAGCTCTGATACCACTGCTCTGCAACTTTCTTCCATCCTTCTTCAGTGGAGGGGCACTGGAGGAGCTCCTCCATGTATTCTTCGGTGATGGCCTGCACCACTTCTCTGACCACAATGCTGATGGTGTTGTGTGGCACCCTCCAGCTGTACTGCATGCTCCTGTACGTGGTCCCTGAGGCCAGGTGGCGCAGAGTCAGTGCCACCTTGAGCCCAGGGTCCAGGCTGGGCCGGAAGTTGGTGCTCTGCTTGGTCAACCTGGGTGTCAGCCACTGCACAACTTCGTCAAACATGGCTGGAGGCATCCTCATGAAGTTCTGGAATGCATGAGGGTCTTCGTTCCTGAGCTCCACCATCAGCTTGTTGTACAGTCCGTACTCTGCTCTTCTCCCAATCCATCTTCGGACCCAGACACTTCTTGGCCGCCTCCTTTTCTTCCCGTAGAACAGGTGAAAGAGCCTGTAGATCGCTTCGCACTGTTGCAGAACGATGGTGGCTACCAAATGACTGTGTTATGATCCATGGTGGACATGACTGGATGCTGTGGAAGAGGAAGAGGCAGATGAAGGCTGCAGAGGTCTGCACCACAGGGCTACTGGTCTGAAAGTGAGATCCAGGTGAGTTGCTCCCCCTTTTTATAGACAATATAGGTTTTCCACTAGGTGTCCTTTTGCATCCTCTAGGCATCCTCTAGACATCCTTAATATCCGAGATAGGTCCCCTCTGCGAACGTTTTTTCCATTTTAAATGCTTTCTTTGCGTGCTGCATCCACTTTCATCCTTTCTCCGTCCGTGCTACTAATGCTACGTGTCCGTTCCGTGTCCGTTCCGCTTCCTCCCTGTGTCCACTTTCCTCTGGAGCGGATTTGAGTTGCGCAGATGTGCAGCGAATGCCTAGCGGATGTAGCGGACGCATAACGGATGCCAACGGATGCAGAACAGATGTCCCCTGTATGCCTAGCGGATGCAGAACGGATGCATTGGATACATTTTCTTCTCAAAAGTTTTGAGCAGCTCAAAACCTTTTGAGCGGATGAAATGTCAATAGACAGATGCTGGACGGATAGAGAGGAAGCAAAACGGAAGCAGTGAGTACAGAACGGAAGCACCGCGTTAACCAACGGATGGCAAGTCTTTTTCTCCATTTTACATCCTCTTTCCATCCGTTGGTGCAGTGTGACAGAGGCTTTAGTCTTGATGTCAGACGCATCACCATTCGGCATTGGTGCTGTATTAAGCCACAGACTATCCAACGGCTATGAGTCACCAATTGCCTTTTTTTCAATAATATTTTCTCAAACTATAGCCAAATTAACAAGGAGGCTTTAGCCACAGTTGCATCAGTAAACAACTTTCACAAATTCCTCTATAGTCACCATTTTGAACTTATCACTGACCATAAGCCCCTCTTGGGATTCTTGTCAGGCAACAGGCAAACACCTTAGCTTTTGTTCCCAAGGATAACCAGATGGACTGTTGAATATGCTGTTTCTAGCAGCATATTCCTACATGTTATCACATCAAGCAGGCAAGCACCTCAGCCATGTGGATGCTCTCAACCATTGCCCCCTGCCTACTGCAGTGGAAGACCCAGTACCAACCAATGCTGTGTTCCTGATCAAAGACCTCAACCTGCCCATCACATCCTTTGACATTGCTGCCCACTCTGCCAAGGACAAGGTAATATCCCAAGTCCTTGACTGAGTAGGAAGGGGATAGCCTAAAGGCCCTTTTTCACTTGAATTCTTGCCTTTTAAAATCCACCAGCAAGAATTGTCATCCCTACAAGGCTGCCTGCTATGGGGAAGCAGGGTGGTTATTCTTTTACTGCTGCAGACTCATTTTAAAAGTACTTCATGAGGGTCACTCTGGGATTGTCAGGATGAAAGCATTAGCACGCAGTTACATGTGGTGGCCTGGCATGGATGCCAGATTACTAGCTGGGTGAACACTTGCCAACTGTGTCAGGTCAACAGACCCGCCCCTCCTGCATCCACCCAGGAAAATGGGAAAGCTCACAGTCCCCCTGGTCTAGACTCCATATTGATCTGGCAGGCCCCTTTCAGGGGCGAACATTCTTGGTGATAGTGGATTCCTTCTCAAAGTGGGTAGAGCTGACCTTAATGCCCACCACCACTTCTGAAGCAGTTGTGAAGGCCCTTTTGTGAACCTTTGCTACCCATGGCCTACCAGACACCATAGTGTCAGACAATGCTTTCTTCTTCCATTTAAAAAAACCATAACATATCTGCAAGAATGAAAAATATGTGCAGTTGGAGATGCTGCCCTTGCTAACTGCACAGTTTGGCTGTTCTCTTCAAAAATTTGTTTCTGTTATGTATTGTATATAGTGTATAGTTGTCAATTGAAGTTCTCATTCTGGTCCTCTATTGGAGCAGGAAAATACTCTCTCCTGATTGGTTGTTTGGCTGATCAATTTCATATAAAAGGAGCTGAGTCAGCCAGGGAGTTCAGTTGCCTCACAGGCAATATTGAATAAAGAAAAATCACTCTGGCCTCACTTCATTCTTCACTCAGAACTTAACAGTTTCTATAGTTTGCTGGGGATATCAATTAGCTTTTCCAGCAATGGCTGTTTTCTCTAAACATGAGCATACACCACTGCAGAGCCTATGTTTGTAATATGTTTTTGAAAATAGGTTTATTTACAATTGTCAAACCGAACAAAAGCTGTACATGAAATCATACAAGTTGCAAAAAAAATCTTAGAACTTATTGTTGTACAACAAACTCTGTTATTTCTGTTCTTTATTTATCAGACTTCCAGAAATCCCTGGGGCTCTTCCTGTGGAAATAACATGAGTTACTACACATACTGCAAAACTATTACTAATGTTGTTTTTCTGTTTATAATGTGAAGCACTACACCTATTCTTCTGCATTTTTGGTGAAATGAAATTATTAGAAATGACAAAAAGAAGACAGTTTCACCATAACAAGAGCCTGCCATAAGGCAAAGTCACTAAACAAGCATGCTTGCCAGTCATGCGCTAATAAAATCCATGTTACTGCTTTTATAGAAGGTCAACCATGTCAGATGGAAGTAGACACCTGGTCATCCCTACTCATTGTGTCATGGAACACCCTTAAGCGACTAATGCCTAGGATTGTGAAAAGACGGCTTCAAGACTCAACTGTCACTTTGTGACTATCAGCGAAGCCCCATTCCTGTTATCAGAAAAGGCAAGTTCAACATTAAATTTCAAAATTTTGTAGGGCAGCTCCCACTCATCATAGTCAATAGGTCCCTACCTAGCTTACTGGGGTTGGACTGGTTCTCTTTCCAAGGTTTACAGGTCAGTGAGCATTAATTCTATTAGTGACCTGGAAATAGAGACTTTACTCAATGAGTTTTATAGATGTTTTTAGCGAAGACCTGGCACATACGGAGGAACCCCTATCTCCTTCAATTTGGATCCCCAAGTCATGTCCATTCACCCAAAGCCACACTAGGTGCCATTTGCATTGAGATCTAAAGTGGATGAATGGCTTGATAAGCTGATAGTTCAAGGCATCTTGGAGCTTGTGATGGGAGACCCCAATTGTAACTCCCCTAAAACAAGATGGCTGCATGAGAATTTGTGCTGATTACAAATGCAAATCAATAGTCCTACAAACAAACGCCTATCCTGTTCCTGTCATCCAGCACCTGCGTCATTTCCTAGGAAAAGGGTCTATTTTTGCTAAGTTGAACTTGGCTCAAGCCTATCAACAACTTCCTGTTGATGACCTCACAGCTGAAACCCAAACTATTGCTACAAACAAATCAATAAGGAGGCCCTAGCTGCCATTGCTGCAGTAAAAAATATCACAAATTCCTCTACAGCCACCATTTTGAGTTGGTCACTGACCATAAACCTTTACTGGGAATACTATCAGGGATCATCAAACTCCACAAATTTTATCTCCCCACATGACTTGCTGGACTGTGTTTTTAGTCATTTACTGTTACAGTGGTTGTACCATGCCGGAAAACATTTGAGCCACGCTGATGCACTCAGCTGCTGCCCACTGCCCAACCAAGTCGAAGATCCAGCCCCTTCAACTCCAGTACTCTTAATTGACGACCTTCGCCTGCCTTGGATAGTTACTGACATTGCTCACTATTCTGCCAAGGATAAGGTAATATCCCAGGTGCTGGACTAGGTAGGAAGGGGGTGGCTCAAGGGGCCAATTAGTACAGATTTCCTCCCATTTCAGGATTGCCAGCATGAGCTATCTGCTCATCAGGGTTGTCTCCTCTGGGGAAGCAGGGTAGTTGTCCCCCTCAAGTTGCAGTCACAAGTTTTAAACATCTTGCATAAGGGGCACCCAGGAATAGTCAAAATGAAAGTGTTGGCATGAAGTTAGGTGTGGTGGCCAGGCATAGATAGCGAAGTCACCAGGTGGGTTAATGCCTGCCAGGTATCTAGGCCAGTTCCTCCTGCTGCTGCCCCTGGGGAGTGGGAGAATTCAAGGACACCCTGGTCAACATCAACCTGGTGGGCCTGTCAGGGACACTACCTTTTTGGTAGTGGTGGACTCCTACTCTAAATGGCTGGAGTTGGTCCTTTTGCCAACAACGACTTCAGAGGCAGTCATCAAGGCCCTAGAATACCTGTTTGTGATAGCTGACTATTAAAAGAAGAGCTGTTAGACAGAGTCAGCTGTTGCCTGTCAACAAAGCAGCTCTGTTAGCTGGTGGCTGTTGTTGGTTAACCTTGTTAAAAAATAAACATCTTAGCAAATGTTTGACTCTGGTCATCTCCGTTTCTTACCCGCTGAACACAATAAGCATCATGAGATGTGTTGCCCCCTCTGCGATCCAAATTTTCCTGCTTGGAATTCTATTGGTGCATTTTGAAAGGTTAGATGGATTCATACTTTTATGCCCAGCCTCAAACATTAATGGTAGAAACCAATTCTCCAGCACAATTGGAGAATCCACGGATGGGTTGACACATGCCTTTCTGCCCAGAGACTGAGTCTATAATCTTTGCCGCACTGCTTGTCAATTGTCACTTTCCCCAGTTCATGACTCAGTCTTGCTCTAAGAGGTTGTGGCAAAGATTGGCTCCTCAATCTCTGGTGAGAAGCATGGATTCTTCAATCTGTCATATAGTGCTGGTGGGTTAGCTCTCACAGTGCTTTTTAAAATGCTGACAAGGATTTTTTTTCCACCCTTTTTTTTCCTTTTCTTGGCTTTCTAGCTGTTCCCTGTAGCTTTCCTTCCTGACAGCAGCGCTTTTGTCAGGGAGTTTTTCCCATGTGTGGGAAGCCTGCCGCTCACTTGAGGCGTCACTTGCCCAGGCTTTACATCTTTGAAGTGCCGCAAGCCGCCTCAACAACTAGGGTTTTTTTGTGGGGGGGGGGGGGCTTTTATTTATTTTTCCAGCTTTGCAGCTTCAGCGGTTTGTTTTTTAGAGCTGCTTGCATTTCAGAGGCCAGTCTGAGAGCTTCCTTTGCCCTGGCCATCCTCTGCTGCCAGATTTTCACAGGGGAACTTTAGAAACTCGGAGCTACAGGGAGAGCGTGCTGGCTGCCAGTGCTGGTTTGCTGCCACAAGCCCAGCCCTACTTAACCTCATATTAAGCAGCAGTATCTAGGGCAGTGGTCCCCAACCTTTTTTGTACCAGGGACCAGTTTCACGCAGAAACACTTTTTCAAGGACCGGCAAAATCAATTCTTCCCCAATAGTAAAGGGCTTCTTTACTATTTCTTTACTAAAAACATATTTTATATATATTTTAATCACGATTATTCATTCTTTGCAGCCTGGTACAAAATGATCCACGGACCGGTACCGGTCCAGGGCCCAGTGGTTGGGGACCCCAGATCTAGGGGCTAAGAAGCTGTCAAGAAGGCTGAACAGTTTCTGTTGGCCAACAGCATGGCAGGGCAAGAAGCCTATTCTTCTTCTCTTCCTAACAAGAGATCCAGCTCCAGAAGAGGTAGATCAGCCAACCAGGAAGCAGCTGGCAAAATTAGAGCCAAGGCTACCTAATCTAGAAAACCTTCTAGAGCTGAAGAAAAGGATGCTGACAGAAGAATGAGGGTTCTGGAGAAACAAATTTCCAGAATTTGCAGAAGGCACATCAGGAAAGTATTACATCTCTTGCCTTGACTGAAGCAGTTATTCTCCCACCCACCTCAGCCAGCTTTACAGACTAGTATTGCAGTTCCTATGAACTGGTCACCAGAGGGTGATAGGAAACATTTTTCTATTTTTCCAACAGAAGGTCAGGTTGAGACAATGCAGTTTCCCTTTGACTGTAGGGTTCCTGAAGGAGCTGATCCCCATGTTAGGGAGACGGCTTTCAACCCTGAGGCAACTTTTACTCCCACTACGACGGGGCTCCGCCCAATAAATAGGCAGGGAACTGGTCTATCTGAAGAACTAAATTCCACATTTCACAAGCTGTCTCCCAAGGAGTAGCCATGGGAGTCATGTTGTTTTTGTTACTTCTGAGTCCCCTCCTCAGCAGTCACATCACTATATGTATACTAGGGAGGCTGGGAGATCACACGGGGATTCATCTCCTGCCCATTCAGTCAGAAGCAGGGCATCTGTCTTAGAGGAAGTGAACCACATGGAGCAAGAGTTCTCAGTCAATAACCTTGACCTTGTCCCTGACCTCCCCATCTTTCATTGGAATTTTTCATCCGTTGCTGTTCAAGTCCCTCCTTCATAAGGCCAAAGCCACGGGACAGATTGGGACTTCTTCATCCACATCTGTGGGACCATCAGGTCCTCACATGTCAGGCAAGACTGAGTTCTCTGAACTCAGGAAAACATCCCCTGCCCCAGGTTTTTCCTTGAGGTAGTTCAGAGACAGTGGAACCAGCCTGGTACATTCCCTAAGCTAGATAGCAATGAGAGGAGGCATTTTAATATGACTCCTTCTCTGTCAGACACCTTGGAGTTGCCCTCAAGGGATGGTCCTCTGGCCTTCCTTGTTTCCCCCTCAGCAGTCTCTTGGGACATTGCTGAGGCTCTGGAGGTCAAGGACAGGTAGGCAGAAATGAATTTCCACCGGACATTAGCAAATGCCTGGGCAGTTAAGGTGGCCAGTGCCACCTCCTTTTTTGTAAGGACCTCCTTACTTTGGCTCAAGGAGTTGCAGGTGAGGGTTCCTCCAGAGGAGACACACATTCACCAAGACATTAATAAACTGGTGACAGCAGCTGAGTTTTCAGCTGACTTCTCACTGCATGCTGCCCGTTTCTCCTCTAGGTCTCTCACCTCAAACAACACCTCCCCCAGACTTTTATGGCTCTGCCAATGGCAGGCAGACGCCAGGCAAAATGTAGGTTGGCTTCAGCTCCCTCTTCTCTCTTTGAAGAGGACTTGAACCCATTGCTAACATAAAACAAGGACAACGTAAAGTCTTGTCCTCTGTCACTAGGAAGGCTGATAGGTGGGCTTTGCCTTATGGGCGTCGCTCTTCCTTTCGACAGCCTGACAATGTTTCTGATCATTCCTACTTTCAGCGCCCTTTCCCCCCCAAGTCTGATCAACAAGACAGATCAACCTTTAGAGATATTTTCAGTTAGCAATAGCAACCTCAGGCCAAGTGGCCCTTTTGTGGAGAGGGGAGCATCCCATTCGCTGCTTCAAGTAACTGCCAGAGCTGTCCCCCCATTGGTGGACGTCTATTTGCACACCAGTGGGAGAAGATGACTTCAGATTTGTGGGTTCTGAATACTCTAAAATTCAGCTTAACTCTGGAATTTCTCTGCATTCCTCCAAGGCACTTTATCCATTGCCCCACCTCCAGAAACTCCATCAAGAGGGATCTCATAGACAAGGTGATTCAACAACTCCTGGACATCCAGGCCATCGAGCCAGTCCCAGAAGATCAATGGAGGTACGGATTTTACTAGATTGTTTTCCTTGTTCCGAAGTCCTCAGGGAGGTTCATTTGACATACAAGAGGTTCAAAATGCACTCTCTGCAGTCAATCTTGGACAGCATCAGGGAGGGTGACCTCCTGTCATCCATCGATTTGACGGAGGCATAACTCCACATCCTCATCCATCCTTGACACCAATGGTACCGTGGGTTCTGTTACTCAGATCACTATTTCCAGTTCAGAACTCTACTTTTCAATCTAGCTTCAACCCCTAGGTCCTTCACAAAGGTCTCGGCAGCACTGGCTGCACACCTCAGAACCATCCCAGTATGCCTCCAGTGATACCTGGACGATATTCTCATTCAATCGTCCTTGCCCCAGTTTGCTCCGGAGGATCTGGAGGTGACAAATGTGTTCTCCAAGAACACAGATTCTCCATAAATTTTCAGAAAAGTCATGATACTTATCACTCGACTGCTCCATTTAGGAGCAGTGATAGACACCAGGCTGTGCAAAGTCTATCTTTCCCAAGAGCGACAGGACAGTATCAAGTCCTTAGTCACTCAAATCAGGATGGAACGTTTTGTTCCATTTGCAGTTCTCTCTCAGCTACTGGGAAAGATGGTCTCTCATTCCATAGGCCTGATCACACCTAAGGACTCTGCAATAGTTCCTCCTACCATTCCAGAGAACAGGGATCAGCAATTCCAACGCCAAGGTCAGGGTCCCATTGGAAACATTCAGATCCCTTAGATGGTGGGTGTCCTCAGCAATAGCCAGGGGGACACTATTCAAGGAGCCCAGACCTTGACCTCAGATGCCAGCCTGTTCAGATGGGGAACCCATCTCCAGCAGCAATTGGCTCAAGGAAAATGGTCTCAGGCAGACCTGAAGAACAACATCAACTGGCTGGAGCTCCAAGTGATCTACCTTGCCCTTCGAAGCCATGGTAGAGGGATAATACCTATTAATCTTGACAGATAATGAGACCACAAAAGTGCATATCAACTGCCAGGGGGGCACCCATTTGAGGTCTCTCATGTGTGAGGCGGACCACCTATTTCTCTGGGCAGAGACTCACCTGAGTTCCACCAAGGCAGAACACATCTTGAGGCTGGCAAATGTGCAGGCAAACTTTATCAGTCAGAGCACAGTGGACCACCTGAGTGGCAACTGCACCTGGACATTTTCCAGGAACTGTGCCAGAGGTTCGGCCATCCAGTCCTGGACTTATTTGCCACCTCGATGAGCTTGCAACTGCCCAGATACTTCATGAGGTTTCCAACTGCAGGAGCAGAGGAAGTCAACACCCTTCATTGTCCATGGCCCAGCGGCCTGTTATATGCATTCTCTCCCCTCCCCATCATACCGGGAGTGATCAGGAAACTTTTCGTGGAGCAGGCAGAGCTCTTGCTCATCGCACCCCATTGCCCCAGATGGCCGTGATATGCAGACCTCATGAGTCTCTTTGTATCCCAGCCTTAAAGAATCCCTCGAGACAGGGTCTCTCTCAGCTAGGGGGTCTTGGTTCACTCGGAGCCTCAGTGGCTCCAACTGACTGCCACCTGGTGCTTAAGAGGCAGATCCTGACGAGGGACAATTTTTCAAGAAGGGTGGTACAGACAATACAGGCTTCCAGAAGGCCTTCCACCAACATAATTTACAATTCTATTTGGAGGGCATTCTGAAATTGGTGTGCTAAGTCAGGTCTGGACCCCACATCAGTTTCCATCCCTCAAACCCTGGATTTCTTGCAAGAGGGTCTAGATAAAGGATTCGCCCCTAATACTGTCCAAAGACAAGTAGTGGCCTTGTCTGCAGTATTGACTTATGGGGACTTAGACTCTATAGCACACCATCCAGTGTGCACTCCTTTTTAAGGAGGGTGGTTAATTTAAAGCCACCTGTTCACAGGTATCCAATCTCGGACTTAGCTAAGGTTTTTACACGCCTTTACCTAACCACTCTTTGAGCCTCTTAGGTCTATGAGTCTGCAATTTTTCTTTCAAGGTCACCTTTTTAGTTGCCATCACATTGGCCAGGCGAATCTCGTAATTGGCTGCTCTCTCTGTAAGAGAGGAACTCTGTACCTTCCACGTAGAAAGGATAGTGCTACATCTGGATCCCTCCTTCATCCCCAAGATCAATTCCTGGTCCCACCGGGCCCAGGAGATAGCGTTGCCAAACTTCTGTCCAGGTCCTTCCTATCTGCTAAAACAGAGGTGGGATGCTCTGGACATAAGGAGGGCCTTACACAGGTACATAAAACAGGCTTTGCCTCACCAAAAATATGAACCATTGTTAGTCTCGTTTCAACCTTCCTCTTTGGGTTCAAAGGTCACTTCATCGACCATAGGCCATTGGATAAGGGTGTGTATTGCAAAGGCCTACAAGACGCAGTTGATTCCGGTCCCCAGATGATTAACCACCCACTCTACTCAAAGCGTTGTGACCACAGCCACATCAGCGATGCAGGCTTCAATTGAAGAGACTTGCAGGGCAGCGATATGGTCCTCACCAACTCCCTTTGTGTGCCACTATAAGTTGGACACTTTTGCCTCAGCTGAGGCTACCTTTGAGAGGCAGGTGCTTCAGCAAGTGCATGTAGTTAGGGGGACTCAGGACCACAATCCCCACCCATAGGGAGACCAGGCTTCAGTATGTCCCATCAGTGGATTCTCCAATCCTCGTGCTGGAGAAAGAGCGTTGTCTTACTTGAACACTTCTTCTCAGCACAGTGATAGATAATCCACTCCCTCCCTGGAAGGCAGTCAGGTCCCTCCACCAGCACAGAAACTCTGGAGAAGCCAACGTCACCAACGAGTTCTTCAGATTGCCGCACCTTCGTCGTGAAGTGAGGAAAGTGACAGTTGACAAGTGGTGTGGCAAAGATTATAAACTCAGTCTCTGGGCAGAAAGGCATGTGCCAACCCATCCATGGATTCTCCATCGCCATGCTGAGAAGAAGCATTCAGGAAAGATAACACTCTTTCTCCCAATTATGATAATGTGCATATTCAGGAGACAATTGGTAATTCCATTGAATTTCTTAGATCATCAATTTTAAAATTATGGAGTAGATTAACTCAATCAAATCCTCATGAATATTTGGATGAAATGGGATCTCATGAAAATCTGCTGAAAAAACTGTACAAATCATCCAGTCTCCTATAAGCAGAACCCAAATCAAAAATAACCAAAAATGAAGGGACTCAAGAGTTGGAAATCCAAAAGAATTTAACTACAGAAATTTTGGAAGTTTCTAGTGTTGTAAGCCTGAAGACTAAAAGCTATTTACAGGGATTAAAGAACCATCAGAATATGGTACAGAGAAATCATTGGCTTCAAAAAAAATCCAAGAAAAAAAAGACTTAGTTGTTAGGTTACCAACAAAGATGGGAGGATTAGCAAAAACCACAGGAAAACTTGCAGAAGATCAAATAAAACATAATTCATATAAACTGGCTGAAAAATGATGGAAGCTTGCAGGGTGACAAATGCCTCCGGCTACCAAAACAAAAATTGCAGAAAACAAAGAGAAAACTCATGAGTTGGAGTTGGCAATCCAAAAGAAGTGGCCACAGAAATTTCAGAATCTTTGGGTGACAAAAGCCTGAGAACTCTGAAAAGGTTAAAGAGCCATAAAAAAATGGTACAAGAAAATCATGAGCTTTGGAAAAAAGCAAACAGGAGAAGATATTTCTTATATTCGTAATAAAAAGGCAACAATTTTCACAAAACATACAAAAACTTCAAGGAGAGCAAGTGAAATCTGCTTCGCTTGCTCTTCTTGAGATGCTCAAAGATGACTCTCAAAGAAAAAAATGAGAGGAAACAAAGAGAAAACTCAGGACTTGAAGATCCAGAAGGAAGCAGTTACAGGAATTTCAGAAACTTTAAGTGAAATAAGGCTGAAGACGAAAAAACCCTGTTAAAAGATTAAAGTGGCATCAAAGAAAAATACAGGAAGATCTTGAGGTTGGGAGAAATGAAAGGGAAATGATTTGTCAATCACTTACATGATAATATGGGAAAGTATAAACATGAGTAAGAATACAGGAAATAGGTATGAATAAATGAGACAATCAGACAGGGATGGTAGGCACAATTATGCACTTATCTACATCCCTTAATTTAAATTATTGTTATATTGTGCTATATTATATTGTATTATATTGTATTGTATTATATTATGTTGCCTCCTTTGATTTCTTCTATTGTAGTGGTCTTTATTCTGAAATCTGGCAACAGATCAGCAAGGCCCAGCCATGTAAAGCACATTGTAATCACCGAACAAGCAAGAGACAAATTCTCAGAATAAGCAAATTGTTGAGAAACGTTTGACAAAGCAACTTACGTCTCAGGAATCAAGAAAGGAAAAGCTTCTCAGACACTTAATAATTAGAGGAAGCAATTCCAGAATTACTACTGAAGAGTCTGAAATTATGAACATACTGTTCCCTGATGACACATATTGGGGAGTGTCATAGACACTCTACCTTTGTCGGTTAGAAATGGAAACAATATTCCTACAGTAAGCTCCCAAAAAATGGAGAAGCCCCCCTCATAAGGTAAAAGCAACCTAGATAAGCAGTCCTAACAAGTAAGACTTGGTTACCTAGAAGTTCCTCTTTTTTCCCCCCAGGAGACCAAATTGATGTAAATTATCTGCACATTCATTTCTGTAAAAGCAGTTACTGATCTAAAGTGAAAGCCCTTTTAGATTGCTTATGGTAAGTAATGTGCGAAAACCATTTCCCTGTATGATTCCCATGTCCATACTACCCAACCAAAAGCGACATGTGTATTTATGTAAACTTCTTACAGATGCCAATCAGAATCTGGGGAGAATGGCTATAACACAAGGGTAAGTAATTGAAACCTGAAAACAAAGAAAAACAGAATTAAAACAGAGATTTCAGATGAAATGATACGGTTTTAAGAAAACTGGATTAGTAGAACGATTGTTGCTTTTAGAGGGTAAGTGGACCCAAATATACTTTTTCCCCCTGGAGAAGGAAGCTTTTTATGGATTGGAAGAACTGCAAGAGTCTGCAATATCTCTTGTGTAAAGATGATAACTGGTCTTTAAAGGAGGATTTATAGAATAATGGTAGAGTCCAACATTTCCTGCACAAGATGATGATGGACCATTGTTTTTGGAGGGATTTATCAACTTAATTTCTGCTTTTGAATGTTGACACGCTATTTTAAAGGGACAGAATGGATTCTGTAATAAATATCTATAAAGATTTTGTTAATAGTGAATTTGGCAAAAGTTTCCTAAACAATAGGTGAAAATGAAACTTTGACAATAATATAGAGTACATATCTATAGTCAAACAATAATAAATAACATCTACTTTAATTGAGATTTTTTTTAATAATCCATACACAGCATTACACATAAAGAAATAATCATTGCTTGTTTACCTAATTCCTGGCTACTATTTAAAAATATTTTTTACCCAGACATATGGTTTCTCCCATGTCTTTACAGCAACAATACGAGTATGTTTGGGCAGTGGTTGATGAAGATTTTGTTAATGTTTTATAAACTTATTTACTGAAATATATGATTTGCTTTCTTTAATAATTTCAAAATGGGCTTATTATGGGCTTGCATTTATAAGATTCTGCTGATGGGATTTTTTCCTGATATAATCCAATGTCAGGTTTTGTGGGGATAATAGATGCTTTGGCATTCAGACTTCAGACTCTTCCATCTGTCTGGTATTCAGCAAACAAAATAGGTAGGGAAAAGTGGCCAAGGAAAATTACAAAATTGCTTGGAGGGGAACAAAAGTTCTGAAACTTGCCTTTGTCTTGCCTTGAGTTTACCATGAATTGGTAAAAGCCTCTGATATGGCAAAGTATAAATTAATAATAAACTGGGATTCTAAGTTCAAGGTAATAAAACATGCTTAAAAACATATGGATTAGTAAACTAACTTCAAGAAATGGGTTTAGATTATAGGTATTCCTAATTTTTATAGGTGTGGTGATTGGACTAAGACATTCAAAGTAAGGAAATTTTTTTTACCAATGTGTAGGACAGAACATTTGTTCGTCGAGATTTGGAGATGCCAGATGTTTGACCATTCTGACACATAATCAAGGTCGCTTTGAAGGATAAGAACATTATCGGTGGCGTTGAATAGTTTTACCTAATCTGCAAAGAGGATGCAGTTGCCTTCTATATCACTAGTCAGGATGAAGAAAAGTTGCAATACATGAAAACCTATCTTCCATTTTGCTTCTCTTTGTTTAACCTTATAGATAGCAGAGAATGCTACAAAGAATTGGCAGGAATGGCAAACTTATTTACATCCTATTGGCTCTTTCATTGACGATGTTTATAATGATTTTTATTGCAGTACCCTTTATAATAAGGTAAGCTGAAGTACTTTACTAGAAATCCTTATATTCATTTATTAGCCCACTGTAGAGTGACCAAAGTTACAATGGCACTGAAAAAGTGACTTATGACCATTGTTCACACCTACGACTATTGCAGCATCCCACAGTCATGAGAAGCCAGGTGAAGAGATGCATTCCTCGGTGTGAGTGTTGAGTTGGCCACACCCAGCCAATAACATGATCACCCAGCCATGTCCATCCAATCACATGACCACCAAGCCAGGCCAACTACCTAAGCCACACCCACAGAACCAGTTGTTAAAAATTTTGAATCCCAGCCTTGGGTGGTACCTTATGTTTTCCTCAAATCTTGGCAACTTTAAACTATATTCAGTGCTGAACGAACACTAAACTTGAGATTGCCAGGTGGGCATGTAGGCTAACAAAGCCAAAAATAAGTAAAGGCCCAAAAGGATACAGGGTTGTCTGCATGATGCAGTCCTAATCTTTGGAGACAATTGCAGGTGTGTACATACACAGAAGAGTCAGGTGACTAAAAAGGCCTTTTAAGTCCATTTTATGAAATGAAATAAATAGCAGAGGTGGTATTCTGCAGGTTCTGACCAGTTCTAGAAAACCAGTAGCAGAAATTTTGAGTAGTTCAGAGACCCAGCAAACACCACCTCTGAATGGAGATTTTACAGTATACTTCCCCTGCCATGCCCACCAAGCCACACCCTCAGAACTGGTAGTAAAAAAAATGTGAATCCCACCACTGATAGGAAGGTGTGGAAAAGAAGGTTAAAAGGTAGGTGGTGGGAAAGAAAAATTGTTGGGATCAAGATGGTTCTTCCCTCTGTCCTGAGATAAAATGGTAAACTGGTGTCGGAATCAATAGAATCATTTTTTTTCCTCATTTGTGGTAATCCAACTGTGTAATTTCTTTGTTCTTGAAACTTCACCAAATCCTAATTAGATTTTGTAAACCAATTAACTAAAAGATGAGCAGAATTGGAGATCATCTTAACTTTCTCATACTTTCAATCATCCAACTTAGGACATACAAAGCAAAGGAACATTTTATGGATATGAATAATCAGATCTCCTCAAAAGAAAAATTTCTGAAAAAAGGTCCTTTCTCTGAAGTCTTGCGATCTAGTGGGAGCTCAGCGGAGTGCCTTTTCCTGGGTCGGCTCCTACCTTATGGAACCTTCTCCCCTCAAAAGATTCAACAAACCCAGGTACAGGGATGGAAAAAGAATATCTGGTGGTGAAATATCCCAAGGGGGATGATTGAGGAGCCTGGTTTGTGTTTTCATTTTATGGTTTAATAGTTATTAAATTTCTTGTTATCAATACCCAGAGTTTTGTTTAAGATGGACAGCCATACAAATATTTCTTACAGAGGTGAATGTGCGGCATTTGTTTCTGTTATGTATTGTATATAGTGTATAGTTGTCAGTTGAAGTTCTCATTCTGGTCCTCTGTTGGAGAGGGAAAATACTCTCTCCTGATTGGTTGCTTGGCTAATCAGTTTCATAAAAAAGGAGCTGAGTCAGGCAGGGAGTTCAATGGCCTCACAGGCTGTATTGAACAAAGAGCTGTTAGAAATCACTCTGGCCTTGCTTCCATTCTTTGCTCAGAACTTAACAGTTTATGCAGTTTGCTGGGGATACTAATTAGCTTTTCCAGCAATGGCTGTTTTCTTTAAACATGGGCATACACCACTGCAGAGCCCATGTTTGTAATATTGTTTTGAAAATAGATTCATTTACAACTGTCAAATTGAACAACGGATGTACACAAACAACAAACCATACAAGTTGCAAAAAAATATTTGACATTGTTGTACAACAAACTCTGTAATTTCTGCTCTCCTTTATTTATCAGACTTCCAGAAATCCCTCAGCCTCTTCCTATAGAAATAACGCAAGTTACTACACATACTGCAAAACTATTACTAATGTTGTTTTCCTGTTTAAAATGTGGAGCACTACACCAATTCTTCTGCATTTTTGCTGCATTTTTGCTGAAATGAAATTATTAAAAAATATTAAAATTAAAAAAAATTTAGAGTGCTGTTACAATTGAGTAACTGAGCAGAGTACTATATTATTAAAATAGCATGAAATCTAAAATAAAACAAACAATAAAACTATTATTCTTCTCTAAAAGATAAAAGATAAAGAAGGAATGGAGTTTTTTCCCCCTTGATTTCTTTTTGTGTTGCTTCTTTGCTAGTATGCAGGATATACAAAGTAAAGGTATCTTTAGTGGATATGAAAAATTAGCTTGAAGCCTCAATTATTTTTAGGTGATTTTCCTGTTGCTCAGATCTAGATCTCCTCAGATAAAATATATGTCATTTCTGAAAATCTTGCATAGCAACATTGCAATTCATGGAGAGAATATAAGGATTTGCACACAAATACCCGACATTCCAGATTTTCTTAATATATTCAGTTTGGTGGATCATATTTTCCAATTTATGTTAAAATATATCATGATGTTTTCATGTTTGATTGGTTAAATAGAATCTGGAAATGAAGATTTAGAAATCAGTCATTGCTTTCTGTCAAAGAAGTTGGTATCTTGAAATCAAATTAGCAAATTCAATAGCACTGAGACTTGTATACAACCCCGCAATGCTTTACAGCACTCTCTGAGCTGTTTATATTGTCAGAATAATGCACCAACAAAATGGTGGCAATACTAACCTCAGAAGTGGAAAAGGGTAAGTCACCCTTGTGCCGAGTCAGGGTATAACTTTTAGCATCTGGGCAGAGTTAGCCTGCAATACTGCATAATTAGCTGTACTACTCAGGCCAGAAAGTACTGCGAAGTGCAGGAGGAGGCTGAATTGGTAATTTAGAGAAAAAGATTCCAGGATTGCTGAGAAAGGGTAGGAAGTGAAAAACAAACAGAAACTCGAAGAATTTGTTAAAATATCTAAGTAAGCAAGATAATATTGTGTTCTTCCTATTATAATTCAGGTTTTGATAGAATATGCATCCTGATCTGTATAACCAATTCATAGATGAACCCCAGAGAATATGTGTTTTACTCCTAAGTACATTGACATTTGGATGCCGCAGTTAGAATCCTCCTAAACACTAGTTTACTAGGAATAAGTGGTACCCTGTTCTTTTAGTTACACCCAAAGTATTCCTCGTATTTAAATATTTAGCACAGGTGCTTGTTTACAGGGACATAGAAATAGTCATGTATTTCATTTATTTGTTAAACAAATGTGTATAATTTCCCAACTCACATATAGTAATTCCAGATGGCTTATAGCAAGGGTCCCCAACCACCAGGCCCCGGACCACTACCAGTCCATGGATCATTTTGTACCGGGCCGCAAAGAATGAATAATCGTGATTAAAATATATATTTTATATTAGCTAAAGCTAAGAAGCCCTTTACTATTGGGGAAGAATTGATTTTGCCGGTCCTTGAAAAAATGTTTCTTGTGAAACTGGTCCCTGGTACAAAAAAGGTTGGGGACCACTGGCTTATAGCATCTATTTAACATTTATTAATTAATTTCATTGAAACATGTCAAAAGAGTGAAGCCGGAACATAGTAATTCTTTCCTCAGTCTCGTTGGAAGGCCAATACGAGGCCTCTGAAAACTTACTGCTCACCTTAAGGCTTCACTTCTCCTTTTCCCTATCCTTACCATAGAAAGTGAAGCTGCCAAAGTAATTATTGTGAGAAGATTCTATGGGTGGTTACCAAGGCTTTTTCTCTTAGAGCAACTGGCAATGAGAGTGTTGTTGAAATAAAAGCTCTGAAATACTGAAATTCTTGATCTTCTCAGAAAAATAATGGCACCTCAATATATGGATATTACTTTAGAAGCACCTGAGAATAAGGGTATTAAGTCAACAACAACAACAATAATAATAATAATAGCTTAATTGAACAGACTGATGAGAAGGACTGATAAGAAGATGAAGACTAATACTACTTATCTAGAGAACTGCTTTTTTATATATATTTTGTTATTAAATACATTTTTCCATGCACCTTTTTATTATTATCTTTATCCTGAGGCTGAAAAACATTTTAGAATAATTATTCTCCAACCTGGTTCTGCTCCCATCTGGAGCAGAATAGTTATTCTCCCATCTATTCTCCCATCTCCCATCTGCAATTGGGTTCTTATTACTCATGGCCTTAGTGGCTACCAATGATAAAATCTATACATTTCCTAGTGCCAGAATGATGTTTTACAAATGTGTAGATCATTCACGTGACATTTGTGTAGCGGCAGGATTACCCTCATATGTATATATTCAGGATGACCCTCATATGAATATATTTTATCAAGATGCAATAATGCATCTCTATAAAATCAACAATGTTTTCAGATTCCCAAATGCAAAATATATCTGCAACTGAAATTATGACTATAAACTGTAACATACATGATATATGGACAGGGTAGACAGATTGTCACCTGCAGAAAAAGTGACAACTAGCTAATCAATCAAAACTGATGGAGAATGTTTATTTCTTGTCAGAGAGACTGTTCAAGTTTTTAGGGGCAACATTGGATCAGGAAGCCCTCTGATAACCTCATTCAGAATTAGATGAAAACACATATGCAACACCTGTATTTCGTCTTGTATGGTTAGTTTCAAATTTCCTAAGCATTATTCTATCCATTACCACATCATTATTTATGTTTGTTGAGGAAAAATACTCAAAATCATCTACCCTTTGTGGTATTTCTGGATCTCTCTCATCCAGACATAGATTGAAATATCAAAGTTAGAAGGGAGAAAAGAAGGAAATCTTTAATGGGACACTACCACTATTTAAAACTGGGACACTACCACTATTTAAATGAAAGCAGGAATAGAAATATTTCAAGCCTCATCTCCAGTGTACAATTCATAAAGCTTGTCCACAATAATAGAAGAGTTAATGGCATCAAAAACTCCAATGAAATCCAAGTGGAACCTTATTTGTTCCTGAGGTGTTTGCTGTTCTTCTTTTAGAAATAGAGCTATTAATCTAAAGTTACATGCTAATGAACAGTGTCTGTCTTGCTATCTGGGTTTATAGTATGATAAACAACTATAGCTCAACAAACATTCTTGCATCTGGAGAAAAGTTGGAAAGATCCACATGTATTCGCATTTCCTTGTATTTATAGCAGAAGCCACAAAGTGAAACCATCCTGTTAGTTTCACGCTCTCAAGTGGTAGACAAAGAAATTAACATGGTTGAAAGATTATCAACTACAATTATAATTAATAAAACAGATATTAAAAAGAAAAGCAATATTTACATAGTAAATGTTTTGGGAAAGTGGCAAGTATTCAGTTTATGTCTAAGAACCATGTCTGTAGATGTCTGAGAGCTATCAGGAGAGAGACCATTCCAGTCGAAGTGGAAGGTTGCAGACAAAAAATCCTAGGAATCTGATTTGATTTGTTAACACCAACAGCAATGATTTATGGCCTTATCAATAGCAATATAGCAAAGAAGACAATCCGGTACTGAAAAGTAGCAAAGGTTTATTAATATATTTGCAAATACAGATGCACATGAGGCAGATCTAGATCAAAATAGGAAACAGGTTTTTATATCCCTTACCCTCCCTCCCTGCCTGCACTCAACACTGTTGTGTTTCCCATTGGCTGGATACTAACAAGCTCACAACCTATCCGGAGCGCTTATCATCAAACATTCCATAGCTGCAGAGCAAAGTCCAAAGTCACCCTAGCTACAGCTCAGAATGCATTCCCCCCCCCCCCCTTTATCTTTTCTGGACTTTTTGGAACTGTGCTGTCCCAGCCAGTCGATTGGAAATTAGATAGCTATTTAGGAATGCAAGCTGTCCCGTAAGGAAATACATCATGGTAAATGTAGTTAAAGGTATCCTGGGAAATGTAATTCATGTCATGTGGCCACATCTGTAATCATGATTGGTCACTAAATTGACCAATCAATTGACCAATTTCCCTCCATTCTTGCCTGGACTCATGAACTGATAGCAGCTTTCATTCTATCGCTACGGGTTGGGTTAGGAAATTACCATCTTTTACCTGCAAGGCTGATGTACAAAGGATTGGTCATTATAGAAGAACTTCATCACAAATGTGAGTTATGAAGATACCTGATGTACCAATAAATGTACTTTGTTATGGATGTTTTGTGGAATTTATCTATCTGTATCTGTACAGCTACAAATCCACCTCTGTGCATGAGACAGGACAATAAAAGATGATTCTGAAACCCATCTCTATAAAGCTGTATAATTTGGATTTATGATAAAGCAAGTGATATTGAAGCCAGGAGTGATAATATAAACCTGCATTCCCATTGTCTCTCTTTGTGAGCATCAGAACTATTTACATACTGTTTACATGGTGGGAGGGGCTGAAGTTCCCCACATGCTACAAACAACGAACTTTCTAACCCACCCACCCCTCTTCTCTGCACAATTTGTCTTCCTGCTACCTCAGACATTCCATTTGTATTAACAAGGAAAGTTAGAAATTCCCCAGTTCTCAAAAGATAATCAAATCTCAGTTGGAAAGTTTGAGAAATCATTCATATTTTTAAACAGAAACTAAAAGCTGATTTTTCTATGCTCATCTGGCAGGGAGACAAAGCCACAAAACAGATCCTTTTCAGCCAATTTACAACTGATAAAGACACAGGAAGGGGTAAATTCCCCCTCCTTTTCTCTTCATCAAGAGATGTGCTTTCTCTCAAATTACAACTCCCAACTGGGGAGACCCAATTTGTAAAACAAAGGGAGGAGCCAGGCTGTACTCATCTGCCCTGCTTCTTCCCAGTTACTACCTACATTTTTTTTTCAAACATTGTTGAAGTTACCATTCTTAGCATCAAGAATTGCTCCTTTTTCTTATTTTCCTTTTTCCTTCTGAGACAAGGACTGCATCTAGCCAACCAAAAGCTTCCACAGGAAGCCAGTAATTAACATACATCATTACCATAGAAATGGGCTGCCCACCAGATAGAAGCTCTTTACAAATGCTATTTTCTCTGCCTCCCTGTTCAACTTTAAAAGGCCCACTTGGCTGCCAGGAGTAATCCCCACTTCTTTCTCTATCCATCCACAGAGGCTCAGGAGTTTGTCTGCATTACAAAAGGGAATTTTAGCAGGACTACATAAGATTTTCTGAATTTTAAAGCAGCCCACACCAACATCTGGTGCTCAAAGAAAAAATCTCCCTGAATGTTCAATACACGTTTGCATTGATAACTCCCTTTTGAAACCATTGTGAACAATTTAATCAATTTAATTCAAATGTTCCAAGATTACCTGCAACCTAACAGACTCAAGTAAAGCAGCCTACATCTCCATCTGGTGGTCAAGAAGAAATTTACAGTGAAGTCAATTCTTACCATTATTTTTTCCTTTTCAAGAGTAAGCAGGAAATTCTCCCCCCTCTTTTTCCTTCCACAAGGAGGTGAGACATTCCACAGCTACATCTGGGCTCAAGGAGAAATATCCCAGACTTTGATTTTTTTTATACAGTTTCTCAAATATTGACAAGTGTTTCTCCAATGATAATGCCCTTTTTGCAACTATTGTGCACCATTTAATCAACTTAATTCAAAGGTCCCAAGAGTATTTGCAACCTAATATGGGCATAGCAACAGCATCTTACTGACCCTCTGCCGGTACCTTGTGAAGCAAGCGACTCTTATAGGCATATTTCTTCATTCTGCCCTCAAATCTTCAGACTACGTGATGCATATTTCTGCGTTCAGCCCGCTAGTCTTCAGATTTTGTGATGCAACCTCTAGTGCCCCCTTCTGTCGCAAGCACACAATGCATCCTAAAAGCAGCCATACTGTGTGCTGTGCTACCATCGCCCAGACTCTGCAGTGCCACCTGCGTGCTCAAGTATTAAATCCAGCAGCAATTCTACTTTCTGCTACCTGCTTGCAGTGCCCTCTAGTACAAAAAAGGGATTGCACGAAAAACCACTAAATTTTTCCAAATTCTTCCTTTTGCCATTTGAAGCATGGCAACTTCCTCAGTTATGCCAGATGTCTTTGATGTACCAGAAGACCAGAATCCTCCACCCACCTTTGTTGTAAACGTGGAGTTCCCAACAACTGCCTTTAGATGTCCAACCCTATGGAGAACCCACAATACCTCCGAAAGCCTACGACCTCAGAAAGAGTAAGAAGCTTACCAAACCCATGGAAGAACTCTTGAAGAACGATTGGCAGCAGCAATATCATGACTACACAGACTCATGGGTGAAGCTTGAGAAGATCTGTGATGCCCCAAAACATAAGCTGCCCCCCCAAGAAACTGCACAGATTTCTAGATGATCTAGATGCCCTTTTCACACAGTTGATACAGCGAAAACCTCAAGTTCATACAGTCAAGACTGGGTGACCCCAAACTCCTAACACATATTGAATACTTCGAGGAGTTTCACAAGGAACGCAAAGACAGTGTCAAGGAAAGCAAGACAGCCATCCGGCAGTGCTCCACAACATGCTTCGGCAGGGAGTAGCGTCAAGGGAGCAGGCCACATCCGACATAGCTCCTCAATCATATTTGTCTTCTTCCCTCCATTCTAAACCAGCTAGATCACAGACAGGTTCTAGTGTCTCATGCCAATTCTCTGCTGCCGGCTCCCATCATCCTTCCAGAACATCCTCCTGTCATAGCGACACATCTGAAGCCACCAAAGCAGCAAGTTATGCCGAATGAGCTATAGAAGCCCAAGTTGAAGTTGCAGCAGCAGAGGCAGATTTACGTATTACAACAGAGGTGATACAGTAGAAGGCTGAACTGGCCAAACAACAAGCAGAAATAGCCAAAACTCAGGCCCAAGTGGAGTTACTCAAACGACAAAGAGAGACAGCAGTGAAAACAGCACGGAACGCAGCATGGAAGAAGGCGGCCAACGCTGCCTCTCTCAACTGCAACCTCAATGAGTTGAGAGAAGAGAGCCCAGATACCCGGGATGAGCAGCACTTGTTACAAAATGAGCAGATGCAACCTCCTCAATTGTCTAGCAGTCTCCCACAACCAGGGAAGCACAGGGAAGAATCTCAATCACAGACTATATGTCAGTTACGCAACTGATGTATGATCTAAAATACGAGATTCACTTCCCACCAACAGCAAAACTTCTCCAACTGATGTTGTATGTAATAAGGTCCAAGATTCTCTTTCCAACACTAGCATCCCTACTCCAACATCTCATGACCTGCCAGCTGAGCAAATTAGCCCAATAGTGCCCACAGTGACTTCTCGATGAGTCGACATGCCATCAACAACAACTGTCACACTCAATCCATAGGCAGAAGCATTTCCACCACAATCTCAATACCAATCCAGCTCCCAGGCACCACAAGGTAACCATGCCCAGCCAACACAGCAGCAAGACATTCAACCATCATCCCCAGTATGGGAGGACAACATCCTTCGTAAGTACTGGGAAGAAGACTACAACACGTCATTGACTTACAACCCGAATGCACCCTACGAGAATCTGGGGGAGAACCCTCTATGTCAATACCTTCCCCCAACTCAGCAAATGCTGAAGACTACTGGAGAAACTTGGCTGTACAGAGTGGAAAGCTAAATTTGCACGCCAACGGAGTTCGCAGATTCTTTGAGAAGCCAGGCAACAAATATCTAGTATGGAAGAAACTTTTCCTGCACCCTGTGCTGCCTGAACCCTAATGAAATAATTGCACACTTGATAGCATGGCTAGGGCCACAGTCTGCCAACATACCGAGGGCATTTTTGATATCCCATTTAGACGACCCAGCCACTGCCCTACGGTTATCATGGAAAAGACTTGATGAACTGTATGGTGCTTCCAAGGACATAGAAGCAACACTCCTGGATAGCCTCAACAGTTTTCCTAAAATTCCTATCAACAAGCCTCACCGAATCATAGACCTCGCTAACATACTTGTCCATCTGAGAACAGTACAACGGGATCCCAACTTACTGGGACTAGCCTGTCTCAATCACATCAACATGCAGAAAAAAATTGTTCGAAAACTTCTACAGGTGCTGATTGAAAAGTGGCTCCAGTTGACTGACACCTTCAGGGCCAAAGGTCACCACTGCTTTGTACCCTTCACACTCTTGAAGAATTTGTCTCCCACTAGGCAACTGTGCAACACAAACTGAGCCCATGGACTCAGAGCTGTTAGTCCTTCTAATACAACAGCAACCATATATCGCCCTCAGGCCCTATACATACTACCAGAGAAAGACCCTTCATGGTTGTCCATGACACCGAGATCATCTCCTCATCCACACATAGTTGGGGAGATAACTCATCTGATACAACCCAATTTATAACTCCAAACACAAACAGAACACAGTTTTTTCCTATGGACAACACACGTCACTCACTGAACAGCTGCACTGGGTTTGCAGCGAAATCACTGACTCAACAAAAAGAATTGCTATGAGAGTACCAATACTGCTACAAGTGTTGTGAATCCAAACATTTGCCCAAATACTGCACAACCAAAGTGCAATGTCACATCTGCAAAAATGACCAGCACTCGACCATGCTGCTTCCAGACACCGAGCCACCATGTAACCCTCCTTCAGACAAGGAGCATGGTATGCAGGGCTCCACAGCAGACTGACAAACTGCAACCAAAACCAAGCATGAATGTCAACTGCACAGCACCGTGCGCCGACTCACCACACCCTTGTTCATGTCTTCCCATCTGCTTAGCCAAAGTGTACCCTGACGGATGCCCTGAAGAAGCCATGAAAATGTATGTACGGATAGACACTCAAAGCACCTGCACCCTGGCCAAACCTGCATTCTTTGACCTCTTTGGGGTGTAACAGAACAAACTTCCCTTCAATGTATCAACATGCCATGGACCAAGAAGCACAGTGGGGAGGAGAGCTACTGGACTTTGCATAGAGTCATTAGATGGAAATACCTGATTCCCACTACTGCCCATATTTGTGATGGGATACCGAATGGCCGCAGTCAGATCGCAACACCTGAGGTCATAAGTAGCATGCCTCACCTATAGCACCTTGCTCATCACTTCCCCACTCTAGATCCGACGGCTGATATCCTATTCTTGCTGGGAAATAATGCCCCACACGCCTTTCTCTGAGTCAGTCGGCGGCCCTGTAGACAGCCCAGTGGCCATCAAATCTCCACTTGGATGGGGGATAGTAGGAATTGTCAGTGACACCCAGATGCAGGTTCCAACCCTGGCAAATAACTTAGCACCATCCATTTCATCCATTTCCAACACCCTTTAGCACCACTGCAAACAAGAATGAAATTCCAGCCTAAGAGGCTGCCGCCGATCAGTACACTTTCGCTAGGACACCCTAAACAGCCGCCAACAACCACCAGACATCCACCAAGACACTCGATATAGTCATATGCCTCCGCAATGTCCTTTTCAACAGCTTCCCGACGTTCCCGACGCCCTTTGACATCATGGAAGTAAGAGTACCATTCCAACCCTAAAAGGCCACCAGACACGACCTCCAGACTTTCACCTTTGCCATCAAGAGTACCTGTCAACCCTAAAAGGCCGCCAGAGGTGACCAGCAGACTTGCACCAAGAGGCCGAACTTGAAGACTGAACCTCAAGCTTTGCATGCTTTGCTTTGTTTGATGCCTTATTAATATTTACTGTTTTTCTCTTAGTTATATAGCTTAATGTTTATCTTAGTTATATAGTTATGCTATTCAATTAGTATTACTGTTTACTGCTTATATTAGTTTATAGTTAATTTTTTTTCTCTTCTCTTAATAGTGGAATTTACAGTTCCAGGCGGGGAGTGTGCTGTCCCAGCCAGTCTATGGGAATTGGATAGTTACTTAGGAATTATGAGCTGTCCCCTTAAGGGAATGCATCATGGTAAATGTAGTTAACAGTATCCTGGGAAATGTAGTTCATGTCACATGGCCACATCTGTAATCCTGATTGGTCACTAAATTGACCCTCAAGGGGTTGGGGAAGGTTTCCCTCCATTCTTGCCTGGACTTATGAACAGATAACAGCTTTCTTTCTATCACTACGAGATGGGTTAGGAAATAACCATCTTTACCTGCAAGGCTGATGTACAAAGGATTGGTCATTATAGAAGAACTTAATCACAAATGTGAGTTATGAAGATACCTGATGTACCAATAAATACTTTGTTATAGATGTTTTGTGGAATTTATCTATCCGCATCTGCACAGCTACAAATCCACCTCTGCATGAGACAGGACAGGAGCCATTTCATTAACTGTAATAATACTATTTTTTTTAAAAAAAGCTCTTTAACTATAATTAAAACTTTACAAGCAATATTTTATATTTCACAATGACAACTGTCAGGGAAGCTTGGGAAGTCCTTGTCTGAATATCTGGGGTTACTTCTATTGTTGGGCATCTGGGGTTACTTCTATTGTTGGGCAAAGCAACTTTTTCAAGGTGGCAGCAGAGCCAGGAAAGTTCAGTTTTAAGAGATGGAACCTCAAGACAATAAGTCTAATTGAAGAGGAAAAGTTGAAGTTTGGCACTTTTGAGTCAGTTTTGACCCCTGGAGACTGCATGGAGAAGTCCCTGCACTTTTCTTGGAAAAATTTCTGAAATGATTACTATTGTGTCCTTCCTAAGGCTGAGAGAGAGTGGCTCAAGGTCAGTCAGCTAGCAGACTCCTGGATTCTCTCCTCTTATGTACTCTACTCCACTGGGCCCCTTTCCATGTGCTATGTGCAATTCCCTTATTCAGGCCTACCCTTGAGCTATCCTGTGAATTAGTGAGGGGGCTTCTATTCTTTGCTTTAAATGGAATCGCAGGGAACATTGTTGGGGGGGGGGGAAGGAGGGTCAGCAAAAAGAAAATCCAATGGCAAACTGGTGTCGGAATCAATGGAATCATTTTTTTTTCTCATTCATGGTAATCCAACTATGTAATTTCTTTGTTCTTGAAATTGCACCCAAATCCTAATTAGATTTTATAAACCAATTAACTAAAAGATGAGCAGAGTTGGAGATGACCTTAACTTTCTTATACTTTCAATCATCTAGCCTAGTAGAGGATGGCAAGAGTTGTACATTGAACAGAAATGTCCAGACTCCCTACTTATTATTTTAAGGAATTTTAACAGACCTAATCATACTCATGAGTTGTTCTGTTACAATCAGCCAGTCAGTTTCTCACCAGATGCAAGAACATATTGGTGCACTGCTATTCCACATTAAAAGGTGCTTACTATCCTCTGCTCAAAGCAGGTATAGTCTCTCAGATCAGGGGACGCCAACCTTTTGGACCTGAGGGACCATCAAACTCATAATTTCAAATCCCAGGGACCATTAACCAGTTTTGTGGGTGTGGCCTAATTTGTTAGTCTGGCTTGATGGTCATCTTACTGGCTGGGCATGGTTTGTATGTAAATATAAATATCTATACAAATATTGATTTTTTTATAATAAAAAGAGCAACTTTTACCCAAAATCAGGCAAAGCAGGAAGGCAGATTGAGTTGCTCATAGAATCATTCAGTGATCTATCTGCAATCAGCTACCTGAGACTGTCACATAAAATTTACTTACCGTGAGTTTGCACAGAATAATAGAACCTTTAGTCCTAAGGAAGGTTTGGCTAGGCTTACAAGCAGAGCTGAAGATCTAAAGACTAGCTAGAAAGCAAGAAATCCAACCATTTCCTGCTTCCGAGCTAATCTAAATAGCACAGCAGAACAGCTGATGGTCGGGGGGGAAAATAGAAATATAGCAATTTAGCAGGCAAGTTTGCCAGGTAAGGAGTGAATGGGCAGGGAAGGTTCCCACAGGCCATGTGGGAGGTGCAGCCTTGTGTTTCTTTTTTTTTGGTTAAGTTTTATTGATTTTTGAGGACAAACAAAAACAAACTAAAAATAAAAATATCCAACTTTCTTCCATAAATATACAAACAGTGTGTCGGTTGGTTTACAATTTTTTTGTGCATCGATTTCATAATCTCAACTACAGTTACATTACATAATAACTCATTATCATTCAGAAATTAAATATCCTAGTATTATTATTAATCAATCATTTGACTATAATTTTGTTCATTCATACTTTGTGAGATAGATATACTTTACTTAATTTTATAACAATTCATATAGTCCTCCCAAATCTATCCTAAAAACATTTTATATATGTAATCATAATAAAAAAAGAAATACATCTTTATATATTCATTATTTTCTATAATTTTACATATTCTATTACTATATTTTGTTATCTAGCCATTGATAGAAAAGGTTCCAAATTTTGTAAAATTTGTTTATCCTCTTGTTCTTTCATTTCAAATGTCAATCTACTCATTTCAGCACATTCCAGTATTTTCTTGATAGTTTCCTCCTGCAATGGTATTTTCTCATTTTTCCAATTTTTAGCAAATACAATCCTAGCTGCTGTTAATACATTTACAATCAAATATTTTAAATCTTTGATGTATGTATCAGGTAGAATTCCCAATAAAAATATCTCTGGTTTTAAATCTATATGCTTTTTAGTCATTTTTTCCAAACACGTATGGATTTTAGTCCAATATTTTTTTGCATCCGCACAAGTCCACCACATATGATAATATGACCCAGGTATCTGATGACATTTCCAACATCTTTCAGATTTATTCTTGAACATTCTTGCTATTCTTGTCAGGGAAAAATGCCACCTGTAAAACATATTATACAAATTTTCTTTAAATGCTGTTGACATTGTCATTTTATAATATTGAGACCACAATTTTCGCCATTTCTAGAGATCAGTCCCATATCCAAAATTCTTCCCCCAAGCAATCATAGTTTCTTTAACTTGTTCTTCTTCTAGTTTAATTTCTAATAAATATCCATACAGTTTTTTTAATAACCTTTTCATCAGTACCTGTCAAAATCTTATCTAAATCAGTCAATTTATTATAGAAACCTTCTGTTTTAAAGTATTTTTCATACCTTGAATGTATTTGCGCATAAGAAAACCAATTCATCTTTATACCTTGTTCCTCTAGTTTTTGCATCGATTTAAGTTCACCCTTTTCATTCAAAATTTCCCCATATCTAACTGTTTGTTCCTTCTTATATGTTATAGGATAAGAAAATGCTTCAATAGTCAATAACCAGACTGGAATTTTCAAATAACATTATCTTTTAATCTTCTCCCAATTTAACCACAGAGACTCCCATATATGATGTCTTCTAAAATAACCCTTTTTTAGTTCCCTTATACCAGTGGTCCCCAGCCTTTTTTGTACCAGGGACCGGTTTCATGATTATTCATTCTTCCATGGACCAGTACCTGAGTAACACGAGACTCCACGGCCATCGGGATGGCTCTTTGTTCGAAGCCACACACCCCTCGTCGAAACTAAGGCGCGAGGATTCCTTCAGCATCCAAATGCCACTTTCCAACTGAAAACCCGGAAGCACTTTCCAACTGAAAACCCGGAAGCAACCGAAAACCCGGAAGTGCTGTCAAAATAAGATGGCGGCGCCCAAGCTTTGCGGCTCAGTAAAAAATGATCCACGGACCGGTACCAATCCAGGGACTGGTGGTTGGGGACCACTGCCTTATACCGTAAAAAGGCATGCCACCCCAACAACAAATCATGTCCTTCTAATATCAAAAATCTAGTATTTCTTAATGTTATCCATTCCTTAACCCATGTCCAGTTTGTAGCTTGGAAGTATATCTCCCAATTAGGCAGACCAAATCCTCTTCTAATTCTAGCATCTTGTAAGAGTTTTAACTTTATTCTCGCTTTCTTACCTTGCCATATATATTTCAACACAATTTTGTTTAAATCTTCAAAGCAGTTCTTTTCAAGCCTAATTGGTATTGTTTGAAACAAATATAGAATTCTGGGTAAAATATCCATTTTGATTGTTGAAATTCTCCCCATTAGTGACAATTGTAGGTTTTCCCATTTCGTCAAGTCTAGTGCTATCTGTTGTTTAAGTTTAATGTAATTGTTCTCTTTTAATGTACAACATCTTGCTATCAAATGTATCCCCAAGTACTTAACCATATTCGTGACTTGAATTTTCAATACATCTACCAATTCTTCTTTTTGTCTTAGTAACATATTCTTTGTCAAAATCTTTGTCTTATCTTTGTTTATTTTCAAGCCGGCCACCTTGCCATATGCCTCTATCTTTTCCAATAGTTTTGGTGCTGTTTTTAGAGGGTCTTCTAAAATAAAGGCCAAGTCATCCGCAAAAGCTTGCAATTTAAATTCTTCCTTTTTAATTTTCATTCCTTTTATACTCTTTTTGTCTCTCATGTTTCTATTCAACACTTCAAAAGTTAATATGAATAGCAAAGGTGATAGTGGGCAACCTTGTCTTGTACTTTTTCTTATATTGATAGAGTCGGTTAATTCTCCCTCTTTCATAACCTTTGCCGTTTGCTTATAATATATGACTTGTATTGCTTGAATAAATTTTCTGGAAAAGCCCATCTGTTCCAATAATAATAACATGAATCTCCAGTTCACATTATCAAATGCCTTTTGTGCATCTAAAAATATCAAAGCCATTTGTTTTTCAGGGTGTGCCTCATAATATTCCAAAGTGTCCAATATTACTCTCATATTATCTTTAATTTGTCTCTTTGGCAGAAATCCATTTTGGTCAGAATGAATAAAATTATTTAAATATTTTTTGAGTCTCTCTGCCAATATTGAAGCGAAGATTTTATAATCTGCATGTAATAAAGAAATGGGTCTATAATTCTTAATTTGTAATGGATCAATCTCTTCTTTTGGAATAAGTGTAATGTAGGCTTCTGACCATGTTTTCGGTATCTTCTTCTTTAGCATAACTTCATTCATGACTTCTAGCAATGGGAGGTTCAGTGATTCTTCTAATGTTTTATAAAATTCTGCCAGAAGTCCATCTGGGCCTGGTGCCTTCCCATTATTTTGTTTCTTAAGTGCTTCAGTTAACTCCATCATGGTTATATTGCTTTCTAACATTTTTTCAGTCTCTTTAGATATCTTAGGTAGATTAGCATTCTGTAAATAATGTTTAACTCTTTCCTCATCAATATTCTCTTGCTCATATAATTTCCCATAAAAGTCTCAAATGATTTCCTTCTTCTCTTTATTGCTGTGGCAAACTTGACCTTGATCATCTATTAACTGCGGTATTTTCCTTGATTCTTTTTCCTTTCTCAATTTGTATGCTAACCATCTACCTGGTTTGTTTGCATCTTCAAAATAATTCTGTTTAGCACTTCTAATTTTCTGTGCTAATTCTTCTTTCTCTATTAAACTCATTTTATGTTTAATTGTATCCAGATTTAGCTTAATGTCTTTTTTCTGTGGTGTTTTCTGTAGTTCTTTTTCAAGTCTTTTATACTCATCTTCTAAAGCTTCCGTGGCTTGCCTTTTCCTGAGATTCCTTTTCCTTGTGTAGTCTATTATCAAGCCTCTAGTGTATGCCTTCATTGTGTTCCATACATTCTGGATTGAAGTGTCTTCTTTTTTATTTTCTCAAAAGAAAAAAGCCAATTCTTTCTCCATCTGCTATATAAAATCCTTCTCCTTTAGAATAGTATTATTTAACGTCCATCTCGATCTTCTTTTTTGTCCTTTCCATTTAATTGTCATTGGATTGTGGTCTGCCCAAGTACTTGTTTCAATATTTGTTTCTTGAATATTAGATATTAATTCTGTTTAAGTCCAAATCATATCTATTCTGGACCATGTTAAATGTCTATTTGAGTAAAAAGTGTATTGTTTGGTTTTAACATTTCTTTCTCTCCATATATCTTTTAAATTTATTTCATCTATCATTTTAAAAAAGGATTTGGGGAGAGTCTTCCTATTTTGCTTTGTTGTTGTTGTTGTTATATAGTCCAGCTTATTGTCTACAATTCCACTGAAATCTCCCATCATAACTATATTGACATAGTCCAGTTCAATTATTTTCATGTGTAATTTTTTATAAAATTCTTGTTTATCATTCGGAGCATAAATTGCAGTCAAGAGTGTTTTCGTATTATTGTCCATTATTTCCACCATTAATAGTCTTCTGTCTTCATCAGTATAAATCAATTTTGCTGAAAAGGTCTCTTTAATATATAAAACCACTCCTCTTTTCTTACACTGAGTCAAAGAAGTAAATATTTTCCCTAATTTTGGCTGAATCAACAATTGTTCATATTGTTTTTTAATATGCACTTCTTCTAGACAAATTATATCAAATTTTAGTTTCTCTGTGAAAACTTTTCCTTCTTTTAACAGCTGAATTAAGTCCATTTATATTCATTGTAATCAGTTTTTTCTCTTCCATAATTATGCTTTATAATTAGGTTTGGCAGCTCTCATAGATCTTGGTTCACGTTGTTCTTTAGTCTCCACCGATCCACCTACTGCGCCTTCTTCTTTTTCAGTCTCCATTTGGTCGTCTTGAAATTCAATTAGTGAAATCTCTTTTTCTGCCTCCTCTCTCCTTCCAAAAAATTCTGCATAAAATAATTCTGCTTTCTTGACTGAGTCAATTCTATATCTCTGTTCTTGCCATGTAAACATTAACCCTTCTGGGATTAGCCATCTATAATTCACCTCTTTTTTCAATAGCATTTTAGTCAAAAATCAATCTTGTCTTCTCATCTCTCTCACTCTTCTGAGTATTTGCTTTAGAACCACAATCTTCTTGCCTTTATATTTCAATGTTTTCTCTCTTACCGCTTGTAATATTTATGTTTTAATGGCTTTTTTTGTAAATCTGATATGAACTTCTCTTGGTAGGTTATTTCTCATCGTACATCTTGTAAAAACTCGGTATACCTCATCTACTCCATCCATCATCTTCTCTTCTGTTATTTCCAAAGCTTCAGCCAATATTTCTATCATTATCTCAGCTAGATTTTGTCCTTTTTCTTCCTCTATGTTTTGAAATCTGAGATAGAATTCTGATCTGTCCAACTCCCATTTCAGTATTCCACTTTTATCTTGTTCAACCACTGTTAATCTGATATCGATATCTCCAATCTTCTTGTCTCTTTGTTTATCTTCTTCAATTTTTTGGAATCTCTCATCATACTTCACCATCATTTGTTGAATATTCTCCACCTTTTCATCAACACCTCAACACCTTTTCTCTGTTCTTTGCTCAATGTTTTCTATTCTCTTTTCAATGGTACCTGATTTTATTTTAAGGTCTTGGATTCCTTGCATAATCATCTGTAGAGTCACTCTTTCTTGAACTTTATCTTGCTTTAACATTGTCTGAATTAAACGTTGTCCTCCAGATGGTAGGGAGGTGGAAGTAGAAGTTGAGGAGCCAGAAGTTATAAACTTCCTACTCATTTTAAACAATTTGGGGTCTTCAGGTTCTTCTAAACCCTAATCCAATTATGAAATAGCCAATTATAATCCAAAATGAAAAATAAGAATGGTAGAGAGAAAAACACAATAATAATAAAAAGAAAAGGAGAAAAAAATTATTCAGGTTCTTCTTAACCTTAATCCAATCAATTATAAGGTAGAAAGGAAGGAGAAGAATAAAAAACGTTTGAAAAGAGCAAAAAGTAAAAAAGAATTTTAAAAAATAAAAGTAATTCTTCAGGTTCTTCAACACCTTCATCCAAGTGAGAATTTTCAAATAAAAAAAAGCATATCGAAAAACAAAAAATCCCAAAGAAGAAAGGAAAAGAAAAAAGAAAATTTTGAGGCTTTCCCTTTAAAATACAAAGCAAAGATGAAAATATTACAAAAATAAAGGTTTTAAAAAGAAAATATGAACAGTACAGCTGGTAAGGAGGGGGTGACCCAATTTAAGAAAATAAAAAAGACACACTGCACTTTATTTAATTATCCAAGGCTCTTGTCATAGCTCTCTCCAAGCTTCAAAGCCAATTTCAATTGTTGATAGAAATCCAAAAGAACGCCTGAGCACTCTTCCGTGCTCTTCCCTCTAATCACGTCGCAATGTCCTTGAAAAGGAATTTCAGAGCTTTCTTTCTCAAATTCGTCTAAAATATTTTCAAGCCTCTAGTTGGCAGTGTTACAAAGTTTCTTTACTCTCACTCTTCCTCTCCTTTCCTGGACAAAACATCATAAAAGTTAAAAAAAAAAAAACAAGTATAACTTAAGGGAGCCTCTAACCTAAAGTATTACAAAGTCAAAAAAGAAGAGAAAAAATAGATATAAATAGAGAAAAAACCAGTCCAGTTAGCAAGTGCAGAATCATGATAGAAGTCCAGCCATGAGAAAAAAAAAACCATAAAGCAAAGCCTTACTTTGACACTTCTGTTTAAAAACCGCCGCTTATACAGTTCTGTCAAAACTTTTACAGATTTTTTTTTCCCCTTAGTGAGTCCTTTAAAGTCCTTTTAAGTCTTAGAATAATAAAAGAACAATTCTCACACTTTCTCTTTCAACCTCTTCCGTTCGGAACTGTCCCAACTTCAGCAGCTTTGGTGGCTGCCTCTCTGCTGCTGGCAAAAGGGCTTCTCCTGGATCAACCAAGGGCTTAGTGATATCCCTGGGATCTACAGGACATGCCCTTCACTATCACCATCTCTTCGGGATGGTTTAGGTCCATTTGGACCGTCCAGGGGCAAAGATATCGGCTGCAATCTCACACCTCCAAGATTGCATGCAGTATCGTCGCGACACCAGCTCCTCCCCTTGTGGAAACACAGCCTTGTGTTTTTATGCAGCCTGGATTAATTGCTTTGGGAGGTGCTTTGAGGGTAACATTTCTCTACAGACTACCAGTGGAACCTGGCCCACCTTTTGGTGACCACTGGTGTAGATTATAGGTGTTGCTAAATTTTTATAGGTGTGGTGATATGGGCTAAGACATTCAAATTAAGCAAATTCTATCTTAACATTATCTGAGATCTAAGCTTTTACAGAATGGTCCGATGTATACTGATGAGTACAAGTTGCCTTCTATATCACTAGTCAGGATGAAGAAAAGTTGCCATACATGAAAACCTATCTTCCATTTTGCTACTCTTTGCAGATAGCAAAGTAGAGAATGCCACAATACAGGAATGGCAAATTTACTAACATCCTACTGGCTCTTTCAGTGACAATATTTATGATTATTATCATTGCAGTACTCTTTATAATTAAGGTAAGCTAAAGTATTTTACTAGAGATCCTTATATTAATTTATTAATCCACTGTACCGCAAAGGCCAGTAATGAAAAAGTAAACTTTTCCAACTCTCAATATATTGCTTTTGTGAAGAGCTAACATTTCCTTAATGTTTAAGGGAGTTTACATTACTGCAGCGGGATTTAATATAATATATTAAACCTCAAAGATCCAGAGCAGATGCAACAATGATATAGCAAAATCACAAGAAAGGGTGGGACTGTTTTTTGTAAAAGTATTGGTGAGAGGGTCAAATAGAGATTAAATGGGAGTCAAATAGAGATTAAATCTATACACTAAATGGGTGTATTGATTTGGAGTCATTCCACTCCCAAGTCCAATAGGGTACATCTGGCTGGGAGACTTGATTTGGTCTGTAAGACCTTCTGACCTTATCAAACCATGTTGCAGACCACAGAACGTTTTACACACAGAACATGGAGAAAAGGAAGTTTCTTATTGAGAAAGAGAAAAAGACGTTTTTCTCTAGACAGTCATTGATTCTTTTTCCTCACTATGTGAAATCTTTACATTTATGTCTCACAATCATGCCTCTTTTGGGGATAAACAGATCTATTCTCATCAAACTGCCAAAGGAATGGAAGGAACCCCTCTGGAAAAATGGTACCACTTGCCCAGAGATACTTATTTGCAACACTCTGCTCTGAAAATCGTCTTTATGAGGACCAGGCTCAAAATTGTATGGCAATACACCTGTGAATTTCATTTTTAAAAAGCAAGTTTTAGTGCATAGGATGTTGCAAGTAAAAGTTGAAAACACCGAGAACATTGCTGAATAATCTGCTTTTTGCTGGCTGAATTTTTATGTATAGTATTGTCTTTCTGTTACATTCCTCAACTGGTGATGCCATATGTTTTCCTCTCATTTTGGCAACTTTAAACTATTTTCAGTACTGAACGAACACTAAACTTGAGATTGCCAGGTGGGCATGTATGCTAACAAAGCCAAAAATAAGTAAAGGCCCAAAGAGATACAGGGTTACCTGCAACGTGTAGTCTTAATCTTTGGAGACAATTGCAGGTGTGTGTTTCAGCATAAGAGGCAATTAAGCCTTCTACTGCCTGCACACTACTTGTGCAGAAGAGTCTGGTGACTGAAAAGACCTTTTAAGTTCATTTTGAGAAATGGAAATAAATACATCTTTCATTTAAATGATAAGAGTTTATGTACTCCTCCAAAGAAATGTATGCCATATTTTGTTTGCATATTGCCAAAGGGTTTTATCCAGGCTAAGATCTCACTATTTTTCTTTTTAATTGTTTGTTTGAGGACGCTTCTAGATAGGATGGATAGAGGTACACTTGAAAAACAGGTCTGTAAATGCAGAAGCAACCACTGGTGATGTGCTACTTAGTTCTCTTATTGGATCTGGAAAGCATGGCCCCACATTTCCAAAAGTATTACAGATGTGACTTAGGAAAGCCTGAATTACTGAGTCATAATAATAATAATAATAATAATAATAATAATAATAATAATAATAAT
>BLBF01000044.1:7442717-7463242 GCA_015471245.1 Laticauda colubrina
TAATAATAATAATAATAATAATAATAATAATAATAATAATAATAATACAAATTAAATGTGCCAGAATGCTGAGTTTTTAAAAATTTTGCAAGCTCCCTGGAATCTCTTAGAATCACTTGGGAGCATATTAAACTCAATGAGGCATCCTTCTGAGTACGACTGGGTTGCAAGTGTTTAACATAGGTGGCCAAAGGTGACTCTCAAAGAAAAAATAAGAAGAAAGAAAGAGAAAACTCATTAATTGGAGTTTCAAAAGGAACCGCCTACAGACATCTCAGAAGATTTGAATGTTAAGAGGTGGCCAAAGATGACCCCTCCACAAACAAAAATAATAATAAAGGAAAACACAGAGAAAACTCATCAGTTGGAGGTTCAAAAGGAAGTGCCTACAGACATTTCAGAAGCTCAGACGGTTAAGGGGTGGCCAAAGGTGACTCTCAAAGAAAAAATAGTAGAAAACAAAGGGAAAACTCATCAGTTGGATATTCAAAAGAAAGTGCCTACATGAATTTCAGAAGCTCTGAAGGATAAGTGGTTGCCGAATGTGATACTGAAAGAAATAAGAGAAAACAAAGGGAAAACTCATGAGTTGAAGACTCAAAAGGAAATGGCTACAGATATTTCAGAAGCTCTGAAGGTTATAAGGTGGCTGAAGGTGACACTCAAAGAAAAAATAAGAGAAAACAAAGGGAATGATCATGAATTGGGGATTCAAAAGGAAATGGCTACCAATATTTCAGAAGCTCTGAATGTTAAGAGATGCCCAAAGGTGAGTCTCAAGGAAAAAATAAGAGGAAACAAAGAGAAAATTCAGGAGTTGGAGATCCAGAAGGAAGTAGCAACAGAAATTTCAGAAACTTTAAGTGAAATAAGGCTGAAGACTAAAAACCCTGTTAAAAAGTTAAAATGGTACCAAAGAAAAATACAGGAAGATCTTGAGGTTGGGAGAAATGAAAGGGAAAAAACAGGGAAGCCTGTCGCACTACTAGATGCTCAGCGGGTGTCTTCCCTTAAGAGGCTTGCTCAAGCATCAGTTCACTCCTTACAGAAGCGCTCTATTTTACATTTTCCAATTCAGCTGTCTCCTTTGAGTTCTTCTGTTGTAGTGCATGATGGTAGTAAGGAACAGCCTGGTAAAATGGTCTTTATGCTGAAATATGGCAAGATGTCAGCAAGTCCCAGCTTTGTAAAGAACATTGGAATCAGCAAGCAAGCAAAAGAGACAAATAAGTCTTAGGAATCAAGAAAGGAAAAGCTTCTCAGACATTTAATAATTAGAGGAAGCAACTTCAGAATTACTACTGAGGAGCATGCAATTTTGAAGAAACTGTTGCCTGATGAGACATATTGGAAGCATCATGGACACTCTATCTCTGCTCCCCCTTCATTTGATTTTTTTGTCAACCATTAATAATTTTCTTCTTTGGCGTGCATATTCTTTAGTGACAATTCTATCATTTACTACCAATATATCTATTGCTTATTTACTAAGTCCTTACTTATTGTTATTGAATTACCATATTCATATATTTATTTTTCTTTACATATTTACATATACATACATCATATATCCTGTTCTTTAGAGTTTCCTTGGTCATTTTCACTAAACATCTTTAGTTCCTTTTTTTTTAGTGAATTATACCATAAATTCCATAAAAAAACCCTCCTTCCTTGTTTTTTAATACCATAGTTAATCTGATCATTTCTGCGCATTGATACATTTTGTTAATTACTGCCAGGTCTGTGAGTACCATGGTCTATTTCCAATTTTGGGCAAAAGCAATTCTTGAAGCTGTTATAATGTACAGTATTAGATGTTGGTACTTCTTGTCTCATATTGGTTTTAACATTCCCAATAGAAAAATCTCTGATTTAAACTCAATCTTTCTTTTTGTTAATTTTTCTAGCCATGCTTGGATTTTGAGCCAATAGTTTTATGCTTGAGGACATGTCCACCACATGTGAAAATATGTTCCCTGGCTAAGGTTGCACTTCCAACACTTGGCTGTCAGGTTGGGGAACATTCTAGCTAGTCTCGCTGGTGGAAGGTGCCACCGATAAAATATTTTATAAATATTTTCCTTATAGGAGACCAACATTAGTTTATAATTAGTTGGCCATATTCATTCCCATTGATCTAAATCAATACTGTGGCCAACGTTTTTGGCCCATATTATCATATTCTTTTTAACCCTCCTCTTCCATTTTAAATTCTAATAAGTAATTATACATTTTACTAATAATCATTTTCACCTCCTTGTAATATTTTGTCTAATTCCTATTAGGAATTCCTATTCCTATATTTCCTATGAACTATATTATAAAAGCAAAATTGTTCCTTATCTATTTTATATCTTGTTTGGATTTGGATATATAGCCATCACCCTATTTCAATTCTTGTGTTTTAGTTCATCTTCATCTGTTATCAGTTGTTTATATTTTATTGTTTTATTCCAATCCATAGCATTGGGGTATATTAGTGCATCCACTGGGATAGCCAGAGAGGTATTTTCACATAGTGGTTTCTTTCGATTTTTTCCCATACATGTAGCAAGGCGTTTCTCACCCAGTGTCTTTGAAAATAATTATGACATCTGTTTTTTCCATTCCAAAGAAACGTGTGCCAGCCAAGCTGTAGGTCAAAGCCTTCTAACATCAGTATTCTTTTATCTGCCAGATTAACCCAATCTTTGATTCAGGTACTAACTGCAGCCTGATAGTATGACTCAAAATTTGGTAGGGCCAATCCTCCCTTACTTCTACTATCCTGCATTAATTTATATTTTATTTTGGCTTTTTTCTTTTGCTAAATGAACTTGGCAATTCTTTTATACAGGTCTTCGAAGAATTTTCCCCCTAGTTTGACGGGCACAGTTTGGAAAAGATATAATAATTTTGGTAACACATTCGTTTTGATGTTCGCTATCCTTCCCATCCACGAGATTTGTATATTTGCCCATCTGTCTAGGTCTTTCTGTATCTGATCTATAAATTTATCATAGTTATCCACCTTTATTGTAAAACATTTTTCTGTGAGCCAACTCCCCAAATATTTTATTATTTTTGTTATCTGAATCCCTAATTCCTTTGTCAATTCCTCATTCTGCCTTTTAGTACAGTTTTTAGTTATTATTTTGGTCTTTTCTTTGTTGATTTAAAGCCCTGCTACTTTTCCAAATGCCTTTATCTCTTGCATTAGATTTTTACTTGACTCTTTTGGGTCTTCCATTATGAAGACCATATCATCAGCGAACGCTTGCAATTTGTATATCTCTTGTTTTATGGTCAATCCTTGGATATCTTGATTTTTCCTTATTTGAGTCAATAATACCTCCACTGATAATATATATAGTAATGGGGAAAAAGAACATTCCTCTCTCACTCCTTTATTTATTTTTAAATTGTTTGTGGTTTCTCCATTAACCACTACTTTTACATTTTGTGTGGAATATATTGTTTTAATCAATCCTATAAATTTTTCACCAAATTTCATCTTATTTAATTGCTCAATGAGGAATTTCCAATTTAAATTGCTTTTTGGGAGTGCTTTTTGGGAGTCCAAAAACATTATTGCCATCTGCTTATTAGAGTTAGTCTTGTAATACTCCAGGACATTCATTATTATTATTGCATTTTTTATGTATCTATTTGGGAGAAATCTATTCTGATCTAGATGGATGAGATCATTTAATATTTTTTTCAGTCTTTCAGACATTATTGCTGCTAAAATCTTATAATCAACATTTGGGAGTGAGATAGGTCTGTAGTTTTTAATTTGATGGGGGTCCATTTGTTCTCTGGGAATAAGGGTTATCAGAGTCTTCTGTCCACGTTTGGAGTATTTTTGCTCGATTTAAGGCATTGTATAACTGCCAACAAGTCCCCTATTATAGAATTCCTTATAAAATTCCACCGGTATACCATCTGGTCCTGGAGTTTTATTGGTTTTTTGTCTTCCAATTGCCTCTTACTTCTTTTGGGGTAATTCTATAATGTCCTCATCTGAGTTTTCTTCTTTTTTGTATAAATTAGCAAAAACAAATGGGCTATTGTTTTCTTTTGGTCTATTTGTGTGCACATTGTTCCATTGTCATCCTGTAATAATATTATAATTTTTTTCTCCTGCTCTTCTTTAATTTGTGTGAGAGCCATCTCCCAGGCTTATTTGCGTTCAGAATAGTTTTGTTTAACTAATTTCAATTTCCAGGCCATTTCTTCTTGGAAATTTAAATTTATTTCATGTCAACTGTAATTCTTTTTTGATTAATTCATTGTATGGGTCTTTTTGCAGTTCAACTTCCAGATTTTCCAATTCCTCTTGTCTTACACTCTGTTGCTTTTTCCTATCTTTATTTTATTTTTTTGCTGCATAGGCTATTGTTAAGCCCCTCAAATAGGCCTTTGTTGTGTCCCATAAGTTCTGGATTGTTATCTACTCATTCATGTTAATTTCAAGAAATAACTTCAGTTCCAT
This sequence comes from Laticauda colubrina, assembly GCA_015471245.1. Classification (NCBI taxonomy): domain Eukaryota; kingdom Metazoa; phylum Chordata; class Lepidosauria; order Squamata; family Elapidae; genus Laticauda; species Laticauda colubrina. The sequence goes on from BLBF01000044.1 coordinate 7,447,192, forward strand.
TCTGATTTGAGTTCCTTCGGCACAGACAGAAATCCACGATCGTGCGCGGTTTCAGTCTGGGCTCGCCACTGGAGCACCCCGAGCCGGCTGGTTTCGGGGCTAAGCCACCCCGTAGAGGTGGTGAAGAAGGGGGAGACTGCCAACAGGTTGAGGAGAGCCACATCTCACCTCCTCAGCTGGCCATTACTCCCTTTCCCAAAGGCAATTGCAGCAGTGGTCAGAAATGACCACCTCAAAGAAGAACTCGACTGGAAAAATATGTGCAGGGGGAAGATAAGAAGTGAAAGTTTTGGCTGACCAGGTTAAACTGCAAAAGCAACAACTAAGATACCCTGGAATTTAAACTTACAAAAAAATAGCATCGCTCCCAAAGAAGAGTCAGAAGCAGCAAAGGAAAGGGAAAAGGGAAAGGTTTTTTGTTTTTTTTCTTCTCTCCCATTCCCTGTACTGACAATTAAGAGACTTAAATAAGAAATTGGAAAAATACACTTTGACATCAACAGGCAATTAAGCTGAAAATAAAACAAAATGTCAAAGGGATAATAAAGATTTCTGGACACTATTTTTTTTTTTAATAAGCAGGAAGGGAGAGAAAAAGAATAAAAGGGTAGGATCTGGAAAGAGGGAGGAGACTGCCTGGAATTAAAAGGAATCTATAGTAAAACTTCAACAAGACTTCTAAAAGATACATTTTAAGTGAAACTTTGTAACTAAACAGTAGAACCCCAGGAAGAGAAAGTGAAAAAAAAAGAGCAAAAAGAAGCAGCTTGTGTGTATTTGGATTACTTGGTGATCTTTGGATTCTTGGTTATTGAATTTGAATGACTAAAATTAATCGGGTGGTTGTTTAAAAATTTATACAATGGCACTACTTCCGGATGTATTGAAAATGGAACTTAAAAAGTATAAAGAAGATACACAAGAAGGGAGGGGTTCTTTTGGCTTCATTTTTCAATTCTTAGAAATGGAGATTTGGAACTATGAGAAACAAGAAGAAATGTCTGCTAAACAAGAAGACTGGGACAAAGAAGAAACCATCTTTAATGAACAAGTAATTCTATGTGAGGAAGAAAAAGGAAAGGGGGGAAAGAGAATGGAAAATTTAAGACTTAAAAAAACAACCAAAGAAAAGAAAAATAATTCGAAAAATAAGTATAATAATGGAAAACAACAGAAGTGGGGAAATAGAAGAGAAGAAATAGAAGAGAGAAATAGAGGGAGAGAGACAAGGGGGTAAAAGGGGAGAGAGAAGAGAGGGAAGAAGGAAAGGAAAAGAAGTTACAAAGGACCGGAAAAAGATATAGAGAAATAGGACCTATTTAGAGATAATGGGTGAAAATTTAACTGAAAAAGTTATAGAGAGTTTTCTCTCTGTAAAGGTACATAAGATTGTATTGTTATATTAGTAATAGAAATAATTTTAGAAAATTGGAAATAATGTATGATTAAAATGAGGGATAAAATAGTTAGTGTAATTTAGTGAAATGTTTGTTAATAAAATAAGTGAAATAAAATAAATGAAAAAATTGAATAGGAAGGGAAGGGGGGGAATTAATTATGGAAAGCTTATAATTATTCCCATAGAAGTATGATATTTAACTGAAAAGTAATGTTAAAGAAATTAACATTTTAATCAATATTAATGATTGAATTGGAATGGAATGTGTTGTTTTCATTACATATATTTATATTTTTTTCTTTTTTTAAGAATGTAGTATGTATTTTAAGAATGTACCAAGCAGAATCCAAATGGAAGTTATGTATTATATTGAATGTTATAACTTTAGGGTATAAATTGAAGCCTAAATAAGAGTTAAATGGATAAACTTGAAAGATATAAAGGCGTCATACTCCAATCAGTAACTACGGGAGAAACTTTGTTTAATGAGAAAAGATAATAGATAATTGAAACAGGACAGACAAAAAATATAAATATAATGATTTGAATTGAGATGAGATAATTAAAATAAAATTGAGAAAATTAAGAGGGGAGAAGCAATACAAAAAATGTAAAACAGTAATAAGATATGGAATAGAACATAAAAATGAGCAAGAAATTAAATTTGTGTCTGTACGAAGAAATGCAAACTGGGATTATGCTACTTTCAAAAAAGATGTTTTCTTTGTATTTTTTTTATGAAAAAAATAAAATTTACCAAAAAAAAGAAATAATTTCAGTTCCTTCTTTATCATTTGGATGTATCCTTTAACTCTCAATAGACTTTTATTAAAAGTCCATCTGCCTATCTTTTTCCTGTGTCTCCAAAACATTTTTACTGGATTGTGGTCAGTCGGCCCAGGTGTTTGGCAGTATTTCCACTGTTTCTACTTTCTCCAGTAATTCCGAGTCCATCCAGATCATGTCAGTCCTGGACCATGATTTGTGTTGGTTGGAAAAGAAGGTAAATTGACTTTTAGTTGGATTTAGTTCCCTCCAGGCATCTTTTAGGTTCACTTCTTTGGCTAATTTATTAAATGTTGTTGGAAGTTTTCTCCTCTTTTTTATTGTTTTTGCTATTTTTATAGTCCTTTTCTATATTTGATACTGCATTGTAGTCCCCTCCTACACATATATTTGTTAATTTGGTCTCTATAATTTTCTTGTAAAGTTTATGATAAAATTCCTTTTGATTGGTGTTTGGGCCACAAATTGCTACCAATAGTATCTTTTTTGTTCTACTATTATCTTTATAAGGAGTATCCTTCCATCATCATTGTTATATATTAATTTTTAATTTAGCCAATTTTTAATGTACACCGCAATACTTCTTTTCATTTGTCAGGGTCAGATGTAATTTACCCAATTTAGGGAATTCTAGTAAATGTCCATCTTGTTTTGGGATGTGCACCTCTTGTAAGTATGTAATGTCTGCATCTTGATTTACGAGTTTCATAAGAATTTGCTTCCTTTTGGATAATGTGTTTAGTCCATTTATATTAAGGGATAGTAGGGCGATCCCTCTGTTCATTTTATTGTTGGTACTCTATGACTCTTGTTCTCAGTTCTCTCCACAGTCAGTTGTTTTCTTCTTCTTCTGTTCTTTTCTTTCCCTTTCTGTTTCCTTCTCCTCCGATGTTATTTCTTTTTGGCTTCTGCTCTCTGCTTCGTCTTTACTTTCTTGTTCTTCCTCCATTCTCAGTTAACGTCCATAGAATTCACATGCCTTATCGAGGGAATTGATTTTAAACTTCTTCTCCTGCCATGATATCAAAAGTCCTTCTGGAGTTAGCCATCTAAATGCTATGTTGCTTTTAATCACTTGTGATGAGAGGAATTTAGTTCCTCCTCTGTTCTCTCATCCTCCTCGGTATCTATTTTAATGTCACAACTTCATGGTCTTTGTATATCAGTGGCTCATCCCTCGTTCGTCCATACAGGAGATCCCTAGTGATTTTCTTTGTGAAGCATACATGGACCTCCCTTGGGAGCTTGTGTCTACGTGCATAGTGCATTTGCACCCGGTAGACCTCATCCAAATCATTCAGAATCTCCATCTTGTCTTTCTGAAAGACTTCCACTATTAGTTCCACCATGAGAGGGTGTAGGTCTTCTTTCCTATATCCTCAATGATGTTCTGGAATCTCAGGAAGAACGCCACTTTTTCCAGCTCAAGCTGAACCACTGCCTCTTGGAGTTCACAATAAAATATTTTCCAATTTTGTTCAGTCTCTTTAAGTTTCTTTTCTACGTGCTCAGTTCTAAGTTCCATGGTCATCAGTTTCTGCTAATTTCTTGCTACTGATTCTTGAATTGTTCCAAATTTATCGTCCAGTTTCTGGATATCTGCTTTCACTTCTGCTATATCATTCTTCATTTCAGTTTTCAAGTCTTCATGGTTTCTTGCTATAAGTTCCTGTGTTCTTATCATCATTTCTTGCATCATTGCAAGAGAAGACTGAACTGCTTGCAATGTTGGTGTAGATGCTGGTTTCTCTGCCTCCAACATTGTATCCAAGGATCTTTGTCCAGCACGGGAGGGTATACTCATCATCTTTTTTCCAACTTTCATAGTTGTTGTTGTCATTCTCAATGCTCTTAACAAATCTTTCCAATCTACTATTCACAAATATAGTTGAAAGCTACCTCTCAATTTCTGTTGTACTCTATATTCTACCTCTTGTTTTACTCTTTTTCTTATATATCTCTTAAATTGCACTATATGTATTTGAAATATTCAAGATTAATTATTGACTTTCTACCATGCTTTTACAATTAACTTTCAGTTCTCCAGTATAAATTCTATCTTCAAATCAGTTCTAATAATCAAATGTTCATAAGCAATAATCAAAAATTGTTCAATTAATTAATAAAAAATCAATTTAACAATTAATCAGTAATTAATAAACCATCTGTTTTTTGGAACACTTAATTCTTATAAGTTAGTCAGTTGTTTGTAAATAGCCATTTTATAAATGCACAGTTTTAATACTATCTACATACTTCTTAAATAAATATATGTCAATATGTATACTACTTGTAGATTAGTTATAAAGTCCTAGTTTCCTTTACTCAGCTCGCTTCTTTCTTCTTCAAGATGTCTTCTCTTCTCTCAAAATGCACAATCATTCCAGTTATAGGTCACCATTTTCACTTCTTATTTAAGTTCAATCTACTTCAGTCTCTATCACCAAACAAGATCAAAATATTCCAATAGTCTTTCTCTCTGGATCTCAGTAACTTAGGAGCAGAAACCCAAAAGGTGTCTTTTCTTCTCTTTGCCCCGGTCTACCATCTATCAGTTTCTCTGCATTGTTACCATTTAATCTGTCCAACACGCCAGCTCCTACCACTGTATCTGCCGCTTGCTTCAATCCTCGGTTTGGAGCCTCACTCTCACTCTGATGTCAAAGTTTTCTTTCACGGTTATCCCTTTTAATCCACTTTTCACTGCTATTCCATGCTGCTCTCAATCTTCACTTCCACCTTTAATTGGCTGGGCTGCCACTTCTCTGGATCAGATCATAAAGACCTATCTCTTTTGAGCTAGTTTTCAGGACTTTCCTCTGCAGGATCTAAGAGTCGCAGATCTCCCCCAATACCCTGGGGTGTTCTCCTCTCTATCGTTGGCTCCTCCAGTATCCGACTTCAACCATACAGGCTGCCAGATACAAATTTTTGGGCATACAGAATGTGGGACCGTTCCTCTGCATAGCTTCAATATAGCACCTCAACTGGAAGTCCTCAAGTAGTCCTAACAAATACACTCTTAGGAGTCTTGCCAACACTCGATTACCTAGAAGTGCCTCTTTTTTTCCCCAGGAGACCAAATTGGTGTAAATTATTTGCACATTCATTTCTGTAAAAGCAGTTACTGATCTAGAGTAAAAGCCCTTTTAGATTGCTTATAGTAAATAATGTGCGAACACCATTTCTCTGTATGATTCCCATGTCCATACTACTCAAGCAAAAGCAACATGTATATTTATATAAAGTTCTTACAAATGCCAATCAGAGTCTGGGGAAAGTGGCTTATAGCACAAGGGTAAAGTAATTGAAACCTGAAAACAAAGAAAAACAGAATTAAAACAGAGATTTCAGATGAAAAAATATGGTTTTAAGAAAACTGGATTGGTAGAATGGTTGTTGCTTTTAAAGGGTAAGTGGACCCAAATATACTTTTCCCCCCTGGGAAAAGGAGCTTTTTATGGATTAGAAGAACTGCAACAGTCTGCAATATCTCTTGTGTAAAGATGATAACTGGTCTTTAAAGGAGAAGGATTTATAGAACAATGGTAGAGTCCAACATTTCCTGCACAAGATGATGATGGATCATTGTCTCTAGAGAGATTTATTAATTTAATTCCTGTTTTTGAATTTTGACACTGTTGGAAATAACTCAAAGCCAACAAAAAGAACTTGGATCATTGAAAACAAAGAGAATTTATTAAAAAGAAATAAGATGACTTGCAAAACATCGGTGGTCTTTAGAATCTTATCAAGCAGGTTGAAAATCAAAAGCTACACCTATAGCACCTCAAAACGTACTTTATATACAATTTCATCTCGTCCCCAAGTTTCCTCTTTCTTGAGACTCATTCCCTCCCAAGTTCAAGTTCATTGGATTTGTACTCAGGTGTTGCAACTAATCCCAGGATGTCTCCAGGGAGAATTGTCTCTTTCCATTACATTCTCTTCCATACCCCTCTGTTCTTCTTGCTTTGGCTGCCCATGTGGCATCTTTCCTTAGCATTATGGAATGTAGCATCCCCTCATCAGGGCCTCTTTCTAAGCTCATCATATACTACCGTTTTCCCAAAGAGATTATAACAACAACTCCCCCGAACATAATAATAATATAAAAGGCATATAAATAAGATAAAAATATAAAAAAGCTTAACAATGGAGCATGTCAAAATTCTAAAAAGCAAAGCATGTATATACAGGGAGATATATTTCATTTGATAACAGATTAATAGAATTGGAAGGGACCCCGCAAGGTCATCCACTCCAACCCCCATTTGTGAAATCTTTAAGCATCTTATATACCATTTTATTTTTGATTTTACTTATTTCTAACAACTCCGCCCTTTCTATTTTTTCATACACTTCATAAAATAAAACAGTACTTTATATTTACCAAACTCCTATCTTATTTTCCCATTCCAATCCTCCACAGGTTCTTTTTGGCTATATATTTAAATTTACAGCTTGGCATGCCTCAAATATAAGATTTATTGGTTTCCAGTCATTTACTATACTGACTGTTACAATCAATGTTCGGGTGTAATGGAATAACTGATACCTATAGTTAGTTTGGCCCTTGACCTTAGGATCAAAATACACAGTGAAACCCACTGTATTATAAGCATAACTTGTCTCATTATGTGTCCAAGTACTCTTAAAATATGTATGGTACTTGTCTCGTGTAGATGCCTTTGCCACATAAGAAGCTGTGACAGGTGTTTGCAATTCATCTATCATCAAAATGTAGGAAACAGGAGCTGAGTCACTGACAGTTATAGATAAGGGGTAGCAGCTCAATGCATCAGCATGGCATAAATTTTTTCCAGCTTGATACAACAGTGTATAATTATACGCAGCAGGAAAACTGTCCATCTAATCATATGTGGGGATAGCGCCTGGGGTGTCTGTCTCTCCCAGCCAATAATCCTAATAATGGTTTATGATTTGTAACTAACTGCCTGACATATAAATATTCATGAAATACTAACAATTCATACTAACGAATTGCCTGACATATAAATATTCATGAAATTTTTAAACTCCCGCCACCAAAGCCAGAGCCTCTTTGTCTGATTGACTATAATTTCGCTCTACTGTAGCAAAAATCCTGGAGAAAAAGACTAATGGATCTTCCCTTCCATTGGGCAATCTATGACTCAAATAGCCCCAATGCCATATTGTGAAGCATCACATGCTAGTACTAATGGTAAATTCTCATGAAATTGTATCAGTACACTGTCTGATGTCAAAAGAGATTTCACGGCCCGAAATGCAGCAGCCTGCCTCTTACCACAGATTCAAGGTGTGCCTTTGTCCAGCAATCTGTGTAAAGGCCCTGCTAAGGTAGCCTTGTGCGGTAGGAAGATTGCATAAAAATGTAATAATCCCAAAAATGCTTGCAGTTCTGTTTTGTTTTGGGGTACTGGTGCCTTTTAAATGGCAGCAATTTTAGATTCAATAGGATGGAGACCCCTGGCATCAATAGAGTAGCCTAAGAACTCTACCCTGGGGACTCCCACCCTGCATTTCTCTTCATTAACTTTCAGACCTACCTCTTGTAATCTTTTAAGGGTTATGTATAATCACTCGAATAATTGTTGTTTTGATGTGACAGCCATAAGAATATCATCAAAATATGGTATTACGCCCTGTATACCCTGTAATATGCGCTCCATTAAGTTTTCAAATAACCCCATGGCTACGCTTACCCCAAACTGGAGGCACCTGTACCCGAAAGCCTCCCTGTGTATAATGATGTTTGTGCCTCTGCAGTTTACATTTACATTTACAGCCAATTGTTGATTAGCCTGAGAGAGATCTAATTTTGCAAAAATAGTGCTGTGGCCAATCAAGTGGATTAAATGTTGCACCACAGGTACTGAATTAGAGTGTACCTGTAAAGCTTTATTAAGGGTACATTTGAAATCTCCACAGATCCTTACTGAGCAGTTACTTTTGATAGGGTACTACTATGAACGTCTCCCATCTAGAATGATCAACAGGCTCCAATATACCTTGTGCAGTCTTATCTAATTGTGCATCTATTTTTGGTTTAAGTGCAAAAGAAACCCTGTGAAGTTTGAGTCTAATGGGGGCAACCTGAGGATCCAAGTTGAATGTTGCTTGTGTATTTGCCTAGAGTCTCACCAAACACATCCTTAAATTCCATTAAGAGGTTTTCTAACTCAGGTTCTTGTATGGAATTGATGCCACTTTTGCCCAATCCCAATGATTTAAACCAATCCAAACTTAATAAACTTGGAAGTGAACCTTCCACAATAATTAAAGGCAGATTTCCCACAAAATTTTGGAAACTTACCCTAATTTAAGTATTCCAAAGACTGGCACCAGGTTTGATTAGTAGTCTCTGGGATGAAGGCTGCAGGGCTGTATCCATCTCTTTGATATCTGAGGAACAAAATGTTTAATGGTGCTTCAGGAAACAATTGACAAGGAGAAGCCTGCATCAATTTCCATTTTACATGGACTATTTTCAATTTTAATGTTCACGAACATTTTCTTTCCTTCTAGTCTATTTGTTTAAATTAATTGTAAAATACTTATCCATCCTCTTTAATGTGAAGCAGTCTTTGTAATATGCAGTGCCCTTCTCTCTAGTATCCTGGAAATTAGGGCTCTGAAGGGGTGGTAGGAAAGCCTTGCAAACCCTGGCTAAATGCCCTTTCTTTTGGCACCTGAGGCAAATTTTATTTTTGAATTTACAGGCCTGTCTGGGGTAATTCCCTCCACAGCCGAAAAAACAGAGGTTTTTGCCTGGCAAGGTTTGGCTTCTCTAGACCACTTTCTAGCCACAGGTACTCTAAGGCGATTAATATCTTGGTCAACCTTTAGTCTATTCCATATGTACAGATTGATTCCCTCTTGCTGGAATAGTTTCGCTAGAACCCTGTATTTCAGCAGTCGATTGATTGGACAGCTTGTATGCCTGAGCCTCATCAATCGCTTCGCTGCAATGTCAAATCTGGCTTAGTTAACAAACGATGCCGATGTCAAAGATCTTTAACCCCACTAACAAACTGGTCCAAAATAATATCATCCAATTCTCTGAAACTGCAATGCTGAGCAGCTTTCCTCAGAGCAGCCATGTACCTGCTTATATTTTTGCCCTCAGCCTGATAGCACCTATGGAAAGCATGTCTTCTAGCTATTTTGGAAAGCTTGGGGGTATAATGGCTTCCCAGGACTGTCAAAATGTTTTCCCAAGTTACCTCATGCACTGTCTGAAGAGACAGAAGTGCTGCTGCCATATCAAATACTTCAGCACCGCACAAACTCAAAAAGAATGCTTTTTTCCTCCCAGTGGAGATGTCTCAAATCAGTTGCCTTGATATAAAACACTTGAATCTTTCAAGATAGGACTCCCGTGTATCAGTTCCTGCTAGCCTACCTGCCAGCCTACCTGCCAGGCTTCCTGCCAGGCTTGGTGCCTGCCTGCCAGCCTTCGTGCCTGGCTTCCTGCCAGCCTTCCTGTCAGCCTTCCTGCCAGCCTTGGTGCCTGCCATCCTCCCTGCCAGCCAGCAACCCCATAACCATGGGGAGGAAGCGAAAGCCTCAGCAGCCTGCTGCCATCCCTGGCAAGAGGGACAGGGCTAACCTCCCGCCCCCTGCCCCTGACTCTGCTTCTGCTGGGGCTTCTGCTGAAGCTGCTCCTGGCGGTGGTGCTTCTGCTGGTGCTTACTCTGTTGAAGCTGCTCCTGGTCCTGCTCGTCCTGCTCATGCTCCTGGACTTGCTCGTCCTGCTCGTGCTCCTGGTCTTGCTCATCCTGCTCGTGTTCCTGGTCCTGCTCGTGCTCCTGGGCTTGCTGGCCCTGCTGGTGCTTACTCTACTGCTGCTGATCCTGGTCCTGCTGCTGCTGATCCTGCTGTTGCTGCCGCTGCTGCTGCTGCTGCTGCTGATTATGATCCTGCTGGTGAGCATGATGATGATGATGATGATCCTGCTGGTGCTGGTGGTGGTGGTGGTGGTGTGGAGGAGCAGCCCCTACTACCTTGGAGCCCCTCTGATGAGGGCCCATCTGGTCCTGCCAAAGGGAGGAAGAGGCGTATGCGACAACGGGAGAGGAGGCAATACTATATTGAGGAGGCGCACGAGGATGAGGTGCTGGAGTGGCTGAGAGAGAATGACTATCTGTGGCGGAAGGGACACCGGCTGTACAGGGACACCAAAAGGAAGCAGGCTGCTTGGAGAGAGAGGGCAGAGAGTATGGGTTACACTTCGGAGGTGCTCCTCGGCTGGTGGAAGCACATGCACACCTGGTATGGGAAGCTGCACCTCAAAAAATCTGGCCAGGCCACTGTGAAGCTGACGGACAGAGAGACCTACGTCATGGCCAGGTGCAGCTTCCTGGAGGGTGAGGTCCACCAGCGAGGTGCACCACCAGCCCCTCTCACGACCCTCTCTCTCCGGCAGCCTGCTGAGAGCCAGTCCTCTTCCGGCCGAGAGTCAATCCCTATCTCCAGGCAGGTTTCTGTGGAGCGTGCCACGGCGGAGAACCCGCGGACAGGTGTGGTAAGCATGGTGGAGTGTGTGGAGGACTCCCTGGTGCGGTGGGAGAAAGGAGACATCGAGTCCACCACAGTCCTAGCCGCATCCACACACCCCCAGCTCCGCCTCCGCAGAAAGTCAGAGAGCCGGACAGCAGGAGGGGCAGAGCCACACTGTCCTGCTGGAGATCAGGGACACCATCCGCACCAGCATAGATCTCCTCTCTCAGCTGGTCCACACTGACTCCTCCTCCTCCTCCAACCGCAAGCCCTTCCTCACCTATGTCAACCAGACTTTCAAGGAAATGGTGGATCCACAGTACCAGCTGGTGAAGGACCAGATCACCGAGCTGCTGCACAAACCTCCAGACCCAGAGGAACCTGCTCCCACCCAGTCCAGGTCTGCTCCTCCACCCCAGGTGATGTCCCTCCCATTCCAAGGCTTCCCACAGGCCCTCACCTACCAGGGCTACGGCTACCAGGAGGTTCAGCAGCACAGGCAGCAGCCCTTCCCAGTCCAGGCACAGAGTCATTGGGTGACACCGTTGCCACCGGTTCCACAGATGCCACCGATGCCACCCACAACAATGATGCCACCGATGACAGCGATGCCACCCACGCCAATGATGCCACCCACGACAGTCCTCACCCAGCTGCAGAGCAGACAGCCCCACTACACTGTTCCTTCCTCCACCCCACAGCCAAGCTCGGCCTCAGAACATCTGTCATCAGTACTGGGGCTGACACCCCATGGCATGGAGGAAGGACCTCTCAGCATCACGGGGCTGAGCCAGCTGTCCGACACCTTCCTCAACACACCGTCCCCTGTTGTCCTCTCGGGGCCAGGCACTCCAGCACCACCCACCACCACAGCACCTGGACCCTTCACCCCTGAGACTGGGCACACCTCCGAGTGACTGATAAGAGTGCCAGAGACTGGCTACCTGTGGACTTTATTTGGACACTTGACTTGGGTCATTTTTCTGTAAGAGCTTATTGTTCAATAAAGTTTATCTTTGATTCACACACTTGTTTCATTTCTTTTTTTCAATAAAGTCTTGGTGGAAATTTTTAGAATTGGTTTAAGCCTTTGCATGCTTGTGGGATGGGTTAAGATAGCAGTGGGGTGGGCACGGATACTTGTGGAATGAGCAGGGATACCTTTGGGATGGCTAATAGCTGTGGGATCGATAAACCTCCAGTGCAAGCATAGTGGGACTGTATGGTCTACCCTCCCCTACCCTCCTAGGGCCCTTTTTTATCAATAACAATGTAAGCATTGATCCACACATGGCAACACAAACACAACTCTTTATTAAACACCCTGTTCATTGTAGGCCCACCCAACATACATGGCCCAATCTCATCTGTGTGATGAGACAGGCTGAAGGAAGCATCCATTAAGCATCTACCATCCTGTCTTGCCACTCCACTGCTCCAGCTGGGGAGTTGCACCAGTGTTTCAGGAGGTTGCGCTGCTTCTTCCCTTCCCGTGAGGCTCTGTTGGGGTCTTGCACATTCTGAGTGTTGATCAGGTTTTGCCCTTGCCTCCATTCCCCAGGCTCCATATCCCCATTGCCTTGTTGACGGTCCACGAGCCTGTTCTGCAAGACTGGGTAGCGGGTGCGCATGAGATTGTGCAGGATGCAGCAAGTTTCCACGATCCTCCTCACGGTCTCTGGGCGATGCTGCATGGTGGTGAGAAGTACCTGGAACCTGTTGGCCAGGATGCCAAAGGCGTTCTCCACCACCCACCTTGCCCTGGACAGCCTGTAGTTGAAGATCCTCTCTTCACGGGTGAGGAGTCTGGAGATGTAGGGCTTCATGAGGTAGGTTCTGAGGGAGGAGGCGTCATCCCCCACGATGAAGTAGGGCACATCTTGCGTGTCGTTGGGCAGGGGGTCTGGATCTGGGAAGCCCACGATGAGGTTGCATTCCACCCCTCCTTGAGGTCACTGGCGTTGTATACCTGGGCATCTGAACATGAGCCGTTGCCTGAAGCATCAATGTACATGAACTTGTAGTCAGCATCGACCATGGCGAAGAGGACGATGCTGAAGAAGCCCTTGTAGTTGAAATAAGTGGACCCTGAGTTGCCTGGCGCTTTGCAGGCCACATGCTTCCCATCTATGGCTCCTACGGTGTGGGGGAAGTTCCACCTCTGATACCACTGCTCTGCAACTTTCTTCCATCCTTCTTCAGTGGAGGGGCACTGGAGGAGCTCCTCCTTGTATTATTCGATGATGGCCTGCACCACTTCTCTGACCACAATGCTGATGGTGTTGTGTGGCACCCTCCAGCCGTACTGCATGCTTTTGTAGGTGGTCCCTGAGGCCAGGTGGCGCAGAGTGAGTGCCACCTTGAGCCCAGTTTCCAGGCTGGGCTGGAAGTTGGTGTTTGCCTTGGTCAACCTGGGTGTCAGGCGCTGCACAACTTCGTCAAACATGGCTGGAGTCATCCTCATGAAGTTCTGGAACGCCCGAGTGTCTTCATTCCTGAGCTCCACCATCAGCTTGTTGTACAGCCCGTACTCTGCTCTTCTCCCGATCCAACTTCGTACCCAGACGCTTCTTGGCCGCCTCTTTTTCTTCCCGTAGTAGAGTTCACAGAGCCTGTAGATGGCTTCGTACTGTTGCAGAAGGATGGCGGCTGCCAAAAGGACTGTGTTACGATCCACGTTGGACATGACTGGATGCTGTGGAAGAGGAAGAGTCAGATGAAGGCTGCAGAGGTCTGCACAGGTGGGCTGCTAGTCTGAAAGTGAGATGCAGACGAGTTGCTCCCCCTTTTTATAGGCAGTATAGGTGTCCCTTTGCATCCTCTAGGCATCCTCTAGACATCCTTAATATCTGAGATAGGTCCCCTCTGTGAACGTTTTTTCCATTTTAAACGCTTTGTTTCCGTGCTGCATCCGTTTTGCATCCGTTCTGCATCTGTTCCGCTTCCTCCCTGCGTCCGAGCGGATGCGAGTTGCACGGATGTGGAACGGATGCCTAGCGGATATAGCGGATGTGTAACGGATGCGTAGCGGATGCCTAGCGGATGCCTAGCGGATGCAGAACGGACAAACTGGATACATTTTCCGCGCAAAAGTTTTAGGCAACCCAAAACTTTTGGAGCGGATGAAACATCAATAAACGGATGCTGGATGGATAGAGAGGAAGCAAAACAGAGGCAATGAGTACATCGCGTTTTCGAAAGGATGGCAAGCTTTTTTGTCCGTTTTACATCCTCTTTGCATCCGTTGGTTCAGTGTGACATGGGCTTAATATATTTTTTACATTGTTCCAATTCTCTTTTCAGTGCTTTGTACTTACCACTGCTTAAAGTAGGGGAATTTTTAAGACTTTGTTTAGGATTTGGTAAATGGGAAGGAGGAGAAGGCATTGGTGGTGCTGCAGGAACAGTGTCTGGGTTATAAGGAAGGGGTAAATACCTCCTACTTCCTGTGTCTTCCTCCTCCTTCTCATTCACCATAAATAATTTGGCTTTATAAGATTCCTCTTCTCGGGCTCATTTGTCTGGGTTCCAAATCAGGGCATAATCTGTTTCATTTTCTAGTATCTTACACTCTTTATCCTTTACATATTCATACAAATTATTACAAACAAAATAATCATTTGTTCCTAATCGGGGCCAACTTAAATTTTCATCCTCCCACCAAACAAAACAATACAAATTTACCATATCTTCTCTATTTATACCCAATTTAGTAATTACTTTTCTATAGGGTGGCTTTCCCCATTCTTCAAGCAATTGCCCTAGGGGACCTGAAGAATCAATTTTTAATTTTGGATTTTAAACAATCTTCTTCACACATTTCCCTTGTGATCCATGGGAATTGCCCATGGTTGATTACCAGACTGGAGCAATCCTTACTAATAGGTTCCAGTCAGACCTTCATACACACACACAGTTGGCACCTGGCCAGAGTAAAATACACCCCCTACTGCCACTAAAGATCTGTCTCTGCCTGGAGAGCTTGAATCTCTCATCAAATGCTGGCTTATTTTAAAGATCAAGATCTATAGAGACCTTTATTCAACCTTCAATACAGCCAAAGGACTGCTAGAGTCGTCTCCATACACTCCCACACAAGTCTCAGATTCTCACGCCCTACCTAACCCTCTTTTCTATTGGGACCCACTGGAATTGCCATAGTTAGTTACCAGTCTGGAGTAATCCTTACCAACTTGTTCCAGTGAGTCCTTACACCCTTCAGCAGCACCCTTCTTTCTAACAGTCCGAGAACAAAGAAATATCTAATCCTAACACCACATTTGTTACATATTAATGTTACATTCAGCACATCTTTCCCATCTTAGGATAACATAATGATTATATGCATCTCTAACATATTCACCTATGCAAAATAAAAGTCTGGTTACAACTTAAAACCACAATGTGCCAAGATTAAACTTAAGCAGATGCTTTCAAATACAAAATCTAACTTCAATTGTTCAAAGAAGTTAGGATAATGTTTATCTTCTTCTATTGTCCTCCTAATTGATCATTTTGGTCTTTTGTTATGTCAACTTGACAGTCTGAGATAGGTACCAATTTCTGGAGGAAATAGGGGTGGTATTACTTAATATAGGAGGATATAATTGATTGCAGGTACATGTTTAACAATGACTAAATGCATTAGAAAATATATTTACAGCAGGATTACATCAAGATAGCAAATGTCTATAGAGCAACTGTCTTCTTAATGCTATAATATACTATTCTATTCACCTACATTTTATTTTTGAATTTTCTTATTTCTAACAGGAGGGAATGGGATTTTGCAGTATCCTTTCCCTGGAGTAAAGTGGAATGGAGATTTTACAGTATCCTTTCCCTGCCACACCCACCAAGCCATATCCACCAAGCCATATCACACCTACCAAGTCATGTCCACAGAATTGGTCGTTAAAAAATCTGAATCCCTCACTGGTTTTAACTAATATCCATGCAGTTCGTCCAGGCCAGCTGTGCTGCAGTTCTTGATCTTGTTTTCTTGTGCAACCATATCAGTTGTTATAAAAATATTCTTCATTTTTTTGTGTTGTTTGTCTTTCAGTATCTTTGATCCAGGAAGCAGTTTTATTGTGTTCCACTGGTTTTCTCCACGGTTGTTTCCAAAAGTTCAAAGTTTTTTCTTCACAGATTTCTTCACATTTTATTATCTCTTTTATTCATTAAATATTATTATTATTACTTCACTTTCATAGCATTAGTTTGTAGTGCTTGTTCTTGAGCAGCAAATATTAAACTTTCCGTTTTTTTCTTGATGGTTCCCATCTTAAGCCATGCCCATGTCAAGTTGTTTCTGTTCTGTATGTAAAGTGGATGACTCCAAATCTACCATTCTGATTG
>BLBF01000044.1:7468242-7485183 GCA_015471245.1 Laticauda colubrina
ACCAATTCTCCCAATTATGACAATGTGTATATTCCAGAGACAATTGGAAATTCCATTGAATTTCTCAAATTATCAATTTTAAAATTATGGAGTAGATTAACTCAATTAAATCCTCATGAATATTTGGATGAAATGGGATTTCATGAAAATCTGCTGAAAAAACTATACAAATTATCCAATGTCCTGCAAGTGGCACCCAAAGCAAAAATAACCAAAAAGGAAGGGACACAAACATTGGAAGTCCAAAAGGATATAACTACAGAAATTTTGGAAGTTTCTAGTGACATAAGCCTGAGGCCTAAAAGCTATTTACAAGGCTTAAGGAGCCATCAGAATATGGTACAGAGAGATCATTGGCTTCAAATAAGAAAAAGCAAAAGGAAAAATCATGAGTTGGAGGTTCAAAGGGAAACACCAACAGACATTTCAGAAGTTCAGATGGTTAAGAGGTGGCCGAAGATGACTCTCAAAGAAAAAATAACAGAAAACACAGAGAAAACTCAGAAGTTGGAGATTCAAAACGAAGCACCTACAGAAATTTCAGAACTGAAGGAGAAGCAGTGGTTGAGGGTAAGTCTCACAGGAAAAATCAGAGGAAATGGAGAGAAAACCCACGTGTTCGGAATTCCTACAATAATGTCAGAATCTCTGAAAATTAAAAGATGGCTGAATGTGACATTCAAAGAAATAATAAGAGAAAACAAAGGGAAAACTCATAAGTTGAAGACTCAAAAGGAAATGGCTACAGATATTTCAGAAACTCTTAAGGTTATAAGGGGGGTGAAAAAAAAAATAAGAGAAAACAAAGGGATTGATCATGAGTTGGGGATTCAAAAAGAAATGACTACAAATATTTCAGAAACTCTGAATATTAAGAGATGCCCAAAGGTGCTCAAGGAAAAAATCAGAAGAAACAAAGAGAAAATTCAGGAGTTGATGATCCAGAAGGAAGTAGCTGCAGAGATTTCAAAAACTTTAAGTGTTATAAAGCTTAAGACTAAAAACCCTGCTAAAAGATTAAAGTGGCACAAAAAAAAAATACAGGAAGATCTTGAGGTTGGGAGAAATGAAAGGGAAAAAACAGGGAAGCCTGTAGCACTACTAAATGCTCAGCGGGTTTCTTCCCTTAAGAGGCTCGCTCAAGCATCCGTTCACTCCTTACAGAAGCGCTCCATTTTACATCTTCCAACTCAGCTGACTCCTTTAACTTCTTCTGTTGTAGTGCACGATGGTAGTGAGGAACAGACTGGTAAAATGGTCTTTGTTCTTAAATCTGGCAAGATATCAGCAAGGCCCAGCCATGTAAAGAACACTGGAATCAGCAAACAGGCAAAAGAGACAAATATTCAGAATGAACAGATTGCAGAGAAACGTTTGGCAAAGCAACTTAAGTCTCAGGAATCAAGAAAGGAAAAGCTTCTCAGACACTTAATAATTAGAGGAAGCAACTCTAAAATTACTACTGAGGAGTCTGCAATTTTAAAAAAACTGTTGCCTGATGAGCCATATTGGAAGTATCATGGATACTACTACACCTCTGCTCCCCCTTCATTTGATTTTTTGACAACCAGTAATAATTTTCTTCTTCGGCGTTATGCCTTTGAATCTGAGTGGAAAAAAACACTGGCAAGTATCTTTCCAAACAAGATTCTCAGGGATATAATTGCCAAGTTTATGCGTGTCCTCAAAATAGACTGCAAAAAGCCCATAACCAAGAAGTCTTGTCCTGAACTCATCCATAAAATGGGTCGTTTCCTGATAAAATTCACTACATCAGCAGACATGGAGAGGTTATCTGCTCGGAAGACTTTGCCAGCTGGAAATGAAAACAATATTCCTTCAGCAAGCTCCAGAAAAATGGAGAAGCCCCCTCATAAGGTAAAAGCAACCTAGATAAGTAGTCCTAACAAGTGCACTCTTAGGAGTCTTACCAAGACTTGGTTCCCTAGAAATACCTCTTTTTTCCCAGGAGACTAAATTGGTGTAAATTATTTGCACATTCATTTCTGTAAAGGCATTTACTGATCTAGAGTAAAAGCCCTTTTAGATTGCTTATAGTAAGTAATGTGCGAACACCATTTCCCAGTATGATTCCCATGTCCGTACTACTCAAGCAAAAGCAACATGTGTATTTATGTAAACTTCTTACAGACGCCAATCAGAGTCTGGGGAAAGTAGCTTATAGCACAAGGGTAAAGTAATTGAAACCTGAAAACAAAACAAAAAAACAGAATTAAAACAGAGATTTCAGATGAAATGATAAGGTTTTAAGAAAACTGGATTAGTAGAACGGTTGTTGCTTTTTGAGGGTAAGTGGACCCAAATATACTTTATCCCCCCTGGGGAAAGGAGCTTTTTATGGATTGGAAGAACTGCAAGAGTTCTGCAAGTGTAAAGATGATACACAAGAGCTTGTGTATCTCTTGTGTAGAAATGATGACTGCTTTTTGAAGGAAAAGGATTTACAGAACAATGGTAGAGTCCAACGTTTCCTGTACAAGATGATGATGGAGCATTGTCTCTGGAGGGGTTTATCAACTTAATTCCTGCGTTTGAATGTTTTTTTCCCCCAAAAAAATTTTTAGATCGACACATAACAACAATATATCAACAGTGTGGCATCAATATATATCATACATCTCTCATTGCATATATTCATATTAATTCATACATTCTGCAATATTTATTTTCAACCTTACTCTTTCCAAAAGCCTACCAGCATGTCAATTAAACATACCTAGTAATTTCATTGTTCAATTTTCTCCCTATTTCCATTTTGTTTTTTTAAATAAAAAATTCTCATTTGGCAAGCAGTACGGTTCCAGGTTTCATATCTCAATACAAACATGACCATAGTTACCTGTTCATTTTATTTGTTTAATTTCATCAATGCATCATCCTTGTCGTTATTAAATATTAAACTTATCTTATCTAATCCCAATTCATGTTCTCATATCTTATTTTACAATATTATCTAAAATTCTCTTCTCAATTCTATGTTCATTTATTTATTTCCAAATCCTGATATATCTCCTTCCATTTTTCTTAGTATATTTTCATATCTTATTTTACAATGTTATCTAAAATTCTCATCTCCTTTCTATTGTCATTTCTCATATTTTTTCTGTCACATCATTTTATCAATCCTTATCTGTAAATTTATTTGTCCCCTCTAGTCAGTAATTCAAACTAACCACCTTCATTCTTCCTTAATATCAATCTTCTTATCTAGTATAAAACACTATAAATATATATATTTTTCTCAGATTCTGCATTATATTTTCTCTATTAATCATCTATACATTACAAAATACTATTTTCATTATATTCTTATACATCCCTTCATATTGCCTTGCAAAATCCCCTTCCTTATCCCTTTTTTTTCACCCATTATCTCTCACTCTTTGAACAATGTACTTTCCTTTCATCCTTGTTTGTTTCCTGTTCCTCTTTATTTTCTGGTCCTTTCTCTTAATTTACTTTTTCCCCATTCTTATTCCCCTCCTTTTCTCATTCCAGTTATTAAACTTTTCTCCCCCTTTTGATTTTTCTTTTGCACTTCCTCTGTCTCCTTTTTCCTTCTGTCTTTAACCATTTTCCGAACCATTCTCCCTTTTATCATTCCATCAGACTTTTTTAATTCTAATTCCTTCCCCCCCCCCTGCTTAAATAATTGTTGTTCATTTTGTCCTTCTAAATTGGTTTCTTCTTAACAGAACTCCTCCCCCTCTGGGTTCATTGTGTTCTTGTGTATTGGTCACCATTTCTAATTTCTGTAGTACATAATTACACATTTCAAGTTTGATTTTTATCATGACCCTTATATCTTGCATATCTGATCTTAAGGCTAGGTCACACTGGCCGACGGATGCAAAACGTATGCAAAAAGGACACAGTGGATGAGCAAAATTTCGGAGGTGGCTCCATCCATTGTTATCCGCTCTCAAAAGTGCCCCAAATTTGCATAAACAGAACGGAAAATAACAGAAAGGAACAGATGGGGTAGTACGTAGCGAAGATGGAAAGCGGATGTTCGTAGGAAGCCTAGCGGATGGAAGCGGATGGAATACATCTGCAGGGCTTCCAGGGGAGAATAGCGAAGAGGACGTGTAGCGGAAGGAGCGGATGATGTGGATGCATTACAGATGCCTAGAGGATGCATAGCGGATGCGTAGCGGATGCGTAGTGGATGCGTAGCAGATGCAAAGCGATCACTGCGCATGCGGGGAGGATGAATTGCATCAGCTCCGCGGATATAAAAGGATGCAGCTCGCAAGCAGTCACCATTCAGAGGAAAGACCTGCTGCCAGAGACATCTTGAAAGAACACCATGTTCTTCATCAGTCAGGGAAGAAGAGGAAGCCTGTGCCTACTCCTGCCAGTTCTGGCAAGAAGGACAGAACCACCATCCCACCCTCTGGCACTGACTCTAAAGCTGCTGGTGCTTCTGCTGGTGCTTCTGCTGCTGCTGCTGGTGTTGCTGCTGGTGGTGCTTCTCCTGCTGGTGCTGCTGGTGCTTCTCCTGCTGGTGCTGCTGGTGCTGCTGGTGCTGCTGGTGCTGGTGCTTCTGGTTCTGCTGGTGCTGCTGGTGCTTCTGCTGGTGCTGCTGCTGCTGCTGTGGTGGACCAGCCCCAAGGCCCTCAAAGCCCTGCGGCTGAAGGCCCTGAAGCCCCTGCCAGAGGGAGAAAGAGGCAAGGCAAGGAGAAGGGAGAGAGGAAACAGTACTCCATTTCCAAGGACCATGAGGAGGAGGTGCTGGAATGGCTGAGGGAGAACGAGTACCTGTAGAGGAAGGGCCACAGACTCTATCGCGACACCAAGAGAAAGCAGGCAGCGTGGAGAGAGTCTGGGCTACACTTCAGATGTACACCTGGTATGGCAAGCTGCACCTGAAGAAATCTGGCCAGGCCGCTGTCAAGCTCACTGACTGGGAGATGTACGTCATGGCCAAGTGCAGCTTCCTGGAGGGTGAGATCCGCCAATGAGGAGCAGCCCCTCTGTCAACCCTCTCCCACAGACAGCCCACAGACAGCCACTCCTCTTCCAGCCAGGAGACAGCTACCGTGTCCAGGCAGGTGTCTTTGGAGGGCCCCACGGCAGATACCCCCCCGACAGCTACACTCCCCATGCTGGAGGACTTGGAGGATCCCCTGTCTCAAATGGAGCAAGAAGAAGCAGCAGCCAGAGACCAACCCACACCCACACCCAGCTCCACCTCCACAGAAAGCAGGCAGAGAGGCAGACTGGAGGGCCAGAGCCACACTGTCCTGCTGGAGATCAGGGACACAATCAAGACCAGCACAGATCTTCTTTCTCAGCTGGTCCACAGTGATATACCATCCTCGAACCACAAGCCCTTCATCACGTATGTGAGCCAGACCCTCATGGACCTCCCCGAGGCCCAGTACCAGGTGATGAAGGAGAAGATCACAGCACTGCTGCACCACCCTTCAGGCCCAGCTCCGACCCACTCCAGGACTGCTCCTCTACCCCAGGCTATGTCACAGCCCTTCCACGGCTTTCAACAGCCCCTCACCTACCAAGGCTACGAGTACTAGGACTTCCCATAGCAGAGGCAGCCCTTCCCAGTCCACACACCACAGACGCCTCACCTGACCCAGCTGCAGACCAGACAGCCCCACTACACTCCTCCTTCCTCCACCCCACAGCCAAGCCCCTCAACAGAAAATCTGTCATCAGTACTGTGCCTGACATCCCAGGCCCTTGAGGAAGGGCCTCTCAACCTCACGGGATTGAGTCAGCTCTCTGAGAGCTTCCTGAACACACCATCCCCTGTTGTACTCTCAGGGCCAGGCACCCCAATGGCACCTCAGACAAGCACTCCAGCCACAGCCACCTCCACAGTCCCTGGCCGCTCGACAGCTGAGACCATGGACATGCCTCAGAGTGACTGAGAATAGTGCCAGAGACTTAATTGTTACCTGTTCACTTTATCTTTGCTTAAAGACACTTTACTTGGTTCATTTTGCTTTTTTAATAAAGTCATACAGTTTACTTAAGACAGTTGTTAATAAAGATTATCTTTGCTTCACACATTTGGTTCATTTTATTTACTAAATAAAGTGTTGGTGAAAACTTTGAAAAAAGGGTTAAGCCTTTGCATGCTTGTGGGATAGGTAAGGATAGTTGTGGGGTGGGTAAGGATAGATGTGAAATGGGTAAGGATAGCTGTGGGATGGATAAGGATAGTTGTAGAATAGGTAAGGATAGCTGTGGGATAGATAAACCTCCAGTACAAGCATAGTGGGACTGTATGGTCCACCCTCCCAGCTGCCACACATATGGCCCTTTTTTATCAATAACAATTTATTCATTGATCAACACATTTCAAAATAAACAAAGCTCTTTATTAATGCTCTATTCATTGTAGGGCCACTCAACATACATGGCCCAATCTCATCCGTGTGATGAGACAGGATGAAGGAAGCATCCATTAAGCATCTACCATCCTGTCTTGCCACTCTACTGCTCCAGCTGGGGAGTTGCACCAGTGTTTCAGGAGGTTGCGCTGCTTCCTCCCTTCACGTGAAGCTCTGTTGGGACCTTGTACATCCACAGTGTCTATCAGGTTTCGTCCTTGCCTCCATTCACCAGGCTCCATGTCCCCATTCCCTTGTTGACGGTCCACAAGCCTGTTCTGCAAAACTGGGTAGCGGGTGCGCATGAGATTGTGCAGGATGCATTAAGCTTCCACGATGCTCCTCACAGTCCCTGGGTGATGCTGCATGGTGGTGAGAAGTACCTGGAACCTGTTGGCCAGGATGCCAAAGGCGTTCTCCACCACCCGTCTTGCCCTGGATAGCCTGTAGTTGAAGATCCTCTCTTCACGGGTGAGGTATCTTGAAGTGTAGGGCTTCATGAGGTAGGTTCTGAGGGAGAAGGCGTCATCACCAACGATGAAGTAGGGCACATCTTGTGTGTCACTGGGTAGGGGGTCTGGATCTGGAAAACCCATGATGAGGTTGTGTTCCATCCCATCCTTGAGGTCCCTGGTGTTGTAAACCTGGCTATCTGAAGCTGACCCGTTGCCTGAAGCATCGATGTACATGAACTTGTAGTCAGCATCAACCATGGCAAAGAGGATGATACTGAAGAAGCCCTTGTAGTTGTGATAAAAGGACCCTGAGTTGGCTAGAGCTTTGCAGGCCACATGCTTCGCATGTATGGCTCCAACGGTGTGGGGAAAGTTCCACCTCTGATACCACAGAAAGTTCTGCAACTTTCCTCCAGCCTTCTTCAGTGGTGGGACACTGGAGGAGCTCCTCCACGTATTCTTCAATGATGGCCTGCACCACTTCTTTGACCACTTTGCTGATGGTGTTGTGTGGCACCCTCCAGGCATACTGCAATGTTTCTGTATGTAGTTCCAGAGGCCAGGTGGCACAGAGTCAGTTCCACCTTCAGTCCAGGGTCCAGGCTGGGATGGAAGTTGGTGCTTGGCTTGGTCAACCTGGGCCTCAGACGCTCAACGAGTTCATCAAACATGGCTGGTGGCATCCTCATGAAGTGCTGGAATGCACGAGTGTCTTCATTCCTCAGCTCCACCATCAGCTTGTCATAGAGTCCAAACTCCACTCTTCTCCCGATCCATCGTGGGACCCACACAGCTCTTGGACATCTCCTTCTTCTCCTTGTGTAGAAAAGATGAAACAGTCTGAACAGGGCTTGGTTCTGGTGTTGAATGATGGCAGCTACCAGAAGGAGTGTGTGATGATCCATGGTGGAGATCAATGGATGATGTGGAAGAGCAAGAGCAAGGGTGAAGAGGTCTGTACACCACGGCTGCTGGACTGATAGTGAGATCCAGGTGATTTCCTCCCCCTTTTTATAGGAAATATTGATTTTCTGCTAGGTGTCCTTCCACATACTCTAGGCATACTCCAGACATCCTAAATATCCAAGATACGTCCCATATACAAACGTTTTGTCCATTTTAATCCTTTATATACGAGATGCATCCGCTTACATCCTTGCTACTCATGCTGTGTGGACGTTCTGTGTACCTTTCGCTTCCTCCCTATTTCCATTTTCAACTGCAGCGGATGTGAGTTGCGAGGATGTCCAGAGGATGCCGAGAGGATACAGCGGACGTGTAACCGATGACAACGGACGTAGAACGTTTGTTGCCCGTATGTGTCGCAGATGTAGATCGTACACGGCGGAAAGTTCATCCGCTCAAAAAGTTTTGTGCAGCTCAAAACTTTTTGAGCAGATGAAATAGCAGTAGATGGATGTTTGATGGATAGAGTGTATGAAACACGTACGCAGTGAGTACACAACAGATGCATCGCATTTTGCAACAGATGGCAAGCTTTTTTGTCCGTTTTACATCTTCTTTGCATCCGTTGGTGCAGTGGGACATGGGCTTTATGTCTTGTGAGTCCAGTCTTGTTTCAACAAGTAGCTCTTCCATTATATCTTCTCCTTTTTTCTTTTTCTTTCCTCTTTCTGAATAGCTGAATTCCTCTTCTTTGAGGAATCCAGTATATTATTTCAACCAATATCTTTTGAGTTTATTTTCAACAATTCAAACTCTTGAGTCTTTATTCCAAATCTTCTAATTGGACCCCCGCAACTGTTTTCCAAATTACTGGGTGGTTCTATGACAATAATAAAGTTCCTTTTATTTTCTTTCAAGTTCCAAGATCCAAACTCTCAAAAAGACCAGACACTTATTTTAAAACATACTAAAGTTTGCCTGTACCATCAGGTGGTGCTCTTGAGTCTTTTTCTTTTTAGCTTTTTTTGTTGAATATGATATCTTATATTAAGTTCACTAATTTCAGTCATTAGCTATTCTTTTCAACACACTCAATTCCAGCATTTAGTTATGCCCTTTAAGTGCCCTTTAAGTGCCCACAGTTCAGTATATGTCCAGTTTAATTTTTAAACCTTTGTGTGTTAACATATTTTCCTTTCAATTTCTCCTCCAGATTAGTCCAATAAAATAATCAAATCCAAATTTAAAAACCAATTTCTTTCTCACTTTCTCTGGTCCCCACTTCCACACACTTTCCTCCAAAATAACCCTTTAATTTGATACCAGGGTACCTCAAAAGCGATGTCCTTTATGTGGTTCACATTCTGCTCACTACTTCTCTCTGCAGCACAAAACTTAATTTCCCAAGTGTTTTTCGTTTTTGTGGTGGCCATTTTAGGACCACCACTGCAGCTTGCCTTTGGCAGGGATTTTCCTGTCAGAGAGGGGAGTTGCAGCTCCCCTCGACTCTCCAGGCAATTTCCTCCTTCTCCAACACCTCATCAGGGTGGCTCCAGCAAATGAGTTCAGGCAAAACTGCATGTGATGGTGGATTCCGCACTGACATTGACAGGAAACAAACCGGAAGTCCCTGCTTTTTAATGTTGACATGCTATTTTAAAGGGACAGAATGGATACTGTAATAAATATCTATAAAGATTTTGTTAATAGTAAATTTGGCAAAAGTTTCCTAAACAATAGGTGAAAATGAAACTTTGACAATAATATACAGTACATATCTATATCCAAACAATAATAAATAAAATCTACTTTAATTGAGATTTTTTGTAATAATCCACACACAGCATTGCACATAGAGAAATAATCATCGCTTGTTTACCTAATTCCTGGCTACTTTTTAAAAACATTTTTTACCTAGACACATGTGGTTTCTCCCATGTCCTCACAGCAATAATACTTTTTCCATCTATATGTATAGGAGTATGTTTGGGCAGTGGTTGATGAAGATTTTGTTAATGTTTTGTAAACTTATTATTTTCTGAAATATATGATTTGCTTTCTTTAATAATTTCAAAGTGGGCTTATTATGGGCTTGCATTTATAAGATTCTGCTGATGGAATTTTTTCCTGATATAATCTAATGTCAGGTTTTGTGGGGATAATAGATGCTTTGGCATTCAGACTTCAGACTCTTCCATCTGTCTGGTATTCAGCAAACAAAATAGGTAGGGAAAAGTGGCCAAGGAAAATTACAAAATTGCTTGGAGGGGAACAAAATTTCTGAAACTTGCCTTTGTCTTGCCTTGAGTTTACCATGAATTGGTAAAGGCCTCTGGTATGGCAAAGTATAAATTAATAATAAACCAGGATTCTAAGTTCAAGGTAATAAAACATGCTTAAAAACATATTATGGATTAGTAAACTAACTTCAAGAAATGGGTTTAGATTATAGGTATTCCGAATTTTTTAGGTGTGGTGATTGGACTAAGACATTCAAAGTAAGGAAATTCTAGCTTAACATGATCTGAGAACTAAGCTGTTACAGAACAGTCCAATATAAACTGATGAGTACAAGTTGCCTTCTTTATAACTAGTGAGGATAAAGAAAAGTTGCAATAGATGAAAACCTATCTTCCATTTTGCTTCTCTTTGTTTAACCTTGCAGATAGCAAAGCAGAGAATGCTACAAAAAATTGGCAGGAATGGCAAATTTATTTACATCCTATTGGCTCTTTCAGTGACAATATTTATAATGATTATTATTGCAATACCCTTTATAATTAAGGTAAGGTAAAATATTTTACTAGAGATCATGATATTCATTTATTAACCCACTGTACCTCAAAGCCCAGTAATGAAAAAGTAAACTTTTCCAACTCTCAATATATTGCTTATGTGAAGAGCTAACATTTCCTTAGTATTTAAGGGAGACCACATTAGTGCAGTGGGATTTAATATAATATATTCAATCTCAAAGAGCCAGAGCAGATGCAACAATGATATAGCAAAATCATAAGAAAGGGTAGGACTGTTTTTGTAAAAGTATTAGTGAGGGGGTCAAATAGAGATAACTAAATGGGTATAGAGATTTGGAGTCATTCCACTCCCAAGTCCAATAGGGAATGTCTGGCTGGTAGGCTTGATTTGGTCCATAAGACCTTCTGATGAGGCTTATCAAACCATGTTGTAGACCGCAGAACCTTTTACACGCAGAACATGGAGAAAAGGAAAAGTTTCTTATTGAGGAACAGAAAAAGACATTTTTCTCTAGACAGTCATTCTTTTTCCTCACTATGTAAAATGTTTACACTTATGTCTCACAATTATGCCTCTCTTTTTGGATTAAACAGATCTATACTCATCAAACTGCCAAAGAAATGGAAGGGACCCCTCTGGAAAAACGGTAACTCTTGCTGGAGATGCTTAATTATTTGCAACACTCTGCTCTGAAAATCCTCTTTATGAGGACCAATCTCAAGATTGTTTGGAAATGCACCTGTGAGTTTCACTTTTAAAAAGCAAGTTTCAGTGCACAGGATGCTACAAGTAAAAGTTGAAAACACCGAGAATGTTGCTGAATAATCTGCTTTTTTCCTGTCTGAATTTGTCCATGTAGCATTGACTTCCTGCTACATTCCTCAGCTGGTGGTGTTTTCCTCTCATCTTGGCAACTTTAAGCTATTTTCAGTGCTGAACGAACACTACATTTGAGATTGCCAGGTCGGCGCATATGCTAACAAAGCCAAAAATAAGTAAAGGTCCAAAGAAATACAGGATTGCCTTCAATGTGCAGTCTTAATCTTTGGAGACAATTGCAGATGTGTGTTTCAGCATAAGAGGAAATTAAGCCTTCTACTGTCTGCACACTACTTGTACCTGCATAGAAGAGTCTGGTGACTGAAAAGGCCTTTTGAGTCCGTGTTGAGAAATGGAAATAAATGCATCTTTCATTTATATGATAAGAGTTTGTGTATCCTTCAAGTAAATGTATGCCTATGTTGTTTACACATTGCCAAAGGGTTTTATCCAGACTAAGGTCTCACTATTTTTCTTTTTAATTGTTTGTTTAAGGACGCTTCTGGATAGGATGGAGAGAGGTACACTTGAAAAACAGGTCTGTAAATGCAGAAGCAACCACTGGTGATGTGCTACTTAGTTCTCTTACTGGATCTGGAAAGCATGGCCCCATATTACCAAAAGTATTACAGATGTGACTTAGGAAAGCCTGAATTACTGAGTCTTAATAATAATAATTAATTAAATGTGCCAGGATGCTGAGTTTTTAAAATTTTTGCAAGCTCCCTGGAATCTCTTGGGAGCATATTAAACTCAATGAGGCTTACTTTTGAGTACATAGGATTAGGATTGGGTTGCAAGTGTTTAACATAGGTTGGCTCTTACTGGAATACTGATGTCTAGAGCCATCTGTTGTGCTCTCTGTAAATATAACTGTTCCTGTTTAAAATTATCCATTTTAAAGTCATCTGAGGAATCACTCCATGTTGACAATAGTGTGAATAAAGATGGCAGCTTCCCAGCTGTTCCTCCTGAATATTCCAGTTTCCCCCACTTCGTACCATTTCTTCTGGATCCTTAAGACAATCAGTTCCCTTCAGGAACAGGAGGCACCCTTATTTTCTGCTCATGTAGAAGCATTTATTTTTATTAATTTATTTATTTGATTTGTAAATTACTTACAAGATAATAGGTGTAAGGATAAACATGGTTATGAATACATGAAATAAGTACATATAAGAAAAATAAAAGAAACAATAGGACAGGGATGGTAGGCACTTCAGTGTGCTTATGCATGCCCCCTACAGACCTCTTAGAAAAGGAAGTCTAAGGTTAAAGTTGTTGGGATTTGGGGAAGTAATTCAGAACCACTGTAGCTTTTCTGTGCAGAATGAGAAGAAGGCCATTGTAACAGCCAGTGGTCTTGAACCAAGCCTGTCCTACATCTGGATGACTGATAATTTCAAATATCCAAATATATGCTATAGTATTTAGAAAAAAAACCAATATTTTGAATCATTTTGTTAGACATTTTCAGGGATGGGATTCAAAAATTTTAACAACTGGTTCTGTGGGCGTGGCTTAGGTGGTGGACATGGCTTGTGGTCATGTGACTGGGTGGACATGGCTTGGTGGTCATGTTATCGGCTGGGCGTAGCCAACTCAATATCACTCACATCGAAGTATGCATCTCCTCGCCTGGCCTCTCATGACTGTGGGGGTGCTGCAACAGTCATAAGTGTGAAAAATGGTCATAAGTCACTTTTTTCAGTGCCATTGTAACTTTGAATGGTCACTCCACACAAGCAAAGTACCAGCAAAGGAGGAAAAGAAACCCCAGAGAGGTCCCTGAGACAGGAAGTCTAGTCCTGCCAAGAATGTAATACAGTTAATGGAGAGGCAGTTTCTGTAAGCAACACCAAAATGTTTCCTTCCTGCCTTTCTTACAGGATTAGGCTAGTAATTTCTTCTAACAACCGGTTCTCCAAACTGCTTTGAATGTTAACAACCGGTTCTAGCGAATAGGTGCAAACTGGTAGAATCCCACCACTGGACATTTTATGACATAGTGCAGTTCTCACATTGTGTCAAACAGTGGATGAACAGAACATTATTTCTGGAATTTATCACAATAGCTGGATTCACAAAACTTGAAAGGAAAATATGACTTGTTTGTAACTTAGTATGTGAAGTGTCAAGTGAACAAACCATGTTGTACAATGTTGTGTATTTTGTGTATTTGTCTATTATTCCTGTGGAATTTTTTCAGAAGAAAAGTTTTGCATCCACCATTTGTGACTTATTAAATATACCAAGATTAACAAACATTGTTCGTGGAGGTTTTGTATGCTTTTCCAGCTCTTTCAAACCCATTAACTTGAGAAATAGCATGCATGAAGGAAAGCTGGTCTTTTGAAAAGATCCCATAGGAATAAAAGTGATGCACACAATTCACTAAAACCAGAGTTGTATCAATCAAGTGAATTGATAAAGGCCTCATTCCCAAACAACATTAAGGCATACATCTATTTCATAAATTAACCAAATTAAATAACATATATTAAGTCCAAAACCACTTGCAAAGTTTGGGAATGCTAGGACTTGGGGAATATTTTTAACTACAGCTATGAACTTCTAAGATTACTAACTACTAACATTAATTGGCAGAAGTACAAAATATGTTCCAGGTTTATCTAACATAAAGATAAAATTGGTTTGTGTAATTGGACACCTAATTAGGAGTTATCAATTGCTCTAATTTGCCAGCCGTGTATTCCTCCAGCTAGATCTTCCATTCCAGTAACTGGAATTTGACTTTGAGATACAAATAAAATGACAATGCAATGTGAAAATTAAAATCTGAGGCTGAAATTTTATGACCATTTTTAATATCCTTTCCTCAGACATCAGCATCAGAATTTAAAAAACCTCTTTGGTTTAAAGATATGTATCAACCTATAGATGAACTAAAGAAAAAAGACATGATTGACAAATTACATGATGAGTCTTCAGAAGAGGCCCCAGAAGAGGAAAACATATACACTTGGGCAAGCGCAAGGTACTGTTTCATACCTTTTCTCTTCTCTTTATTTTTCCTTTCCATTTCTTCCCTTCCCTTTCTTTTTTTCCTTGGCACATAAAAACACCTGAAAAAATATGATTATCATGATGCGTTAAGTCATGTCCAGCTCTTGTTGATTCTATGGGCCAGGCTTTTCCACATCTTTTGATCTTTTCTATTCTGGCTAATGTCAGATTTGATGCTGTCCAGACACCATGTTCTTTGATGGTCTGGCATCCTTTTACCGCTAACACTTCCAACATATATTTGCTGTCTCCAGTAAATTTCCCTGCAAGACATGACCAAAGTAAAGATTTTGTGAGATAGAGGACATTTTAATTTTTTTCATTACAAAATTCTTTCGGCATATTTGGATTTATCCAAATGTATATTACCGGAATGCACTTTGCATGGAGTTGTCCTTGAAGATCACTTCAAGTGCCCTTGAAGGCAACTCAGATGTTACAACTGGTCCAAAAGGCAGTGGCGCATGCACTTTTTGTTCCTCTGATACACCTCTGTTGTATGAGCTGTGTTGTCTTCCAGCTTCCTTCTGGATATAATTCAAGGTGCTGGTTGTCACTTTTAAATCCTTACATGGCAGGAACCAGGATCTTTGTGGGGTCCTTTCTTTCTGCCCATCCTAATACTCAAATAGGATAGGTATGTTTCAGGTCCCTTCCCTGAAGTCTTGACCTTTCGTGGAATCTTGGAAGTGTGCCTTTTCCTGTGGCTATCCCTACCTTATGGAATAATCTCTCTGAAATGATTCAGCAAACTCTCACTCTTTTAGCCTTTTGGAAGGCTGTCAGTACCTGTGCTTTTACCCAGGATCAAGGATAGAAAAAAAATATCTGAAACTGATGGTAGTACATCCCAAGGTCAGAATGATGAGTAAGAAGACTGGTTTTTGTTTTCATTTTATGGTCTTATTTTACTGTCTTGTTTTACTATGAGCCACCCAGAATTATGGGCAGCCAGGTAAATATTATAAATAAATAAATTGAATGGAGGTAAAAGTGTGGCATTTACAGAAATGCTTGCATTCTTCCATAGCAACAACTCTGCAAAAATGAATAATATGTGAAATGGTAGAGGTTGACCTTGCAGACTGCAAAATTTGGATGTTCTATTCATATACTGCTTCTGTAGTTTGCTGGGGATGCTAATTTGCTTTTTTTGGCTATGGCTGTTTTCTCTGAAAATGGGCAGAGGAAATATATGCAATATTGTTTGGAAAATAAGTTTGTTTAAAATCTTCAAGTACAAGAGTTGTACATGAAGAACAAGTTATTAAAGTTGCAAAAACACCCTACCTTAATACAACAAACTCTAATTTCTGTTTTTCTTTATTTATCAGACCTCCACAAATCCCTGAGTTTCTACCTGTGGAAAATATGTAAGTATTTCCATGTGCTACAAAAGGGTTACTAATATTGTTTTCCTGTTTAATCTTTTTTATTTGGGTTTTCACAAAAAAAATCCAAATAAAACATCTCTTTTTGAAAATAGCATGGTCCCGGATTACACTTCTTCATGCACAAACTCAATCTCATGCTCACTTTTTATGTTCTATTCCATATCTTATTTCTGTTTTATATTTTCTACATAATTTTTCTCCTCTCTTAATTTTCTAAATTTTATTTTAATTAAGTCATATCAATTCAAATCATTATATTTATACTTTTGTGTGTCCTGTTTCAATTTCATATTTTCTTTTCTCATTAAACAAAAGTTCTCCTGTTGTTACTAATTGGAGTATGACACCTTTATATCTTTTAATTTTATCCATTCAACTCTTATTTAAGCTTCAATATATACCTTGAGGTTATAATTTTCAATATAATACATAACTTCCAATCAAATTCTGCTTGGTACATTCTTAAAATACACAGTATATTCTTTAAAAGTGATTATAAATCTATGTAATTAAAACACTCATTCCATTCCATTCCAATTCAATTCAATTCTATCATTAATATTCATTAAAGTCTTAATATCTTTAAGATTTCTTTTCAATTAAATATCATACTTCCTTGGGAACATTTATAAGGTTTCCATAATTAATTTGTTTCCCCCCCCCCCCATTTCTCTTCCCTTATAGTTTATAAAACATTAAATAATTAAAATGTTCCCATCCTTTCCTAATTCAGTTGTCTCATTCATTTTATTTCATTTATTTATCAACAAACATTTCACTAGTTTACAATAACTATTTTATCCATCATTTTATTCATACATTGTTTCATATTTTCCAAAAGTATTTCTATTTCTAATATAACAATACTATCTTATGTACCTTTGCAGAATCCCTTTTTCAATTAAATTTTCTCCCATTATCTCTAAATAGGCCCTGTTTCACCATATCTTGTTTCTGTCCTTTATAACTTCTTTTCCTTTCCTTCTTCCCTCTCTTCTTCTCCCTCCCCTTTTTACCCCATTGTCTCTCTAATTCTAATTATCTCCTCTGTATTCCTCTCTTCTGTTGCTTTCTAATATTATACTTATTTTTTAAGTTATTATTCCTTTTCTTGGTGGTTTTTTCAAATCTTAAGCTTTTCATTCTCTTTCCCCCCTGTTGTAACTATGTATCATTTATGTGCTTTCAATTGTATATCAATGC
>BLBF01000044.1:7500183-7537118 GCA_015471245.1 Laticauda colubrina
ATTGATATACAATTGAAAGCACATAAATGATACATAGTTACAACATCGTTGGGCAGCGGGTCTGGATCTGGGAAGCCCATGATGAGGTTGCCTTCCAGTCCCTCCTTGAGGTGACTGTCGTTGTATACCTGGGCATCTGAAGATGAGCATTGCCTGAAACATCGATGTACATGAACTTGTAGTCAGCATCGATCATGGTGAAGAGGATGATGCTGAAGAAGCCCTTGTAGTTGTGATAAGAGGACCCTGAGTTGGCTGGCACTTTGCAGGCCACGTGCTTGCCATCGATGGCTCCAACGGTGTGGGGGAAGTTCCACATCTGATACCACTGCTCTGCAACTTTCTTCCAGCCTTCTTCAGTGGAGGGGCACTGGAGGAGCTCCTCCTTGTATTCTTCGATGATGGCCTGCACCACTTCTCTGACCACAAAGCTGATGGTGCTGGGTGGCACCCTCCAGCCGTACTGCATGCTCCTGTAGGTGGTCCCTGAGGCCAGGTGGCGCAGAGTGAGTGCCACCTTGAGCCCAGGTTCCAGGCTGGGCGGGAAGTTGGTGTTTGTCTTGCTCAACCTGGGTGTCAGGCGCTGCACAATTTCGTCAAACATGGCTGGAGGCATCCTCATGAAGTTCTGGAACGCCCGAGTGTCTTCGCTCCTGAGCTCCACCATCAGCTTGTCATAAAGTACGTACTGTGCTCTTCTGGCTAACCATCTTTGGACCCAGACTTTTTTTGGGTGCTTCCTTTTCTTCCCGTAGTAGAGTTCACAGATACTGTATATGGTTTCGCAGTGTTGCAGAAGGATGTTGGCTGCCAAAAGGATTTTGTCGCAATCCACGGTGGACATGACTGAATGCTGTGGAAGAGGAAGAGTCAGATGAAGGCTGCAGAGGTCTGCACAGCTGGTCTGAAAGTGAGATGCAGATGAGTTGCTCCCCCTTTTTATAGGCAGTATAGGTGTCCCTTTGCATCCTCTAGGCATCCTCTAGGCATCTTCTAGGCATCCTCTAGGCATCCTCTAGACATCCTTAATATCCGAGATAGGTCCCCTCTGCGGACGTTTTTTCCGTTTTAAACGCTTTGTTTCCGTGCTGCATCCATTTTGCATCCGTTCTGCATCCGTTTCAGGTCCGTTCCGCTTCCTCCCTGCGTCTGGCCGGATGGAGTTGCGCAGATGCACAGCGGATACCTAGCGGATATAGCGGATGCGTAGCGGATGCGTAGCGGATGCGTAGCGGATGCGTAGCGGATGCAGAACGGACGAATTGGATACATTTTCCGCGCAAAAGTTTTAGGCAGCCCAAAACATTTGGAGCGGATGAAACGTTAATTGACGGATGCTGGATGGATAGAGAGGAAGCAAAACGGAGGCAGTGAGTACATCGCGTTTTCCAACGGATGGCAAGGTTTTTTGTCCATTTTACATCCTCTTTGCATCCGTTGGTGCAGTGTGACAGGGGCTTAAGTTGTTGCTTTTCCAGTTCAACCCGGTCAGCCAAAACTTTCTCTTCTTATCTTCCTCCTGCACATTCTTTTCCATTTGAGTTCTTCACCGCTTTTGGGAAAGGGAGTAAGGGCCAGCTGAGGAGAAGAGATGTGGCTCTCCTCAACTCTGCTGGCAGTCTCCCCCCTCTTCACCACCTGTACGGGGTGGCTTAGCCCCAAAACCAGACGGCTCAGGCACTCCAGTGGCGAGCAAGGATGGGAACTGCGCACGATCGCTATTTCAGTCTGTTCGCGAAGAGACTCAAACCGGAAGCTGTCCCTGTTTAATCTTTCAAGCACGACACCAAGCCTCCTGCATTTTTGTTGAGATGAAGTTATCAGAAGATAGAAACATTTAATAAAGATATATCGTGGTCTGAACTGAAATCGGCAATAGAGAACCAAAAAAACAACAAAGCCCCAGGTCCTGATGGAATGCCAGGAGAGTTATATAAAATAATTGCAGAACAGATTGGACCATTTATGTTGGAAATTTTTAATGAAGTATTATTGGCAGCTAAGATGCCGGACTCATGGAGGGGAGCACTGATTTCGTTGATCCCGAAGGAGGATTCTGAATCCAGATATATTAACAATTATAGACCGATTTCACTATTAAATACCGATTACAAAATATTTGCCTCCATTATAGCTAATAGACTTCAAAGAATATTAAGCTTATATATACATGAAGATCAAAATGGATTTCTTCCGAATGACAGATTAGCAATAACTCAAGAACAGTATTAGATATTTTAGAATTTTATGAAGCCCACCCTGAGAAACAGATTGCGCTTATGTTTTTAGACGCTGAAAAGGCCTTTGATAATTTAAATTGGCAATTCTTAATACAAAAAATATATAATATGAAATTAGGCACCAAATTTGAAAATATTATAACAACTATTTATAACACACAACAGGCCAATATTATAGTAAATGGGGAATATACTTGTCCAATAAAAATAGAAAAAGGAGTTAGACAAGGCTGCCCGCTCTCGCCCCTGCTCTTCATATTCACTTTAGAAACATTACTAATTAAGATTAGACAAATTCCAGAGATAAAAGGACTAAAGATTAAATCAGAAGAATACAAATTACAAGCATTTGCTGATGATTTGGTTTTTTTCATTGAAGATCCAATTGAAAGAGGACAAAAATTGATTAAAGAAATAGAACAATTTGGAGCGGTAGCAGGACTTAAAATTAATAGGAAAAAAACAAAATTAATGACTAAAAACTTAACAGAAAAGCAGAAAAAAGAACTAGAAGAAATTATGGGAATACAAGTGACAAAGAAAGTTTAATATTTAGGAATATGGTTGACAGCACATTGTAAGGCGCTTAAAGAAAACAACTATGATAAATTGATGCTTCAGGTAAAGAAGGATCTAGAATTATGGGGCAAATTACAACTTTCACTATTGGGAAAGATTGCTACCATTAAAATGAATATCCTCCAAAATTTTTATATCTATTTCTGATGATTCCAATTAAATTACATAAGAAATTTTTCCAAGAACTCAGTAAAATTATTGCTAAATGTATTTTGCAGGGATAAAAACCCAGAATAAATTTAAAAGCAATGCAGGATATGAGGAGCAGGGGAGGGTTGGCACTTCCAAATTGGGAATTGTATTACACAGCTGCCACCCTAGTATGGTTAAAAGATTGGGTAAACTTAAATAAAAAGATAATCTTATTTTTAGAGAGCTATGACTTACAAAGGGGGTGGCATGCTTTTTTATGGGATGTAGGAAAAATTACCCAGAAATACTTTCACAGACACTTAATTAGAGACTCATTGGTAACTAATTGGAAAAAAATATGTAAAAAACACTATTTAAAGCCCATGTCACACTGGCCAACGGATGCAAAAAGGACACAGTGGACGAGCAAAATGTTCCATCCGTTGTAATCCGCTCTCAAAAGGGCAAAAATTTGCATAACCGAAGCGGATAACACGGACGCGGGGAGGACGCAGGGCGGATGCAAAGCGGATGCGGAACGGAAGCCCAGCAGATGGAAGTGGATGGGAGTGGGTGGCACATCCGCAGAGCTTCCGTTTTAAACGCTTTGTTTCCGTGCTGCATCCATTCTGCATCCATTCTGCATCTGTTCCGCTTCCTCCCTGCGTCCAGGCGGATGCGAGTTGCGTGGATGCGCAGCGGACGCCAAGCAGATATAGCGGATGCGTAATGGATGCATAGCGGATGCATAGCAGATGCAGAACGGATGCGTAGCGGATGCAGAATGGATGAACTGGATACATTTTCCGCGCAAAAGTTTTAGGCAGCCCAAAACTTTTGGAGCGGATGAAACGTCCATAAACGGATGCTGGACGGATAGAGAGGAAGCAAAACGGAGGCAGTGAGTACAGAACGGATACATCGCGTTAATCAACGGATGGCAAATGTTTCTCTCCATTTTACATCCTCTTTCCATCTGTTGGTGCAGTGTGACAGGGGCTTAAACTGGGTGTATTATTTCTAGGTTGGAGTAATAATTGCAGAAAAACACAAACTGTGGTATCTTATGGCCAACTTAGAGAACAGTTCTACAGTCCTCATAAATCACAGTTTAGCTATTCTATACACTTGCAGCCTTACTTAAATTTGCAGTTTTGCTTCATGGTTAGTAGTAACAAAGCCTTGCCTTGCAACAATCAGAGTTTCTGTAGCAGCCAGACTCTGTAAATGAGGTTTTTTGTCCGTTTTACATCCTCTTTGCATCCGTTGGTTCAGTGTGACATGGGCTTTAAAGTACCAATTTGGCTATCAACAATGGAGGCAATGATTCACCCAAACAATTTGGATATTTCTAGAATGATCAAATATAAAGATTTATTAGACATACAAGGAAATTTGAAATCCCATCAAGAACTTCAAGAATGGGGATTTAAAATAGATCAATGGGCATATTTACAAATTCATAGTAGATATAACCAGGATAGAAAAGAATTCGGAATTAGTAATAAACCCCAGCAGCTAGATAAAATTTTAATGGGATCAGGAAAAAAGAATATAACCAGATTTTACAATTATTTACTTGAAGTAGAATTAGAAGAAGAAATAGTAAAAGGAAATATGATTGCTTGGAGTAGGAATGTAGGATGTAATATCACTTTAAATGAATGGGAAAAAGTCTGGGGAAGTAATTGTTAGATTACAAAATCAGTAGCATACAAAGAAAATGCATATAAACTGTTTTATAGATGGCACCTTCCTCCTTCGAGATTGGCGAAAATGTGCCCCAAAATGAGTCCAAAATGTTGGAAATGCAAAAAGAAAGAGGGAACTTTTTTCCACATGTGGTGGTCATGCATAGAAGCCCAAAAATATTGGAAGATAATAAGAAGTTGGCTAGACGATATTACTAAAGAA
Source organism: Laticauda colubrina (assembly GCA_015471245.1). Lineage (NCBI taxonomy): Eukaryota > Metazoa > Chordata > Lepidosauria > Squamata > Elapidae > Laticauda > Laticauda colubrina. Next base: position 7,505,049 of record BLBF01000044.1, read on the forward strand.
CAGATCAAATATAAACCAGAGTCTTTTCTACTAGGGATTTTTAACAAACAAATATCAAAAAAGACAAAATATATTACAATACGTATATTAACAGCAACTAGGTTGGCTTTTGCTCAGTGTTAGAAGCACCCACAGATTCCTACAAAGGAGATGATTATCCAAAAAATTTCAAACTGCGCAGAAATGGACAGATTAACATTAGCTCTAAAAAACAAAGAAACTTCAATATATTATAATAGCTGGAATTATTGGTATAAGTGGTTAGAACAAAGATGAATTTTATAATATAGGATAGAAAGAATAAGATAAATTTATATGAGTGATGTATAAATTCTTGTAAAGATAAAGTGTTTAGAGATAGTAAAACCAAAGGAAAAAAAGATCTCACAAATTGTCGAAAGTAAATATTTTTAACAAATCACTTTTCTGTATTTTCTTTTTTTTTTTTCCCGGTCCTCTTTTCCCATCCCCTTTTTTCCCTTTTTTTTTCTTCCCTACCCTTAAATTATGTACGTGTTATTATGTTATTGTGTCTTTGTTTGTTTTTTTTAATTGTAAAATCAATAAAATTTGTTTTTTTTTTAAAAAGAAGTTCTTAGAGTGTTGTTTCCAACCTAATTGAATAACTGAGCAGAGTTAAAGGGATTGTAAGAATAAATTATGGCGCTGTTGGAAGAATTATCATTCTGGGTTCAGTTCCAAGTGGGGAAAAAGGCACTGGAAATATGGAGGCTGTTTGGAAAAATGGCTTTATGGTGGACAGGACCAGATGGCTCTGAGCTACAAAGTGAAAAAGATGATCACATGCTTCAAGATTTGGGTGAAGTTAAAGAAAGATATGCTGAGAGTCCCGAGGCTTTATACCATCTGTTGGAATTTGAATTTGAGCTTGTGTTCTGATTGGTTGTCAAACTCCCATGGGGCCATGCAGGGACAACTCTATAGGCTGTCCTGAGTCCCAGGCTTGGATGAACTTTGCTGGATGATGATGTAATGAAAGGGCTTTGGGCAATTCCTATTATAGCTCTACCTGGAGAAGACCTTTGTTTTGTAAAATAGACTGGCCAGGCCAGAGTAATGGTCCATTAGCAAAGGTGGGGAGGGGCTGCGTTTCTGCCTCTTTGAGTTTCTATTTTTTTTAGGGGAAACATTCTGCATTTTTAATATTTCCTAGAATGTTTCATGTTCTAGGAGAGGGGTGGGTACTAACTTCCTAAAATACTTCATTGAATTTCACAATTTTGAATATGTTAGGTATTTTATACGATGTATATAAGGGCTTACCCCAGGCAATAAAGTATTTTATTTTCAAATGTAGCTACATTTTCCTCAAATTTTAGCAATTATAAAATTAAATTAACGTTTTAGAAACAGCCTCAATTGATAGAGATCCAGTTTGGTGCCATGGTTTAGGCACCGGAAGAGAAACCTAGAGATGGTGATTTCTTGTCTCACTTTGGACATTATGCCAGCTGAGTAACTTTTTATCAGTCACCCCGGGAGGGAAGGAATAGCAAACCAATAAGAAAACTGCAGGGACAAGTCCAGGCCAATATGAAGACAGATATTGTTAAATCAATAAATCCAGCCAGGGGTGGCATTCTACCGAGGTGGTTTGCACATATTAGCTAGAACCAGTTGTTAACATTCTAAGCAGTTCAGAGAACTGGTTGTTAGAAGAAATTACTGGCCTAATCCTGTAAGGAAGGCAGGAAGGAAATATTCTGGTGTTGTTTACAGATACTGCCTCTCCCTTAACCCTTATTACATTCTTGGCAGAACGAGCTTCCTGTCTCTGGAAATTTTCTGGAGTTCTTTTCCCCTCCTTTGCTGGTATTTTCCTTGTGTGGAATGACCATTCAAAGTTACAATGGCAATGAAAAAAGTGACTTATGACCATTTTTCACACAACTGTTACAGCATTCTTGCAGTCACAAAAGGCCAGGCGAGGAGATGCATGCCTCAATGAGAGTGATATTGAGTTGGCCATGCCCAGTCAATCACATGACACCAAGTCTTGCCCACCAACTAAGCCACGCCCACAGAACGGGTTGTTCAAAAATTTGAATCCCACCCCTGAATCCACCCCAAATATTCATTTAAACCCCCCAAAACCTGTTAATCTAGAGCAACAAGGGTGCAGAACCAATTAAACAAGCAGCTGGGTGAACAGATGTGCCTTTAACTAGTAAAAGCTTTCAGGCTCAGCATCAGTCCTAAAGGAACTACAATAGAAGGCCTTTATGTTTGGACCAGCAACAAAACCAAAACGACCCTATTCTGTTCAATGACAAATAACATTTTCATATTGGCTAAAATGAGTTTGTTATTTTATTGTATCTTCTCCTGAAGGGCTGTTAACAGTCACTTGCGATATAGAAGAGACAGGAATATTTTTCAACTAATCTGCTTCTTTACCAATGCTCGGGAAATATTTGCTTATGTTTTTATTTGTTGGATATATCCGTTTTATCTCTCAAGATGGCATATAGAAGAGTCTCCCCTCATTTTATCACAGCAGCAACAGTCCTGTGAATTAGGTTTGTCCCAAGAAGTGATTGACACCAAATCACTCAGGATTCCATGACATTTGTGGAGATTTGAATTTGGGACTCCCCACAGCTGGCCCAACAGTTTAACCCAGTTATCCTTTCATTCCCATTTTTTTATCAACCCATGATTAATAAATATTAATATAAACCCATGGATTAATCTCTGTTCCCGTTTTGTCTTCTAGAGACCTAATGCCACCACCAGCACCAACTGAAGCTCCAACTCTGGCTCCAGCTCCAGCTCCAGCTCCAGCTGAAGTTCCAACTCCTGATCCAGCTCCAGAGCCTGCTGTACCTCCAGCTCCAGAGCCTGCTGCAGCTCCTACTCCAGAGCCTGTTAAAAAGGCCAGTTCAAAGAAACTGTGAGTACCTGTAGCATTATGTGTGTATGATATTATTTATTTAAGGCCCTGTCACACTGCCCAACGGATGCAAAACGGACACAACGGACGAGCAAAATGTTCCATCCGTTGTTATCCGCTCTCAAAAGGGGCAAAAATTTGCATAACCGGAGCGGATAACACGGACGCGGGGAGGATGCAGAGCGGATGGAAAGCGGATGCGGAATGGAAGCCCAGCGGATGGGAGCGGATGGCACATCCGCTAGGCTTCCGGGGAGGCGCAGCAAAGCGGATGTGGAACAGATACAGTGGATGCACAGCGGATGAAGCGGATGCAGAACAGAAGCCTAGCGGATGCACAGCGGAAGCCTAACGGATGCCTGGCGTTAATTGCGCATGCAGGGGGGATGCATTGTGTAAGCCATGTGGATATAAAGGGAAGCAGCTCGCACGTGGCCAGCATTCGGAGGAAAGACCTGCTGCAGGTTACATCGAGTCCTTGCCTGCCCTGCCTGCATGCCTGCCTGCAAGCCTTGGTGCCAGCCTTCCTGCCAGCCTGCCTCCAAGCCACCTGGCCAGCCTCCCTGCCAGCCTTGCTCTCTGCCTGCCTGCCAGCCTTGCTGCCAGCCTGCCTTCCAGCCTCCCTGCCAGCCAGTCTGCCTGCCATCCTTGGTGCCTGCCAGCCTTCCTGCCAGCCTTCCTGCCAGCCTTGGTGCCTGCCAGCCTCCCTGCCAGCCAGCAACCCCACAACCATGGGGAAGAAGCGAAAGTCTCAGCAACCTGCCGCCACCCTCCCGCCCCCTGTCCCTGACTCTGCTTCTGCTGGGGCTTCTGCTGCTGGGGCTCGCTCTTCTGGTGCTGGAGCTTCTGCTGAAGCTGCTCCTGGAGGTGGTGCTTCTGCTGCTGTGTACTCTGCTGAAGCTGCTCCTGGTCCTGCTGGTCCTGCTCGTGCTCCTGGTCTTGCTCGTCCTGCTCGTCCTGCTCGTGCTCCTGGTCCTGCTCGTGCTCCTGGTCCTGCTGGTGCTGCTGGTGTTGGTGCTGCTGGGGCTGCTGGGGCTGCTGGGGCTCCTGGTGCTTACTCTGCTGCTGATGATCCTGGTCCTGCTGATCCTGCTGCTGCTGCTGATGATGATGATGATGATCCTGCTGCTGCTGATGATGATGATGATGATTATGATCTTGCTGGTGATGATGATGATGATGATGATGATGATGATGATGATGATGATCCTGCTGGTGCTGCTGCTGCTGCTGGTATGGAGGAGCAGCCACTACCACCTGAGAGCCCCTCTGATGAGGGCCCATCTGGTCCTGCCAAAGGGAGGAAGAGGTGTATGCGAGGACGGGAGAGGAGGCAATACTTCATTGAGGAGGAACACGAGGATGAGGTGCTGGAGTGGCTGAGAGAGAATGACTATCTGTGGCGGAAGGGACATCGGCTGTACAGGGACACCAAAAGGAAGCAGGCTGCTTGGAGAGAGAGGGCGGAGAGTATGGGCTACACATTGGAGGTGCTCCTTGGCTGGTGGAAGCACATGCACACCTGGTACGGGAAGCTGCACCTGAAGAAATCTGGCCAGGCCATGGTTAAGCTGACAGACAGAGAGACCTACGTCATGGCCAGGTGCAGCTTCCTGGAGGGTGAGATCCGCCACTGAGGAGCACCAGGAGCCCCTCTGTTTACCCTCTCTCTCCGGCAGGCTGCTGAGACCCAGTCCTCTTCCAGCCGAGAGTCAGTCACTGTCTCCAGACAGGTTTCTGTGTAGCGTGCCACGGCGGAGAACCCGTGGACAGGTGTTGTAACCGTGGTGAAGCGCGTGGAGGACTCCCTGGTGTGGTGGGAGAAAGGAGAAATCGAGTCCACCACAGTCGTAGCCGCATCCACCCCCCCTAGCTCCGCCTCCACAGAAAGGCAGAGAGCCAGACAGCAGGAGGGGCAGAGCCACACTGTCCTGCTGGAGATCAGGGACACCATCCGCACCAGTATAGATCTCCTCTCTCAGCTGGTCAGCACCAACTCCTCATCCTCCAACCGCAAGCCCTTCCTCACCTATCTCAACCAGACCCTCAAGAACATGGAGGAACCCCAGTACCAGGTGGTGAAGGACCGGATCACCCAGCTGCTTCACAACCCTCCAGATCCAGAGGAACCTGCTCCCACCCAGTCGAGGTCTGCTCCTCCACCCCAGGTGATGTCCCTCCCATTCCAAGGCTTCCCACAGCACCTCACCTACAAGGGCTACGGCTACCAGGAGGTCCAGCAGCACAGGCAGCAGCCCTTCCCAGTCCAGGCACAGAGTCATCGGGTGACACCGTTGCCACTGGTTCCACAGATGCCACCGATGCCACCCACAACAATGATGCCACCGATGACAGCCATGCCACCCACGCCAATGATGCCACCCATGACAGTCCTCACCCAGCTGCAGAGCAGACAGCCCCACTACACTGTTCCTTCCTCCACTCCACAGTCAAGCCCGGCCTCAGTACATCTGTCATCAGTACTGGGGCTGACACCCCATGGCATGGAGGAAGGACTTCTCAGCATCATGGGTCTGAGCCAGCTGTCTGAGAGCTTCCTCAACACACCATCCCCTGTTGTCCTCTCGGGGCAAGGCACCCCAATGACGATACAGACCAGCACTCCAGCACCACCCACCTCCACAGCACCTGGACTCTTCACCCCTGAGACTGGGCACACCTCCAAGTGACCAATAAGAGTGCCAGAGACTGGGTAGCTGACTACCTGTGGACTTTATTTGGACACTTGACTTGGGTCATTTTTCTTTTACAGCTTGTTGTTCAATAAAGTTTATCTTTGATTCACACACTTGCTTCATTTCTTTTTTTGTAATAAAGTCTTGGTGGAAACTTTTAGAATTGGTTTAAGCCTTTGCATGCTTGTGGGATGGGTTAAGATAGCAGTGGGATAGATAAACCTCCAGTGCAAGCATAGTGGAACTGTATGATCCACCCTCCCAGGTGCCACACCTTTGGCCCTTCATTAGTAAGCATTGATCCACACATTTGAACATAAACACAACTCTTTATTAAATGCCCTGTTCATTGTCGGGCCACTCAACATACATGGCACAATCTCATCAGTTTGATGAGACAGGCTCAGGGAAGCATCCATTAGTCATCTATCATCCTGTCTTGCCACTCTACTGCTCCAGCTGGGGAATTGCACCAGTGTTTCAGGAGGTTGCACTGCTTCTTCCCTTCCCGTGAGGCTCTGTTGGGGCCTTGCACATCCTCAGTGTCTATCAGGTTTCGCCCTTGCCTCCATTCCCCAGGCTCCATGTCCCCATTGCCTTGCTGGAGGTCCACGAGCCTGTTCTGCAAGACTGGGTAGCGGGTGCGCATTAGATTGTGCAGGATGCAGCAAGCTTCCACGATCCTCCTCACAGTCTCTGGGCGATGCTGCATGGTGGTGAGAAGTACCTGGAACCTGTTGGCCAGGATGCCAAAGGCGTTCTCCACCACCCGCCTTGCCCTGGACAGCCTGTAGTTGAAGATCCTCTCTTCACGGGTGAGGAGTCTGGAAGTGTATGGCTTCATGAGTTAGGTTCTAAGGGAGAAGGCGTCATCCCCCATGATGAAGTAGGGCACATCTTGCGTGTCATTGGGCAGGAGGTCTGGATCTGGGAAGCCCATGATGAGGTTGCCTTCCAGCCCCTCCTTGAGGTGACTGGCATTGTATACCTGGGCATCTGAAGGTGAGCCGCTGCCTGAAGCATCGATGTACATGAACTTGTAGTCAGCATTGACAATGGCAAAGAGGACGATGCTTAAGAAGCCCTTGTAGTTGAAATAAGTGGAGCCCGACTTGGGTGGTGCTTTGCAGGCCACGTGCTTGCCATCTATGGCTCCAATGGTGTGGGGGAAGTTCCACTTCTGATACCACTGCTCTGCAACTTTCTTCCAGCCTTCTTCAGTGGAGGGGCACTGGAGGAGCTCCTCCTTGTATTCTTCGATGATGGCCTGCACCACTTCTCTGACCACAATGCTGATGGTGTTGTGTGGCACCCTCCAGCCATACTGCATGCTCCTTTAGGTGGTCCCTGAGGCCAGGTGGAGCAGAGTGAGTGCCACCTTGAGCCCAGGTTCCAGGCTGGGCCAGAAGTTGGTGTTTGCCTTGGTCAATCTGGGTGTCAGGCACTGCACAACTTCGTCAAACATGGCTGGAGTCATCCTCATGAAGTTCTGGAATGCATGAGTGTCTTCGTTCCTGAGCTGCACCATCAGCTTGTTGTACAGTCCGTACTCTGCTCTTCTCCCGATCCATCTTCGGACCCAGACGCTTCTTGGCCGCCTTCATTTCTTCCCATAGTAGAGTTCACAGAGTCTGTAGGTGGCTTTGCACTGTTGCAGAAGGATGGTGGCTGCCAAAAGGACTGTGTTACGATCCACGGTGGACATGACTGGATGCTGTGGAAGAGCAAGAGTGAGATGAAGGCTGCAGAGGTCTGCACAGCTAGGCTGCTGGTGTGCAAGTGAGATGCAGGTGGGTTGCTCCCCCTTTTTATAGGCAGTATAGGTGTCCCTTTGCATCCTCTAGGCATCCTTAATATCCGAGATAGGTCCCCTCTGCGAACGTTTTTTCCGTTTTAAACACTTTGTTTCTGTGCTGCATCCATTCTGCATCCATTCTGCATCCGTTCTGTGTCTGTTCCGCTTCCTCCCTGCGTCCGAACGGATGTGAGTTGCGCGGATGCGGAACAGATGCCTAGCAGATATAGCGGATGCGTAACGGATGCAGAATGGGCGAATTGGATACATTTTCTGCGCAAAAGTTTTGAGCAGGTCAAAACTTTCTGAGCGGATGAAACGTCAATAAACGGATGCTGGATGGATAGAGAGGAAGTAAAACGGAGGCAGTGAGTACATCGTGTTTTCCAATGGATGGCAAGCTTTTTTTTCCGTTTTACATCCTCTTTGCATCCGTTGGTGCAGTGTGACAGGGGCTTTACTGGAAGAGACATCTACCTATAGATTTTAATTCATTAAATTTATGAAAGAGCCATGGTGGCATAGTGGTTAGAATGCGGTATTTCAGGCTAAGTCACTGCTCATTGCCAGGAGTTCGAGCCTGACTGGCTCAAGATTGACTTTGTCTTCTGTCCTACTGATGTCAGTAAAATGAGGGCTCAGGTTGTTGGGAGCAATACACTGACTCTATAAACTGCTTAGAGAAAACTGTAAAACACTATGAAGCTATATATAAGTCTTAGAACTGTTGAATTTACAAATCATATTTATGTTAAATGGTTGTGCTTTGTAATTGCTATACTAAGAGAGGGCTCTCAAAATTTCTAGTCCTAATCTATAGGCAAGCAAAATGGATAAAATGATATTTTGTTTAATTTGTCAAGAAGAATAAAATTCTCCAATAGATTTATCTACAGCAGAGTTTCTCCATCACAGAAGCCTTTAAGACACACGGATCAGTGGTGGGATTCAATTTTTTTTAGTACCAGTTCCGTGGGTGTGGCTTGGGGAGCATGGCAGGGGAAGGATACTGTTCAATCTCCAGTTAGGGATGGTATTTCCCGGTTCTCTGAATGACTCAAAATTTCTGCTACCGGTTCTCCAGAACTGGTCATAACCTGCTGAATTCCATCTCTGATGTGGATGTCAACTCCCAGAATTCCCTAGCAATGCTTAATATTAATATCTTAAAGTTCCTGAGGTTGAGAAAAACCAGTCTAAAACTTCCTTCCATTTTACAAAGTTTGAAAACAAACGAGCCATAACCCTTTCCATCCTGGGAGGGGGACAATCTTAGCCACATAAGATTTTTCTGTTCTGCTAAAAGATCTTTCTGTTCTTTGTCAGGAAAGAAACAGAGACTCCCATCAGTGAAACTTCTCCAATCACTGAGTGAGTAGTACAGTCTGTCAGGGACTGTTCTTTAAGTTAGAACTTTCTTTTTCCCTAAGATATTTTCTTTTTAACTTCTATTCTGCTAAAACATTTTTCTCTTCTTTGTCAGTTCTGAAAAAGAAACTAGTGAAACCTCTCCAAACCCTGAGTGAGTACTATAGTCTGTCAAGGGTTGTTCTTTAATTTAGAACTTTTTCTCCAAGATACTTCTACATGAGGCATTTGTTTGAAACATCACCTAACTTATACTGTAACTGTTACAGTTTCATTGTTATTAAAATTAACAATTCCACACACCCAAAACCTTTGCATATACAAACTAAATATAAAATGCACTGCCTACAGAATTTTAATATCCTAACTTATCCTGTAATGTAAGCATAAAATCATTCCAAAAAATAAAGGGTCCATTTTTAGTAGCTGAAATATTTCAGATTCCAAGAGCATTTTAAGTTAAAAATTCAGATCAGGAGAAGCAGAACTAGGACACAGAGGATGCTTCCTAATTCTAGCACTCACTAACTTGGTTAAAAATACAAACATTGGCATGCTTCCCAGACCACCCTTCTTCACAAACCCAAATGAGAGTTCTTAGCGGAGTGCAGGAAATCACCCCAAATAATTTGCTGGCCAAATTCAGGAAGCAGAGAACGTCTTTCAGTCAACGAGGCTTCATTAATTTTGATGCCCGTTCAGTAAGATTTTATGAAACCCTCTCACTCTCTTTAGCTGTAAGTGAATTGAATTAATGATGCTGCAAAAGTGATTTGCTTTCTGACATAATGGAGGATTGGAGAAATGCCATGCACAATGCTTGTGATGCTGGGCAGAAAAGAGGATTGATCTCTTCTGCCACAAATTCATTTAACCTGCAAAGTATGTTCCAATTTGTCTTGGGACTTGGATAAAAAGGCTTAAATATGAAGTTGGCTTTCCTGCCAACCCAACAGAAGAGACCACACTGTGAGATTAAAGACAACTTTTTGCAAGTCTAAAGGCAGTAGTATTTGAAAAGAAAGGACTAAAATGATAGATCAGTGCAATCAGTGCATTGACCCAGACAAAAAGCAAGCTTACATGCAAGTGTCTACTGGTACAAACGCTGCTGTAATATACACGCTACACCACTGCTCTATGAACTGCACTGGTTGCTGGTTTGCTTGGGGATGCCCTTCAGAGTATTACTTATTATTAAGACCTACATGGCATAGATCCAGGTTACTTGAGGATCAGTCTCACTTCAATTAGGCTGGTCGACCCCACCTATGCCAGCAGAAGAGGCAAGCTGCAAGCCCCATCAGCCAAGGAATTTTGGCTGGTAGAGTCCAGGAGAAGGACCACCTCTGGTGTGGCTCCTTCCCCTTGGAACATCTTAGCTCCTGAAGTGAAATCAGCTGCCACCTTTCAGACCTTCCATAAGGACCTGGAGAGCTGGCTCTGGCAGGTGGCTAGGGACCCCCAACAGGAGAACATCTCATTGGAGGTGATTAATGGATTAAGAGACAATCCCACATCTCTCCTGCTGTACATCCGCCTCCCTCCCACCCCAGCTTTTATCTTTTAGTTATCTTTTATTTATCAACTTTGTCTTTGATTATGAGCACTTTTATCATCTCAGAAATATTTATCTTTCAATGCTGTAATCCTCCCAGGATCACTTTGAAACAAGATGGGTGACAATTAAATTGAATAAATAAACAAATCAATGATTAGCCCAAGCTGGCCAAGAAATATGAATATATACAACTGCTGCCAGAGCAATATTAATTTCTGCTTTTAATTTCTTTTCAGCACTTCAGAAACAGATGAAGGAACTTCAAAGAAAACGTAAGTAGCTGCAGTATGCAAATCAGATTTATATCTCTTTTAAGAATTTCTAAAGTGGTTCAGAATGCATCTTCTGATCCACTTTTATAGGGTACTTCCTGTCTAAAACATCTCATGACTTGATTATTTCATTCTGCAATGGTAGAAAAAAGTTCTAGTAGGAAATAGGAAAAGGGGAAAAAACTATAAAAGAGCAAAAGCAACCTTCATATTAAAAGACGGGCAACTTTGGAAAGAGCAGTGGACATTTTTGACCACATTAAATGGAAGTTTTAAAATTCGTGGCAAAGATTAAAGAACTGAGACAATATTTGTGTTTTCTTTAAGTTAGACCATAGCACTTATTTAGTTAGACCATATAAAGCAAAGGAACATTAGACAAACTTCTCAGACAAAATATAAGCTCTCTCTGAAAAATCTAGTCTAGCAGCACTGCAATTCATGGAGGGGATATAAGATTTTTTTTTTTTAATTTGATGTGTCAATTGCTTACAAGATAATAGGCATAAGTATAAACATCATTTACGTAGAGTATGAAGAGAGTTGGTCCTAGAACACTGCCATGAGGAACACCACTGTTGGCAGGTACAGAATTTGATAGGACACTCCCAATTTTTATCATTTGTTGTCTGTTTGACAGGAATGCTTCTATCCAGTTATGCAGGTGTCCAGAGATATCATAAGATTTTAGTTTTAATAGTAGTTTGTCATTCATTCCAGATTTTCTTAATATATCCAGTTCAGGATATGTACGTTAAATTACATAATGATGTTTTCATATTAGCTTGGCTTAATAGAATCTGGAAATGCAGATTTAGAAGTCAATTGCTGCTTTCTAGTGAAGAAGCTAGTATCTTTCAAGATTTAGCAATAGCAATACTGCTTAGATTTCTATATCATCCGCTTTTGAAAACTCTGTGAACTGTTTATAGTGTCAGAATAACACCTCCAACAATATGAGGGCAATATTGTTGGGAGTAAGACTGACCTTGGAAGGATGGAAAGATGAGTCAACCTTCAGCTGCTCAGGATGTAATTCCTGGCTGTGATCAGAATTCACCTGCAATACTGCTTCCTACTAATTAGCCGTACTACTCAGGAGAGAAAGGTGCTACAAGGTGCGGAATGAGGCTGTCTTGGCAAACTAGAGAAAAAGATACCAAGGCTGTTGAGAAAAGATAAGAAGTGAAAAACAAACAAATAAACAGAAACTCAAAGGACTCATTAAAATATCTCAGCATGTAATGATATATGTTCTGCCTATTAGAGTTCTGGGTTTGACACAAAACTACACATCCTGATCTTTATAAATATTTCACAGATAAACCACTGGGAATATAGTGTGTTTTATTCCTAAGTAACTTTACAATTGGATGCCCGAGCAAGAATTCTTCCAAACACAGGTTTATTAGGAATAAACAGTACTCTGTTGTTATTTGTATCCATTTATTCTTTAGACAGATATTTATTTGCTGGGACATAGAAATAGTCATGCATTTCATGGATTTATTATTTATTCATTTTTTACAGCCGCCCACTCAAATATAGATAATTCCAGGCGGCTTACAACATTTATTAATGTTGTAAGCAATCAATTTCATTCAAGTTTGTCAAGAAAGAGAAGCTGGAGCATAATAGTTCTTTCTCCAGACTTGTTGGAAGGCCAGTGTGAAGCCTCTAGAAGCTTGTTTTACTGCTCACTTTAGGGCTTCACTTATCTCTTATCCTATCCCTATCATAGATAGAAAGTGATGCTGCCAGACTAAAATTAGCTATTGTGAGAAGATTCTATGGGTGGTTATTGAGCCCTCTTCCCTTAAGGCCCGGTCCCACTGGCCGACGGATGCAAAACGTATGCATAAAGGATACAGCGGACGAGAAAAAATTTGGGGTGGTGCCATCCGTTGTCATCCGCTCCAAAAAGTGGTGAAAATTTGCATCAACAGAATGGAAAAGAATGGAAAGGAACGGACGTGGGTAGTATGTAGTGGGGATGTTAAACGGATGTTCGTAGGAAGCCTAGGGGATGAAAGTGGATGGAAGCGGATGACACCTCCGAAGGGTTTTCAAAGCAGACGCATAGCGGAAGGGACAGATGCATAGCTGGTGAAGCGAATGCATCACGGACGCCTATAGGAAACAAGGGGGATGTCACACGGACATATATTGGATGCAAAGCGTTCACTGTGCATGCGGGGAGTATGAATTGTGTCAGCTCCATGGATATAAAAGGATGCAACACGCATGCAGTCAGCATACAGGGGAAAGACATGCTGCCACATACATCTTGCAGGAACACCATGGTTTGTCAGTCAGGCAAGAAGAGGAAGTCCGTGCCTGTCCAAGCCCTGGCAAGGTGAAGAAGGCCAGAACCAGCATCCCACCCCCTGGCACTGACTCTGAAGCTGCTGCTGGTGGTGGTGGTGCTGCTGCTGCGGTGGTGGACCAGCACCAAGGCCCTCAAAGCCCTGCTGCTGAAGGCCCTGCTGCTCAAGCCCCTGAAGGCCCTGCTGCTCAAGCCCCTGAAGGCCCTGCTGAAGGCCCTCCGAGAGGGAGGAAGAGGCAAGAGAAGGAGAAGGGAGAGAGGAAACAGTACACCATTTCTGAGGAGCATGAGGATGAGGTTCTGGAATGGCTGAAGGAGAACGAGTACCTCTGGAGAAAGGGCCACAGATTGTATCAGGACACCAAGAAGAAGCAGGCAGCTTGGAGAGACAAGACAGAGAGCCTGGGGTACACTGCAGAAGTACTCCTTGGATGGTGGAAGCACATGCACACCTGGTATGGCAAGCTACACTTCAAGAAATCTGGGCAGCCTGCTCACTGACTGGGAGATGTACATCATGCCCAAGTGCAGTTTCCTGGACGGTGAGATCCGCCACCGAGAGCAGCCCCTCTGAGACCCCTCTCCCTCAGACAGCCCACAGACAGCCAGTTCTCTTCCAGCCAGGAGCCAGCTACCCTGTCCAGGCAGGTGTCTTCAGAGGGTCACACAGCAGAGACCCTCGCGACAGTTGCACTCCCCATGCCGGCAGACTTGGAGGATCCCATGGAGGATGACGCCCTTCTGTCACAAATGGAGGAAGAAGCAGCAGCCACCAGAGGCCAACCCACCCCCACCCCCAGCTCCAGAGAATGCAGGCAGAGAGGCAGACTGGAGGGCCAGGACCATAGTGTGCTGTTGGAAATCAGGGAAATCGGTTGTCCGCTAGGTGTCCTTCTACATACTCTAGACATACTGCAGACATCCTAAATATGTGAGGTACATCCCAAATACAAACGTTTTGTCTGTCTATTTCAATGCTACTAATGCTGTGTAGACGTTCTGTGTACCTTTTGTTTCCTCCCTCTTTCCGTTTTCAGCTGCAACGGATGTGAGTTGAGGAGATGGCCAGAGGATGCAGAGAGGATACAGCGGACGTTTAACGGATGATAACGGACATAGAACGTTTGTTGCCCATATATGTCATGGATGTACTGCATACGCAGCGGAAAGTTCATCCCTTCACAAAGTTTTGTGCAGCTCAAAATTTCTTGCACGGATGAAATCGCAGTGGATGGCTGCTCGACAGATAGAGCGTATGAAACACATATGCAGTGAGTACACAACGGATGCATAGCGTTTTCCAATGGATGGCAAGCTTTTTTTAACATTTTACATCCACTTTGCATCCGTAAGTGCAGTGGGACCGGGCCTTTAGCTACCAGAGTGTTGTTGAAATTGCTTCTCATCCTGTGTTCTGTGTGTCAGAATCCTCTTAGAACAGCTCCTAGAATCATTAATATTCTCAGGATCTCTTAACAACCATATTTCAACTGGATTCACTTGAGTTACTAGGTCAAAATGTGGTTGGCTAGTTTATGGATCCATGTTGTTCCCACCCAGGAAACTGGGCTAATTCAGTAAATAAGTTCACTTCCCATGAGGCAGTGTGTTGTAATAACAAAGCTCTTGGCAAAATAGACACCAATAGGAAAAGCAAAAGCCACAACAGTGCGGATTCTCTGCTTTTTAGCAGCAACATGTCTGTTCTACTTTCTAGAATAGGTAGTTTAATAAACACATTGTAATGCCATCTTTTATTCCTTTTATATCTACAGAAGTTCAGAAGAGGGAACTGAAGAGGAAGACTAATCATACTTTGCATATACGTTGTACATTAATTAAAACACTGTTTATTATTAAATATATCATTTGACTTGTACCTTTTTATTGTTATCCTTATGGCGAGGCTTAAAAACATTTCAGAATAGTTATTCTCCCATCTTCAGCGATCATGCTGGGCTAAAGTTCTTATTACTCATGGCCCCAGTGGCTACCAATGATAAAATCTATAGGTTTCCTGGTGCCAGAATAATGTTTTAGAAATGTGTAGAACATTCATATGACTTTTATGTAGCGGTAGGATTACCCTTATATGTAAGTATTCATTTATTTATTGCATCTCTATAAAATCTTCAATAATAATTTCAGATTCCCAAATACCGTATCAGATTTTTTTATATCTGTCATTAAAACTATGACTATAAACTGTTACATAAAAAAGTAGCAGGAAGTGAAATAAGACTCAGAGAGTGACTGAGATGTCACATTTGCAGTTCAAAATAAAAATGTTACATATTAAAAAAGACTGGGGAATAAAACAATACTCACTTGATAGCAAAATAACAAAATTAGCTGGATAAGACTATTCTCCTTTTTCAGTAAAAACTTTCTATTTTCCTCACTTGGTGTATCAGAATCATTTGAAACCTTTGATAAAGCTTTTGTAGTAAGATCATCCCTCTCCTTTATTCCCTTTCCCAATCATAAAAAATTATTTGAAATCAAAAAAAGAAAAACAGAAGCTGCTGGTCTTTTTCCTTATAGCTGTTATTTGCTGCTTTATTATTTCCAGTGCTTCCTTGGTCTTCCTTGTTTCTAAATGGCATTTCTTGATTTAAGTATTCTTTGGTCTTCTTGTTCTTCAGCTTCTTTTCTTTCATTTGTTGTAGCTTGCTTGCATCTGATCTCAACTTGCTGGTCTTATTTTCCAATCTAATCTTCCATTTTTTGTGGTATATTGTTTTTTTTTTCTTCTTTGTTGATTTTGCATCCCAGGTATTCAGTTTAATTGCAGCTGTGCAGCAGAGAGGGTCCTTGGTTTCGAAATGAAAAAAATTTATTTATTTATTTTATTTACTTATTTTGTCAAGTAATTATTAGATAACAGGTATAAGCATAAACATCATTATGAATACATGAAATGGATACGAATAAGAAAAATAAAAAGAAACAACAGGACAGGGACGGTAGTCACATTGGTGCGCTTATGCATGCCCCCTACAGACCTCTTAGGAAGGGAAAGTCAGTAGTAGACAGTCTAAGGTTAAAGTTTTTGGGGTTTGGGGAAGAAACCACAGCGTTAGGTAGAGTATTCCAGACATTGACCACTCTGTTGCTGAAGTCGTATTTCCTGCAATCAAGTTTGGGGAGGTTTACCTTGAATTTGTATTTATTGTGTGTTCTTGTATTGTTGTGGTTGAAGCTGAAGTATTCATTGACAGGTAGGAAATTGCAATATATAATTTTATGTAGTATACTTAGATTGAACTGAAGACGGCATAGTTATAGGTTGTCCAAGTCTAAAATTTCAAGTCTGGTGGCATCAGGTATTTATTCTACTATGAGTAGAGGAGTAGAGATCTCTTCTTGTGAAATAATAGTTCTGGACTTTCTCAATTGTATTGATATCAAATATGTAATGCGGGTTCCAGACTGAAGAGCTGTATTCAAGTATTAATCTAGCAAATGTTTTGTATGCTCTAGTTAGTAGAATGATATTACCAGAGAAAAAGCTATGCAGGATTAGATTAACAACTTTTAATGCCTTTTTGGCTTTGTAGTTACACTGGGCTCTCGCATTTAGATCATTTCAGATGAGTTCTCCAAAGTCTTTGACAAAATTTGGGTCATCAACAAGGTCTTGACTATTCAGCTTGTATTTTATTTTCTGATTATTATTTTTTTGCCAATATGTAAGACAGAGCATTTATTTGTTGAGATTTGAAGCTGCCATTTGTTTGACCATTCTAACACATAGTCAAGGTCTTTTTGAAGAATAGCAGTATTGTTGGTGGTGTTGAATAACTTTACATCATCAGCGAAAATAACGCAGTTGCTCTTAATATGATCAGAAAGGTCATTTATGTGGAGTATGAAGAGAGTTGGTCCTAGAATGCTGCCTTGGGGGACACCACTGTTGACAGGTATAGGATTTAATAGGAAGTTGACCGTTTGTTGCCTTTTTGACAGGAATGCTTCTATCCAGTTATGCAGGTGTCCAGAGATACCAGAAGATTTTAGTTTTAGGAGTAGCTTGTCTTGTACCACTGAATCAAAAGCCTTACAGAAGTCAATGCAAATTGTGTCATTTGGTTTGCCCTGATCAAGTTGTGTTGTCCATATGTTTTTGCAGTGTAAAAATTGCAGATTATAGGACTGTTTTTTTCTGAAACCAAATTCTTTATTAGAGAGGAGGTTGTTTGTCTCTAAGTGGGGGATAATGGATTAGTTAATAATTGATTCCATGACTTTACAGGTGATGCAGCATAGATTGGTCTGTAATTTTCAACTAGGCTGGGGTCTCCCTTTTTGAAGAAGGGGATGACCATGGCTAGTGACCATAGGTTTGGCAAGGAGCTGATCCTGAAAGATTTTTTCAAAGATTATGCATAGAGGTTTCGCTATAGCAGCGGATAGCTTTTTCAAGAAGTAGGCACATCTTCTGTCTGGTCCAATAGACAGAGATGGTTTTAGATTGTGTAGTGCTTTTTCAATATTGTCTTCTGTAAAATTGGTATGTATTGGATCATTGTAGTTGTCTATGATTTGACTAGGAAATACTGGGCATGATCCATCGCTGTATACAAATGCTGAGCCAAAGAATGTGTTGAAGAGATTGGCTTTAATGGTGTCATCATTTCAGTCTTTACCATTAGGTCCTTTCAGGGGTGAGATCAGAGATGGGATTCAAATTTCTTAACAACTGCCTCCATTCCCCAGGCTCCATGTCCCCATTGCCTTGCTGGAGGTCCACGAGCCTGTTCTGCAAGACAGGGTAGCGGGTGCACATGAGATTGTGCAGGATGCAGCAAGCTTCCATGATCCTCCTCATGGTCTCTGGGCGATGCTGCATGGTGGTGAGAAGTACCTGGAACCTGTTGGCCAGGATGCCAAAGGCGTTCTCCACCACCCGCCTTGCCCTGGACAGCCTGTAGTTGAAGATCCTCTCTTCACGGGTGAGGTATTTGGAGGTGTAGGGCTTCATGAGGTAGCTTGTGAGGGAGAAGGTGTCATCCCCCACGATGAAGTAGGGCACATCTTGCGTGTCGTTGGGCAGGGGGTCTGGATCTGGGAAGCCCACGATGAGGTTGCGTTCCAGCCTACCCTTGAGGTCACTTGCATTGTATATCTGGGCATCTGAAGAAGACCCGTTGCCTGAAGCATCGATGTACATGAACTTGTAGTCAGCATTGATCATGGCGAAGAGGATGATGCTGAAGAAGCCCTTGTAGTTGAAATAAGTGGACCCTGACTTGGCTGGAGCTTTGCAGGACACGTGCTTGCCATCTATGGCTCCAACGGTGTGGGGGAAGTTCCACCTCTGATACCACTGCTCTGCAACTTTCTTCCATCCTTCTTCAGGGGAGGGGCACTGGAGGAGCTCCTCCTTGTATTCTTCGATAATGGCCTGCACCACTTCTCTGACCACAATGCTGATGGTATTGTGTGGCACCCTCCAGCCGTACTGCATGCTCCTGTAGGTGGTCCCTGAGGCCAGGTGGCGCAGAGTCAGTGCCACCTTGAGCCCAGGGTCCCTGGGCCGGAAGTTGGTGTTTGCCTTGGTCAACCTGGGTGTCAGCCGCTGCACAACTTTGTCAAACATGGCTGGAGGCATCCTCATGAAGTTTTGGAATGCACAAGTGTCTTCGTTCCTGAGCTCCACCATCAGCTTGTTGTACAGTCCGTCATCTGCTCTTCTGGCGAACCTTCTTCGTACCCAGACGCTTCTTGGCCGCCCCTTTTTCTTCCCGTAGTAGAGTTCACAGAGCCTGTAGATGACTTCACACTGTTGCAGAAGGATGGTGGCTACCAAAAGGACTGTGTTATGATCCACGGTGGACATGACTGGATGCTGTGGAAGAGGAAGAGGCAGATGAAGGCTGCAGAGGTCTGTAGCAGGGCTGCTGGTCTGAAAGTGAGATCCAGATGTGTTGCTCACCTTTTTTATAGGCAGTATAGGTGTCCCTTTGCATCCTCTAGGCATCCTCTAGACATCCTCTAGACATCCTTAATATCCGAGATAGGTCCCCTCTGCGAAGATTTTTTCCGTTTTAAATGCTTTGTTTCTGTGCTGCATCCGTTAGGCATTCATTCTGCATCCGTTCCGCATCCGTTCCGCTTCCTCCCTGCGTCCGAGCAGATGCGAGTTGCGTGGATGTGGAACAGATGCCTAGCAGATATAGAGGATGCAGAACGGATGCAGAACGGATGCCTAGCGGATGCGTAGTGGATGCAGAATGGATGAATTGGATACATTTTCCGCGCAAAAGTTTTGAGCAGCTCAAAACTTTCTGAGCGGATGAAACGTCAATAAACGGATGCTGGATGGATAGAGAGGAAGCAAAACGGAGGCAGTGAGTACATCGTGTTAACCAACAGATGGCAAGCTTTTTTGTCCGTTTTACATCCTCTTTGCATCCGTTGATGCAGTGTGACAGGGGCTTTAGCTGTAGTTGTTTGATTCTGTGCTCTTTTCTGGACCTTTCATTATCAAGCATGTTTGGCCAGCTGTTAACCATTCTTCGCTTGTTGCATTTTAAAGCATTTCATCAAACTGAGCGGCCATGTGGTGATGAAGGCTGGTCAGGTGTTTTAACTAGAGGTGGAATTTAGCAGGTTGTGATCAGTTCTAGAGAACCGGTAGCAGAAATTCTGAGTAGTTTGGAGAACCGGCAAATACCACCTCTGATTGGCTCCGCCTCATCTATTCTCTGCCTCCAGAGAACCAGCTGATTGGCTGGGTCTTTTGTTGCCCTGCACAGGAGAACAGAGCTGGAAAGCAAGTTGAGGCCCTGTCCCACTGGCCGACGGATGCAAAACGTATGCATAAAGGACACAGCGGATGAGCAAAATTTCAGGGGTGGCTCCATCTGTTGTCATCCACTCCCAAAAGTGGCAAAAATTTGCATCAATAGAATGGAAAAGAACGGAAAAGAACGGAAAGGAACAGATGTGAGTAGTATGTAGTGGGGATGTTAAACGGATGTTCATAGCAAGCCTAGCGGATGTATATTGGATGCAAACCGTTCACTGCGCATCCTTTCTATTTCCTACTAACGCTGTGTAGACGTTCCGTGTACCTTTTGTTTCCTCCCTCTTTCCATTTTCAGCTGCAGTGGATGTGAGTTGCGAGGATGCCCGGAGGATGCAGACAGGAAATAGTGGACGTTTAACAAATGATAAACGGACATAGAACGTTTGTTGCTCGGATGTCACGGATTTACATCATACACAGAGGAAAGTTCATCCGTTCACAAAGTTTTGTGCAGCTCAAAACTTCTTGCGTGGATAAAATCACAGTGGACAGATGCTGGAGGGATAGAGCGTATGAAACACGTATGCAGTGAGTACACAATGGATGCATCGCATTTTCCAATGGATGGCAAGCTTTTTTTAACGTTTTACATCCTCTTTGCATCCATTGGTGCAGTGGGACATGGGCTTTAGTGGGTGGGGTGGGAATGGGATTTTGCAGTATCCTTCCCTTGCAGTGAGGTGGGAATGGAGATTTTACAGTATCCTTTCCTTGCCATGCCCACCAAGCCATACCCACCAAACCACACCAAACCCATCAAGTCATGCCCACAGAATCAGTAGTAAAAAAATTTGAATCCCCTCACTGGTTTTAACCAGTATCCACGCAGTTCATCCACTCCAGCTGTGCTCCAGTTCTTAATCTTGTTTACTTGTTGTGCAACCATATCAGTTGTTATTACAGTATTCTTCATTTTGTTTTGTGTTGTTTGTCTTTCAGTATCTTTGATCCAGGAAGCAATTTTATCGTGTTCCATTAGTTTTTTTCAACAGTTGTTTCAAAAATTCAAAGTTTTTTCTTTACATATTTCTTTACATTTTATTATCTCTTTTATTAATTAAACATTATTATTATTACTGTTATTGTTATTATCTTCTCTTTTATTTATAAAACATGAAACTCAGTCAACTGAACATTTGAAAATGTATCACAAATATCAATGACTGGTGCTAATAGTTGATACGGGTTGCTGCCAACATCCTAGGTATCAACCAAGTATCTTCTTAAAATATATTATGTTTCGAGTAGCACAGTTTTTTGCAGTTCCACTGCTTTTATTGCAGGAAGCTGCAATTTCTTGATGTGTTTTGTAAAATTCTTGGACATGGTAGCAAGTACCTCAATGACAATGGATATCACTGTTACATGTTTCATCCATAACAATGTAGTTTCCATGGTCAGGTTGTGCTATTTTGTGATTTTTTTTTCCCAGATCTTTTTCTTCCACTGTGATGTCTCCTGGTACAGCGCTATCAATAAATTGTATGCTTCGGTTTTCGACAACCATAATATCTGGCATGTTGTGTTCCAAATGGCAATCCGTCTGTATTCAAAAGTCCCACAAAATCTTCACCTTCTTCTTTTTGACAACTTTTTCCACTTTACGTTCCCATGACTTTTTGGATACAGGTAAGTCACATTTTTTACATAATGACCAGTGGCTTAATTTAGCAACTTGATCGTGTCTAGTTTGTAGTCAGTTTCCATGATTTTACTGCACTCACATATTAAGTGAAAAACAGTTTCAGTTTTGCCATTGGGAAGTCAGTAGTTCGGACTGTCAGTGGATTTTTGTAATTTTGCTTTCATGGCATTAGCTTGTAGTGCTTGTTCTTGAGCAGCAAGTATTAAACCTTCCATTTCTTTCTTGATGGTTCCTCTCTAGACATGCCCATTTCAAGTTGTTATCACATTTTTCTTCAATGTTTTTCAAGCGCTGTCCATGCAAAGCTTGTCCATTTAATGTCATCCAGCTGTTTTTCCTTGTATTCTGCCTTTGTTTCTGTTGTTTTATAATGTTCTCCATTTTCACAGCCTGCACCAATTTTTCTGCATAATCATTCCAACTTCGTTTTTCTTCTTCTGCAGTTTGATGGATTTACAATAGTCCTCTGCCCCCTATTCTTATTGGCAGGTATAACCCGTCGATGTCACTTCGTAGTTGTATAGCATGGTACATATTCAAAAGTTTACACATTTTCTGGTCCAGGTTTTCCAAGTTTACACATTCATTCTGGTCAATAGAAGACCATTCTGGTCAAGTGAATCTTCCAAATGCAGAGATAATGTAAAGGGACAAGTGATAGACTTGTGAGCATATGTAAGATACATTTAGTCCTTGACTGATTATCACAATTGAGCTGAAATTTCCGTTGTTAAGGGAGACATTTGTTTAGTGAGTTTCACCCCATTTTACAATCTTTCTTGCCTCAGTTGCAAAGTGAATCATGCAGCTTATAAGTTTGAAGCCCAGTTTTGAGTGAATCTGGCTTTACCATTTATTTTGCTTGTCAGAAAGTCAAAAAAGGGGATCATACAACTTTATGACACAGCAGCAGTCATAAATATGAAACAGTTGCCAAGCATCTGAATTTTGATTACATGATCATGAGAATGCTGCAAAAGTCATAACAGTGAAAAACAGTCATAAATCTTTTCTCAATGTCATTGTAACTTAGAATGGTCGCTAAATGAACTGTTGTAAGTCAAGAACTACTTGCATTTGCTTGCAAACAGTGTCAGGGTAGACAGTATTAGATCTAAAATTCCCTTTCTCCAAAAAAATTATTTAATTTCTAGGATAAGGGAGGTAAGGAAGATAAAAGGGACTCTTGTTCTGCACACTTTTATTAATAATGGATGAATGATACAAATATAAAGCTTCAAAATGTGCTTTTCTGTTGCAATAAGCATCGCTTCTCAGCTTGCCAATGAACTGGAGGGGGGGAGGAAGGGAGAGATGGAATGTTGGCTCCATACATCAGGAAGACAGCCCTGAGAACCAAAGACACTTCAACAGGAGTTTGCCAGAGTCAAAGACTTTCTCACAACAATATCAGGAAATACAATTGGGCAATGTCACTTGGACTAATAGGGGGAGGAAGAATCTCTCCTTTAATTATGTGGGTTTGCATGGGAATTAGTCATTGGTGCGATTCTACCAGTTTAACAACCAGTTTGGTGATTTAGTAGCTGGAGAATTATAGCCAGGCCCTACAATCTGAATTTCCAATGGAAAGAGATGGTATTCCCTACTATGACCCAAAAGCATTAATCACAAATCTCTGAGTGATCTCTTAAAATCAACTCATAATCTATAAATAATCTACCTATATTGTCACCATGGTTCTGGGAATTCTATGATGTCAGGAATCATGGTAAAATGATATCACAGCAGTGGCATTCTCTGCAGCCTTCATATGGAATATCATGTGGTTGCTTGGTAGCCACATAGAATCATTTCAATTGTTGGCTGCAATATTCCAAGGCATCCTTCACTTGGGTAAAATGAGCAAGAGGATATGGGCATCATGAGACGTGTTGCCCTCTCTGCGACCCAAATTTTCCTGCTTGGAATTCTATTGGTGTATTTTGAAAGGTTGGATGGATTCATATTTCTATGCCCAGCCTCCAACATTAATTGTAGAAGGAATACCAATTCTCCCAATTATGACAATGTGTATATTCCAGAGACAATTGGTAATTCCATTGGTTTTCTTAAATTATCAATTTTAAAATTATGTAGTAGATTAACTCAATCAAATCCTCATGAATATTTGAATGAAATGGGATCTCATGAAAATCTGCTGAAAAAACTGATCAAAAAATACAAATCATCCAATGTCCTGCAAGTGGCACCCAAAGCAAAAATAACCAAAAAGGAAGGGACACAAACGTTGGAAGTCCAAAAGGATTTAACTACAGAAATTTTGGAAGTTTCTAGTGACATAAGCCTGAGGCCTAAAAGCTATTTACAAGGGTTAAAGAACCATCAGAATATGGTACAGAGAGATCATTGTCTTCAAATAAGAAAAAGCAAAGGGAAAACTCATGAGTTGGAGATTCAAAAGGAAACACCTACAGAAATTTTGCAAGCACTGAAGAATAAGTGGTTGCTGAAGGAGACTCTCAAAGAAAATATAAGAGAAAACAAAGACAAAACTCATGAGTTGGTGATTCAAAAGGAAGCCCCTATAGAAATTTCACAACCTCTGAATGTTAAGAGGTGGCCAAAGATGATCTCCAAAGAAAAAATAAGAGAAAATACAGAGAAAACACATCAGTTGGAGATGCAAAAGGAAGTACCTACAGAAATCTCAGAAAATCTGAAGGTTAAGAGGTGGCTGGAAGTGACTTTCAAAGAAAAAATAAGAAAAAGCAAAGGGAAAACTCATGAGTTGGAGATTCAAAAGGATGCGCCTACAGACATTTCAGAAGCTCAGATGGTTAAAAGGAAGCCAAAGATGACTTTGGTCATCAAAAAAAAAATAAGAGGAAACACAGAGAAAATTCATGATTTGGAGATTCAAAGGGAAGCATCTACAGAAATTTCACAAGCACTGAAGAATACGTGGTTGCTGAAGGGAACTTTCAAACAAAAAAATAGAGGAAACAAAGGGAAAACTCATCAGTTGGAGTTTCAAAACAAAGTGTCTACAGACATTTCAGAAGCTCAAATGGTTAAGAGGTGGCCAAAGGTGATCCACAAAGAAAAAATAAGAAAAAACACAAAGAAAACTCATGAGTTGGAAATTCAAAAGGAAGCATCTACAGACATTTCAGAAGCTCTGAATGATAAGAGGTGGCTGAAAATGATTTTCAATGAAAAAATAAGAAAAAGCAAAGGGAAAACTCATGAGTTGCAGATTCAGAAGGAAGCCCCTACAGACATTTCAGAAGCTCAGATGGTTAAGAGATGGCCAGAAGTGACTTTCAAAGAAAAAATTAGAGGAAACACAGAGAAAACTCATGAATTGGAGATTCAAAAGGAAGTCCCTACAGAAATTTCAGAAGAACAGAAGGAGAAGCAGTGGTTGAAGATGAGTCTCACAGGAAAAATGAGAGGAAATAGAGAGAAAACCCAGGTATTAGGGGTTCAAAAGGAAGCACCTACAAAAATGTCAGAATCTCTGAAAATCAAGAGGTGGCCGAATGTGACATTCAAAGAAATAATAAAAGAAAATAAAGGGAAAACTCATGGATTGAAGACTCAAAAGGAAATGGCTACAGATATTTCAGAAGCTCTGAAGGTTATCAGGTGGCCGAAGGTGACACTCAAAGAACAAATAAAAGAAAACACAGAGAAAACTCATCAGTTGGAGATGCAAAAGGAAACACTTACAGAGATTTCAGAAACTTTAAGTGATGTAAAGCTGAAGACTAAAAACCCTGTTAAAAGGTTAAAGTGGCACACAAAAAAAATACAGGAAGATCTTGAGGTTGGGAGAAATGAAAGGGAAAAAACAGGGAAGCCTGTAGCACTTCTAGATACTCAGCGGGTTTCTTCCCTTAAGAGGCTCGCTCAAGCATCCGTTCACTCCTTACAGAAGCGCTCCATTTTACATCTTCCAACTCAGCTGACTCCTTTAACTTCTTCTGTTGTAATGCATGATGGTGGTGAGGAACAGAATGGTAAAGTGGTCTTTTTTCTTAAATCTAGCAAGATATCAGCAAGGCCCAGTCATGTAAAGAACACTGGAATCAGCGAACAGGCAAAAGAGACAAATACTCAGAATGAACAAATTGCAGAGAAACGTTTGGCAAAGCAACTTAAGTCTCAGGAATCAAGAAAGGAAAAGCTTCTCAGACACTTAATAATTAGAGGAAGCAACTCTAAAATTACTACTGAGGAGTCTGCAATTTTTAGAAAACTATTGCCTGATGAGTCATATTGGAAGCATCATGGACACTACTACACCTCTGCTCCCCTTTCATTTGATTTTTTGACAACCAGTAATAATTTTCTTCTTCGGCGTTATGCCTTTGAATCTGAGTGGAAAAAAACACTGGCAAGTATCTTTCCAAACAAGATTCTCAGGGATATAATTGCCAAGTTTATGCGTGTCCTCAAAATAGATTGCAAAGAGCCCATTACCAAGAAGTCTTGTCCTGAACTCATCCATAAAATGGGTCGTTTCCTGATAAAATTCACTACATCAGCAGACATGGAGAGGTTATCTGTTCTGAAGACTTTGCCGACTAAAAATGAAAACACTATTCCTTCAGCAAGCTCCAGAAAAATGGAGAAGCCCCCTCATAAGGTAAAAGCAACCTAGATAAGTAGTCCTAACAAGTGCACTCTTAGGAGTCTTACCAAGACTTGGTTCCTGAGAAGTACCTCTTTTTTTCCCAGGAGACTAAATTGGTGTAAATTATTTGCACATTCATTTCTGTAAAAGAATTTACTGATCTAGAGTAAAAGCCCTTTTAGATTGCTTATAGTTAGTAATGTGCAAACACCTTTTCCTTGTATGATTCCCATCTCCATACTACTCAAGCAAAAGCGACATGTGTATTTATGTGAAGTTCTTACAGATACCAATCAGAATCAGGGAAAAGTGGGTTATAGCACAAGGGTAAAGTAATTGAAACCTGAAAACAAAACAAAAAAACAGAATTAAAACAGAGATTTCAGATGAAATGATAAGGTTTTAAGAAAATTGGATTAGTAGAACAGTTGTTGCTTTTTGAGGGTAAGTGGACCCAAATATACTACCCCCCCTCCCCAGAAAACCGAGCTTTTTATGGATTGGGAGAACTGCAACAGTCTGTAATATCTCTTGTGTAAAGATGATAACTGGTCTTTAAAGGAGAAGGATTTATAGAACTATGGTAAAGTCCAACGTTTCCTGCACAAGATTATGATGGACCATTGTCTCTGGAGGGAGTTATCAACTTAATTCCTGCTTTTGAATGTTGACACCCTATTTTAAAGGGACAGAATGGATACTGTAATAAATATCTATAAAGATTTTGTTAATAGTAAATTTGGCAAAAGTTTCCTGAACAATAGGTGAAAATGAAACTTTGACAATAATATACAGTAATATCTATATTCAAACAATAATAAATAAAATCTATTTTAATTGAAATTTTTTTGTAATAATCCATACACAGCATTGCTCATTAAGAAATAATAATTGCTTGTTTACCTAATTCCTGGTTACTTTTTAAAAATATTTTTTACCCAGACACATATGGTTTCTCCCATGTCTTAACAGCAATAATACAAGTATGTGTTTGGTCAGTGGTTGATGAAGATTTTGTTAATGTTTTTTATTTTATTTTATTTATTTGGTTTGTCAATTGCTTTCAAGATAATAGGTATAAGTAAAAACATAGTTATGAATACATGGATACATATAAGAAAAACTTATTCTTTATAAAATATAATAAAATATATTATTTGCTTTCTTTAATAATTTCTAAGTGGGTTTATTATGGGCTTACATTTATAAGCTTCTGCCAATGGTTTTTTTTTTTTCCTGATATAATCTAATGTCAGGTTTTGTGGGGATAATAGATGCTGTGGCATTCAGACTTCAGACTTTTCCATCTGTCTGGTATTCAGAAAACAAATTAGGTAGGGAAAAGGAGCCAAGGAAAATTACAAGATTGCTTAGAGGGGAAGAAAAGGTCTGAAACTTGCCTTTGTCTTGCCTTGAGTTTACCATAAATTGATAAGGGCCTCTGATATGGCAAAGTATAAATCAATAATAAACCAGGATTCTAAGTTTAAGGTGCTTGAAAACATATTATGGATTAGTAAACTAACTTCAAGAAATTGGTTTAGATTATAGGTGTTGCAAATTTTTTATAGGTATGGTGATATGGACTAAGATATTCAAAGTAAATTCTAGCTTAACATTATCTTATGTTACATTGTGGAAAGGGAAGTTCACAAGGACAGTGGTGTCACCCAAGCAGAAAAAGCCCAAAGGGAACATCAGGCCAGCCATAAAACAAACTTGCATAGGAAAAGTAATCAAATAAAAGGTATGAAAGAATCCCCTTAGACAAAAGCCCAAATAATTAAGAAAACTAGGGAAACAAGAAAAGAAAACCCTTACAAACACAAGACATGCCAAATAAGCAAAACAAACAGACAAAAGACACAAAATATATTACAAAGGAGACAGACAGGAGATTGCCACAAAACAAATAGAAAAAACCATTATAAAGCTAAAAGAGATAAGGAAAAAACCAATAATACAATCAAGCCACCTCGCAGAGTTTGTCTTCTGCACCTCGCGACGTTTGCCCTCCGGCGGAAATAAAGATAAACTCTGACAGGATTTTAAACATTAAACATAAATAACGAACATTCACACACAAAAGGAGAAAAAGGTATAAAAACCCAGGGACTTACCATATGAAGCTAGCAAGCTCAGGAACGCAGCCTCCTCGCTATCTCTCGCCTTCCTGAAAAATAAAAAGATCCAGCTTTCAAGCAGTTGTCCATATCCTTGCGCCGGAGCTCGGAAGAAAGGCATTCTGACAGCCTTTTATTATATTATAAATTACATTATATTATAAATTCTAGCTGAGTTAACAGCTTAACTAAGCTGTTACAGAACAGTCCAATATATACTGATGAGTACAAGTTGCCTTCTATATTACTAATTAGGATGAAGAAAAGTTGCAATACATGAAAATCTATCTTCCATTTTGCTTCTCTTTGTTTAACCTTGCAGATAGCAAGGCAGAGAATCCTACAAAGAATTGGCAGGAATGGCAAACTTATTTACATCCTATTGGCTCTTTCAGTGACAATGTTTTCCATGATTATTATTATTGCAGTACTCTTTATAATTAAGGTAAGCTAAAATATTTTACTAGAGATCCTTATATTCATTTATTAACCCACTGTACCTCAAAACTCAGTAATGAAAAAGTAAACTTTTCCAACTCTTAATATATTGCTTTTGTGAAGAGCTAACATTTCCTTCGTGTTTAAGAGAGATCACATTACTGCAGCGGGATTTAATATAATATATTCAACCTTAAAGAGCCAGAGCAGATACAACAATGATTTAGCAAAATCACAAGAAAGGATGGGACTGTTTTTGTAAAAGTGACTACTCCCAAGTCCAATAGGAAACATCTCGCTGGTAGACTTGATTTGGACCATAAGACCTTCTGATGAGGCTTATCAAATCATGTTGGAGATCACAGATCTTTTTACACACAGAAGATGGAGAAGAGCTTCTTATTGAGAAACAGAGAAAAAGCCATTCTTCTCTTGACAGTCATTGATTCTTTTTCTTCACTGTGTTAAATCTTTACATTTATGTCTCACAATCACATCTCTCTTTTTGGATTAAACAGATCTATCCTCATCAAACTGCCAAAGAAATGGAAGGGACCCTTCTGGAAAAACGGTAACTCTTGGCTGGAGATATTTAAGTATTTGCAACACTCTGCTCTGAAAATCCTCTTTATGAGGACCAATCTCAAGATTGTTTGGAAATGCACCTGTGAGTTTCACTTTTAAAAGCAAATTTTAATGCACAGGATGTTGCAAGTAAAAGTTGAAAACACTGAGAATGTTGCTGAATAATCTGCTTTTTCCTGACTGAATTTGTACGTGTAGCATTGACTTCCTGCTACATTCCTCAGCTGGTGGTGTTTTCCTCTCATCTTGGCAACTTTAAGCTATTTTCAGTGCTGAACGAACACTACATTTGAGATTGCCAGGTCGGCGCATATGCTAACAAAGCCAAAAATAAGTAAAGGTCCAAAGAAATACAGGATTGCCTTCAATGTGCAGTCTTAATCTTTGGAGACAATTGCAGATGTGTGTTTCAGCATAAGAGGCAATTAAGCCTTCTACTGTCTACACACTACTTGTACCTGCATAGAAGAGTCTGGTGACTGAAAAGGCCTTTTGAGTCCGTGTTGAGAAATGGAAATAAATGCATCTTTCATTTATATGATAAGAGTTTGTGTATCCTCCAAGTAAATGTATGCCTATGTTGTTTGCACATTGCCAAAGGGTTTTATCCAGGCTAAGGTCTCACTATTTTTCTTTTTAATTTTTTGTTTAAGGACACTTCTGGATAGGATGGAGAAAGATACACTTGAAAAACAGGTCTGTAAATGCAGAAGCAACCACTGGTGATCTGCTACTTAGTTCTCTTATTGGATCTGAAAAGCATTACAGATGTGACTTAGGAAAGCCTGAATTACTGAGTCTTAATAATAATAATTAATTAAATGTGCCAGGATGCTGAGTTTTTAAAATTTTTGCAAGCTCCCTGGAATCTCTTGGGAGCATATTAAACTCAATGAGGCTTACTTTTGAGTACATAGGATTAGGATTGGGTTGCAAGTGTTTAACATTGGTTGGCTCTTACTGGAAAACTGATGTCTAGAGCCATCTGTTGTGTTCTCTGTAAATATAACTGTTCCTGTTTAAAGTTACCCATTTAAAAGTCATCTGAAGCATCACTCCATGTCGACAGTAGTGTAGATAAAGATGGGAGCTTCCCAGCTGTTCCTCCTGAATATTCCAGTTTCCCCCACTTCTTACCATTTCTTCTGGATCCTGTGTAAGACAATCAGTTGCCTTCAGGAACAGCAGGCACCCTTATTTTCTGCTCATGTAGAAGTAATTCAGAACCACTATAGCTTCTCTGTGTAGAATGAGAAGAAGGCCATTGTAACAGCCAGTGGTCTTGAATCTAGCCTGTCCTACACCTGGATGGCTGACAATTTCAAAATACAAATATATGCTGTAGTATTTAGAAAAAAACACAGTATTTTGAATCATTTTTCTAGACATTTTATGACATATTGCAATTTATATATTTATTTATTTGATTTGTCAATCGCTTACAAAATAATAGGTATAAGTATAAAAATGAGTAAGAATACAGAAAATAAGTATGATTAAATGGAGACAATAGGACAATGATGGGAGGCATGATGGTACACTTATGCACGTTCCACATTGTGCCAAACAGTGGATGAACAGAACATTATTTCTGGAATTTGTCACAATAGCTGGATTCACAAAACTTGAAAGGAAAATATGACTTGTTTGTAACCTAGTATGTGAAGTGTCAAGTGAACAAACCATGTTGTACAATGTTGTGTATTTTGTGTATTTGTCTATTATTCCTGTGGAATTTTTTCAGAAGAAAAGTTTTGCATCTACCAGTTGTGACTTATTAAATATACCAAGATTAACAAACATTGTTTGTGGCTCTTTCAAACCCATTAACTTGAGAAATAGCATCTTTCCACATCTTTCAATCTTTTCTATTCTGGCTAATGTCAGATTTGATGCTGTCCAGACACCATGTTCTTTGATGGTCTGGCATCTTTTTACCGCTAACACTTCCAACATATATTTGCTGTCTCTAGTAAATTTCCCTGCATGACATGACCGAAGTAAAATTATAGAGGGAATAGTCCATTTTGTGAGATAGAGGACATTTTAATTTTTTTCATTGCAAAATGAAGGAAAGCTGGTCTTTTGAAAAGATCCCATAGGAATAAAAGTGATGCACACAATTCACTAAAACCAGAGTTGTATCAATCAAGTGAATTGATAAAAGCCTCATTCCCAAACAACATTAAGGCATATATCTATTTCATAAATTAACCAAATTAAATAACATATATTCAGTCCAAAACCACTTGCAAAGTTTGGGAATGCTAGGACTTGGGGAATATTTTTACTACAGCTATGAACTTTTAAGATTACTAACTACTAAGATTAATTGGCAGAAGTACAAAATATGTTCCAGGTTTATCTAACATAAAGATAAAATTGGTGTTTGTGTAATTGGACACCTAATTAGGAGTTATCAATTGCTCTAATTTGCCAGCCGTGTATTCCTCCAGCTAGATCTTCCATTCCAGTAACTGGAATTTGAATTTGAGATACAAATAAAATGACAGTGCAATCTGAAAATTAAAATCTGAGGCTGAAATTTTATGACCATTTTAAATATCCTTTCCTCAGACATCATCATCAGAATTTAAAAAACCTCTTTGGTTTAAAGATATGTATCAACCTATAGATGAACTAAAGAAAAAAGACATGATTGACAAATTACATGATGAATCTTCAGAAGAGGCCCCAGAAGAGGAAAACATATACACTTGGGCTTGCGCAAGGTATTGTTTCATATCTTTTCTCTTCTATTTTTCCTTTCCATTTTTCCCTTCCCTTTCTTTTTTTCTTTAGCACATAAAAACACCTGAAAAAATATGATGATCATGATGTGTTAAGTCATGTCCAGCTCTTGTTGATTCTATGGGCCAGGCTTTTCCACATCTTTCAATCTTTTCTATTCTGGCTAATGTCAGATTTGA
>BLBF01000044.1:7549869-7564598 GCA_015471245.1 Laticauda colubrina
AAAAATGTTACATATTAAAAAAGACTGGGGAATAAAACAATACTCACGATAGCAAAATAACAAAATTAGCTGTATAAGACTATTCTCCTTTTTCAGTAAAAACTTTCTATTTTCCTCACTTGGTGTATCAGAATCATTTGAAACCTTTGATAAAGCTTTTGTAGTAAGATCATCCCTCTCCTTTATTCCCTTTCCCAATCATAAAAAATTATTTGAAATCAAAAAAAGAAAAACAGAAGCTGCTGGTCTTTTTCCTTATAGCTGTTATTTGCTGCTTTATTATTTCCAGTGCTTCCTTGGTCTTCCTTGTTTCTAAATGGCATTTCTTGATTTAAGTATTCTTTGGTCTCCTTGTTCTTCGACTTCTTTTCTTTCATCTGTTGTAGCTTGCTTGCATCTAATCTCAACTTGCTGGTCTTATTTTCCAGTCTAATCTTCCATTTTTTGTGGTGTATTGTTTGGGGTGTATTTATGGTGTATTGTTTTTTCTTCTTTGTTGATTTTGCATCCCAGGTATTCAGTTTAATTGCAGCTGTGCAGCAGAGAGTGTGCTTGGTTTCGAAATGAAAATTATTCTATATGTCTGCTGGATTCCTCTACTGCTGGAGACAATATGTTGACTCTGTAAATCACTTAGAGTGAGTTGTAAAAAAAAACAGTGTGAAGTGATATATAAGCAAGTGCTATTTATTAAAGAAACAGTGATGAAACTGGGAAGAATGGAAATACATTCAATAAGAACCCAAATAGAAAATATGCAGTACTATCTCGAACCCCGCGCTTTGCTAGGAAACTATGTTGTCGAGTTTAGTTTTTGGAGAGGAAAATTAAGGAAAAAAATTCTGCCTCTGCCTACCAGCATCCATCAGTATTCATCTGGCTAGAATCCTGTCAGTGTGTGAGATAGTTGAGATTGTTTGGAAACTGAAACAGTATTTGCTATGTGAGCAAGAAGGAGACAGCCTGGGCATAGCTTAGCTCAACTGTTCTGTACTAAATCTTCTTGGTGCTCTGAAACAAACTTGTCTCCTCTGCTTGTGTTTTGCATTTGGAACAGATTTCTTTTCAGGTGGGGAGGGGGGAGTAGAACTTAGCATCAGAGTGTGTTAATAATAATATACAAAATACTAATGCTGTGATGGTCATTTTGAAAAATACTTTCTTAATAAGCATCTAGAAGCCAAGAATTGCCAAATTTCAAGTTTGTAGGCTTTATGGTTCTGGAGATTTTGTGATGACATGCAAGTGGTATTTTGCTTTTATATACTGTATATAGATTGAGTTGTTGGTGAGCATAACAATAAAAATTACAGTATAGATAAATCTAAATATCACCAGCGATGCTATGTGTATGGGATGTGGATTTTGTCATCACATGAACATGTGCCACAGAATAGGCTGGATTCTTTCTGGTACTTAAGTTTTCTTCCAAATGCTAAACAAAATGCAGTCTGACTTCCTAATGTAGGAAGCCCTCCCCCTCCCCAGATTAAAATATTCTTTATTCTTAATATTGAAAGAGGCAGGATAGAATATTTCCCCAAAGGAGAAACGTGGTTAAATGCATCTTTTCCAGACTCCATTACCACAGTCAGCGAATATCAAGTTTATCAGTCAGATTGCGAAATCTGTAGAGGAGTTGGAGTTGCTATCTTCTACACAAGATCCCTAAATCTAAAAAAGATTCAAATTACACAGGAATTTGCTCTTCCAGAGGCCATCATCTATGAACTGTCCTCAAATACCACAATCCGCTGCCTTCTATGCTACAGAGCCCTGATTATGACATAGTTCATGCAAACAAACAAGCTAATTTAACTGCTAATGTGGGCTGCCTTTTGCCCATACCCTCTTATTTTCCTTGGTGACCTCAATCTACCTCTTATAAATTGGACCCTAAATGAACATACATCCGAACCTATAAATGCAATCCTGTACAATGCTGTTACTACACTGAGACAGGATCAACTAGTAACTAACAACACTAGACACAATAACTGCTTTGATCTTATCTTCTGCAACAGCTCAAACTCAATATATGGCAACAAATACAAGAACCGTTTTCAAACAGTGACCACAATATGATCGACTTTTGTCTCAATGTATGCCCTCACAAAGAGGATCATAATGATGGATCCCCAAAATACAACTTCAAAAAAGCCAACTATAATCTCATAGAAGATGACCTATCATTTCTTGATTGGCACTTTCTGTTCTCTAGCTGTAATACTACAGAAACCATTATAACGCATTCTTGTTCAAACTTGAAAGAGTCATTGAACTATATGCACCATTAGTAGCCCCCCAAAACAAAACAAAAAAACAAATTACCCATAACAATAAGGAAACTTCAATAAAAAAGATTGCTATGGCGTAAAAACAAAACTAACTATATAGCAAACTTTAAAAATCAATACAACACCTTATGCTGACAGATAAAGGCAGAATGCACAAATTATCATTGCAAACGAGGAAGACCTCCTATGTACAAAATCCACCCGTGCCTTCTACAATTTTGTAAACACCAAACTTAAAGACTCAAGAATCATCCCACCCCTAAAAGGACCAAATGGGAAAGACTGCAATGATGAAGCCATTAAGGCCAATCTCTTCAACACATTCTTCAGTTCAGTTCAACCCTGCTCTAATTAACAGCAGTGTCCTCCAAGGCAGCATTCTAGGACCCACACCTTTTATACTCTGTATAAATGAACTTTGCAATCACTTTATAAGCAACTGTGTCCTCTTTACAGATGATGTAAAACTATTCAACACCACCAACAATGTAACTGTCCTTCAAAGTGACCTTGATTATGTGTCTGAATGGTCAAACAATTGGCAACTCCAAATCTCAACCAACAAATGTTCTGTCCTACACATTGGTAAAAGAAAATCAGTACACCAAATGCAAACCAGGCGGATATGACCTTGTTGATGATCCTCACTCTGTCAAGGATCTTGGAGTTCTCATATCAAATGACCTAAGTGCCAGAGCTCACTGTAACAGCATTGCCAAAAAGGCATTAAGAGTTGTAAATCTAATCTTTCGAAGCTTCTCCCCTGGAAATATCATATTGCTAACTAGAGCATACAAAACTTTTGCCAGACCAATACTCAAATACAGTTCATTAGTCTGGAATCCACTCTGCATATTGGACATTGATACAATCAAGTGAGTCCAGAAGTATTTCAGGAGAAGAGTATTATGCTCCTCTGCTCTCAACAGAATACCCTATATCACCAGGCTTGAGATTTTGGGCTTGGACAATCTTGAACAAGACCGCCTACAGTTAGACTTAAGTGTAGCACACAAAATTATCTGCTACAATGTCCTACCAGTCAATAACTACTTTAGCTTTAACTACAACAATATAAGAGCACAACAGATACAAACTCAATTGCGGAAAGTACAACTTCAGCAACAGAATGGTCAATGCCTGGAATGCACTTCCTGACTCTGTTGTTACATCCTCTAACCTCCACTCCTTTAACCTCAAACTATCTACTATTGACCTCACCCCATTCCTAAGAGGTCTCTAAGGGACATGCAAAAGTGCACCATCGTGTCTACAATCCCTGTCTTATTGTCCCCATTTGTTTGTGCCTATTTCCTACTCATTCTTACTCATGTTTATACTTTTTCTTACTCATGTTTATACTTTTACCTATTATCTTGTAAGCAATAGACAAATCAAATAAAATAAAATGGAGAAACATGCTTTTAAAGGTAGAATGCAGCCCCAGTCCTCCTGCTATAGAAAACAACCTCCAGCAGATGCCTGAAGTTTTTAGAGATAGATATTTTGTGGCCATTAAGAAATTCTGGCCAGCCTATTCATAAACAGCCCAACTCCTCCAGAAGAGATTAAAAAGTAGAAAAACAAAGACTCCTAAAATATACATTCCCCACCTAGCTCTAAGGGCAGGATATGACATGATATAATATTTTATTGATTTGATTTGATTTATCAGTCATTTACAAGATAATAGGTATAAGTATAAACATGATTAAGAATACAGGAAATAGGTACAAACAAATGGGGACAATAGATTTTGTGGTAATGACAGTGGCCATGGAAGAGAAATTTGTGGTATAATTAGAGGTATTTTATGTATGTTGGGAAGGCAGGGCCAGGCATGGTGAGTGATGTTGAGGTGGCTGCACCCACCCAGTCACATGATCACCTAGCCATGCCCACTCAGTCACATGATCACTTAGTCATGCTAACCCAGTCATATAATCACCTAGCCATGCCCACTAAGGCATGCCACAGAACCGGTAGTAAAAAAATTTGAATCTCACCATTGGTTTTGTATCTGCCTTTCCTTCAATTGCCTGTGCATAGATTTCTTTTTCAAGTTAGAATTTTAACGTTCACTTTATCCTACCAAAACTGCTTTTCCTGTTCCAAACAGTACCTGTGAAAATTGAAAAGAAATAATTTGATGGTTTGAACAAATTGACTCTGAAATTTATTTGGCAAGAAAAAAAGTGAGAATGCAATTGAAAATGTTACAAGAATCTAAAGAAAATGCAGGACTACTAGTTGGTTTTTATATTACCAAGCATGTGTAATTCTTTTAACACAGTTAAAAGAATGGATAAAAGGCACAAGAGACTGTTATAGTTAGAAGGACATGATTTACATCTAGGATGGCATGCCTTCTTATGGTATAAAAAGAATAAAATCTATAGTTTCAAAATCACTATATAAGAAACTCACTAATATCTGTATGGAAAAAAAATCTAAAATATACTTGAAAATCTCAGAATGGGGCTCAATGATAGAAGCCTTCACATACCAAAATCTGGTGAAGTTTGAAAAAATTGTGACCTATAAAGTATATTTTGGACACTGAAGGGAAATTAAAATCAAAGCAAGACCTTGTAGACCAGCACACACTATCATGGTGGCCTCAATTGCAAATACAAGCTAGATATGATATAGATATTAAAAAGTATGGCTTTTATAAAGGACAAACATCTTTTAATAAGACTGTTGTATTCTTATGAAAAACTAATGAAGAGGGTATATAACTTCTTACTAAATTTAAAAACAGCGAATGAACAAATAAAATATGTAATGATACAATGTGGAAAAAAACTTTAGCTATAATATAGTACTAGAGAAATGGCGAAATGTATGGGAAAGGAACTATAGATAAACATTGACAATTTATAAAGAAAATTTATATAGTGATAGTTTTAAAAAAAAGATGCCCAGGATAAGATAGATCTTTAAGAACATTTTGAACTTTCTTAAGGCAGTGGCAGCTATAAAGCTCTTCCAAAGAGGGGAGAGAGCAACCAATGATCCTCTGGCCAACGACCCTCTGGAGCAGCAATCACCAACCGGTGGGCTGCAGTCCACTGGTGGTCTGTGAGAAAATTTCCACAGAGAAATGTCACCCCCAAAGCAATTAATCCAGGCTGCGCAGGAACACAAGGCTGTGTGACCCACATGGCCTGCGGGAATCCTCCCTGCAAACTTGCCTGCTTAGTTGCTATTTTTCTTTTCTTCCAACCAACAGCTGTTCTGATATGCCAGGAAATTTAGATTAGCTAGAAAGCAGGAAAATTGTTGGATTTCTTGCTTTCTAGCTAATCTTTAGATCTTCAGCTCTTTAAGCAGAGCCAAACCTTTCTTAGGAGTGAAGCAGTGCAGACTCACCTAGCCAAAAGCAGAAAAACAGATCTCTAAATGAATCTGTGATTCGGTGAGCAACTCAATCTGCCTGCCTGATTTTGGATAAAAGTTGCTCTTTCTTAATAAAAAAATATCAATATTTAAATGCAGAGGTGGTATTCAGCAGGTTCTGACCAATTCTGGAGAACCGGTAGCAGAAATATTGAGTAATTTGGAGAACCGGAAAATACCAACTCTGACTGGAAAATTTCAGGATCCTTCCTGTCATGCCCACCAAACCACGCCCACAGAACCGGTAGTAAAAAATTTTGAATCCCACCACTGCATACATAGAATGTTGTGAATTAATTTTATGAGTTTGCTTGCAAGCAAATTTTATGAGACAGACTCAGCTAGCCAATGACAGACAAATAGATCTCTGAATGAATCTGTGATTCTGTGAGCAACACAAGCTACCTACCTGCTCTGCCTGATTTTGGGTAAAAGTTGCTCTTTTTTCATTAAAAAAATTCAATATTTATACAAATATTTATAATATTTACATATTATGTAAATCCCAAATCCCATTAACTCTCATTTGTCTGGATAGCACAACATACAAGCCATGCCCAGCCAGTCACATGACCACCAAGCCACACCACAAATTAGGGCATACCCACAGAACCGGTTAAGAAATTTAATCCCACCCCTCCGTGTGTTTGTGTTTGTGTGTGCGTATGTGTGTGTGAGAGAGAGAGAGGGAGGGAGGGAGGGAGGGAGAGAGGGGTTAAATCAGATCTCTCTCTCTCTCTCTCTCTCTCTCTCCCCCCCCCCCCAACGTTAGCAAGCCACCATCAGTCATAATTCATATTAGTGGTTCCCAGGATTTAAAATTATGAGTTCGGTGGTCCCTGAGGCCCAAATGTTTGGTGACCCCTGCTCTGGAGTCCTTTCCTATCTGCCACTGTTAACCCTCTGGAGTGCTGTCCTATCTGCCACTGTGCAATTGGCAAACCATATACAGGTGCAGTAAGTTAAAATACTCTCTATGATGCAATGGTAGAAGGTCACTAGCAGTTTCTCATTCATTTGTTGTTTTCTGAGAAGCCTCAGGTAGTATAATATCTGCTGGGCCCTTTTGACCAGGGTTGCAATGTGAGCACCCCAACTCAGGTCCTCTTTTATGGTAACATCCAGAAACTTAAAACTGATCACTTGCTCCACTCAGTCTCCATTGATAAGCAAGGGCTGGGTGTGTGATCTATTCCTTCTATAGTCCACTATAAGCTCCTTGGTCTTATTTGTGTTAAGGACCAAGTTATTGTCTCCACATCATGAAAGCAATTTGTCCACCTCACCTTGATAGGCAGACTCATCCACCCCCTGTATTAAAAGTGCAGTAATAACTGTACTGTTATTGTTATCACTAAAGTTATTGCTGTGTTAATGTTAATTTATTAATATTGATTAATGTTTTAATTAATTTAATAGTTAATGTCACTAATTAATGTTATTAATACAGTTATTACTGTTACTGTACAATAATAACTTGTCAGGGTATTCATTAACTGGCAGAGACATGGTTAAAAATGTCAGCCAATAGGGAGCTGAATTGGGGACTGAGAGTCTGGGTGTGGCTTATGCTTTCAATTCTGAAAATGAAACTAGTAATCTGTTCTGAGTTCCTGAATTACTGTTTATGTTTTGTTGGAAGAATCTACTAATAGTATTGTAAACTTTACTTCATATTATTATGTTTAGAAAGAAGTTAATGATCCTGTTGAATCAGTCATATGTGTGTTTTCTGAACTTGAATTTATGCTGCAAATAACATAATTGTACTTTATTAACAGTACAGTTGCTTAGGTTTTAACTTAGGATGTTATATGGACATATTCGCATAGACCTGTAAAGTTCAATGATATTTCATTGTATAAAACAACATTAAGCAAATCATAGTTTAAATGAGCTATAAGCTCCATGATCTTCAATTATGCTGTGATATAACGTCAGAGCAGTTTTTTGAAACTGTGCCATCTTATTGCAAGCCTGTTGTGCCCTTGCCAGCATCTTGGGCAGTGTAGAGCTTAGCAAAAGCAAGATAGCCAGGCCCAGCCACTGGAGCACATCTGTGGAGTCTTACAAAACGGAGCAGTTCAAAGGCAGAGAACGTAAGATACAAAGCATGCAGGAGGGAAGAAAGGCAAACACACAAAATCATCTATTAGAAAAGGAAATCTTTGTGAAAAAGCCAAAGTGTCTCAGATCGTGGATCACAATTTTCCTGAAAGGTTTGGACAGGAGGCTAACTGAAGGTTGCTCATTCTTGCTTTGCTGGGCAAATCTGTAGTAGTGATATGGTTTCATGTTGGTTGATGAATTATAATGCGCTTACATTTGGAGTGCAAGTAGTCCTTGACTGAAGAATACAATTGAATCCAACATCTCTGTGCCAAAGCAAGACAGTTGTTAAGTGAGTTTGCCCCATTTTACAATCTTTCTTGCCACCGTTGTTAAGTGAATCATTACAGTTATTAAGTTAATAATACTGTTGTGAAGTGAATCTGGCTTGCCCACTAATTTTGCTTGTCAGGTCACAAAGAAAAGAAGCAGGGTTGAGAAATCTGGCTAATTCCTGTGTATATTTGTTCTGGTAATTGGTCTAACAAGCAACAGCTAAAGGGCCTGTCACATAGGCTGACGGATGCAAAAAGTATGTGAAAAGGACACAGCGGACGAGAAAATTTTCCATCCGTTGTTATCCACTCTCAAAAGTGCCCCAAATTTGCATAAACAGAGCGGACAACAACAGAAAGGAACAGATGTGGGGAGGATGTAGCGGGGATGTAAAGCGGATGCTCCACGGAAGCCTAGCGGATGGAAGCAGATGGCACATCCGCAGGGCTTCCGGGGGAGCACAGTGAAGCGGACGCGTAGCAGAAGGAACGGATGCAGAGTGGATGACGCGGATGCATAGCGGATGACGCGGATGCATCGCGGACGCCTAGTGGATGCCTAGTGGATGCAAAGCGTGCGCATGCAGGGAGGATGCATTGCATCATAGATATAAAAGGATGCAGCTCGCAAGCAGGTCACCATTCAGAGGAAAGACCTGCTGCCAGACACATCTCCAGCCAACAACCATGGGGAAGAAGAGGAAGCCTGTGCCATCTGCTGCCAGCCCTGGCAAGAAGGACAGGGCCACCATCCCACCCCCTGGCCCTGACTCTGCTTCTGCTGGGGCTTCTGCTGCTCAGGCTGACTCTGCTGGTACTGGGACTTATGCTGGTTCTGCTCCTGGTGCTGGGGCTTCTGCTGGAGCTTACTCTGCTGGCACTACTCCTGTTGCTGGTGCTTCTGCCGGTGCTTACTCTGCTGGCGCTGCTCCTGGTGCTGGGGCTTCTGCTGGGGCTTACTCTGCTGTCGCTGCTCCTGGTGCTGGGGCTTCTGCTGGTGCTCACTCTGCTGTCGCTGCTCCTGATGCTGGGGCTTCTGCTGGGGCTTACTCTTCTGGTGCTGCTCCTAGTCCTGCTGGTGCTCCTGGTCCTGCTGGTCCTGCTGGTGCTCCTGGTCCTGCTGGTCCTTACTCTGCTGCTGATGATCCTGGTCCTGCTGGTGCTGCTGGTGCTGCTGGTACTCCTGGTGCTCCTGGTGCTCCTAGTCCTGCTGGTGCTGCTGGTGCTGCTTTTGCTGCTACTGTTGTTGTTGCTGCTGCTGGTGGTGGTGGTGTGGTGGAGCATCCCCTAGAACCTCGAAGCCCCTCTGATGAGGGTCCAGATGGCCTGCCAGAGGGAGGAAGAGGCATATGCGAGAACGGGAGAGGAGGCAATACTCCATCGAAGAGGAACATGAGGATGAGGTGCTCGAATGGCTGAGGGAGAACGAGTACCTATGACGGAAGGGACACAGGCTCTATCGAGACACCAAGAGGAAGCACGCTGCTTGGAGAGAGAAGGTGGAGAGCCTGGGCTACACTTCGGAGGTCCTCCTCAGGTGGTGGAAGCACATGCACACCTGGTACGGGAAGCTGCACCTCAAAAAGTCTGGCCAGGCCACGGTCAAGCTCACCGACCGGGAGACCTACGTGATGGCCAAGTGCAGCTTCTTGGAGGGTGAGATCCGCCACCGAGGAGCAGCCCGACTGTCTACCCTCTCTCTCAGGCAGCCCACAGAGAGCCAGTCCTCTTCTGGCCAAGAGTCAGCTCCTGTGTCCATGCAGGTATCTGTGGAGCGTCCCACGATGGAAACCCCCCCGACAGCTGCACTCCCTGTGGCGGAGCGCGTGGAGGACCCCCTGACGCAGTGGGAGCAAGGAGAGGGCACTGACACCAGAGACCAAGCCACCCCAACCCCCAGCTCCACCTCCACAGAAAGCAGGCAGAGAGCCAGACCGGAGGGACAGAGCCACACTGTCCTGCTGGAGATCAGGGACACCATCAAAAGCAGCATGGATCTCCTCTCTCAGCTGGTACATACCGACATACCATCCTCAAACCGCAAGCCCTTCCTCACCCACGTCAACCAGACCCTAATGGCATGTCCGAATCACAGTACCAGGTGATAAAGGAGAGGATCACCGGTCTTCTGCACAAACCTCCAGGCCCAGCTGAACCTGATCTGACCCAGTCCAGGTCTGCTCCTCCACCCCAGGTGATGTCACAGCCCTTCCAAGGCTTTCCACAGGCCCTCACCTACCAAGGCTATGGCAACCAGGAGTTCCAGCAGCATAGGCAGCCCTTCCCAGTCCAGGCACAGGTTCATAGAACGCCACCGATGCCACCGATGCCACCCACACCACAGATGCCACCCACGCCACAGATGCCACTCATGCCACAGATGCCACCTATGCCACAGATGCCACCCACACCTCACCTCGCTCAGCTGCAGACCAGACAGCCCCACTACACTCCTCCTTCCTCCACCCCACAGCCAAGCCCGGCCTCAGAACATCTGACATCGGTCTTGGGACTGGCACCCCATGTCATGGAGGAAGGGACTCTCAACATCACAGGACTGAGCCAGCTCTCTGAGAGCTTCCTCCACACACACCATCCCCTGTTGTCTTCTTGGGGCCAGGCACCCCAATGGCGCCTCAGACCAGCACTCCAGTAGCAGCCACCTCCACAGCACCTGAACCCTTCACCCCTGAGACTATGGGCATGCCTCAGAGTAACTGAGAAGAGTGCCAGAGACTAGGTTGCTACCTGTTGACTTTATCTTTGCTTCGGACACTTTTTTTGGGTCATTTTGCTTTTACAGTTTGTTATTAACAAAGTTTATCTTTGTTTTACACACTTGGTTCAGTTTTTTTTATCAATAAAGTCTTGGTGGAAGCTTTTAGAAATGGTTTAAGCCTTTGCATGCTTGTGGGATGGGTAAGGATAGCAGTGGGATGGGCAGGGATACCTGTGGGATGGGTAATAGCTGTGGGATGGGTTAAGATAGCAGTGGGATGGGCAGGGATACCTGTGGGATGGGTAATAGCTGTGGGATGGGTTAGGATACCTGTGGGATGGGTAATAGCTGTGGGATAGATAAACCTCCAGTGCAAGCATAGTGGGACTGTATGGTCCACCCTCCCAGGTTCCACACCTATGGCCCTTTATTATCAATAACAATTTAATCATTCATCAACACGTTTCAACATAAACACAACTCTTTATTAAATGCCCTGTTCATTGTAGGGCCACTCAACATACATGGCACAATCTCATCAGTGTGATGAGACAGGCTGAAGGAAGCATCCATTAAGCATCTACCATCCTGTCTTGCTACTCCACTGCTCCAGCTGGGGAGTTGTACCAGTGTTTCAGGAGGTTGCGCTGCTTCTTTCCTTCACGTGAAGCTCTGTTGGGGCCTTGCACATCCACAGTATATATCAGGTTTCGCCCTTGCCTCCATTCACCAGGCTCCATGTCCCCATTGCCTTGTTGGTGGTCCACGAGCCTGTTCTGCAACACTGGGTAGCGGGTGCACATGAGATTGTGCAGGATGCAGCAAGCTTCCACGATGTTCCTCACGGTCTCTGGGCGATGCTGCATGGTGGTGAGAAGTACCTGGAACCTGTTGGCCAGGATGCCAAAGGTGTTCTCCACCACCCATCTTGCCCTGGACAGCCTGTAGTTGAAGATCCTCTCTTCACGGGTGAGGCATCTGGAAGTGTAGGGCTTCATGAGGTAGGTTCTGAGGGAGAAGGCATCATCCCCCATGATGAAGTAGGGCACATCTTGTGTGTAGTTGGGCAGGGGGTCTGGATCAGGGAAGCCCATACTGAGGTTGCGTTCCAGCCCATCCTTGAGGTGACTGGCGTTGTATACCTGGGCATCTGAAGAAGACCCGTTGCCTGAAGCATCGATGTACATGAACTTGTAGTCAGCATCGACCATGGCGAAGAGGATGATGCTGAAGAAGCCCTTGTAGTTGTGATAAGTGGACCCTGAGTTGGCTGGAGCTTTGCAGGCCATGTGCTTCCCATCTATGGCTCCAACGGTGTGGGGGAAGTTCCACTTCTGATACCACTGCTCTGCAACTTTCTTCCAGCCTTCTTCAGTGGAGGGGCACTGGAGGAGCTCCTCCAGGTATTCTTCGATGATGGCCTGCACCACTTCTCTGACCACAATGCTGATGGTGTTATGTGGCACCTCCAGGCGTACTGCATGCTCCTGTACGTGGTCCCTAAGGCCAGGTGACGCAGAGTCAGTGCCATCTTCAGCCCAGGATCCAGGCTGGGCCGGAATTTGGTGTTTGCCTTGGTCAACCTGGGTCTCAGCCGCTCCACAACTTCATCAAACATGGCTGGCGGCATCCTCATGAAGTTCTGGAGTGCACGAGCGTCTTTGTTCCTCAGCTCCACCATCAGCTTGTTATACAGTCCGTACTCGGCTCTTCTCGCAATCCATCTTCGGACCCAGACACTTCTTGGATGCCTCCTTTTCTTCACGTAGAACAAGTGAAAGAGCCTGTAGAGGGCTTCGCACTGTTGTAGAATGATGGCGGCTACCAAAAGAAGTGTGTGACGATCCATGGTGGAGATGACTGGATGCTGTGGAAGAGTAAGAGCCAGATGAAGGCTGAAGAGGTCTGCACCGCAGGGCTGCTGGACTGAAAGTGAGATCCAGGTGATTTCCTCCCCTTTTTATAGGAAATATAGGTTTTCCGCTAGATGTCCTTTTGCATCCTCTTGGCATCCTGCAGACATCCTAAATATCTGAGATACATCCCCAATACGA
The DNA here is from genome assembly GCA_015471245.1 of Laticauda colubrina. NCBI lineage: Eukaryota > Metazoa > Chordata > Lepidosauria > Squamata > Elapidae > Laticauda > Laticauda colubrina. Next base: position 7,562,726 of record BLBF01000044.1, read on the forward strand.
ACGTTTTTTCCGTTTTAATACTTTGTATGCGAGCTGCATCCGCTTTCATCCTTTCTACGTCCATGCTACTAATGCTGCGTGTCCGTTCCGCATCCATTTCGCTTCCTCCCTGTGTCCGTTTTCCTCTGGAGTGGATGCTAGTTGTGCAGATGTGCAGCGGATGCCTAGCGGATATAGCGGACATGTAACGGATGACGACGGATGTATAACGGATATTTCCCGTATGCGTAGCGGATGTAGAATGGACGCATTGGATACATTTTCCACTCAAAAAGTTTTGTGCAGCTCAAATTTTTTGAGAGGATGAAATGTCAGTGGACGGATGCTGGACGGATAAAGAGTATGAAAAATGGACGCAATGAGTACAGAACGGATGCATCGCGTTAACCAACAGATGGCAAGTGTTTCTCTCCATTTTACATCCTCTTTCCATCCGTTGGTGCTGTGTGACAGGGGCTTAATATATTTGCTCTTTTGCTACATTCTAACTAATTGCATTTTTTTGTAGTTAGACTTATCTCAAATGTTTACACTTGAGCTTGCCTGGGATGTGAGCTCTGACCATGAGCCAGACAGGGCTTTTCTTCCTTTCTGTAAATGGTTGTGATTTAATTGTTTGTGTTGTGTTTGGATTATTTGCTGTCTCATGTTTTCTTTCTCTAGGTGGGGAGGAGGCCTCTCTTAAGTGGACATGTGATAAAACAATAATAATTATAATTAGAGTATGATTCACACTCTAATCCTGAAAATCCTGAAAATGGAGATAGAAATGAAACCAGAATTTTTCCTTTTGGATCTAATCGAAAAAGATCTGAGAAAACATTTCAAATTTTGTTACTATACATGTTGACAGCAACAAGTCTGTTGTATATGCAAAATGGAAGGACACTTTGATACCTACCATGGAAGAAAGATTGCAGAAGTTGATGGAGTTGGCTAAAATGGCAAAACTGACTAATTGAAGAAAAGAACATAAGTATTTTTGTTTCCACATGGAAACTGCTTCTGAATTTCGTGCTTGATGTGAGAAAAAATATAATTTGGACTTTGGGTTTTATAGATTACATTGATACTCTTGACAGGAATTACTTGTTCATATTATTATGGAAAAACAAAAGGCTGTAATTTGATGCTAATGCTTTATTTTACTGCAACAGAGGGAGTTGGAATTCAATGTTTCTTTTTCTTTTCTTTTCCCTACCTTTCCTCACTTCTATTTCCCATTTACTTCCCTTCGTCCTTGCTCTTTTATTTATATTTTTATTTTATAATACTTAATAATAAAAAATGATTGCAAAAAATAATTAAAAAAGAAAAAAACTGAGCCCAACATTTTTGTTGCAAAGCGAGACCGTTGTTTAAGTGAGTTTGCCCCATTTTATAACCTTTCATGCCATAGTTGTTAAGTGAATCACTGCAGTTATTAAGTTAATAAAACAGTTGTTAAATGAATCTGGCTTGACCACTAACTTTGCTTGTCAGTTCACAAAAGATAATCACATGACCTCTGGACCCTACAACCTTCATAAATGTGAGCCAGTTGCCAAGCATTCAAATGTTGATCACATGAATATGGGGATGCTGTAACGATCATATGTGTCATAAAAACGGTCATAAATCACTTTTTTCAGTAGTGTAATTTCAAACAGACACTAAACAAATGGTTATAAGGCAAATTGTCAACTATGGATCACTAAGCCATCTGTTGGTTGAATTAAGTCATCACGGTTATAAGTCATAGATCTTTTACTCAAGCCAGTTCTAATTTATACAGAATAGAGTAGAGTAGAGTAGAGTAGAGTAGAGTAGAGTAGAGTAGAGTAGAGTAGAATAGAATAGAATAGAATAGAATAGAATAGAATAGAATAGAATA
>BLBF01000044.1:7564608-7581770 GCA_015471245.1 Laticauda colubrina
TAGAATAGAATAGAATAGAATAGAATAGAATAGAATAGAATAGAATAGAATAGAATAGAATAGAGTTGGAAGGGAACTTGGAGGTTTTCTAGTCCAACCCCATGCTTAGGCAGGATTTTGTTCAGCAACACAGTTCAAGGTGATATAAACATGATTAAAAGATTAAAGGACTTTTATATTACTGCTGAGTTTACACAGTATGGCAAACCATGGTTAAGTTCTTATTGAATAAGCCATGATTGACTGGGTTCATTAGTCCTATGGATTACAAATGACAAATGACTAAGTTCACCAAACATACAGTCTTAAGCTATCTAATTGTGACTTATTCAAGAAATAAAGTATGCATTTGACAGAATTGGTACTGTAACTAAAATGATTTTTCCTATATAAATACATGTTTGTTTCATTGATGCCACTATATCTTAGGGACTTTTGAAAAGTGTTTAAATTAAAATTTTAATTTTAAATATTTTAATTTATTTTTTCTTTAAATGTTTTAATTTTATTTTGTTTTGATTTAAATCAATTAGTGGTCTAGTGGTTAAGACACCAGGCTAGAAACTAGGAGACTGTAAGTTCAAACCCCACCTTAGCTATGAAAGTCAGCAGAATGTCTTTGGGCCAGTTACTCTCTCTCAGCCCAACCCACCTCACTGGGTTGTTGTTATGGGGAAAATAGCAGGAGAAAGATGTGTTGAATATGTCACTGCCTTGGAGTTATCTGTAAAAATAATGAAGGTGGGATATAAATAAATAAAGGTGCATCTGAGCTTTAAATATTTAATATTTTTTGAATATTACTTATTTTTAAATGATTTAAATGATACAAAATTAATTGTAAACTGCCCAGAGTTTCTGGGAGTCAAATAGTAGAACCATATAATAAGATTATTAATAAATTAAAGCAGTTTAGTGCTGAAAGCTTGACCAGACATAGCATCTTTTTTACAAATAATGTGCATTTGTATCATTAATCCATTATTCATAACAATGTGTGGCAGATCAATCCCTTTTTCCTGCTATACCTCCTTTATCCTATAAATTAAGCAATTTTGAGGGGGGATGTTAAATCTAATGTCCTCCAGCCTGGCACTGTTTGGAAGCACATATCTTATGTTCCTTTACATTATCTCTGCATTTGGAAGTTTCACCATTAAGTGCCCAAAATCTTTTCAGAGTAAGCCATAAAGTGCTGGTAATAAGCAGACTATGATGTGAAAAATAAATGAAGGTGGAAAAATACATTAAATTCCACCAGGGGTGGGATTCAGTTTTTTTAACAATCAGTTCTGTGAGCGTGGCTTAGTTAGTGGGTGTGGTTGGTGGTCATGTGACTGGGTGAACATAGCCAATTCGACATCACTAATGTCATGGAGCACATCTCTTCACCTGGCCTCTCATGATAGTGGGGATGCTGCAAAGGTCATAAGTGTTAAAAATGGTCATAAGTCACTTTTTTCAGTGCCATTGTAACTTTGAATGGTCACTAAATGAACTGCTGTAAGTCAAGGATTACCTGTACAAAAACACAAAAAGCTTCTTTGCTTGCAAAGAGCTACCCTAAATACCAATCATTAGATTAAAAATGCCTGCAAGCTGGAGTTACAAATCAGGCAGGGTGCCAGAGCACCTTGAGGAATTAAAATAATTAAAATGCAGTGATAACTATCAAACAGCCAACTCTTGTTCATAAAGTGAAACCCTTTAGCAGAGAGGTCATTTAAGCTCTCCAGAAAAAGCACACCCAGTAAAAACAAACCTTAGATCCATTTGCACCACTTAAAGATACCAAAAAAATCAGTGCCAAACTTGCATCCTGCCCCTTGGAAGTATATCCCAAAAGGACAGTGCCAGATAGTACTAAAGCAATGAAGAAAGACCCCTTCCCCAGATAGAAAAAGAAACCATGAGGCCAAACATTCCTCATAGTGATAGATGATTATTTGAAGTGGCTCGAAGTAATTATCATGACCACAATGACAGCAGAAGTGGACATTAAAGTCTTAAAGAAACTCTTTTCCACACATGGCCTTCCTGCTATCCTAATGTCAGACAATGGTCCCCAGTTCACAGCAAATCAATTTGAGATTTTCTGAGTGGAACAAGGAATCTGCCATGCTCTATCGGCCCCAGGGCACACGTCCAGTAATGATCAACATGAGAGAATGGTACGAACGACCAAAGAAACAATGGCCTGAATAGGCCCAGGGATTGGCAGGATTAAATCGATAAGCTATTGCTCGTTCAACATATCACCCTAGGGCCACTACACATAGGAGTCTGGCAGAGCTATTAATGGGCCGGAAAATAAGATTTCGACTGGACTGGCTACACCTAAAACTATAATGCTGAAGCATCCATGGATTCGACCAGCGAATGCTGGTCATTCAGTGTGGGCACTTTATTATATGCCCACAACTATATGTGTGGTGCTATGGGTACTGGCCAAAATTACAGATCCCCGATGTTATCTAGTAGAAGATGGTAAGATCTTGAGAAGGCACACTGACCAACTCTGGGGATGACCAACCCACAGTAGACAAAAACAAACAGAAACAGAACCAGCCCTAAAAAATAAAAAACACTAGAGGTAGCCAACAAGTAAAGCGTCTTCACTCTGGAGATTTAACTCAAAATTTTCAGAGGTGGCTCTAAGTAGCTAAAGGCCTCGAGAAGTACCATCCTCCACTTCATGGAAATAGATGTTGTAAATGGAAAGTGTACTACAAAAGCATTAAGAATCTCATTCTGCTTCAAAAAAAAATTACACTCACACACACACACACACACACACACACAAACACCTCTTCAACTCAAATTTACTGAGTTAAGTACATAAGCTTGGAAATTAACTTAATTTATAACAATGTATAATTTCTAATATATTTATGTAATGACTCATACACTGTATTTTTACAATGAAATATATTTTTACCCAATATAATTTATATCTTCAGTACTTGAGGATAGGGTCATATACTGTTTTTACGGTTTATTTTATGGAGTTTCTATTTCATGAACATAAAAAGAATAGTAGCTGCATCATATTGATCCTCTGAACCATTCCACCATGGTCCATAGGTACAACTACGGGTGGGTGACATAATTCCCACATTTCCCTGCAGATCATTTCCTTAAAATGGCAGATGGACTGGAGATGGTTCCCTCTGCAGCTTCTGCAAGGCTTGGTCCACTTGGCGGTTCTGGGTTTGCTGGGTTTTACCTGGTGGACATCTTCCTTCTCACTGTCGCTGTTTTCGGAGTAGTATGAACTATGCAGTGCCCCCTTCATGGCATGGGTGGCATGAACCTTGCTGATGTCCTTGACTCAGGCTGCCAAACAGTTGGAGGCTTCTGTGGCCTTCACTTCTTCCAGAGCCTCCTTGAATGGGACATCCTCCCTTGCAAACAGTTTCTTCTACAGGGTTAAATCTTTTAGGCCGAAGACTAGCCGATCTAGGATATTTCTTCAGTGTTTTAGAACTTGTAGTTCTTTGATAGTTTCCTGAACGCAGCCACAAAATCACCTATGCTTTCCCCCTCCTTTTGGCTCCAGATGTAGAAGTCGTTCCAGTTTGCCAGATATGATGGGATAGGGTTGAAATGCCCCTTCAATGCTCGTTGCAGTTCATCCCAGGAGACATTCGCCAGCTCATCTGGAATGAGAGCTTCGGTTAGTTCATAGAGTTCTGAATCGCAATAGGTTAAAATGTAAACCTTCTTTGCATCAGATGCTGTCTGCATCCCATTCACCTCCAGATTTAGGTTGAATCTTCCCATGTACGAGAACCACTTCTCTTTGGCTAGCTCAAATGGGATTGATAGGGGTCGGTGAGCCATGTTGGTTCACTGTTGGTCTGAACGATCGAGTTCACGATTCAGCTGGAAAATGGCCACGGTTGCCCCTAGAGATCCTTTGTCTTCCTCAAAATCCCACCTTCGTTGCCAGTGTTAAAAGAGTGCAGATGAGGAAGGAGCAGGACTTAGGAGTGCAAGAAACTCTTTATTTACAAACTGGAAACAAAAGCAAACAAATGCAGGCAGCACCATATAAACATATAACTGAAAAAGAGATTCTGCAAAGATACATAAGATTGTGTTGTTGTATTTGTATTTGAAATAATGTTAGAAAATTGGAATAATATATGATTATAAAATGGGACAAAATATTTAATGTAACTTAGCGAAATTTTTTCTTTTTAAATAAAAATAAATGAAATCAAATATGAGAGAATTGAATTAAAGAAAAATGGGAACATTGTTATTGTTTAATATTTTAAAATATAAGTGAAATAGGGGGAAGTAATTAAGTAAAATCTATAAGTGTTCCCATAGAAGCATGATACTTATTTAGAAAGGATTGTGTAAAATGTTTAAGGCTTAAATGAATATTAATTTGAATGATATAACTTTAATTGCTATGGATTGTTGTTTTAATTATATTATATTTAAAAAAAAAAAATTTCTCTTGTTTCAAAATATTGAGTTTATCTTTAGAATGTACTACGCAGAATCCGAATGAAAATTATGTGTTATGTTAAGCTTTAAAACTAGGGGAGGGATAAGTATGACAAGGTATTATACTCCAATTAGTCATTACAGAAGAAACTTTGTGTTAATGAGAAAAGATAAATAGCTAGCTGAAATAGAACAGACAAAGGATATAAGTATAATGATTTAAATTGAGATGAAATAAATATAATAGAATTAAGAGAGTGAAAAGAGAGGAGAAGCTATATAGAAAATGCAAAATAAGAAATAAGAAATGGAATGTTATTTAAAAGTAAGCATGAACTTGAATTTATCTCTGTACAAAAAGATGTAACTCGGGATCAAACTGCCGTCCAAAAAGATATTTTATGTTTTTTATGTTTTGTGTTTGTTTGTACATGTTTGTTTATTAAAAATTAATAAAATTCTTTATAAAAAAAAAATAATAATACGAAAACACTCCTGATTGCAATCTATGCCCCAAATGACAATCAAGAAGAATTTTATAAAAAATTACATATGAAAATAATTGCACTGGACTATGCTAATATAGTTATGATGGGAGATTTTAATGGAATTGTAGACAATAAACTGGACTATATAGCACAGAAAACAATAAAGCAAAACAGAAAGACTGAATAAAGCAAAACAGAAAGAGAAAGAAATGCTAAAACTAAACAATACACCTTCTACTCAAATAGACATTTATCATGGTCCAGAAGAGATATGATACGGATGTCAACAGAATTGTTAACTAATATTCAAGGAATAAATATTGAAACAAGTACTTGGGCAGATCACAATCCAATGACAATTAAATGGAAAGGACAAAGAAGAAGATCTAGATGGACGTTAAATAATACTATTTTAAAGGAAAAAGATTTCACACAGTGGATGGAGAAAGAACTGGCTTTTTTCTTTAGAAAAAACAAAAAAGAAGATACACTTTAGAAGACATTATATACGGGAGTCTCTGTGGTTAAACTGGGAGAAGATTAAAAGACAATGTGATTTGAAAATTCCAGTTTGGCTTTCGACTATTGAAGCATTTTCTTATCCTATAATATACAAAAAGGAACAAACAGTTAGATATGGTGAAATATTGAATGAAAAGGGTGAACTTAAATCTATACAAAAACTAGAGGAACAAAGTATAAAGATGAATTGGTTTTCATATGCGCAAATACATTCAAGATATGATAAAGATTCTAAAACAGAAGGTTTCTATGATAAACTGACTGACTTACATAAGATTTTGACAAGTATTGATGAAAAGGTGATTAAAAATTGTATGGATATTTATTAGAAATTAAACTAGAAGAAGAACAAGTTAAAGAAATTATGATTGCTTGGGGGAAGAATTTTGGATATGGGATTGATCTAGAGAAATGGCAAAAATTGTGGTCTCAAAATTATAAAATGACAATGTCAACAGCATATAAAGAAAATTTGTATAAGATGTTTTACAGATGGCATTTTCCCCGACAAGAATAGCAAGAATGTTCAAGAATAAATCTGAAAAATGTTGGAAATGTCATGAGACACCTGGTTCATATTACTATATGTGGTGGACTTGTGCAGATGCTAAAAAATACTGGACTAAAATCCACACGTGGTTGGAAAAAATGACAAAAAAAGCATATAGATTTGAAACCAGAGATATTTTTATTTTAAAATTATTCAGGAATTTTACCTGAAATATATAGTAAAGACTGGAAATACCTGACTGTAAATGTATTAACAGCGGCTAGGATTGTATTTGCTAAAAATTGGAAAAATGAGAAAACACCACCATAGGAGGAAATCATTAAGAAAATATTGGAATGTGCTGAAATGAGTAGATTGACATTTGAAATTAGAGAACAAGATAATAAACAATTTTATAAAATTTGGAATCTATTCTATCAATGGTTAGACAATAAAATATAATAATGAAATATGTAGACTTTTAGAAAATACTAAATATATAAAGATGTTTCCTTGTATTATATCTACAAAATGATTCTAGAATAGATTTGGGGTGATAATATGAAATTTTATAAAACAAATTAGGTAAAATATGATTATTGTGTAAAGCATTAATGAATAAAAGTATAGTCAAATGATTAATAATGATATTAATCTATTTAATATTTGATTGAAAATACAAGATTATATACAATGTAATTGTAATTGAAAACTACGAAATGGAAGCACAAAACAATTTGTAAACCAACCGGCACTGTGTGCATATATATGGAAGATGGCTTGATGTTTTTATGTTTTGTTTGTTTATGTTTTAAAAACCAATAAAAAATTTTTTTTAAAAAGAAGCTCTCATCCCAACTTCTCTTCTCCCATTTTTTCCTCCCCAATGTCACAATGCCGGGCTGCAAGGTGGGAGAACCCACATGTGCATGCACACATACAAACATGTGCACAAGGCTGGGAGAGTTAAGAGCCACACAAATGCCCATCAGGTGCAGAGGCAATGACCGGAGGGGGGGTCAAAATTGGAAGTCTCTGTCCAGAGGCACTGGCAGCTTTAAAAAAGAAAAGAAAGCAGAGAAGGAAGGAGGGGAGGAAAGGACAGAAAGAAGGGAGGGAAGAAGGAGGGAGGAAGGGAGAGGCAATTTGGAGATGTCCCAGTTCAAAGGAGAAAGCACACAAAAACAGGAGGTCTGATCAACTATTAAAGTACAACCACAGCTCTCCTGTTATCTGTGGATGCCCCCACTAAATGCAAACACTGGATAAACTGAGCCTGGTTTATTCTCAGTCTTTTAAGTCAGGGGTCTCCAACCACCAATTTCCAGACAGATACCGGTCCGTGGGTCATTTTGTACCGGGCCGCAAAGCTTGAGCGCCACCATCTTGTTTAGACAGCGCTTCCGGGTTTTTGGTTGCTTCCGGGTTTTCGGTTGGAAAGTGCTTCGGGGTTTTCAGTTGGAAAGCGGCGTTTGGGTGCTGAAGGAATCCTTGCACCTTAGTTTCGTCCCAATGGTGATAGAGTCTCACGTTACTCAGGTACTGGTCCGTGGAAGAATGAATAATTGTGAAACCGGTCCCTGGTACAAAAAAGGTTGGGAACCACTGTTTTAAGTGGCCACAAACGATTAGTAAAACTGACATTTGAACACAGAAAGGAGTCATCGAGAAAGTTTCCCTTTCCCAAAAGTTTCCTAAGAAATTGAATAAACAAGGATAGGGCATACATTGGAATTCATATACGCAAATACAATCAAGGTATGAAAAAGATATTAAAGATGGAGGGATTAACAAAGAGTTGACAGAATTGAATAAAATACTAACAGGAACAGAAGATAAGTTGATTAAAAGACTATACTATTATTTATTAGGTGTGAAGTTGGAAGAGGAACCAGTTAAGGAAAAAATGATAGTATGGGCAAAAAAAATTGCATATGCTATAGAACTAGATAAATGGCAGAAGCTATGGGACAGAAATTATAAATTAACAATATCGACAGCACATAAAGAAAACTTGTACAAGTTGTTTTATAGATGGTCCTTAACACCAGCAAATATGTTTAAAGATAAATCAACCAAATGCTGGAAGTGTCACCAAACACCAGGAACATATTACCATATGTGGTGATCTTGCATAGAAGCTAAAAGTCTTGTCACACTGCCCAACGGATGCAGAACGGACACAATGGACGAGAAAAATGTTCCGTCCATTGTTATCCGCTCTCAGAAGGGGCAAAAATTTGCATAACCGGAGCAGATAACACGGACATGGGGAGGACGCAGGGCGGATGGAAAGCGGATGCGGAACGGAAGCCCAGCGGATGGAAGTGGATGGGAGCAGATGGCACATCCGCTAGGCTTCCGGGGGGCCGCAGCAAAGCGGATACGGAACGGATACAGCAGATGCAGAGCGGATGCACAGCGGATGAAGCGGATGCACAGTGGAAGCCTAGCGGATGCCGAGCGTTAATTGCGCATGTGGGGAGGATGCATTGCATCAGCCCCGCGGATATAACGGAAGCAGCTCAGAAGCAGGTCGCCATTCAGAGGAAAAACCTGCTTCCAGACACATCGACTGCCTTGCCTGTCCTGCCTGCATGTCTGCCTGCCAGCCTTGCTGCCAGCCTCCCTGCCAGCCTTGCTGTCTGCCTGCCTGCCAGCCTTGCTGCCAGCATTGCTGTCTACCTGCCTGCCAGGCTTGCTGCCAGCCAGTCTGCCTGCCAAACTTGGTGCCTGCATGCCTGCCAGCCTTCCTTCCAGCCTTGGTGCCTGCCTCCCTGCCAGCTTCCTGCCAGCCTTGGTGCCTGCCTGCCAGCCTTCCTGCAAGCCTTGATGCCTGCCTGCCTGCCAGCCTTGGTGCCTGCCTCCCTGCCAGCCTTCCTGCCAGCCTTGGTTCCTGCCAGCCTCCCTGCCAGCCAGCAACCCCACAACCATGCTGAAGCACAGCAAGCCTCAGCCATCTGCTGCCAGCCCTTGCAAGAGGGACAGGGCTACCATCCCGCCCCCTGGCCCTCACTCTGGTTCTCCTGGGGTTTCTGCAGCACGGGCTCGCTCTTCTGGGGCTGGGGCTTCTGCTGCTTCTGCTTTTGGAGGAGCTGATGACAAGCACCTGGACCCTTCACCCCTGAGACTGAGCGACCAAGAAGAGTGCCAGAGACTCATTTTTGTTTTATAGCTTCTTGTTAATAAAGTCTATTTTTGATTCATACACTTGCTACATTTCTTTTTTTTACTAAAGTCTTGGTGGAAACTTTTAGAAATGGTTTAAGCCTTTGCATGCTTGTGGGATGGGTAAAGATAGCAGTGGGTTGGGCAGGGATACCTTTGGTATGGGTAATAGCTGTGGGATAGATAAACCTCCAGTGCAAGCATAGTGGGACTGTATGGTCCACCCTCCCAGGTGCCACACCTATGGCCCTTTATTATCAATAATAATGTAATCAATCATCCACACATGTCAACATAAACACAACTCTTTATTAAATGCCCTGTTCATTGTAGGGCCACTCAACATACATGGCACAATCTCATCCGCGTGATGAGACAGGCTGAAGAAAGCATCCATTAATCATCTATCATCCTGTCTTGCCACACCACTGCTCCAGCTGGGGAGTTGCACCAGTGTTTCAGGAGGTTGCGCTGCTTCTTCCCTTCACGTGAGGCTCTGTTGGGGCCTTGCACATCCTTAGTGTCGATCAGGTTTCACCCTTGCCTCCATTCCCCAGGCTCCATGTCCCCATTGCCTTGTTGGAGGTCCATGAGCCTGTTCTTCAACACTGGGTAGCAGGTGCGCATGAAATTGTGCAGGATGCAGCAAGCTTCCATGATCCTCCTCGCAGTCTCTGGGCAATGCTGCATGGTGGTGAGAAGTACCTGGAACCTGTTGGCCAGGATGCCAAAGGCGTTCTCCACCACCCGCCTTGCCCTGGATAGCCTATAGCTGAAGATCCTCTCTTCACGGGTGAGGAGTCTGGAAGTGTAGGGCTTCATGAGGTAGGTTGTGAGGGAGAAGGCGTCATCCCCCACGATGAAGTAGGGCACATCTTGTTTGTCGTTGGGCAGGGGTTCTGGATCTGGGAAGCCCACGATGAGGTTGTGTTCCAGCTCCTCCTTGAGGTGACTGGCGTTGTATACCTGGGCATCTGAAGATGAGCCATTGCCTGAAGCATCGATGTACATGAACTTGTAGTCAGCATTGACCATGGCGAAGAGGATAATGCTGAAGAAGCCCTTGTAATTGAAATAAATGGACCCCGACTTGGCTGGAGCTTTGCAGGCCACGTGCTTGCCATCTATGGCTCCAACGATGTGGGGGAAGTTCCACTTCTGATACCACTGCTCTGCAACTTTCTTCCATCCTTCTTCAGTGGAGGGGCACTGGAGGAGCTCCTCCTTGTATTCTTCGATGATGGCCTGCACCACTTCTCTGACCACAATGCTGATGGTGTTGTGTGGCACCCTCCAGCCGTACTGCATGCTGCTGTAGGTGCTCCCTGAGGCCAGGTGGCGCAGAGTGAGTGCCACCTTGAGCCCAGGGTCCAAGCTGGGCCAGAGGTTGGTGTTTGCTTTGGTCAACCTGGGTGTCAGCCGCTGCACAAGTTTGTCAAACATTGCTGGAGGCATCCTCATGAAGTTCTGGAATGCCCAAGTGTCTTCGTTCCTGAGCTCCACCATCAGCTTGTACAGTCCGTACTCTGCTCTTCTCCCGATCCATCAGACCCAGATGCTTCTTGGCCACCTCCTTTTCTTCCCGTAGTAGAGTTCACAGAGCCTGTAGATGGCTTCGCATTGTTGCAGAAGGATGGTGGCTGCCAAAAGGATTGTGTTACAATCCATGGTGGACATGACTGGATGCTGTGGAAGAGGAAGAGTCAGATGAAGGCTGCAGAGGTCCGCACCGCAGGGCTGCTGTTCTGAAAGTGAGATCCAGATGTGTTGCTCCCCCTTTTTATAGGCAGTATAGGTGTCCCTTTGCATCCTCTAGGCATCCTCTGGGCATCCTCTAGGCAACCTGTAGACATCCTTAATATCTGAGATAGGTCCCCTCTGCGGATGTTTTTTCTGTTTTAAACGCTTTGTTTCTGTGCTGCATCCGTTCTGCATCCATTCTGCATCCGTTCTGCTTCCTCCCTGCGTCCGAGCGGATGTGAGTTGCGCGGATGCGGAACGGATACCTAGCGGATACAGCGGATGCGTAACGGATGCCTCGCGGATGCCTAGCGGATGCGTAGTGGATGCAGAACGGACAAATTGGATACATTTTCCGCACAAAAGTTTTGTGCAGCTCAAAACTTTCTGAGCGGATGAAACGTCAATAAATGGATGCTGGACGGATAGAGAGGAAGCAAAACGGAGGCAGTGAGTACATTGCATTAACCAACGGATGGCAAGCTTTTTTGTCCATTTTACATCCTCTTTGCATCCGTTGGTGCAGTGCGACATGGGCTTAAAAGATATTGGACAAATGGTTGGAAAAAGTCACTAAACAACATATAGATTTGAAACCTGAAATATTTTTATTAGGAATGGTACCTGAAGGTTACAGTAAAGAAAAAACATAATTATACATATATTAATAGCAGCTAGAATTGTATTTGCTCAGGATTGGAAAAATGACAAGATACCTGTTAAGTCAATGGAAATGAGACTCAGGACACCAGCATGATTCCAATCAGTTTATTTCTGTATAGGACTGAGCCCAAAAAAACCGCGGTAGCCCTTGTTATAATTGGGCTGCTCACGGCTGTGGCTAGTGACAGCTCTTCAAAATTCCTGCCACGGACCGACCAATTGCAGGTAAGTATGCTAATACATAACACCTCTCCCCATCTGGTCTGGTCCAACCAATCTGAGCCTCACCTACTGTACGTAATCACATAGGTAGGCAGGGCTTTTATAGGTTCAATTGGACCTGTGCAACTCAGTCACAGGTTGGCCTCTGGATTGTTTGCACAGATCTGTTGTTCCTGCCATCCGTCTTCTTGGAAGCTCCTGGAAAGTTGAGTCGGCCATGCTGCTCCTGCCAGAAATTTCCTGGCTGGTTGAGTTGGCCCAGCCGCTCCCACCAGGGACTTCTTTCCTACTATCCTTCTGGACCTGTTCCTGTCTCCCCGACCTGCCTTCTTCCCTGGCCTCAGGTATATGTTTGCATTTCCAGACCGGGGCTCGTGTTAGTAGTGGTTGTTGCATAGTTGTCAGGGTTTGTTCTGTTATTTCTCTTGTTTGTGGAGGGTCTCCCCTCCCTTTCTACTTGTGTTTTGTCCATTTGAGGGTTCCCCCCCTCTTCTCTAGTTGTGTTTTGTTTGCTTGAGGGGTCTCCCCCCTCTTCCCTGTGTTTGTTTTATTTGCTTGAGGGGTCTCCCCCCTCTTCCTTGGGTCTGTTTAGGTTTCCCTTCATGGCTCTAGCTCTGACCTGGTCTCTGTGTCTCCTCCAGATCCTCCCATCCTCAGTGTCTACCCTGTATGAAAGGGGTCCAATTATCTGGGTCACTTTTGCTGGTATCCACCATACATAACTTCTTGCCAGGGATTTCATTTTTACAATACCCGGGTGTCCCTCATGTAACAATTCAAGTATTCATTTCCTCAAAACAGACTGTATGACCACTCAATACCCCCATAGTACACACCCCTTTAGCATTGAGAATTCTGTTTGTCTATTTCGGAACGGTCTGGTGGTCTTGTCGCTCTCAGTTTCTAGCCATCCTTTTCCTACTCAATTTTAAATCCACACCAGGGTTTTGTCTCTCGCTGTTTCCTTAGCAATGTCTGCTGCCATCACGGGTAGGTTTTCTAATGTTTCTATTTGCAGTGTTGATGTGGTTGGTGCTGAATCAACTTCTATATCAGGTAGAGGGCAACGGCTAAGGGCGTCAGCATGATTTATGTCTTTTCTGTGTCAGTAGGTCAATTTCTAGATATAGGCAGCCAGGAATTCCAACTACCTTGTCATTTGTTATGATAATATATTGGGTGTAGCTTTGTTTCCTGCGATTATGCTCAGGAGTAGCTTTGGTCTGTGATTAATGTGAAGGTTCTCCTGTAGATATATTCGTGGAAGTATTTATTCCGGTGACAGCGGCCAATGCCTCTTTGTGTAGTTGTCTATAGTTCCACTCTGGCTTTGACAGAGTCTTTGAATAAAAGGCTATGGGTGCTTCTTTTCCATTGTTTAGTACGTGGCTGAGTACAGCGCTGACGCCGAAAAGTGATGCATCACAGGTTAGTGTTATTGGAAGTGTCTCACTGTATTGTATTAGTACGCGGTCTGATGTGACCAAGTTTTTTGGAATGCTGTTTCCTCTCGTTGCCCCCAGGACCAGGTTGCTTTCTTGTCAAGCAACCTGTGTAGTGGTTCCACAATGGTTGCATTCTACGGTAGAAATATATTATAAAAGTTAATGAGTCCTAAGAAAGCTTGTAGATTGGTTTTATTTGTGGGTCTGGGGGCTTCCTTGGTTGCTCTGACTTTATGTTCAGTGGGGTGGATTCCTTCGCTGTCTGTAAGGTATCCTAGGAATTCAACTTTGCTGGCAGCTAATTGGTACTTCTTTTTTACTTTTAGTCCCGCCTCCTTGAATTTGCCTAGGACTTCCCTTAGGCGGTCACGTTAATTGCTCTTTGTTCCTGGCAGATACCAGGACATCAGCAAAGTATGGTACCACCCTTTTTATGCCTTGCAATAAGCTTTCCATTAAGCTTTGGAACACCCCTGGGGCGAAGCTAACACCAAATTGTAGTTTGAATGCCCCCTTGTGTGTCACAATTGTCTGGGCTTCTGCTGTTTCAGGGTCAACGGGAAACTGTTGGTACGCCTGTGTGAGGTCTAGTTTCGTGAAGATTTTCCCCCTCCCTGGAATGTAATAGATGCTATGCCACTGGAACTGGGTATGCGCTTTGTTGAAGGGTTGCCTTGTAGTCCCCGCAGATGCTCACCGACCCGTCCAGTTTAATTGGTGTAACAATTAGGGTTTCCCATTTAGCATGGTCAATTGCTTCTAAAACACCTTGTCTGATGAATTTATCCAATTGCTCATCGAATTTTGGTTTTAGTGCAAAAGGAACCCACCTCGCTTTTAGTCTTATGGGGGCTATATTTGGGTTTAGACTAAGGATATTGAGGACCCCTGGTACCTGCCCAATTCTCCTTCGAATATTTCTCAGAATTCTTCCATCAGGTCGTCTTCCTATTCTGTTTCGGTTATGCTGTTTATGTCCGTGACCTTGATTCCTAATCGCGCAAACCATTCAAGTCCCAACAGGCTGGGTCAATTCCGGTCAACTATGGTTAATGGAAGAAATCTGTGGGAAATGAGACTCAGGACACCAACATGATTCCAAGGTTGACTTCCGTATAGGACTGAATCCAAAGAAACTGTGGCACCCCTTTTTATAGTCGGGCTGCTTGCAGCTGTGGCCAGTGACGGCTCTTCAAAATTCCTGCTGCCACGTAAGTATGCTAATACATAACAATACCGACAGAGGGAAAAGTAATCAAAAAAATACTTGAATGTGCAGAAATGAAGACTGCCTTTGGATTATGGATTTCCTGTCTGGCCGCTCACAGAGGGTCAGATTAGGTAATCATGTCTCTTTGGCCCTTATTATTAACACTGGTACACCACAGGGTTGTGTGTTGAGTTCCTTACTCTTTGCTCTTTATGTGCATGACTGCATTCCCACTCACACTAGTAATACTATAGCTAAATTTGATACAACAGTGGTGGGATTCATCTCCGGGAGAGATGAGTCTGTCTATCGAGATGAGGTGGACTGGTTGCTTTCATGGTGTGGAGACAACAACTTTGTCCTCAACATCAATAAGATCAAGGAGCTTATAGTGGACTATAGAAGGAATAGATCAGACATCCAGCCCTTGCTTATAAATGGAGACCGAGTGGAGCAAGTGGCCAGTTTTAAGTTTCTGGGTGTTACCATAAAAGAGGACCTGACCTGGAGTGCTCACATTGCAGCCCTGGTCAAAAGGGCCCAACAAAGATTATACTATCTGAGACTTCTCAGAAAACAACAACTGAATGTAAAACTGTTGGTGACCTTCTACCACTGCCCCATAGAGAGTATTTTAACTTACTGTACCTCTGTATGGTGTGCCAATTGCACAGTGGCAGATAGAAAAGCACTCCAGAGGGTTAATATCAGTGCCCGGAAGATTACTGGTTGGCCTCTTCCCTTTTTGGAAGAACTTTATAGCTCCCGCTGCCTTAAGAAAGTTCAAAACATTCTCAAAGATCCATCTCATCCTGGCACCCTTTTTTTGAACTATTACCATCTGGCAAATGGTACAGAATAATAAAAACAAGAACAAATTGGCTGAAAAACAACTATCCCAGGGCAGTTCTTTTGAATTCTGCTATTTAGTGCAATACTGGTGCAGTGTCGGGGGTTTTCGGTTCAAAGTATGGAGGGTGAAGGATATGTGTTTGTGTTTATTTTCTGTATCATTCCAATTTTAGTATATGTGCTGCCGAAGCGAGCATTGTTTGTGTTTATTTTCATGGGTCATGATGTGCACTGAAGATGGGATTTGATTTCATTGTACGAGGTGCAATGGCAATAAAGTAAAGTAAGCTAAACTAAAAGATTAACATTGGAAATTAAAGAAAAAAGAAGAATCTGAATATTACATGGTATGGGACATGTTTTATCAATGGTTAGAAAATAAAACAAATTAAAATGGATTAGATGTATATAAAAAGAATAAGAGAACTGGTGAAATAGATACATACGTTGGATATTACTTATATGGGAACGTGATTATTGTTATATTGATAAGAAGAATATTAATTGTAAGCACATGAAATATGTACCTAATTGACACAGGATTGCAATGGAATGGATTTATTGTATATAAATAAAAAACTTTTCTATAAAAAAAGAGAGAGTTTTCCTTTTGCATTTGAGCATCAAGAAGGGACTGGAAAGGAGAAGGAAAAAGGAAAGATAAAGAAAAAAGAAGGAAAGGAGAGGGAAGAGGGCAATTAAGGGAAAAAGGAAAGAGGGGAAGGAAGAAAGGAGAAGGAAGAAGGAAGGAAAATGAAGAAAAGGGAAGGAGGGAGGGAGGGAGAAAGGAAGGAAATTATGAGAGGGAGGGTCTGAGGAAAGTCCTGCCCTAACACTTGGCCATCAGCAGCCTTGCTGCCTTTTCGCAATCCCCTTGTCCCCTCTTCCTGATGTTTCCTAGTAGTTCCCTCATCCTATTGCTGAGGATGCATTGGAGGAGTGGGCCTTCCTCTGACCCGCACACTTTGCCCTCCCGCACACACCATGAGCAACCTGGCCAAGGAGAGCAAGCACAGCAGCAGCATCCTCAACCAGGCAGGGTTGGGGGCTGGGCAGCAGGTGTGGGATTCTACCAGTTTTCACTGGTTTGGTAGAACAGGTTGTTACGATTCCCAGTAGTTTGGAGAACTGGGAAAACTGACCCCTGGATCCACCCGCTCTCCATTCCCTGCCCAGTCAGTGCTTATTGCACACACGACATTGTGCACATGCACGACCATCATTGATGGCATTCTCCCCACTCACCCTGCCCAGTCACTCCTTATAGCGCATGTGTGCTACATCACTTCCCACATTTTCCCACCTGCTACCATTGCTTCTAGCAGAAGCAGCAGCCAGCCAGGCAGCCATCGTTACCTGTCTTCCACCATCTGATCTTCCCAGGTGAGTGAAGCTCTGCAACCCCAGTCGCCTACATGCCGCTGCTGTTGCCAGCCCCAGCTGACCTAGACTACCACTGCCGCACCACCACCACCACCACTGCTGACACTCTCACCCTTGCTGCTACCACCACCACAAGCCTTGGTTGAGTCATGACTCTCATGCTGGCTTAGGCCGCCACTGTCATGCTGCCACTGCCCTCAGCTCTCACATCCTAGCAAGCTTCTCACCCCACCCCACTTGCCTGGCTTGCTTAACCACCAGTACTATGGCTCAATGCAGCACTCGTGGCCTAGCAAGCTTCCCACCTGACCCCACTTGTCTGGCGTTTAGCTACCAACGCCATGGGTCCATGTGACACTCATGGCTAGCAAACTTCCCTACTTGCCTGGCTTCCTGTTAGCCGGATGAAGGTGAGCCAGGGCTGACCTCTGGGAGATTGATCAGGACGTAAATTAGTGAGCGATGTTGGGACTCTCTCTCTCTCTCTCTCTCTCTCTCTCTCTCTCTCTCTCTCTCTC
>BLBF01000044.1:7581780-7632193 GCA_015471245.1 Laticauda colubrina
TCTCTCTCTCTCTCTCTCTCTCTCTCTCTCTCTCTCTCTCTCTCTCTGTGTGTATTTCAGGTGGGTCTCCTAGCTTTAGAAGGAGAGAAGGAAGGGATAGAGAGAAAGAGAAACAGAGGGAGGGAGAGAAAGAGAAAAAGACAGAGAGAGAAAGAGAGAGAGGAAGAGAAAGAGAGAGGGAAAGAGAGAAAAGGGGGAGAGAGGGGGAGAGAGAGAAAAAGAGAGGGGAAGAGAGAGGGAAAGAGAAAAAGAGGGGGAGGGAAAGAGAAAGAGAGAGAGTAAGAGAGAGAGACAGAGAAAGACAAAGAAAGAGAAAGAGGGAGGGAGAGAGGGAAAGAGAGGGAGAGAGAAAAGAGAAAGAAAAAGAGGGAAGGAGAAAGAGAGAGAGGGAAAGAGAGGGAAAAGAGAAAGAGAGGGAAGAGAGAGAGAGAAAGGGAAAGAAAAAAAGAGAGAGGGAGAGAAAGAAAGGGAGAGAGGAAGAGAAAGAGGGGGAAAGAGAAAGAGAATGAGAAAAAAAGAGGGAGGGAGAGAAAGAAAGAGGGAGAGAGGAAGAGAAAGGGGGGAAAGAGAAAGAGAATGAGAAAAAAAAGAGGGAGGGAGAGAGAGACAGGAAGAGAGACAGAAGGAGAAAGAAAAAGAGAGGAAGAGAGTGAGGAAGAAAGAGAGAGAGAAAGAAAGAGAGAGAAAGAAAGAGAGAGAGTGCATGGCTGTCAAAACTCCAAAAACAAGTAGCTCTGGGGAGTAATAAATTAAAATACTTAAGGCCCTGTCCCACTGGCCGACGGATGCAAAACGTATGCATAAAGGACACAGCAGACGAGCAAAATTTCGGGGGTGGCTCCATCCATTGTCATCCGCTCCAAAAAGTGGCGAAAATTTGCATCAACAGAACGGAAAAGAATGGAAAGGAACGGACGTACTATGTAGCAGGGATGTTAAACGGATGTTCATAGGAAGCCTAGTGGATGACAGCGGATGGAAGTGGATGACACATCTCCAGGGATTCTGGGGGAGAATAGCGAAGCGGACACATAGCTGAAGGGGCAGATGCATCACGGATGCCTATAGGAAGCAAAGCAGATGCATAGCGGATACATAGCAGATGCAAAGTGTTCACTGCGCATGTGGGGAGGATGAATGGCATCAGCTCTGCAGATATAAAAGGATGCAGCTTGCACGCAATCAGCATTCAGAGGAAAGACGTGCTGCCACATACATCTTTAAAGAACACCATGGTTCGTCAGTCAGGGAAGAAGAGAAAGCCGGTGCCTACTCGTGCCAGCCCTGGTAAGGACAGAACCACTATCCCACCCCCTGGCACTGACTCTGAAGCTGCTGCTGATGATGATGATGATGTTGCTGCTACTGGTGCTTCTCCTGCTGTTGCTGTTGCTGGTGCTGCTGGTGGTGCTGCTGCTACTGCTTCTGCTACTAATGCTGCTGTGGTGGACCAGCCTCCAAGGCCCTCAAAGCCCTGCTGCTCAAGCCCCTGAAGGCCCTGCTACTCAAGCCCCTGAAGGCCCTGCTGCTGAAGGCCCCACCAGAGGGAGGAAGAGGCAAGGGAAGGAGAAGGGAGAGAGGAAACTGTACACCTTTTCCGAGGACCATGAGGAGGAGGTGCTGAAATGGCTGAGGGAGAATGAATACCTGTGGAGAAAGGGCCACAGACTGTTTCGGGACACCAAAAAGAAGCAGGCAGCTTGGAGAGACAAGGCAGAGAGCCTGGGCTACACTGCAGATGTACTCCTGGGATGGTGGAAGCACATGCACACCTCGTATGGCAAGCTACACCTGAAGAAATCTGGGCAGGCCGCTGACAAGCTCACTGACCGGGAGATGTACATCATGGCCAAGTGCAGCTTCCTGGAGGGTAAGATCCGCCACCAAGGAGCAACCCCTCTGACAACCCTCTCCCTCAGACAGCCCGCAGACAGCTAGTCCTCTTCAAGCCAGGAGCCAGCTACACTGTCCAGGCAGGTGTCTTCAGAGGACCCCACGGCAGAGACCCACCTGACAGCTGCACTCCCCATGCCGGAGGACTTGGAGGATCCCCTGTCACAAATGGAGGAAGAAGCGGCAGCCACCAGAGACCAACGCACCCCCACCCCCAGCTCCACAGGATGCAGGCAGAGAGGCAGACTGGAGGGCCAGAGCCACACTGTCCTGTTGGAGATCAGGGACACAATGAGGACCAGCACAGAACTGCTCTCTCAGCTGCTCTCTCTCTCTCACTTGGACAGAGGATCCTCCACCCACCACACTTTCATCACTTACGTGAGCCACACCTTGATATGCCCGAGGCCCAGTACCAGGTGATGAAGGAAAAGATCACAGCACTTCTGCATAACCCCCAAGGCCCAGCTGAACCTGCTCCGACCTAGTCCAGGTCTGCTCCTCCACCCCAGGCGATGTCACAGCCCTTCCACGGCTTTCAATAGCCCTTCACTTACCAAGGGTACGACTACCAGGACTTCCCACAGCAAAAACAGACCTTCCCAGTCCAGGCCCAGGTTCATCGCACGCCACAGATGCCACACCTCACCCAGCTGCAGACCAGACAGCCCCACTACACTCCTCCTTCCTCCACCCCACAGCCAAGCCCGTCAACGGACAATCTGTCATCAGTCTTGTGCCTGACATCCCAGGTACTTGATGAAAGGCCTCTCAACCTCACGGGACTGAGTCAGCTCTCTGAGAGCTTTCTGAACACATCATCCCCTGTTGTACTCTTGGGGCCAAGCACCCCAATGGCGCCTCAGACCAGCACTCAAGCCACAGCCACCTCCACAGTCCCTGTCCACTTAACAGCTGAGACCATGGACATGACTCAGAGTGACTGAGAATAGTGCCAGAGACTGAGTTGTTACTTGTTCACTTTAATTTTGCTTAAGACACTTTACTTGGGTCATTTTGCTTTTTTAATAAAGTCATACAGTTTACTTAAGACAGTTATTAATAAAGATTATCTTTGATAAACAATTTTATGCAATTTGGGGTTTTTTTATCAATGGTTAGATGATAAAATACAATAATAGAGCATTAATATTATATATATGAAGAGTTTTTTAGGATTGATTTGTTATGATTATACGATAAATTATAGAATAAACTGTTTGAAGTATTGTTATCTCGCAAAGCATGAATGATTAAAAGTATAGTCAGAAAAAGATTTTTTTATTTTTATTTTTTTTTAGTAATATTAGAATATGGATTGACAATATGAGTGGTTATGCAATATAATTGTAATTGACACTATAAAATGAATGCACAAAACTGATGAACCAACCGATACACCGGAAGTATATATGAGAGTAGATGTTTTTAATGTTTTGTATGTTTGTCTGTTTGTAGAAAATTAATAAAAACTTTATTAAAAAAAAAAAAAAAAGATTATCTTTGCTTAACACACTTGGTTCATTTTTTTAACTTAATAAAGCGGTGAAAACTTTGAAAAAATGGTTAAACCTTTGCATGCTTGTGGGATAGGTAAGGATAGTTGTGGGATAGATAAGGATAGTTGTGGGATAGATAAGGATAGTTGTAGAATAGATAAGGATAGTTGTGGGATAGATAAACCTCCAGTGCAAGCATAGTGGGACTGTATGGTCCACCCTCCCAGCTGCCACACATATGGACCTTTTTTATCAATAACAATTTATTCATTGATCAACACATTTTAAAATACCATCTATCATCCTGTCTTGCCACTCCACTGCTCTAGCTGGGGAGTTGCACTAGTGTCTCAGGAGGTTGCGCTGCTTCTTCCCTTCACATGAAGTTCTGTTGGGGCCTTGTACATCCACAGTGTCTATCAGGTTTCGTCCTTGCCTACATTCACCAGGCTTCATGTCCCCATTCCCTTGTTTGTTTGTTTTTTGAAAATTTTTTTATTAATTTTTTAACAAACAAACATATACCAACAAAACACAAAACATAGAAAACATAAAATATCTTTTTGGACGGCAGTTTGATCCCGAGTTACATCTTTTTGTACAGACATAAATTCAAGTTCATGCTTACTTTTATATAGCAATTCCATTTCTTGTTTACTATTTTACATTTTCTATATAGCTTCTCCCCTCTTTTCACTCTCTTAATTCTATTATATTTATTTCATCTCAATTTAAATCATTATACTTATATCTTTTGTCTGTCCTGTTTCAGCTATTATTTTTTCTCATTAACACACAATTTCTTCTGTAATGACTGATTGGAATATAATGCCTTGTCATACTTATCCTTCCCCTAATTTTAAAGCTTAACATAACACATTATTTTCATTCGGATTCTGCGTAATACATTCTAAAAATAAACTCAATATTTTAAAACAGAAAGAAAAAAGTTTTTTTTTGATATATAATATAATTAAAACAACAATCCATAGCAATTGAAATTATATCATTAAAATTAATATTCATTTAAGTCTTAAACATTTTACACAATCCTTTCTAAATAAATATCATACTGCTATGGGAACACTTATAGATTTTGCTTAGTTACTTTCTTTAATTCAATTCTCTCATATTTAATTTAATTTATTTTATTTAAAAAAAAAAATCGCTAAGTTACATTAAATATTTTGTCCCATTTTTTAATCATATATTATTCCAATTTTCTAACATTATTTCAAATACAGATACAACAATACAATCTTATGTACCTTTGCAGAATCTCTTTTTCAGTTATATGTTTACCCATTATCTCTAAATAAAATCTGTTTCTTTACATCTAGTTTCAAACCTTTGTAGCTTCTCTTCCCTTCTTTCCTCCCTTCTTTCTCCCCTCTACCCTTTTTACCCCCTTGTCTCTTAATCTCCACCCTCTTTTCTGTTGCTTTCTGATATTGTGTCCACTTTTCACCTTGTTTTTCCCTTTTTTGGTTGTTTTTTTAAGTCTTAAATTCTCCATTCTCTTTCTCCTCTTTCCCCTTTCTTCCCCAAATAAAGTTGCTTGTTCATTAAGGATGGTTTCTTCTTCATCCCAATCTTCTTGTTCTTGTAGTTTCTCATATGTAGAAATTGCCATTTCTAAAAAATGAAAAATAGAGCCAAAAGAATCCTTCCCTTCTTGTTTCTCTTGATTATATTTTATAAATTTCATTTTCAGTTCATCCATAAGTAATGCCATTGTAAAAAAAAGAAAAAATTTAAACAACCCAAATGATTTTAATCATTCAAATAAGAATTTCCAAAAGTCCCAAAGTCACCAAGCAATCCAAATACACACAGTCTATTTCATTTAACACTTTCTTCTTTTTCTCACTTTTTTTTTCATTTTAATGCTTCAAAAAACTTCAAATTCTTTTTGACCTTCAATCCATCTGATAGAGTAGTCAATTATGATCCAAAATGGAAAAATCCAATAATAAAAAGGCCCAAAAAACCAAAGAAGAAAAAGGATATATATGGACTGCACACTGCACTTTATTTATTTATCCAAGGCTCTTATTATGACTCTCTTCTCCAGCAGCTTCAAAGCCAAGCCTCAAGTGTTGAGATATTGATAAGAGTCCAGGAAAACACCTGTAATAATATTTTTCTGTGCTCTCCCTCCATCTTATCACATTAAAATGTCCTTGAGAAGGAGTGTTTATACATTTCTCCCCAATTCAAATAAAGTACTTTCAAGCCTCTAGTTGGCAGTGTTGCAAGATCTCTTAATACTTTTTCCCCCCTCAGCCAGAAAAAAGAGTAATGTATACAAAACTCAGAAGAAACAAAGGGGGCCTCTATCCTAAAGAAAATTAAAAAATCAAAAGAAGCATAAAAATATATATAAGGAAAAATTCAATCTGGTTACCTACAAAGTCACATTAAAGTCCTCAGAAAAAAAAAAATAGTAAGGAAAGAATCCAAGCCTCAATTTGACATCACTTAAAAAACGCCGCTCAACCAGATTCCAGTCAGACAAAAATAAAGCCACAGGTTTCTTCTTTGTTCAGGATATCCTTTCAGGTCTCAGCCAATTTGCAATACAAAAGAAGTTTCTCACCCAGCCGACACACCCTCTCTCCAGCCACTTTCTTTTCGGAGCTGTCCCGACTTCAGCAGCTTTGGAGGCTGCCTTTCCACCGCCAGCAAAAGGGCTTCTCCCGGATCAAACCAGAGATTTGCGATATCTCTGGGATCCTGGGACTGTGCCCTTCACAATCCCCGTCTCTACGGGACGGTTTAGGTCCGTTAGGACCGACCAGGGGTGAAAATATCAGCTGAGATCTCAGAGCCCCGAGATCTCAGCTGTAGCACCGAGACGAAGCTCCGCCTTCTCCCCCATTCCCTTGTTGATAGTCGACAAGCCTGTTCTGCAACACTGGGTAGCGGGTGCGCATGAGATTGTGCAGGATGCAGCAAGCTTACACGATGCTCCTCACAGTCTGTGGGTGATGCTGCATGGTGGTGAGAAGTATCTTGAACCTGTTGGCCAGGATGCCAAAGGCGTTCTCCACCACCCATCTTACCCTGGACAGCCTGTAGTTGAAGATCCTCTCTTCATGGGTGAGGTATCTTGAACTGTACGGCTTCATGAGGTAGGTTCTGAGGGAGAAGGCCTCATCACCAACGATGAAGTAGGGCACATCTTGTGTGTCATTGGGTAGGGGGTCCGGATCTGGAAAACCCATGATGAGGTTGCGTTTCAGCCCATCCTTGAGGTCACTAACGTTGTATATCTGGCTATCTGAAGCTGACCCGTTACCTGAACCATCGATGTACATGAACTTGTAGTCAGCATCAACCATGGCAAAGAGGATGATACTGAAGAAGCCCTTGTAGTTGTGATAAGAGGACCCTGAGTTGGCTGGAGCTTTGCAGGCCACGTGCTTCCCATCTATGGCTCCAACGCTGTGGGGAAAGTTCCACCTCTGATACCACTGTTCTGCAACTTTCCTCCAGCCTTGTTCAGTGGTGGGACACTTGAGGAGCTCCTCCACATATTCTTCGATGATAGCCTGCACCACTTCTCTGACCACTTTGCTGATGGTGTTGTGTGGCACCCTCCACGCATACTGCATGTTTTTGTATGTGGTTCCAGAGGCCAGGTGGCGCAGAGTCAGTGCCACCTTCAGTCCAGGGTCCAGGCTGGGATGGAAGTTGGTGCTCGGCTTGGTCAACCTGGGTCTCAGATGCTCTACAATTTCATCAAACATGGCTGGTGGCATCCTCATGAAGTGATGGAATGCACGGGGGTCTTCATTCCTCAGCTCCACCATCAGCTGGTCATACAGTCCAAACTCCATTCTTCTCACGATCCATCCCCGGGCCCACACAGCTCTTGGACGTCTCCTTCTTCTCCTTGTGTATAAAAGGTGAAACAGTCTAAACAGGGTTTGGTTCTGGTGATGAATGATTGCAGCTACTATACGGATTGTGTCATGATCCATGGTGGAGAACAATGGATGATGTGGATGAGCAAGACCAAGGGTGAAGAAGTCTGTACACCACGGCTGCTGAACTCATACTGAGATCCAGGTGATTTTCTCCCCCTTTTTGTAGGAAATATCAGTTTTCTGCTCAGTGTCCTTCTACATACTCTAGACATACTCCAGACATCCTAAATATCCGAGATACATCCCATATACGAACGTTTTGTCCGTTTTAATCCTTTATATACGAGATGCATCTGCTTACATCCTTTCCATTTCCATGCTACTAATGCTGTGTGGACGTTCCGTGTACCTTTCGTTTCCTCCCCCTATCCGTTTTTCAGCTGCAACGGATGTGAGTTGCGAGGATGTCCAGAGGATGCTGAGAGGATACAGCGGACGTTTCATGGATGATAACGGACATAGAACGTTTGTTGCCCGTATATGTCGCGGATGTACATCATACGCGGCGGAAAGTTCATCTGCTCAAAAAGTTTTGTGCTGCTCAAAACTTCTTGCGCGGATGAAATTTCAGTGGACGGATGCTGGAGGGATAGAGCGTATGAAACACGTATGCAGTGAGTACACAATGGATGCATCGCATTTTCCAACGGATGGCAAGCTTTTTTTAACGTTTTACATCCTCTTTGCATCCGTTGGTGCAGTGGGACAGGGGCTTTACTTAGAAACGGGCCGTTAAATGAGGACCACTGGTATTTGGTTTGCCAAGTCACATTGCCACCTGGCCACGCCCACCCAGTCACATGACCACCAAGCCATGCCCACCCAGTCACGAGACAAAGTACATTCACCCGGTCACCTGACCACTAAACCGTGCCCAGCCAGCGAGCCACACCTGCCTGGTCACATGACCACCAAGCCACACTCACAAATTAAGCCAAGCCAACAGAACCTGTTGTTAAAACAATTGAACCCCACCCCTGCTGGGTAGGGCTGAGCACTTGTCTTCCACTGCGCAGGGCTCCAGGCATGTGCCGCCATCTGGAGGGGGTGGGGTCCTCTGCATGTCATGAGTGGGATAGCAAGGCTCCTCTGGTGGACAAGGGTTTGGCGTTCACCCTGGTCTTGCCTTTCTCTGCTGGAGACAGTAGATTTCCCCAGCCCCACCAGGGCCACTATAGGCACCCCCTGGCATGAGCAATGTAGAGCTGGCCATCCTTACCGTAGCCACAAACTTCCCCCCAGCCATGCCCTCCCAGATCAACCACAAGTTTATTGGTTCCCTTAAATCGAATTTGACACCTCTGAAGTAAAGTGATGCTTTCCTGGTTAGATTGGGATGCTGATTCCTTTTGATTTGCGCATTCAGTCCATCAGAAATCATTTTTAAGTATCCCACGAAAAACTAGCTTTTTCTCTGTAAAATATTACAGATAATTAATCTAGGACAGAATCATAACTTTGATGGGGGACCCTAGTATAATCGCGCCGCCTTAATATCATCAAAGGGAGATACTCTACATAGATTTTACGGTAGCAAGGAATGGCTTAATTTCCTACTATAATTTGCCTTTTTTAAAAAAAAAAATGCAGGCTCTTCAATGCAAGTCTCATTTTAGTACGGTACACGCATAGCTCTGCGAAAAGCGCCGATGGGGCGGGATCACAATGGCATTTCCCCTCATTCTTTAACAATAGATACCAGAAGGCAGTCACGCTGCTTCGATACCGAAGGTGCAAAATTACTACTATTACTTATTATTACTACTACTTATTATTATTACTACTACTTATTATTACTACTCAGTTTCGTTGACTCTCGCCACTTGAAGCTGCCGTTGTCATTCTCAGAGTGAGAGAGAAGCAGCTACCGAAACCGACGCCTATATCCTTCTCTAACGGCTTCCCACTTTTGAAGCTCTAAGTGGCACGATGACGAAAGAGGCGCGCTTGCGCCAAACGCAGCTGCTGGTTCAGCTCGCTTCCGGGTTTCCCCGTCGAGTTTTTTTCGGGGTCGCGCCGAGGAGCTGGTGAGATCCCGCCCCCCACCCTTCTCCCGCCAAGCCCCGCCCCCTGGTGTCGGAAGGAGTCGGTAGGGAGATTCTTAGGGAAACAAGGCGAAGTGTCGTTAAAGGAACGCAAGCGGGGAAAGATTTGGGGAAGAAGGTGTGGGAAAGAAGGTTAAAAGGTAGGCGGTGGGAAAGAAACGTTGCTGGGATCAAGATTGTTTTTCCCTCTGTCCCGAGATACAGGGGAATTTTAATGGGGAAAAAAGATCACAATCGGGATAGTGCCCTGTTAGTTTACTTAGCGTGGTGCCAGGCAGTTGGCTTTTACTCTTGGTGACAGGAGAGACAAATATTCGTTGCCTTGATTTGTCCCGATGACAACCGGCAGCTTTTTTAGAAACGTACCAGAAATCTGGTCCTTGACAAACGTTGTCTTCCCTGCTTTCTATTTAGTCCAAATTTGCTTTGTGTAATCAGTTTTTATAATCTGTCATCCTCTTGAATCATTGACAAGGTCTGTGAAATTAGTTGTTTTTTGTTGGAATTCAAAAGAATTTGACTTTTCTCTCTCTTTCATTCTTCAGCTTTCATAACTATATTACTACTGAAAAGAAAACTAATAAATAAGCATTGTCTTCATTTTTGTTCCTCACAGTCTTGTCTATGTTTATGGTTGTGTTCCTCACTAGGATTAATTTTCTATTTTATTTCTCTTGCATGTGTCCAGGTTTATCTTTTTTGAGCTCAAAAGAAATTAACATCTTGAGTTTTTCAACATCAACTTCAAGTTCACTAAGTAAGTAGGTTATTATTGGTTTCATAATATTAACTTAAATGTTCCATCTTTTTTCATAATATCTTTTAACTCTTCTGTGCCAGTGTCTGCATATCTCAAAATATTTCAACCCCTATTTTAATTGTGTCATCTCTGCCAGTCCTGGCAGTCATATAATACAGTGGTCCCCAACCTTTTTTGTACCAGGGATCAGTTTAACGCAGAAATACTTTTTCAAGAACCGGCAAAATCAATTCTTCCCCAATAGTAAAGGGCTTCTTTACTATTTCTTTACTAAAAACATATTTCTATATATATTTTAATCACGATTATTCATTCTTTGCAGACCGGTACAAAATGATCCGCAGACCGGTCCCGGTCCAGGGACCGGTGGTTGGGGACCCCTGATATAATATGTTCACTTGTAAATATGAAGATATGAAGATAGTGTGATTCTTGTTCTCCACTTTGTTTAACTTTCCAAATTCAGTTTTTACAATAATCTCCTGGCTCATTTTAAAAATCCTTGTTCTAGGCTGCTGCCAACCTGCATATTTTCCACACTGGTATAATTTACACAAAGCCCTTGATATATTCAAATTAGGCAAAAATACAGTAAATATCTCTTTCCTTGCTATTTACAGAGAAGTAAACTACTGTTATTCAGTGTTACCACTCCAGTGAATAATTGTTCATTTCTATGAGTAAAGCTCTATTTGGGGAGACTTTTGCTGTGAGAACAGTCTTTCTCTCTGTTCATTAAATTGGTGAGGTCATTGCTGAAATAGATCCTTTAGAAAAGCATCAAGTTTATGTATATAAGTAATCCTCTACTTACAACCATTTGTTTAGTGTGTTTTTGTCTGATCAAAATTACAATGGCACTGAAAAAAAGCAACATATGACTGTTTTTCATACTTACAACCATTACAGTATCCTCATCACATGATCAAAATTCAGATGC
Organism: Laticauda colubrina; assembly: GCA_015471245.1. Lineage (NCBI taxonomy): Eukaryota > Metazoa > Chordata > Lepidosauria > Squamata > Elapidae > Laticauda > Laticauda colubrina. The sequence continues at coordinate 7,592,850 of BLBF01000044.1, forward strand.
TTGGTAACTGGTTTATATTTGTGATGGTTTCAGTGTCCTGGGATCATACAATCACATTTTATAACTTCTAACAACCAAAGTCAATGGGGAAGCCAGATTCACACAACAGCCAGGTTATTAACTTAACAACTGTAGTGATTCACTTAACAGCTGTGGCAAGAAAGCTTGTAAAATGGGGCAAAACTCACCTGACAATTGTTGGTTAGCAACAGAATTGTAAGTCTACCATACTACCTGTATGGTGCCTATTGCAAATTTGCTGACGAAAAAAATTACCTTCGAGAACACCTCTTACCATTTAACAATTTCAACAGAAATAGTTCAGTTAGTTCACTCTCCTACCAGAGCACCTCCCAGATGTGTAGGCATAGTAATTCCACAACTCAGTATACCTATTACAACTGTGCTGCAGGGAAGTTTTAATAATAAACATTTGTGTGGTTCTAAGAGTCACTTTACTATATTGATTAACCCTTGGGCCATATCAGAGTTCCAGACACAAATTATGACTAAAATCTGATAAAAATTTAAAATGGAATTGGACAAAGTACAATTTTAAATTAAGTTGGAATAAAATATGATTTAAAATGAAATTGGAAAAAAATTTAATATATGGATAAATAAAATATGATAAAATTATATTTCAGTATCATCCCTACAGTCTACCCCAACCACATATGCTGATCTCAACTCTAGGTCACTTTTACAGTACATTTTTTATTGCCAGTTTAGCAGGATATGCAGACTGAAATTATTATGACACTCCTTGTAAGTAGACTCAAAACATCAAATTTCTCTTCATTGACTCTGCTGTAAGCTGATAGAGCTCAGTCATTACTTAACCAGATCACTGGATTTAGTGCCAGAACCTATAAGCTTTGATAAGTAAAGTTTTGTAAGCTTTGATAAGTTTTTTCCTATTCTGTTATTTAGGTTGATTGTACCTGGGAAGTTCTTATTTATTCAGCATTTGTAAGTTTGTCAATCTTTTACTCCTTTTGCAATTGCGTTTATGTGTATGTGTATGTACATATACATACACATACATACATCTGTTTGATATGCTTGATTATTTAATGATAATAGTTTATAGTGATTTTATTAAAGATTATAGTTAAAATCATTATCATTAATAATGCCTGTTTATGACTAATTATAGAATTGAATGTTAAAAGCTGGAAAGTCCAATGATTCTTAGCAAGTGTCATGCTGAGAAGTAAAATTTATATTTTTAAAGTATTGATACATTAGTTTAATATGATACATTAGTTTATTATAGTCTGTTGAACGTTGAGGGATGAGAACTGTGTTATGACATAAACTTTTGTAGATTACTGCCCAAGAGTTGATTTACAATTAACAGAGTTGTCATATATATGCATGTTAGACTTCTATCCATCTCAAGCAGTCTTACAGGGCCATTTTATTATCCTTCATTAGGTTGCTAAGAAATCCAAAGAGAAGACAAGGTAGAAAAATGCAAGAGGCTGTACTTGTACAACATTCTGGCCAACCATATTTAGTCTACAATCCAGCCCATATACAATCCAGCCTATAAGATTAGTTTAGAGTATCTAATGCAAACTCAGAAAGTAAATTAACAATAAATCATGATTCAATTTGCAATGAATATGCTCATTGTAGAATATTTCTTTCATGCTGGTTAAACATTACAATAAAGATAAGTCTTCTTTAGGTTTTTTTTTAAACATCTTTCCATTGGAAAGAAAATTTTGACCCATTCAGGAACTGACGAAAATATACTTCCCTATTTCATTCATGGCATTTCTCATTTCTAGGACTACCAGATCTGGCAGCACAGAGAAATAGAAAACTGTTGCTGTCTTGTCATCTCAGTTGTAGTCTAATAGCTCCCCATTTCTTTTCTGAATTGGCAGCAGTAGGGACTGCAGTATTTGTACTGAGGTCAGGAGGGGAGGACATGTGTCCAATTTCTACCTCCTGATCTAAGGCATTTTAAAGGTCATAAAATTATAAATAAAAGCAATATTGTATGAACTGAATGATTGGTTGCTGTGAAATTCTTAACAGGAAAAAAATAGAAAAAAAGCATAGCTGAAGTACTCCTGTATCCTAGCAAGCTTCATATTTCTTACGAGGAAAAAAATATTTGAAAATAATGCTTACAATTGCAGTTACAGAAAACAAAAGAAAAGTATCATTTCTGTCAGGCTTAGTTGTTGAGCCAGTTTGGTGAAGTGGTAAGGTGCTGGCCTAGAAACCTAGAAACCAAGAAACTGGGAGTTCTAGGCCTCCCTTAGCCATTAAAGCCAGCTGGGTAACTTTGGGCCACTTGCTGTCTTTCAATTCAATCCACTTAACAGGGTGTTGTTGTTGTGGAGAAAATAAGGGACAAGAGAATTAGGTATGCTTGCTACCTTGAGGTTTTTGTTAAAAAGTGGAATGTTTTTTCCAATTTCCAGGAATTTCTTTATGATCTCCGATCCAACAGTTGTTGTGACCCAGTTGGTCAAGGTACGGCAGGCCTCTAGAAAGTCCTTTTATTGCTGTCAATAACTGTTCAACCAATAGTCTCCAACAACCAATAGTCTCCAACAACCAATAAGACTCCACCTCATGCTACTCTCAGCCACTTTCAGTCCCCCAAAGAATAGCCCATATATTATCAAGAAAGTCCACAAGACAAAGCCCAAGCATAAGACAAATGGGAGTCCTTGAGGCAAAGACAAGATACAAGGCAAAAAGCAGTTCTGAAAGCAAAGCAAAGGCAGAAAGGCAAGGGGGAGGTATTCCTCATCACAGGGGATCTGCTGCCTATCAGCACCACTGTCTGTCACAGCCAATCGTCCCCTGCGTCTGTGAAGGCAAGCAGCTCTCCATCTGGTCGACCACTTCCCCAATGCCTAAGTGGCTGGGACAGAATCGTCCTCAGACCCTGGCCTCTCCACACATGTCAAGGGAGATGTGCCATCTCCATCTGGCAATCCCAGTTCCAATTCCTCCTCTTCCTCCAAATCAGACTTCAATGGGGCCACGTCACTAGTCCTGTTTTAGGAGTGTAAGTCAATCAGTGATGTTGGGCCAGTCACTCTTTCTCGGCCCAACACACCTCATAGAATAGTTATGGAGAAAATAGGAAGAGGAAAGAATATTATGTATGTTTGCCACCTTGAGTTATAAAATTGGGATAAAATTAATAATTAAACAAATAAAATAAATATGGACTTGTGTAGCTTTTAAGAATGTTCAAAGTTGGCATCCTTATTGGGCTTTTTTCAGTAGTGCTTGTGTTTAAAACAGAAGTCAAAAATATACTTCTTGACAGATACAAACGTATACATCTAAAATGTTTGTGTAGGAGTGTAATATATATATTATAATTTATGTAAGTGTTTTTCAAACTTGACAACTTTAAAATGTGGCTAGGGAATTCTGGCAGTTGAAATGCACACGCCTTAAAGTTATTCCAATTAGTAATGCATATTTTACAAATCCTCCTCCATTTTACTGCTTTTCCTAAGTCATCGTTTTGTGAAAAGACCCAAACAAGCATGGAAGAGCAAATCTTATAGTAATACTGTAGTTGCTTTGTTCCTGAGAAGCATTGTTCCCACATGCCAGTAGCCATCACTACATATCTCGATTGGACGGCTTTTATTTCACTAGTTAGTTTTCAGATTAACAGAGTTGAAAGTAACCATTTCTGATAAATGGCAGTCCAGTCTCTTCTTGAAAGCTTCCACAACTTCCAAGGACAAGCTGTTCCATTGGTTTTTGTTCTCACTGTCAGAAAATTTCTCCTTATTTCTAGGTTGAATCTCTCCTCAATCAGTTTTCATCCATTAGTCTTGTGTGGCTATTTCATAAAGTATGCTTTGAGGAGGAAAAGCTGCTTCTTACCAAAGAAGATTAGAACTTCTATTTTAAATTAGCAAAAATACTTGTAAATCTGAGAGACCATAGGTGCCTTCTTCTCCCAGTTACTGGGTAGAAAAGTCAAACTTCTAAGCATTTGAGCACATAGTTGCAAATGAACATAAAATATCTTGCTTTCTGTCTCCCACGTCTGATGACCTACCCTCCCTAATAGGATGCCACAAGAATACAGTGTGACATGCTGCATCTGGTAAATTAGCCATCTCTCTCCTCCCCTATCTTGCTCTATTTGTCTGGAAATGCAGTTTACAAATCAGTAGGTGCCCATTTCTAATATTCTGAAACACCTTAAGTCCTTTTCAGGCTTGATTAGGATTCAAAAACACATTAAGGAAGTTGTATGTGGTACTCCTACACCAATATTCCTACTATCAAATGTTTTGTGCTGGATCATCTGAAACCTTTCCACTCATTTACGCTTTAGACTTAACTCCCAAACAGATTAAAGTTAAGGACTAAATTTGGGCAAATTGTTTGCAGTATGTTGAGTCTCATACAAAAAACATAGCTTTAAATTTTTAAAGCATTCTACCTTTTTTTCGAGCCAGTGCACCAATTTTGTCAATTACTCCATGTATATGTTTGCACAACTATTTTAACTTGATATTTTTCCAGGAATAATAATGAGGCATGCACAGGAGTGTGCTTATAAAACAATCATACAAATCTGGAAGAAGATGCAGCTGTTTTAAGAGTTGAGGCAGAGGTGTTTTTTATGTGCTTGAAGAATTTGCACTGTGTTCTCAGAGATTTAGTGATTGGGCGTGGAAGATAAGAGAAGTATATTGGAAACAAGGCCTCTGATCTGACCTTCAGTTTCCTAATGAGTCACAAGGCCTGACAGACCATTAGCAGCAGTTTTTTTATCACATAGTGAGATATATACTAGACAATCATGTTGTAGCTTATTATTTGCAGTTGGATTATTGTTTGATATGCAAAGAGGCTCAAAAATCATATTTCGTTTAAAAATTATTTTTAAGCATCATAAATATCTTATGAACATACTACAATAGGGCAAGATAAATGAAAATCCAAGATAAATGTGGAAATGAACGTTTGGATAGTTTGTTCCTAAATATATTTTATCCTGTTCCAGTTTTGTCTTGTATATTTTTAAATGAACTATTTACTTATTCCATAGATCTTCAGATCTTGAGAATCTTTTAGTCACTGTAGCCATGACTTATATTGAGGCAAAATTATTCCTTTCCCACCCCCACCCCCCCACCCTTTTAATGGGCCTTGCAAGACATCCTATGTTAAACAAGGAAATTATAGTATGAGCTGGGAGTACATAGATTCTGCATTTGCTACTTTTACAGTCTCAGACACTCCAGAATAACAAATTGGTGACTTCCATATAATCTGCTTTCATAAATTTGTGTGCAAGATACAAAGTTTAAACCAGAAACTCTGAGTTTTTAAAATAGAGAAACAAAACTTCTCAATTGCCTATTTCAATTTTTTCTCCCCTATTTATCCCAAAATAGCAAATACTCATTTGCATTTTGCAGATGTTTTCTTTCAAATCAGAATTGTGAGTTCCCATTCAGATTTGTAGTCATGAGTTGGTTAACTTTTTTCCACAGAATTTCTGATCAAAATCACCCACCCAACAAGTTTGCCAGAAAGGAAGATACGTGTTCAATTAGTTTTAGAAAAGAAATGTTTGCTATTAATCAAAGGTTACAACAACAATGTTGCTGCAGCACATATTTTACCTGTTTTATAACAATGCCTTGTATTGTTCATATTATAGTAGTGAATTCATTGATAAGCAATGATTATTGATAAATATAAAATGTAAGATTATTTTTTTCATTTTCTTTCCTAGTTTGTATCTTTAGTTTGTACTTTTTAAAATTTTCTTTTTCTTTCAGATTAAAGATTTCTTTGCTAAAAAAAAAAAGATAAATCAAGTGTTCAGAAAAAAAGGGAGAGGAGAAAGAAAGAATTGTCTATATCTAAGCTCAATTTCTGACAGTACTTTTTTCTCCAGACTGGCAAGCTATTAATTATTTAGTCACTTCCCTAATAGTGTTAAATGTATACAATATATAATACAGACCTATTCTCTCTGAGGTGCAATGGAGGATACTGATGGTGAGAATTTGTTGAGATCTGTTTAGAAGGAATAAATCATTATCTTTTCTATTAGTTTATTCTAATTGTCTGACACATGTTATTTTCTACCATTAGTTTCTGTCTGACTAAGTTATTTAAACTGAAGGGGTGGAATGTACTATATTTCTATCCAATAATGAATCGATGGATAGAATTGTTACTCCTGTGTTACTCTCTGCTTTCAGTTTTGTGCATATTTTATTCATGCACTGCCATCAAAACATTTATTTAAGGTAGGAAAATAATTTGATTTATTAAAGGAAACAATACATCTTATAAAATACAAGTATTCCATGGAAGATCTAGTTATCTATGTCTTCTAAACAGGATGGGCATAAATTCACTTCAGTGTTGGAGCAGTATGCCTCTGAGTATCAATTGCTACAGAATAGGAGTTACTGGCATATTCTGCTTTTGAGCTTTCCTAGAAATGCTGGTCTAGGCCTCAGACCTGATCTGTCAGGGCTCTTCTCATTTACACTGAACAGTTCTCTCTACATCAGGGATGTCAAACTCAATTTCATTGAGGGCCAAATCAGGATTGGGTTTGACCTTGGAGGGCTGGTGAGAAGGGTGGGCATGGGCATGGCACACCTCCACAGACATGGTTTTATAAACTTATAAAAATAGGGAGGCATACATTTCTGTGATTTTGTTTTTTTAATACTTACTTGATCTACTTGATCACCTTATGAAAGAGAGACCAGATCAAGAAACTGACTCCATAGGAAGACTAGAACTATAAATTGTTGACATAGGCTATAATAGCAGAATCCTGTAAGCCTGAAAGGTAAAATGTTTTACTTTTCCTCCTTTTTATAACCTTCTGAGTCAAGGACGACCTCCTGGAGCGATCCAGAGGCCCTGTTTTGGGCCTGGAATGCCTTGCGGAAGACTCCGGAGGTCAAAAGCAATTAATGAGTGGGGGGCAACCTGCCAGAGGCACCGCAGGCCAGTCCTTTGCTATTTCCAGACTGGCATAGCAGGCCCAATCTAAGCACCCCACAGCCAGATCCAATTGGTCAATACCATCAATGTGTCGAGACACTGTCTATTTATGCTGTAATACTGCACTGCAGCTTCTATAAGGATTCACAGATTTTATCTAATAAAATATTGGGGAAATGCTGATCTTTTTTACATGCAAGTACTATTATCAGAGCAATATGAAGTAGTTACTTTGAATATGGCCAAATTCTGCTATGTTGTATGTAAAATTAGGCAAATTTTAACTGCCCACTGTTAATCCACCACTAATCACAATATATTATTCTGTCTGTCCTTCTATTTTTATTATTTTAATGCTTTTATTTACTGGTCTGTAATAATATTTATTTAATAATAATAAAAATAAATATTAAATAGTCAATAGTCTGCAAATAGATTTAGTAGTTTAAAATTTTTGGGAGAGCTTGTATCATAAGAGATGGGAACTAATGTTATACTAATGTAGTATCAGTATTGAACTAGAAGGGATGGTTTTTGTTCCAAGTTTTTATTTTTATAGCATATAAAATTCCAATTTCAATTGAACAATTTACTTAACCAATTCAACAGGCTTTTCTTACATCACTAATCTTTACCATTTATTTCCCTGTATCCAGCTCCTGTTTTTTTTTTCAGCTAGCCATTGATAAAATGAGTCCCAAGTCAAAAAGTATTCAATTTCCTTCTTTTCATTGATTATAAGTATTAGCCTTCTAATATTTTTTTAATCACATTTTCATATGTTGGGTTCTCTTCACATTTCCACTGTTGCTCAGATACAATTCTAGCAACAGTCAATACATGTAAAGTCAAATATGTATTCCCTCTATTATATTGATCCATTTGCTTGTTATATATTGCCTTAATCATGTTAATAAATCTCTCCCAAAGTCCATAAATTTTAGTTGTAATAACATAAATTGCCAGTTTACATTATCAAATGCTTTTTGTGTATCCAGGAAAATTAATGTCATTTGTTTTTCAGGATGTGCTTCATAATATTCCAATTCATTTAAGATCATTCTCAAATTGTTTTTAATCTGTCTCTTAGGCAGGAAGCCATTTTGATATGAATGTATACATTCATTCAAAAATCTTTTCAGTCTCTCTGCTATTATTGAGGCATATATTTTATAGTCAGCATTCAGTAAGGATATGGGTCTATAATTTTATCTGCATTAAGTCTGAATCTTCTTTCGGAATAAGAGTAATGATTGCTTTCACCCACGAGTTTGGTACTTTCACTACAAATAGTACTTAATTGTAAACTTCCAACAATGATGGGCCCAAAATATCTTTTAAAAGTTTATAAAATTCTGGCGGCAGCCATCTGGTCCTGGTATTTTATTATTCTATTGCCTCTTAATTGCTTCTGACAGTTCCATCATTGATATACATTCATTTAAAATAGCTTTCACTTAAACTGTTTTTGATATTTTAGGTAGATCTGCTTTTTACAAATATTGTTTCTGTGCTTGCTTCATCAGTCAGCTGTCACAGCTTCAGTCAGGCATGCAATGGCTATATTTTTCTTCCTGCCAGCATGAGAGCTTCCTCCAAATCAAACAAGGAGTTTGCAATCTCAACGGAGTGTCCTCTCTCTCTCTTCATCACCCCTCCAGGGTGACTTGGATCCTGAGAACCTCCTAGCAGGTCAAATTCGGTGTGATCCCATGGAGCCCCGTGGAGATGTGTTGTGTCACTGTGTCAGTCCCACCTCTTTGATTGTTTTGTGTTTTTGACTTGGTTTTTTTTTCCCCTGTGGGATTTTTTCTTTGGAGTTTTCTATTTTGTATTTTAATCTTGAATAAAATAAAAATGTAAATTAAAAAAAACCCCAAAACATTTCTTAAACTCTTCCTCATCAGCATAAAGATCAAACTCAGCATCTGTTAAACTTCATCTTTTCAGCAAACTGAGTTATAACTTAAAAGGCAAGGCAATTTCAATCAGATGATGGAGAAAAGTTTCGTCATCATCTGATGTGGAACTATACAATCATGCCTTGGAGATAATAGCTTAAGTTTCCAGATTCTGAGTTATCACTGAGTGATTTAGCTTTAGTTGTTTAAAAAATTTCTGTTCAAAAGTGCTGACTTGGTATCTTATCATCTGCTCCGATCTAAAGAGAATTGATTCACAGAAGGAGAAACTGGACCATCTTTGAGATGATCTTATTTCAAAGTACTAATTTTGAAACATGACTAGCAGACACAATTAATGCTGTTTTATCGTCTGTGAAATTAAGGAAGGTAGAGTGGTGCGACTGTAATTAGCTGTAATGCCAGAATCTGTGTTTGCAATACAAGATCTATAGCTCTTGATTGTACTCACATTATACATTTGGATGCAGTTTTGCCTGTCATGTATTTGGACTATTTTATTTTTAAAGATAAAAATGATTCCAGTATGCTTTGGAAAGTTCCTGTTTTTAAATCAGAGAGTTGTTAAAGTTCCAAGTAATTAACCCAAACCAATCAGCACTCTGAGATGTTCAGCTTTCTCAAAGGACTGTTTTATTGAGTACATCATTTTGGCATGAATGGAAATAAAAGTAGCTCTAAATATTTTCCAGTATAATTAAAGATAAGTACCATATTTTTTGCACTATAAGTCACATTTTCCCCAAAAAAATGTCTGTGTGTCTTAAAGAGCAAATGTTGCCAAAGCCCTGCTCACCTACCAATCCCCAACCTTCAGCTGTTTTCGGCCTCCGTGTGCACCATTTTTGCCTCAGCAAGCCCCATTTTCAGCCTCCGCATGTCCTGTTTTTGGCCTGTTCCAGGTGGCAGGGATTGCCGCCGCCTATCACCACCAATTGCCGTTGATCTTTACTGCTGTCATTTGCCACTACCTGTGCCTGTTTTACATTTCCCCAAGTGCTTCGCAAGGTACGCACCCATTCTGTCAAATTTTTGGAGGAGGTTTGTTCCTGAGGGCCTTCGGGAGAAATCCCATGCCCTGACTACCTTGAATGGGGTAAACCCCATGCTGTTATGTAAAGCATTATTGTATGCAACCTCAGCAAAGAGATCTGCCTAGTTAGACTGCTGGTAAATGACATAGCATCTCAAGTAGTGCTCTATCGTTGCATTTGCTCATTCTGTGGCCCCATTCATACTCGAATGAAAGGCAGAAATAAACCCTGAGAGGTCCTATAAGTTTTATAAATTCCCTCCACAATTTGGCAGTGAATTGTACCCCCCAATCTGAGATGATCCTCTTTAACACCCCATGCAATCGATAGATATGCTGCAGGAACAATTTGGCAAGGCTCAGACAGATTACAAAGTGGGCCTGGTTGCAGAAGAATCTATTTCAGTCTAGATGACCATGATCCCCCTGCTGTCAGGGAGCTCAACTATAACATCCATCACTATCCTCCCAGGGCTGGATGAGCTTTACCACCTGCTGCAACAGCCCTGGGCTCTTCCCGGGCCTTTTCTTCATCACCATGCGCATAGCCACCAAAATTGTCTTTTAGCTAAGTGCAACATCTTTAAGAATCTGGTGACCAGCTTGCTTGGTATTGTGGCTCCACTGTAGGACCTGGACTCTTAGGCTGTGCAGAATTTACAGCTTCTCTCACTTCCATGCCAATCCAACTCAATGACAGCTCCCCTCTGTTGTCTTTGAACCATGGATCAGATTGTAGCTCCCCTCTTAACTGCTGGGTCAACTCATTGCTGAGATCTGACAGTTTTCTCCTGGCCTGTTGCCTCATAGTTACTTTTGCCACTTTCTGGGTACTTCCTCCCACCTGCTGTTGTACTGCAGCATGTGGGACAGGGCATCAGCCAAAAGGTTCCTCCTCCTGGGATACTTTTGCTTGAAGTTAAACCAGTTAAAGTACTGCACCCACTGAATTTGCTTCGGTGAGAGTTTTTGAGAGTCCTCAGTGCCTCCAGGTTCTTATGGTCAGGCCATACTTCAAAACGCACTTTGTTCTCCTCAAGCAATTGGCACCAAGTCAATAGGGCCCATCTCACTGCAAACACTTTCATTTCCCACATCACCCAGCATCTCTTTGTTTCAGTGAGTTTTCGGGAGGTGTAATCACATGACTGCAGTTTTCCCTCTCTTTTCTTTTGAAGTAGCACTGGCCCCACTTCTACATCATTGGTATCTGCCTGGAGGCTCCTTGGGGTCAGGGTGCTTCAGGGCTGGTTCCTCTGTAAATAGCCTCTTCGATTCCTCAAAAGCCTTCTGGCACTCCATCGTCCAGTTTAGTGGTTGGCCTGGTCAAGGTTTTCTCCCACTTCCCTGTCTTCAGTAATTCAGTAATCAGCAAGGTGATCTTGGCAGAGGAGGGAATGAACTGCCTTTAGAGGTTTGCAAACCCAAGGAAGCTCTGTAGTTGCTGTCAGGTCCAAGGAGCTTGCCACTCTAATATGGATTTCACTTTACCCAAATCCATTTCCATCCCATCGCTCAACACTTGGTAGCCCAGGTAGTCTAAGCAAGACTTGTGGAACTCACATTTGTATAGCTTGGCATATAAATTTGCTGCCAAGACTTTCTTAAGCACCTTGCACTTAACTTCATGTGCTCTTCCATCATCTTGGTGAAAATGAGAATGTTGTTCAAGTATACTAGGACCCCCTTGTACAGGTGATTATGTAGTACTTCATTAATTAGCTGCATGAAAACCACCCGGGCTCCCTGAAACCCAAACTTTATCACTTTAAACTGGAAGCTTCCTGATGGGCAGTTAAAGGCAGTCTTCCACTTATCACCCTCTTTGATCCTCATCTTAGTATGCCTCCTTCAGATCTAACTTCATAAAGATCTTCCCTTGGTCAGGTGGCCTAATATGTCCTTCATTAAGGGGAGGGGATACATGTTCTCCACACACATCCTGTTTATCCCCCTAAAATCCATGCACAGGCTCATCAACCTGTCCTTCCTTGCCCATATCCCCAGCCTAAATACTTTCAGCATGCTCATTAGGCAGCAGGTACAGCCCGAGTCTATGAGCACCTCCAGAGCCTCTTGGTTTTCTGACTTTGGCTGCATCAGGCTTGAACCATTTCAAAGTTGTCAAGGGTTACATTAAATAAGTGAAGGCATGTTTATACTCTCAGGCCCTGGTTTAATCTAACTGTTCAGATAGATAATGGTTGAGAAAGATGGCACTGTGTCTCGCACCCAGTTTCATCAAACGTTATTAGTGTCCATTGAGATATAGTATATATTTGCTATTGTGTTTGTTCCAGTGAGCTGTGGCTCCATTATAGTGAAAGCTTGCACTACTTTATGCTTTAATATTTTTGTGCCACACAGCTCTTCAGCAAGATTCTTTCTGCTCCCTGTTCCCCAATAGATTTTCTTTCAATGTCTGCTTACATTTTGTGTCATACTGTGTCTTGGAGCTGTTGCTCTTTTTGGCACTCTGCCTGGTGTTTTTCAGAATTCTGTCATGAGAAGCCAAGACAACAGTAAGCAATTCCAGATTTGTCAATACATTCAGGAGTTCACAGATCATAAGTGTTTGTGTCAAGCAGCATACGTTTTCAACCCTGCTCATGTGTAAACATTTAAGAGGGCCCCCAGATATTTCTGGAATGTATAGATAGAATCTATATGCATCCTGAAAACAAGCTTGTTATGTGGGATAATATCTGAAATAATGGAGCAAAGGTGCTGGTTTGCTTATTGCTTATGTATTCCGGGACAGGGTTTTTGTGTGCAGTGTGCTTTGTATTTCGATCTTAAAACATAGTCTCTCTCAAATTGGAATCTCAGGATTCATGTTGTTGGCAACAGAGCTTTATTCTAGGATGTTCCTCAGAGCTTTATTCTGGGATGTTGCCTCAATTTTCGTATCCAGACTCAGTCTCTCAGTGTTAAACATGTCTGACCCTGTTTAGTTTTTGTGAGTTTACAGAAACTTATCTAAATAACTGAATACAATAGAACCTCTGGTCAGGACCATAATTCATTCCATAACTTTGGTCGCAACCCAATTTGGTCATGACCCAAACCTAATTTTGGAAATTTGGTGCTTTAAAAAAATGGTTCAAAAGGGGAAATCGGCCAAGAAAAAAAATATTGTGAATTTTTTTGGTTGGAATTCAATTTGGTCATGGTCAGAAGCGTTCATGACCAGAGGTTCTACTGAATCATTTCTTCCAAATAACACATGCAGAATCTAGGGAAATCCATTTAGAAGAAAGGACACTGAATGCCCATAGTTCTATATTATATATATGTTATGTTGATTACTTTATAATAACATAATATTAATTATGTATTCAGAATCAGTACTTGAGAATAATAAAGAAAAAATTGTGGACACTGCAAATAGTTCAAATATGTATTCTGTTCAAGTCAGACAGTTTCAAAACATGCTGTAAAACTGGGCACAAAGGTTTCAAAATTGCTTTGTCATGTCTCTTTGTTTGGCAGGAAAGGTACTGTCCAGGAAAATATAAATTGTGTAGAGAATTTAATTCAGTAAGTAAAATGAATATAGTTTGGGGATTGGGGAGGAAAAACACCCTGTATGCTTACAGAAAATTCATGATATGTTTTCCTCTGTTAGATTTAAGACACGGAAAATAGAATTTGGAGCCATTGAGTACCAACAATTAGTCTCTCTACCTTTTTGAAAAGCGATATGAATGCTTTCTGCCAATGGTCTATCTAAATTAATACTATCCAGGACTGGCTAGGCAATTCCTTGCTATTTAGAATGAATGACTCCCACATTCCCTTGCTATTTACTGGGCTGAGTAGTTTGACAGGATTTGAAATTTAAAGTATCTGGCAATTGCCAAGGTGCCTATCTATGCAGAAAATCATTAGGTTTCATTCAGAGATTTCCATAGCATATGAAAAGTATTGAACTCTGCTTTCTGTTTGCAAAATAGCATTCTACCACTGGACTATGGTCCCAATTTTTCCCATAAAGCCGGAAAATCAACCTATCAATTCTGCTGTGAATATATTTTAGTGGGGAGAAATGTGGGGTATTCTTAAAAGCCCGTCCAGTGAATCAGCCAGGAAAAGATTTGGATTTGGATTCGTGAGTTTCCAAAGATTTTACCATTATACAACATAATGTTTTTGTTGTCCATGGAAGGAAATATAGTCTGTGCAAATATGAAGAGATGAAGTTACTCTCCATCAATAGGAGGTCAGAGTTTAAAATAATTTCACTGTGTGGTTGCTGCGCTCAGCTTTTAAAACTGTATTGTACAGGGTTCAGCAAATCTTGTGACGAGATCAGCCCCAAGATCAGGGGCTTATTTTTTCCATTCTACCCCTATTCCAAAGGAGCAATGCAGCTTTTGCCCTTGGTCTTCTGAGCCTCTGTGACCCTATTCAGACAGTTCACCCATCTCAATGGAATACATGGCGTTCGAGCATCAATGGTATCAGTTTGTGTTTTGCTTTATGATGGAAAGAGGCTGGGACTGTAGCTGTGATGGAAAGGGGATCCTGGGGCTGTCGCAATGGTTACTGGTAAATGGGCTTCAGGGGAAATGAAATAAAGAGACGAAAGAAGGAAGGAGTTGTAATAAGAAATTTAACACTTCGCTAAATATTGTGGATAATCAAGTTCCCAGGAAGTTTGGAGAAGTCATTGGAAATATGTTTACACGTATCCAAATCTAGACAAGTAATGAAATTTGAGGTGGATTTTGGGATAAACTGTATCGGGTAGTGTACATTTACTTGAATTACCTGGAACTATTGCTTCATAAGTTGTGTTTCTGTCTGTTTAAAATGTTGTGGCACCTGCATGTTTTTAGGCCAGTTTCTTTTGTTCTTCTCAAGAGAGAGGGAAATTATTACTGACAATTAAAAGCTTTATTAAGAAGAACCAAAAGGTTATTTAATCAAGAGTCAGTAATAAGCTATTAGTCACTACCATCATGGAAAATATTTCTTTTTATACTCTTTACAAGAAGCTTCTGTCACTATTCAGCAAACCTAACTCATAGGGATCACGAGGAAGGAAAATTGCTGACATATAGATTTGAAACCAGAAATATTCCTGCTGGGTATACTACCAAAATAATATAATAAAAGGAATGCATACTTAATTTTGCATGTAGAAACAGCAGCAAGAATAGTGTTTCCATAACAAAGGAAAAATGATGAGGTCCCAACAGATGAATGTGTAATAAAAAAAATATTAGAATGTGCTGAGATGGATAGATTGACATTTAAGATAAAAGAAAGGGAAGAAACAGAATATTTTTAACATGGGATTTATTCTGCTAATGATTAACTAACAGAAACAGAGGTTAGAAACTAAACAGAATCTAAAAAGATAATAAACATTTACATTGGAAATTTTTAAAGATGGATAAACTAATGGTAATATTATGTTGTGATATGTTTATTAAGATTATTAGTGTGGCTTTGGTTGTTGTTGTATCTTTATTTAAAATTAATTGTGCCCAGACAGCACACTGTTCATTTCGACATGGAATTTTTCATGTTCCCTAAAAGAAAAATGTAATAAAATATATATATTTTTAAAAGGAAGAAAAATTGCTGGAAGGACAATTGGAAAGATCTTGCCAACTGTTCTCTCCGCATCCATACTCAAATGTATATTCACTCATCAACATCTACTTTTGGTTAAATAAGTAGGAAAGTGACAGATAGCCCAGACTATTTATAAGTAATTCTGCTTAGCTTATGTGGGACTCTGGTAAAAAAACCCTACTCTGTGTTTATTTTACCTCAGGTTATCATGTGATGTCAGTGTGAGACAGAAACAAAGATAGACATGCATTCCAATCACACAGCTATGAATGGCTGCCGAGCACAGGAAGTTATCCAGGTAAATATAGATTCCTGAACTGATATCTGGAAATAAGGTGCTTTGGGTGTAGGAACATCCAGTTGGTGAAGAAAGTTGTCAGATTAAAGAGATGAGTTTAACATGGAAATGGTATAATTTTTATGGATAAATGGCATACAGGTAATTCTCGACTTAAAACCATTTGTTAAGTGAACATTCAAAATTACCATAGTGCCGAAAATGTGACTAATGAATGTTTTTCAAACTTAAAACTAGTGCTGGGATTCAAATAATTTAACAATTGGTTCTCTGCCCTAAATATTTCTTCCAACAACCAGTTCATCAAATTGCTCAGAAATTTAACAACCGGTTCTCCCAAAGTGGTGCTAACTAGCTAAATCCCACCACTGCTTAAAACCATTGCAGCATCCTGATGGTCACATAATCAAGATTTGGGTGCTTGACCACTGGCATGTCCTTATAACAATTGTGCTATCCTAGGGTCCTATGATCACTGTTTGTAACCTTCCCAGCTGGCTTTTGACAAGCACAATCATGGAGGAAGTCAGATTTACTTAAAAACCATAGAGATTCACTTAACAACCATGGAAAAAAAAGATTGTAAAAAGTAGTGCAACTCACTTAACTACCATATTGCTTAGCAAAAGAAAATGTGGGTTCAATTGTGATTGTAAATCAAGCAATACCTATATACTATAATTCCTTTCTATCCTATCAAAAGAGGCTGCTATTTCTGTCAGTGATACATAATTCAATCTTAAAGTTACGCTCTAGGATTTATTCTGGACATAGCACACTGGGTCATCTTCCAGTTTTCAAAGCAAATCTCAACATTATTGGTAGTTATTAATATCAATTGGTACTAATTGGTATTGGTAATTGGTAGTTATTTTCTAATTTTCTTATGTTCCAATTAATACCTTCATTTATTTTCCTCTAAAATCCATTTTCATCATCTAACTAACCACCTTTTTTATAACACTATTATTAGAGATCCTTGCTGAGCTTGCTTGTTTTCTTGCAAATGAACGTTTCATTTCCCAAAGTAGGCAACATCATCAGTGCTAGTAGGAGTGGGGCTTGCTCTCAGTTTATATTCTCGTTATATTCTGATGGCTTATTCTGTCATTGTTGGTGGGAATGGTCTTAGAGATTCTTTCATTGAGCTGTTTACTGTCGATTTGTTTGCAGTTCCTTGATTGGGTATTGTTTGCTAGATTGTTGGTTTGGTGTTAATCTTGGAGTTAATCTATGCTCATCTGAGTGGTGATTGCTGTGGGGAGATGTTTGGTCTTTTTGTTCCTTTTTTTGCTTGATAATTGTCTCTTTTGCATAGTATATATTGTTTATGTCTATGTGTCTATTAATGGCTAACTTGTCAAACTGCTAGATTTATAAAAATCTAGCGGTTTGGGATTTGGCTTGGTCTAGGATGGTCATTGTTTTCCACCCACACCAACCAAGTGTTTCACTACCAAAGCAACAACCCAATCTCCCACAAGAGAAGCGAGTAAGATGGGAAAAGGGAACATATTGACTATTATATTATTGGGTTTCTATGTTACAACAGAGGAAAATGTGGAAACTACAATATGAGATTACAATGTGAACAGGGAAAATTAGATACAATTATAAAATTTATCTTCCCCCCATAACTTTTATTTATTTATTACCTCTCAATAAAAACAACTGGTTTTCCAAGAGCAGAAAATTTATGAATTGTACTGGAACTTTGGAAAGAAATGGAAGCTGATTAAAACACATTGCTCAATGTGGTATTTTAAAAGTCAGCTCCAAGTGAAGCACTTAGCATAACTTGAAAGAGTAGATATTGGAAATAGTGCTTTTAGGCTACATCACCCTTAAAATAATAGGAGCCAGGGATGCTGGCTCTTATTGAAATGTCTTTAATCAGCTTGCATTCTTCTGCTTCTAGAGATAATTCATAATATAATAATTTTTAAAAGTATTTTTATTATCTGAGACCAAAATTTTGAATGTTTCCAACACCATGCTGCATCAGCATTAAAGCAAATGATCCATTTCAAACAAAATTTAGTTTATTTGCTACATTGTTATTTTTCATTTTTTTCTATTTTTTAGCATCTTGAATTGCATTGCCCAGATCTTACTACTATATTCACCCATTGAGATCCTCCAGTGTTTGTATTGTCTTAATACTAATCAGGAACTGGGATGGTTTATTTAATCTTGATGCAATGTTAGACAACCTGTACTTATCTTACTTTAGTTGATCAAGAAACAGCTGGTGAACTCCATCAAGAGCCTGCAGAAGCATTATGTGACCTCTGATTCTCTTGTAACAAGTGATGATCAAGATGCTAATACTCTTTGTTGTGTATTGGAGGCTGTGTTTGTGCACGGTTTGAACATTAAGCACATCAAAACAGAGGTTGGAGCAAAAGGGAAAAAACATGGAGGCCGACTTCCTCAGCCAGTGTTTTGGACTCTGCTAAAATCTATCACACACAGGTGAGATTGAGAAATGTTGCAATTTTTATTTGGGAAGTTACAGTAGTGTTCAGTGTTTATTTACATGGTGAGTATATAGTATGATGCAAGAATGAGATTGTTGGATGCAGAAAATCTGATGTGTCATCTTGTATAAATTTAGTAGATTAAAAAAATCCCAGGATTTAATTATTTGTGTCTGTTACCTCTTCATGGGGCAGCAAAATGGCTCATTGGTTAAGACAGGGGTGTAAAACTCAGTTTCATTGAGAGTCACATCAGCATTATGGTTGCCTTCAAAGGGCCAATAGCCTGGTTGCCTCAACTACGTGGGCTGGGTGGGCATGGCCAACTCGATGTCACTCACTGGGTGCAGCTGACTTGGGATGGCTGGGTCAGGGTGGAACAAGACACACTGAGTAACTCGACATGGGAACTATTTGGTGTCCCACAAGATACTTACCCCGCAAGGTGCTGGTGGCCAAGGGCGCGCGCGCACACACATACCGCATTCCAAGTTTGGGGACTTTTATCCACAGAAGAAAGAGAACCCTTCTTCCCAAGTCTAGACATGATTCAGTTTGTAAGCTCAGATATGGATGGCATGGTGTATTTTGCATGTACGTGCATACAGCATGCCACAGAGACATTCTTCTCCAAATCCCAGACATTGTTGGTGTCTCCTCCCAGCAAAGCAGGAGTTAGAAGATGCTGCTGCAGCATATGGGAGAGCAGAGGAGAAAGTTTGCAAGAAGCAGTTTCCTCCAAGTCCAGCCTTGACAGGTCTCTGGAGAGCAAGAGGAGGAGGCAAGGGAGAAGCACTTCCTGGCCCTGCATCAGGGAGGCTGGCTGTTCTTGAAAGGGAATCCCATTTCCAATCATATGTGGTAAGAATGCTGGCTTGTTGGGGCAGTCTTCCCTCATGCAGCTGTCCCTCTACCCCTCCTCCTCCATCTCCTCTCCAGAGAGCTCTCAAGGCAGAAGTTAGACTCAGAGGAAACTGCTTTCTGCAAACTTTCTACTTCAAACTTCCACATCAGCAGTGTTGTCCTCCACCTCCTATGGGAGGTCAGGCAAGGTTGGAAGGGGGAATTCAGAGGTCTCCAGCAGAGGAAGGTGAGATTAGGGTGAGTACCAAAGCCTAGTCTAACAGAGGAACTTCGCTGGCCTTCTCAGACCACGCAGAGGACGCCAAATGGTGGTGCGGGCTGCCCAGAGCCCTGGGCAGCAAGGGCAAGTGCCCAGCCCAATCCTCAAGTACCAGGGCACTGGGACCCTGCAGCCCAGCCCAGCCCAGCCCAGCCCAACCCTGCTTCCACAACCCTGCTTCCACAGCTATGCTTACCCCTCCTCCTTGAGGCTGCTGTTTCTGTATGCTCTCGTTGTCCAGATTGCTCATGATGGGTGCAGGAAGGCAAAATAGGTGGGACAGAGGGAGGCCCACTCTCTCTCTATTTGAGGAGATGTGATTTTGTAAGCAAATACTAGTGATAGTATGGGACACCACTAGGAGAGGCCAGGAGGAAGGGACAATGGGATGGCAAGAAAGGGCAGCAGGGCTGTTGGTGTGCTAAGGCAGGACTTTCCTCAGACCCTCCCTCTCATTCCTATCTCCTTCCTTCCCTGCCTTCCTCCTTCTCATTTCCATCCCTTTCTTCCTTCCTTCCATATTTCTCATTAGGTTAAAGACAAGTCCCTCTTCCCATCACCTTCACTCTCTGTCTGGCTAATATGCCTGTATATTCTGATACACAACTGTGTGAGAGATCGAATCCATGCCATTGATAGATGAAACTAATCTTGGGATAAGATTGCATGGTTTTAGTGTGTAATGTGTAAATATGATGACATATTCATCTGAAAAGTAAAATGCACAGAAATATTTCTCATGATAGCCATGTGTTTGTCCTCCTGTTTGAAAGATAAGCATTCACATATCATTTGCATTTGTATGTACAGCCAAACTTTTCCATAAACACTTCTTCCAAGTGAACAGTTAATAATTCCTTTCTCATTCCCAAGTCCTTCTTTCCTCCTTCCCTCCCTCCCTCTGCAGCCAGAAAGGGATGAGGGGAGGGTGAGTTTGGGAGTGCAGCCGGTGGCCTTGCTACCAATGCCTGTGGCTTTCCCATGCAAGGGTGAAGGTAGTCCCTGTGAGGCCAGGCCAGTGCAGGCCAAGGAGGCAGCAGAGGCACTGGTTCCAGATGCAACACTTCTGGGGCTCTGTGTGCTGCTTTATTACAACTTTATAGTGGCCATCTGGGCAGGATCGTGGTCAGCCTTAAATCTGGCCCATGGAGACCTGCGCCCATCGGGTGGGTTGGGGCCAAGGTTGTGGGGGTCAGCCTCTTGCTGTCTCCAGAGTGGCCTCTCGGGCCAGATTTAAACACATTGCAGGCTGGCCCGCAGGCCTTGAGTTTGACATGTCTGCCCTAGTTCAGTCCAGCCTAACCATTCCAAAGCATGCAAATGTGAGTAGATAAATAGCTACTACTTCAGTGGGAATGTAACGGTGCTCCATGACATCATGCTGGCTACAAGATCACTGAAATGTCTTTGAACAGCACTGGCTCAATAACCCTTGAAATGGAAGATAAGCACTGCCTACTCTCATTGCCAGTGATCAGTGGAATAAAATACATAGGACTCCTTTACCATTTTACCTCTTAATGTTTTCATCAGACAAGAATGCATCAAACCCATCTCTTATCACTGGCCATAACTATGCTTTCTCTTATCTTTGGGAGCTGTCCTTTTAATGGATGTTGTGTTTTCTCCTCCCTGGCTATTTCTCCTTTTTCAGAAACATAATTTCTGAACTGGAAAACCTGGTCTTCATCAATACAGATGTGGGGCGTTGTCGTGCATGGTTGAGGCTGGCTCTGAATGATGGCCTGATGGAGTGTTATCTAAAACTCTTGCTTCATGACAAGTCTCAACTCTCTGAATATTACCATTCACCTGCTCTGCTTCTGGATACTGAGGAAGTTGAATTTCTCCTCAGTTATTTGCAGGGCTTGTCTTCTCTGGCTTTTGACCTCTCCTATAAGTCAGCAGTATTGAATGAGTGGACCATCACACCTTTATCCTTGTCAGGCCTTTGCCCTACCTGGGAACTGTTGGACCCTCTTGTGGGGCTGGAATCTCAAAGAAAAGAGTCATTTAGTTTTCTCTCACAATTTTTTGGCTCTGATGAAGTTGAAGCTCACCCAGCCATCCTGCCTGTCCCTAAAAGTCAACAGGCAGATAAACTCACAGCTTCCAACTTGAGCATCAGCACAACTGGTTCCTCACAGCTCTCTTCCAGCCTTGATTCTGACATTCTTCTCTCAGCCAATTCTACCAATACTAACAGCCCAGCTAGGGAGAAAGAGCCCATCTCCAATGACTCTGAATTTGACATGACAACAGCAACAGCAGACTTGGACCAGGACCTCCAAGAGTGAGTATAATAGTGACAGTTATATACCACATAATATCCTGACTCTGAAAGAATTAAAAGAAAAAATTTCGTGGGATTCAGTATAATACTAAAATAACAATTCCTGGATTTTTAATAATGTGATTGGCATATTATTATGGGAGATATCTTTTTTGCCTTTTTTCCAAGCCTCAGATAAAGAGGCTTGCTCAGAAGTCTTGCTTATCTTATCATTGATCCTGTTTCTGTGATTTTATTTTGAACACACATGAGGTGCTCCCTTGGTTAAACAATCTATTTCATTCATGACAGCTGTTCTGATTTTCTTTTCCTCATTTATATATATCACAGACACATAATCAGTAGTTCATGGATTTTTTTATAGTTAGTATGTTACATTATCTACAAACAAATATTGAAACTATTTAAAATTTATATTTGACAATAAGAGTTTATCAATTGTAGGTTTGACAGTGGCACCATTTTCAGAGCCCGAGAAAGCTGTAGTCTTGTCTGGGTGATTCACTCAGTAAATCTACAACTAAGGAGCAATTTGAGCACATGGCTAATTTCCTATATATTTTGTCTGTACCTAGAAGCTTCACACTTAAAATACTGTGTATGTTGCATATTTAACTGGTCTATTCTGATCATTAAGACCAACTTAACACATAGTGTAGAATGCATCAATTTTATTCATGTATTAAAACAGTTTATTTTAATGCTTTAAAAAACAAATTAACAGTTATTGAATGTGTTGAATTATATGTGACTAAACATCAGTCATCTTTGATAGCCATCTTATATCTGGACTCCATGTGCTACATTGAGAGATAGAATTACTGGAGATGATCTCTCTCTTTTGCAAATGTTTTACATTTTTATATTTCTTTCCAGAGTGTTAGCAGAATTTACCAGAACACAGAGAAAGTTGGAATCTGTAGGAGTTCATGAAGCACACATTGTGTCTCCGTCTTCCCCACCAGAGTGCCCCTGCCCTTCCACCAGTTTCTGCACTGTACACCTTCCTCATACTGAAATGGCAAAAGATCCTGTTGATATCATGGTACCTGCAGTAATGACAAATTCACAGCTTCTTAGTTTATCTAAGAGTGGAGAATCTATTGGTAGTACCAATGTCCAACAGACCTCTTTGCTAGCCACAATAATTGTGACCAAAGAACCTGTGGATGTGTCCCAAATTCATTGCAACATCAAGAGAGAAGCTAAAACCTGGACCAGTGAAGTCAATGGTTATGAAGGAAGCCTTCCAGGAACAGACCAGCTTCCTTCACCAGTCTCACCTGTGATCTGCCCTGTAAGAATTACTTATTTTGTTCTGTTGTGTTTTTGTTTGTTTTTGCAGATTCCGGAGCTCTGGCCACATTGCCAAAAATTAGCAATAACATTGCCGGAAGAGTCAGCCTAGTTCTATATTGTTGTGAAGTGGGCAATACATGGAAAACGTTAGCGTAATTCTGGAATAAGCTTAGGATGGTTTAAAAATATTAAGCTTAATAAAGCAAAAGAAAATCCTGGCTTGTCTGAATTGCTTTGTCTGGTGAGGCTTTTGGCTCTCCTCAAATAATAAGGTGGTCCATGGCTATCCTTCGTATTTCTGCCATAATTCAATAAGTTCTGGAAGGCTGTTTATATTGCCAAAATTTGTACCTCTGGCATGCCAAATAGACATTTTTTAGTAAAAAGCATTTTGTTTTGTTTTTTAAAATGATTTTTTAAAATCTTCCTGAAGCAGCCCATTGGAAGTTGAGCTAGTTATATATCAGAGGATATTAACTCAATGTCATTGTATCTCCCTACATATTTTTTTGATTTATATTTATTGAACTGTGACTAACAAACACTATTAGGTAGCTAAATTTACACAAATCCAAGATGAAAAAAAAGATATGGAAGTACAAACAAATCTATTTAAATACAAAAAACCACTTACTGTACCTGTATAGGTTTATTATAATTGTAAAGTATTAACATATTTTTATTATCACTGTTTTATAAAAATGAGAAATGGCAAATCTGTCACATTCACCAACTAGGGGCCTCACAGTGAATGAATTATGTTGATCAAGAAGTTCCTTTACAACTCCGGAAATGTTTTTCCTGCAGCTGCACTGAAAATTCCTGTCCTTGGCTTCATATCCTCCTAACTACAGTGCCTTATTCCTGGATTTGAGCCAGTTTGTATGTCATATTTAATAGGAAGTAATGTCACCTTTCCCAGATCACTTTTCCCCAAAATCATCTACCTATTCCACTGACATTCAAAGATAGACAGTGGAATACCTTTGTAAAACAGCGTCTAATATTTTCCCAGGCATTCCCAAATTTCTGTAAGAATTATTCCTGATGATATAAAAATTAAAACAAAACAAGTTTCCAGATTTACTTATATTTCTATGTGTATATGTATGTGTTTAAAGTGTTCAAAATTAATAGAATTTTAAAAATTAAATACTGATTTGTCACAGGCTGATTTTTTTAAATTGGGTTATTTAAATTGGTTGACCATTTTTCTTGGTGTTTTAAATTGTAGGTTTGGATCATGTTTTTTTTTAATTGATCAGTCCATCCAAAAGCAGTAATGAAATTAACAGTATTCATAGTGCAAGGTCTCAGATCAAGCCATTTCACATAATACTCAATTAGAAAATGGTTGCTTTGCTGGTCACTTACAAGAAAACTCTCTAAGAAGGATATTGCTATTATCGAATCTGAATTTTATTCCTATTTAAATCTAGTAAAGCTCAGAATCATCCCACCATTTTTTCCACATTTCTTAATCACAGTCCTTTTCACTTATTCTTGCTTCCCATCTCAGCCTGGGTGCCATAAAATCTGGGTAATATAAAAAATAAATACATTCTGTACAGACTTCCAGGATAGCGATAAGAGGAGGCTGTCCTGCAAAGGACAATATTTTCTTGCATCAGGCCAGCTGCTTGAATTCAAGTAACTCAAAGCCAGAAGAATAGCTTGTTCGGATAATAGCACAAATGTTATCTTGCTTCTGTATTATTTTCCAACAGAAAAGAAGTTGGATCACTGAGGATGATTTTTACCTTCCTTCCCCTCCTGAGGAAACAGAAAAAAGCCTCTCCAGTTCTCCCAGCACCTCACTAGAGAGGCTTGCCAGTAGTCAACCTGCCATGCCATTGAAAGTCCCAGATCAAGGCGAGCTCTCTGTATCCTCAGCAGAGCTCAGCAAACCCAAACTGTCTCCTGGGAGGGAGCCGAAGGGCTTTAGTGTTGTTCATCGAAGACAAATAGGTAACTTGTGTTTTGACTAAGGGAGAAAAGATGAAGTGGAATGGGAGGAGAGATTTTAATGGTGGTTAGAAGATTTTATAGTAATGGAAGTATCATCCATTTTTGCTGCTTTACAGAAATGTCATTTGTGCCAGAGAGCGCATAAAGCAATTCCTCTCCCCACTTGTAGGTCTTTCCAATCCATTTCGGGGTCTGCTGAAGTTGGGAACCCTGGAACGTCGAGGAGCTATGGGCATCTGGAAAGAGTTTTTCTGCGAGCTCTCACCTCTAGAGTTTCGGCTATTTGTAGACTGTGAGGAGCGAGAATGTGTAGAAAACTGTTCTCTGCTGAGATGTGAGTCCTTAGGACAGGCTCACAGTGATGGGCGCTTTGAGCTAGTCTTTTCCAACAAACGATTGTGTCTTCGGGCTTCCTCTCGGGATGAAGCAGAGGACTGGTTGGATCGGCTGCATGAGGCCCTAAAAAAGTATAGGCTACAGCAGGATGAAGGATGGGAAACTCTAGAGTGCCCTGAGGCTGCAGAGGATTCTGAGAATCTCTTCAAAGGTGGACCACCTGGTGACTTGCCTTCCTTCTCAACGTACAATAGAACTGCCCCAACTGAGTTGGACTGGTCATGTGCCTTGAAACCCGAGTTAGATGCAGTCAAGGAATCTGTCCTGTACTTGGAAGTTGAAAAAGCATGGGTCCCTTTGGTATTTTCCTTATCCTTAGAAGCCTTGAAATGCTTCAAAGCCAGAAATGATAAAAAGACACTGAACAACAGCTTTGGAATTGAGACCATCCAAGATATCCTGCCAGATGTGAGTCTGGGTGGACCTGCATTCTTCAAGATCATCACTTCAAAAGCAGTGCTTAAGCTGAGAGCTGAGAACGCAGAGGAGGCAACTGATTGGCGAGACCTGGTCCGCCGGGTGCTCATGTCCTACCTGGAAATGGCTGAGGAAGCTCTTACACTTGGAGGCAATCTGGATGGCAATTCACAGGCAATCCTGAAGAATACTGTTAAGGAAAACGGGTATTTGCTGCAGTATCTGGTTGCCATCCCCATGGAGAAAGGCCTGGACTGCCAAAGTTTCATATGTGCAGGTAGGGATGTATGGGATGCTTGCAAAAAGATAACTTTTACATAAAGCCTTTTTTTAGTAAGTTAAATGTATTTTCTCTTCCAATTACACAACCAAGATTGAGGATTTTACTTCTCCGTGTGTTCCTTTTTTGTTAATGTGATTTTAGAACACAAAATGTTGGCAGTCTTTGTTATTCCAGCATTAACACTAACAACTTCAGATTAATCATGGGTAGCAGTAAGTCATTGACACATGAAAGTCTAAAACAAATCATTATTATCATACACCTTCGTTTCACTAGATCTCTTCATTCTTCCGGCCAAATATTAATTTATCTGACAGAAATAACAAGAAATTCTTAAGCTGGAATAACTGAGGGGGCAGAGGCAGTCCTGAAATGTCTGATTGTTCTTATTTTTTTAATTGGTTCATTTTGAATGCCAAAACTAGGGCTATTTGTTTTTAGGGCTATTTGCCAAATAGCCCTAAAAGGAGATGGTAAAGTAAAACTTAAAAAATCTTAAAGGTGCATGTATCAATTATTGGAAGTGACTTTGTTTGTGTATCTCTAATTACCATGATGAACTCATCTTTGGCTCAGTGAAAAGCTGGTCTATTTACAGTTCAGCGGTTATTAGTACACATGAAAAAAGATGTAGGAAGGTCAGGCAATGTGTGACAGGCAGGTCTTATGAGCAAATGCAGTTTCTGAAGCCATCTGTAAATATTGTTCTCTAGTTCATAATCTTCATTATCATCTCTAAGTAGACCATAGATTGATCTACTTGGTGACCTGACTACATTTTTCTCTGATTGTATGAATGAATAACACATTCGGCTTTTACTTTTTCATTGCTTACATTGGACTACACCTGTATCTGTAATTATTTAACAAATATGCAATTTTTTCAATTTGGATAACTGGGAAATGTTCAAGAATCCTTCAGTATAGAGCTCAGTCTAGAGACAAGGTAATGCCTATGAGCCTCTTACAATAAAGTACAGAAATTTCTATTAAATGAGAAAATATGGGGATCCATTTTATTCCTAAGAATTTTGTGAACAAGAGAAAACTAAAGGTTATATCTTTAGTAGCACATCTGATAATAAAACTAAATAATCGACAAGAGGTTACACTTTTATGAAAGGTCAGGTCACACTTCCTGATTTCTAAAGCGATCTATCTTTCTTTTCAGCCACAGAATAGAATACATTATTATATTTCTAGGCACTAAAATCAAAATAACAAATAGTTCTGTTCCAAATATAGTTTTGGCTTTGGGCTTTCTCTGCTAAAAATAAAAAATGACACAGGAAAAAGGAGGGTTCTTGCTTGGTGTATATTGAGCAGTAGATAAAAATATATGGTTATGTAATAAATGCAGGAGGTCTGTGTGTGAGTGTGTGTGTTACATATTACATACATTAGGCACATCTATATGCAAAAAACATAGATCTAGATATTAAGGCTGAGCAATAGCTGATTCCTCAGCTTTGTTTTCTCTCACTATAGGCAGTGGCCTAGTCAGCAAATGAATTATGGGAACTGAAAACTATCTTATCTGGAGACAGCAGCTGGGGAATAGGTTGTCTAAATACAGAAGCATCTCCAATAGCCAGGACTCAGATTCTTGCAATTTAAGATGATCTTACATTTTGTCTTTCCATTCCAGGCTGTTCCAGACAGATTGGTTTCATCTTTGTGAAGCCTAAGCTGTGTTCATTCACTGGCCTCTATTACTGTGACAATTGCCACCAAGATGAAGAGTCTGTGATACCTTCACGTCTAATTCATAACTGGGATCTTTCCAGATATCCGGTATGCCCAATTATGGTGGGAGAGAGGCATAGAGTATATAAATTATGTTATGTGAAATTGCCTCTCATGTCTCTTTTCAGTCACAAAATGACTGTAGTTTTCATTATGAAACAGAAAAACTTCAGAATATCCATAAGGATCTCCTTTCTTTGTGCCCCTACCTGCATTGCAAGTTAGCTCAAATAGGTGCAGGTTTTAAAAAGCAGACTAGCAAAATGTGACTTACTTCCCTCCCTCTCAACCTCAGCAAATGGATTCTCCAGTGCTGACCAGGGAATTTTGGGAACTGAAGTCCACACATTTTAAAGTTGTTATGGTTGAGAAACACTGGGACTCTTCTGGTTGATGTTGCAGCGTGATGGGTGCAGAGGAGTGGAATGGAGCTCTGCACTCGATGGTGAATCCTCTTTGTCACAAGGTCTCCCAGGGGCTAAAATCACTCTACAAGGGTGACTGATGAGGGGCACCCTGCTGGTCGTGGAGATTGGTGGCACTTCTGCTGGATCCAGGGGTTTTTCCCTCTTTTTACTGAAGACAGAGGCTAGGCAACCAATATGGCTGCCGCAAAGCTGGGGCAGCCAAAGCAATTTAAGAATGTCCTGGAGCAGTGAAAGTCAGTGATTGGAACTGGATGAGATGATTTTACTTTTGTCAAGAATTTGCCCAAAATAAATTTCATCCATGAAAGTGACTCTTTGGAATTTTTTTTAAACTTTACCAAAAAAACCAGGCTGAGAAACACTGATTTAGCTCAAGGTGGCAGGGATCATAAAATGAGAAAGCTATGGGTAAGGTATCATTCTGATAAGGATTTTTCAACTTCTGAGCTGTTACTCCGTTTTCTTTTTCTATCCTCTAATTATGGCCAAGCTCAGCAAAGAGAAAAAGTATACTTTTCTCAAGACACAATCTTAGTTATCAAACTCAGCTCTTTTCATTTTCACAATAGGCCCATTGTGAGATGGGTGGCAAATTAATTACTTAAACAAACAAACAAACCTCCAGTTCAACTTACATGAAAGTACTTACTAGAATGTGAGCCAGTGAGAATGGCACTATCTGGATTTCTTTTTATAAGTTATAATATTCTTTTGCATTTCCGAGGTGTTCGTGGCAGCTTTTAGAAGAACATTCTTATCTTGTTGTCTCTGTCAGATTTGTTGCCAGGCTCTGAAATTCCTAGCCAAAATTCAAAATCAACCCTTGATTGACCTGAAGCTGGTGAATGAAACCCTCTATGACCATGTGGAGCAAATGAGACAGATCTATCAGAATCGTGAGCAGCTGAAGCTACTGGGTGATTACCTTGTCCTTTGTCGAAGTGGCGCCTTGAAGGAGATAAGTAAGAGGTGAGACAAATGCATAAGAGACTAATTCTCAGTATATTAATCTTAATTGTCTCCAGCCTTCTGACACAATAATAAGCAAGCATTCTGTTTCCAAATGATGCTGGCTATTCAGTCAGAGATTGTATGTGGATCTGGATGCTTACCATCATTTGCAGATGGCTTTTGCACCACTTTCATTCATCAGATAGACACAGCAACCTCCACAGAAGTTCTTTTATGTACACATTCCCAAGCTTATTGCCATTCTCATCACATATGGTGGAATACTTCTGTTTTAGTGTTGGCTGTTTTGGACATAGCAGAATTCTAGTCTTTATCTCTTTCTCTCTTTCTGTCTGAAAAGTAGTCTGGTCCCAAATTCCAGAAGCATTGCAAAAGAGAGAAAGAAGAATATTGTTTCCATATTTTCAAGTCAGGAAAATAGGGGCTTGTATTGGATGACTGACACAGAAGACTTCTGGGGGTGTTTGTTGGGTCTAGTTTGCTAATCCTAACTTATGTAATCTGATATGTATGATGTGTGCATTCTGATTGTAGAAAAAATATTGCTAGAAAATTAAAAGAAAAAATCCCAATGTATCAGTATCCAATTTGGCAATGAGTACCATCAGTGTGTTTCTTGTGATCTCTGAGAAATGGAGAGAAACCAGCACAAGGATAGAGCAACGGTATATTTCTGAGATCAAGAAATATGGGTAAAGTATCTTGTGATACAATAAGCTTGATGAACACAAGGCAGGGGTGGGATTCAGCCAGTACAGACCAGTTCAGGCAAACCAGTAATTCCGGTGATCAGTTGGCTCCGCCCACCCCTGGACTAGTCTATCCTGTATTTCCTTTGTTTGAAGCCCAGCTGATAGGTGTGGCAGAGCAAAGCGCATGTTCATTGAACTGGTTGTTACACTGGTTGAATCCCACCACTGGTGCAAGGGTTGGGAAGAGAGACACAAAATAAAAGAAGAATGAATGAAAAAGCCTAAGAGATCAGTTTGTGCAGAAATGGAGCACAAGAAATGAAGCAAGAGTTCTTGTTGCTTCATCAGGGTTTTATTTTATGTTGTATAAAACTTTTGAAATGCAGTGGAGAACAAATTTTAATATACTAATGATATTGTTCTTTGAAGGATTGACCACCGGCATTATCTCTTGGAGTGTCCCCATAAATACAGTGTGGCTGACCTCAGGCAGGTAAGAGATTTGGAAAAAAGAAATGTTTCAATCTAGAAGCAGGTAGAAATTCAATATTTTCACAAGAAAATATAACCAATTTTTTCATCCTCTCAGCTGGATCCCCCAAAATCACAGCCTAGCAATCTTCCATACACATTATTTGATGCACCATGAGATGTTGCATCACTCAGTGCAAAGCAGGAAACTTTTGAGAGCTAGTCTGTGCATGTTCAGATGCAATCTTTTTCTGTCATAACTTTGTCCTATCTGAAGAGTATCGCAAATAGACAGCTATTTATTGTCCTAGTTTTCTGGCCAATTTGCTTCTCTTAATTTTTGGACAATTTGCTTCTGCTCACCAATTTTTTTTCCCTAGTTCTGTATGTTGCCAAATTTTTTGTTAATTGCATTGGATTTGCGTGAAACAAACAAAATGTTAAAAAGTTATGATATTTATGTAGTTAATTAAAAAGCACATCTAAATTATATTAAAATAACCAAAATATCCTTACAGTCTCCAAGGCATATCACAACTTTTGGACATCCCTAATGTTTGGAAATTGAAAATTGAAAATTTGACACAATTTCTGCATTAACAGCTGCTGAAATGGTTTTAAACGTAAGAACGCACAAAATGGAAAATCTTAAGTTGTTTCAATTTCAGAACAAATTGCTGTATTCTGGAAGTTCTGCCAAGCCATTTTGGATCAGCTTCAGTTTAGCAAAAACAAAACACAGAATATTTTTAATTCTTTGGAAGGTTTAAGGCAGTGATGGCTAAACTTTTCTGGATGGAGTGCCCAAATTGCATGTGTGCACAAATGTGCATGTGCCCCAACCCCCAAAATGCAATGCACCCACTGCCCTGAGCAAGTGCCCCACCCACTCCCACACATGTGCATGCAACCCCCACGCATGCACCCCGCCCCCTCGTGCATGCACAGCAATGATCAGCTGGCCGGCAGGAGGCATGCATGCATATGCGGTGGAACTGAACTAGAGTGACAGCTCTCATACCCACAGAAAGGGTGCTGCATGCCAAGCATGTGGCACGTGTACCATTGGTTTGCCATCAAGGGTATTATTCCACTAGTTGATGCTGACTATAGGGGGAACTGCTCATTTCTGTTTCTAGCCATTGAACCAGCACTGTCCAAAGATGTTTCCATAGTCATGTGGCCAGCATGACACTACAGAGCACTGTTACCTTCCCACCAATTTGTATTTATTGATCTATTTACATTTGCATTCTTTCGAATTATAGTAAGGAACCTGGGACTAGGATGGGAGTTCATCACATTACATGGCACTCAGGTCATGAATATGGGCTGTTAACTTTCCCACTGACAAGCTCAGTGTCTTAACCACAGAGTCACTGCACTGCCCCCAAATCATGTGTGGGGTTTGGATGAAACAAAATCTGAAAGTATGCCAGTTTCTTTTTATAGGACAAGAAGGGCATGTTCACTTTTTTTCCTCCTTAACTTGCTGTATAGCAGTGGTCCCCAACCTTTTTTGTAATCAGGGACCAGTTTCACGCAGAAACACTTTTTCAAGGATCGGCAAAATCAATTCTTCCCCAATAGTAAAGGGCTTCTTTACTATTTCTTTACTAAAAACATATTTTTATATATATTTTAATCACAATTATTCATTCTTTGCGGCCCGGTACAAAATTATCCATGGACCGGTACCAGTCCGGGGTCCAGTAGTTGGGGACCCCTGCTGTATAGTATGTCGCATACCCTCAATCCCTGTCATCTTTCCAGCACCTTCCTTTCCCTGCTGCTGCCACCAACGTCGAAGCTCAGCATGTCCACTAATCTATCCATTCTAGGTCTAGGACAATTCACTACAGCCATGTCACTGCAGCCAACTCATCTTGGGATGACTTGCTGTGGGACAATTCCATGTGGGATAACTCAACCCCTTGCTTCTACTAGTCAAGTCTTCCTGGGTTTTTTTTTTTTGCATGAAAAGAGATTTGGAGAATTTGGTCCTCCTTTTTATGGAAGACCCTGAGGCTATCCCAACCTTGGAATCCCCTCCCCCATACCCTATCAGATCACCCTGAGAGCAGTGGGATACCCCCAGATCCAGAGATGCTGAGGCTGTGGGAAAGTACCGATCCTCCTTCTCTTCCACTGCAAGTCAGGTTAATCCCTGGATCCAAGGGTACCCCATCTTCCCTTGCTGCAGTCTGGTTCAGAGAGGCAAAGCCAAAGCCGATAATCCACTGCCACTGTCTAGATGGGCAAATTAATGAAGAATTGCACTCTGCCAAGTGCTTCCCAGAGATTGTACTTTGCTTACCTGGGTTTGCTGTTTTCATTCTTGCCTACACTGGATCTCCCTTCTCCAGAGCCTATGGAACTCCTGGCTCAAAAAGAAAAGGAGACCAGGAGGGGATGATATAGCCTCTCCCCCCAAGTTCAACCCAGTCGATCAGGACACCGCTTACCCAGGTGAAATAGAAGGTACTGCTCTGCCAACTCTGTGTGGGGCAGTTAGGGGGATGAACTGAGGAAATCCATCTGGCACCAGCAGGGAGTGAGGGCAGCAGAGCCAGCCAGGGGTGGGTGGGTGTGAAGTGCAATTTTTGGGGAATGCTCACTGGTGTTGTGGTTCGCTGGCAGCTGGTGCAGATGTCAGCGGAATTGGACAGTGAGGAAGAAAGGGATAGGGCCAGGATCATCTGGGAGTGGGGTGCTGCCTTCAGAGCCTTCAAAGTCTGGCAGCAGCCAAGCAAGAGGACCCAGGGGAACCTGTTCCCAGTGCAGATGTGTACAGAGCTGCTAGAAGGCAAGAGCAGCTGAAACAGAAGGGGCGACTCAGGAGTAAGGCTTGGAGGTGATTGCTCCTCCCCTAAGGGATAAAAGTCAGACCTCGATGAAATCTTTGCAGGAAGCAAAGTAGTTCGATAGATTCCGAATCCTCCTTGAAGCTCTGTGTATTCTGGTCATTTTTTTCTGGTACTTTGGGTTGGTTTTCATTAAAATTAATTGGATACTTCTGTTTTTGGCAACATTCCACAGCACTGAAAGACATGTGCTTATCTTGGGGAATTGTTTATAATTTAGTTCTGGCTAGGAATGAAAGTAATTCCCAGTGTTGCAATAAAATAGGTTTTGCTTTTAAAACAAGTTGGATATTAATTCTGTTTAACAAAGCTTGGGTCAGAACATCTGGATGGCTCGATTCTTGATTAATTTGCTCATCTAGACAGTGGCGGCAGCAGCACTTTATCATCTTTGGCATTACCTCTCTGAGCCAGATCACAATGGAGAAAGATGGGGGTCCCCCTGGATCCAGTGATTCACCTGACTCAAAGCAGAGGACAAAAATGTTTGGTCCTTTCCCGCAGCCTCAGCATGGGCAGAGCTCACTGGATGACCTAGTAGAGCATGGGCAAGGATTCCAAGGCAGAGATAGCCCTTCGACAACCCCTCTCCAGGGCCACAATGCCCATGGGGCTGGGGACTTCCATGAAAATTCCTTAAGCCTCTTTTCCATGCAATGAAACCAGGAAGACTTCCCAGGTAGAAGCAAGGCATTGAGTTATCCCATGTGGAAATGTCCCAAGGTGAGTTTCCTGT
Source organism: Laticauda colubrina (assembly GCA_015471245.1). Taxonomy (NCBI): domain Eukaryota; kingdom Metazoa; phylum Chordata; class Lepidosauria; order Squamata; family Elapidae; genus Laticauda; species Laticauda colubrina. Next base: position 7,626,850 of record BLBF01000044.1, read on the forward strand.
GTGAGTTGTCCCACAGCAACCTGGCTGTGACAACATGGCTGCAGCGAATTGAACCATTCCAAACTAATCCTACTATCTTCCCCCATGATCCTTCATGTGCTTTCCCTTAGCTCCATCATCTTGATTATCTTTGCTAATGTAAATTATTTAAGCATCTTTTCTTGTTCTACCATATCTTGCTACCCCACCCCCAACCTTCTCAACACCATCCCTTCCCTGACAGCAATCAGTTGCTGCCTGTGTCCATTCAGTATTCCTTACCTAACTTCTGAACCACTTCTACTTGGACGTGACCATATATTACAAAGTTTAAATTCATGCATGAAGAAAAACATATGAAACGCTCTTCTGGCTCTTCTCTCTTCCTAGATAGCAGACGGTATATTTGAAACTTTTCTTCAGTCATTGATCCAGTTTGCCTCCCATCATGTGTACAGCTGTGATCTTTGTACTCAGAGGGGCTTCATCTGCCAAATATGCAACAAGAATGACATCATTTTTCCCTTTGAATTTGATGCAACCAGCAGGTAAGTGTTATACATATCTCTTCCTTTAGAACTGAATACACATTTTAAGGGAAACTAAAATAAAACTGAGTTCCCCCATGTATATTGACCATTTCGCGGAGCTCGCTGTGTTAACGTATCAGAAGGTGACTTTCAACTCTACATAGTATAGGACTGAGTTATTTAAGTTATCCCTTAAGTTAATTACCCATGACACCCTCTAAAGACAGCTGCCTAACCCACATGCTCTAATGTGGTAGGCAAACTTTGAATCCCCTCTTTGAAGTTGTGCCATCCATTAGGACTTAGATTGCATGCCTTCTCAGCAGCAGTGCCTTGGGATGATCTTACCACCACCACCATCACTCCACACACACAGGATGCTAAGTTGACCCAAATCCTGTTGGCCTCTAGGAAAATTTTAAAAACATAGTAATTTCCCAAAGCAATGGGGCAAGGTTTGTAAGTTCCCACCAGAAGAGGGTATAATTATTAGCCAAAATAATAGCCAAACCTATTATTGCTATTCATTATAATTTTATTTTGGTTCCTTTTTCTTAATAAGCTGACCAGAATGGCATTGTCAGCCATGTGGGTCAGCCATATATATTTGCAAATATATTTGCAAATAAATAAATATGTCATATTTACATAGCATACTCAGAATTAGACCAGGTAAGAGTCAGGATAATTAATTGAAATGTTAATGAAGTCCTTAAAACTCATGAAAATGATAAGTAACATAATGCTTATAAACATATAAATGTCCTTCTTAGAAAACATTTGTTTGAGTTGGAGTCAGGCCCTTTGACAGAGAGATTATTGAGAGGATACAATTAAAACAAAAAAAAATAGCCTTAACCTACCATATTTTCTTCCAGATCTGTGACTGTAGGACATCCTTCCCCAGCTTGGCAAGTTTTTAGCCTACTAGTTAAGATTATATATGCAATAACAAAGCACATCCAGAGAACCTCCAGGTTGGGGAAGGCAATCAGAAGAAGGCTGATTCATCTTCCATGAGGCAGTCAAAATCCTGAAAAGATTTCATTCACCAGATCCATCTTTGAATGGCCTTTAGACACAATTGTTCATCCCCCAAAACTATAACAATGCAATGACACACATGCCAATATTTTCTTTTGGCTATGTATTGGAGCAGGAAGAGTGCCTCTGAGCTCAGACAAACTTACTTCCTGCTTCCTGAACCAGACAATTTACCTGTGAAACAGGATGTTCTGGAAAGCTTCCTGATGGTAGCTCTGGGGAGTTTTTTGATTCTGGTAGTACAGCAATAGCCACTTCCTTAATCATCATCCTGCCTCGCTAGCAGCTGGGGATAATTATCTCATGCGTGCCTCCTCAGCCAAAGGCACACCCTCAGCCAAAAGCACACACTCAGTTGCCAGTAAAATCAACCAGTAAAGTCATTTGAGGGACCCTTCTGGAATGATAGGCAGTAATGATCTGTTATTTTAATAAACACAGCTTAAAGACAGGAAGTAATCTCAAAATCCCTTCTTAGCTGTCTGGCAGAGGGAGAGTTCCCAGAGGCAAAAAAGTAAAGTGGCATATAAGCCTAATGTGAAGAAAGATAATGATATAATTGTCTAACTTGTATCCCTAGGTGTTAAATAGTTTTAAAGTTGCCTTATAGCTACTAAAATTACTTACCCATCTAACTGTATTTTCAAATGTGCCAACTTTAAAGTATGTTACTTCAACTCAGCATGCTGGCTGGGAAATTTTAGAAGTTGATGTCCACACCTCATAAAGTTGCCAAGTTTGAAAAACCCTGACTAATCTAATCCAGGAGGGTACATATTTCTCTGGGGGCTTAATCTCCAAACTAACCAAAATTAAATTTCATCACATTTTATTTCATATCTATGTAATTGAATGAATTTTAAGAAATTTAGTGAATTTCTAGTTACATATTCCCTTTCAGTTTTATATTCTAGTTACATATTCCCTTTCATATTAAAAACACAATCTAATAACTTTGGAGACTTCAATAGCATACACAAAGGTTTTGCAGACTCTCTACAGCCCTAGATTCTGCTTTTCCCCTTTCAGCTGCTGTCCAGGGCTTCTTTCGATATCTGCCCCCTCGTTCCTTTTGACCTGATAATTATTGGGACAGAAACTTTGACCAGTATGTGCGACATACTTTTTTATGTAAACTTATCTGTTCTCTCCTGAGAAATGATGTCTGAGGGAGAAAGGCATAGTTTTTCAACCTTTTTTTGTTTTACAGAACTGGAATCTCTGAGTTGATAGTTGTTTCAAGAATTCAGTTGAGGAGGACTGGCAGCAGAGATACAATGACTTTACTTGTGATTCCAGTGTTATGCTTGAGATGTAAAGATATAAAAGAGGAGGGTGACCTTTGGAGACAATAATTCAAAATGAGAATATCTAATACCTTTCAGCCTGTTGTACTACAATCCAACTTGTTGAGCTCTAATGTGACCTTCTGCTCACAGATGATGAGTTGCTTCTAGAATTGATATACTTCTTTTTCTTTATAGATGCAGTGAGTGCAAGACTGTCTTCCACAATAGTTGCCAGGCAAATGTCAGTTTCTGTCCTCGTTGTGTCCGTCGACAGAAATATCACCAGCAACTGCAAGAATTCCTTTGGAAATGATCTCAATTGCCAATCCATTGGATAAGATTCTGAAATTCTCCAGAAGGCAGTTGGGAAACTGAAGCTGAGGAGCAATGGAAGAGCATTGCCAGCTGCATACCTTCTCTCTGGATTATAGTCCTACAACAACCAGTGCATCTTGCCATCAGCTCTGGGAAAGGAACCCACAGAGATACTTCCTTGAATTCACTCTCTATTGCCATTAATTTTCATTTACTTCTGTCTTCCCAAGCAAATTCATCCTTATCTTGACATTTGCTGAATACTGGCTATTAAAGAGAAACATGGCAAGAACTCCTAAGAAGACTGGTTTTAGTGGATGTGTCTTGATTTAAATTGCAGAAGAAAGGGAATGTTATTTTACTTTTAACAAATGCACTTTCCAGCAGATTTCTTGTGCCTTCTACACTTTACAGACTGCTCTTAAAATGTCTTGTGCCAAAATAGCTGCTGAATTCTCTAAAAAGGCATTCCATTCTTGGTGTCCTCCTCAAGCAAAGTGACCTTCTTATAAATAAGCTATTCTTCTTTTAAAAAAAAAAAGCTCAATCAGCATATTTCAAATTTGATTTTAATATTTTCTTTTATTCTCCTATGCAAATAATTAACTTTATTGAATAAATAACACGTCTTTTATGAATCCATAACTTCTGTGCAACAATTTATTTGCAAAATAACTATAGGCTTCTTATGGGCTTATGTTCACAAAGAGATCAATAACTTCCTATATTCATAAATATGGGCTATGGAGAATCCCAATAATACTAAAGAGAAAACGTGGAAGCCTAGATTCTGAAAGCAACTGGATTCATTCATTCATTCAATTTGTACAACTGCACTTCTCAATAAGTGACTCTTGGCAGTGAACAAATTTAAAATACTTCAAATACCAACAATTACAGCAATATAAAAATTAAAACACGTAGTAGTTGAGAAATATACCATACAATCACTAATACAACCAAAAAAAAATACGTCCTGCACATGCTTGTCCCCAGGCAGATGATGATATTACAGCCAGAATAGGAAGGACTTGCCTTTCTGAGAGAGTATTATAGTAAAAAGATTGGTCTAAGGCAGTGGTTCCCAAAGTGGGTAGTACCGCCCCCTGGGGGATGGTAGGATGCCTTTGGGGGGGTGCTAAGAGGCAAGGGGGCTGGCAGGGGGCGCTAAGAGGTGGGCAGGGGAGTATTCAAGGGGCCAGCTCGCAGGCTCGCTGATTACCGGCAATGCAACCCATTGGCTATTTCATAGTTCCGTAGCTGGCACCTCGAATGCGGAACCCACGCGCGGCGAGCCTTGCCAAGCTGGGGAGGGGGGAGAGGTGGAAGGTGGTGGAAAGGGGGCGCCTTAGCTTGCAAGCTACCCTCTCTGGTGGAAGCGGTGGAGGTGCACCAGAAGGCTCGAAAGCAAAACCCTCCCAAGGCAGTGGAAGGGGTGGGTGGTCTGGCATTAGGACCCCCTTTCCCAGAGGAGAGGAAGAGAGTGCGCAGCACCTGCCCAGCCTCCGTCTCTCCAGCCAGCCGGGCTTGCACAGAGGATACGGATGGGTGCAGCTGCGACTCTCCAAGGCACATGGCTCAGTTCGGTTCGGCTCTACGTGGCCAGCCCGGACCTAGAACCTAGCCTCCCTCTGCAGCCCAGTTCTTCCGAGCCCTGCGCTTGCTTACTTACTTTCCAAGTGATCATTCCCTCCGACTCCGCTGGTCTGGGCTGCTTCTGCATGCCTTCCTCCTCCCGGGCAGAGCATTGCAAAATTGGATGCCAAAGAAAGAACTGGGGCAGGGGGCAGAGGGGCAGCTGCATTAAGGAGCAGGAAGATCTTAGCCATGGTTTATTAAGTCAGAATCAAACAGCATGTTAAATTCTAACCAGAATGGTTGGGTTGATATATTCAGCTCATATTTCTCAATCTTGGCAACTTGTGTGGACTTCAGTTCCCACTCTGGCTTTGCTCTACTTTCCCAAAGTGCTGCTGCTGTTGCATTCTGTCTGCCTGCCTGCCTGTCTATCAATCTCTCCATCCATCCATCCAAAAGGTAGGTCTGTCTGCCTGCCTGTCTGTCTTTCTGTCTACCTACCTACCTACCTACTTATCTATCGATCCATCTATCCATACATTCACTCAAAAGGTCTGCCTGCCTGCCTACCTACCTATCTACCTACCAATCTATCTACCTACCTCTCTC
>BLBF01000044.1:7637193-7662499 GCA_015471245.1 Laticauda colubrina
TGTCTCAAACTCAGTAGCTCTGCTAAATAAGAAAGTGTTCCAGTTTGTGCACAAAAGAAAAAAACAAGATAAGGCTAGAACAATGGAGAATTGTAATAAAGTGCTACGATGTCAGAAACCGTGTAACTGCTTTTGCTAGATAGGGAGCTAGTATGAATCTTCGAAATACATGTGTCAATATATGTGAAAACAGAAAGAATGTGAGCCAAGCCCTCGTACGAGGGAGCGGACAGTTAGGGTATAAAAATGCTGCCTGAATTTTGCTGTGTTCCTTCAATGCCTGAGGGAACCTGTCTCTGCAGACACGTGAATAAAATCTTATTTTCCTTGGATCAGCAAATCTTTTGGTGTTTTTTTTATCTGCTTCCACCTCACACATCTATGACATCACCTAAAGTTGAGCTCAGTTTGAGGGGAGCTTCAATTTTAGCAGTTCCATATTACTGTTCTTAGGTCTGATTTTAATGGGAAGATAACAAACTAAGTATTTGGAAAATCCCACTGTTTTGTCAATATGTCAGGATAGCTACGGTATTAAATAATGTTAAGAATTTAGGAAATACAAAGAAACATTTATTAATGCTGGCTTCATATAGCATTGAGTTAGATAGCAAGATGATGTAGTTTTAAAGGTAACACCTGCCAAACATTTAAGCAGGAAGTGAAGTTTGTGTGCAATCTGGAGGAAATGCCTTTTAAAGCTGGGCTTACTGCACTGAAAATGGTGCACGAAGGTGAAACTGAAAACTGGAAATTAGATGCATCTAATTTTGCAGGAGCTAATGTCCTGGCTGGAAATCAAAGAACCTGCAATATCTGGAGACTATCAAGTTGAAGAAAGTTACCGTGTTCTAGCTTCAAGGTTACTACTAGCAGAGAATCAGCAAGTCCTTCAGAGATGATCCAGCTCTGTTCTCAAGGCACAAGAAAAACATCATAAACTAGAAGGAAATTTTTCTTTGTAACTGCAGATATGATTGCCAATGAAATCCTGGGTGTAAATCCTGGGTATAAAATTGTACTCTCCACCCAATTATTTCAAATCAGTGTTCCTGGATACATTTCATAGCTTTACAGTTGATGCTATGAGATATGGCTGACTTTTCACAGTACCAAATGCAGGCTGAATGTACTATAAAATCCTTGTTGGGAAACATTTTACCACCTGAAACAATTGTTTTCAGCCTTGTTTTCATCCTGCTGATTATTTATATCAACTTGTTTGCTTTTCTCTTAACTAGATTTTTGTAGGTGATTCTGGAATTTACACATTCTTCATATTTTACCTAATCTGCCTCCAGTTTTACTTTTTTATGTTATTTAATAAATTTGTATCCCCCATCCTCCAGTGTTATATATTTCCTTCACAGCAGGATTTCAAGGACTGTTGCAGTAGGTCAGGAATGTCAAACTCGATTTCACTGAGGGTACATCAGGGTTGTGTTAGAACTGTGGGGCCTGGCCAGCCAACGTCACTTGTTTTGGGGGCCCTGTGATGGCCCAAGCACTTTGCCAGCAAAAACAGGCTGCCAAGTTCCATTTTCAGCTGTGCTGACTTCCTGCAACCCTCTGCCAGAGAAACAGGAGTTGAGGAGGGCCACAATCTTTGTTTTCACTGGCAGAGGCACCGCAGGCCGGTTCTTCACAGTTCCCAGGGCAACCTCATGGATCAGATCTAAGCACCCAATGGTCCAGATGAGTTTGACACCCTGCAGTAGGGCCAGGATATTAAATTTGCAAATATCTAGATAGTCAATAGATGACAACAAAGAGATACTGAGAACTTTTTGCTACTGAGGTAAGGTACCCCTTATAAGCTAATTGCCTATGGAGATTTTCAAGGTCATGCTTGTTCCAGAGGTGCTTTTTTTCCCAAAAAGCAGTTAGACTTTGTTTTTCCTTGAAGACATTTCGATTTCATCCAAGAAGTCTCTTCAGTTCTGAATGGTGGAGGATGGAAGGATTTATATTCTTTGCAGTCATCTGGTGATTAGCACTCTTTCTAAAAGTTGTGGAGGCCGCTTGAAGGTTTCTTTGTGCCCTCAGGGTCACCTGAATAGTACAAATGGGTATGGAGCCTTCTTGGAACTGCTGAAAGGATTGTGTTGTTACAAGCTCATAGAAACATCCACATTTGATGCTCTAAAACCAGTTCAAATAACAGTTCCCTCCACATTTCTGGATTCATCTATAAGAAGATATTTTGGAACTATCCAAGAGGGCTATAAAAATATTGACAGCTTTTGTAATAATATACATGTGTGAACAATCATTCTCTGCTTTCATTTATCTTAAGAATAAGCATAGAAACTGCTTGAAAACATACAGTCAACACTCTGAACACGTTTCACTTATTAAGTCAGATGTATCAAGAGTGAAGTATTTGCGAGTGAAGTGCAGCACCAGCATTCTTATTGTAATTATATGAACATAATGTGTTCCTCTTTTCCCAACAGCTTGCGATTAAATGAAATACAAGCTGTAAAATTATATTCATACCATTTTCTAGTTTTCATTTTCATCTGACTTTTGTATGCACAGTAGAACCACTGGTCACAAATGCTTCTGACCATGACCAAACCAGGTTCTGACCAAAAAATCCACATATTTTTTTTACAGCTGATTTTCCTTCTGCGCCATTTTTTGTAAGCACCAAATTTCCAAAATTAGGTACAGGACACAACCAAATCGGGTTTTGATCAAAGCTATGAAAAGAATGATGGTCATGACCAGGGGTTCTACTGCATATATTTTATTAATGATTCCATGTGCTAATAGTTTCGCTGCTAGTATAGCTGATGGAACTCACTTTAATTGGGCTGTTTTTGTCTCAAATACATTTTCTTAACCCAATATCACACTTTATGGCCACAATGGGGCTGAAGTTCCTCCAGATGGTGCACCTGGATTCAAAACAAAAATGATGATGATCATCATCCATTGTGTTTGAAGAGTACCTTGACATCTAATGGGCTGTAGGTGTCTATACACAGACAAACAAGACAAGAGGTAAGCAGAATTGTAAAATCTTTTCATCAAATTCTAATATAAATATTGATATCAAATTCAGAATTAGCTCATAAAAATACCCCAAAATGGTCCATTGGAGTGAAAAGACACTTTTACTTTAAATTCATCATTGCAAGATATAATAGGAGTATGTGCATTAACAGATTTCCCCTTCTCTACATTTGAAGACTCTTCATCAGAAAATTGAAATAAATATTTAATGCAGTCTAGTGCTTTAAATCTTGAATTTAGCCTTGGTAGTCTATGGCCATGCTCCATGGCCACAAAAGGTACCGTGTTTCTCATATAATAAGGCCGGGTCTTTTTTTTTTTGAGCCCCGAAAAAATGACTAGGCTATCTTTTCAGGGATGACTTAATTCCCCCCCTTGCATCTTTGGGCAGGTGGGCGGCGACGGCTTGGATATTGACCTCGGCATTGATGGGGCCGTTCATATCGGGGTCAATGCAGGCATCACCTGGTGTGCAACAAAAGTACTTCCTAACAGCAAGCCCCCACAGCATTCCCACCATTTCGCATGTTTTAATATAGGCCTTAATTTGGGGGAGGGGCTTAATTTCATTTCATGCCTATAAAACATGCTGGGACTTCCTATTGGGGGAGGCCGTATTGTTGGAGAAACATGGTATTTAAAGGGGGTCCGTGGTGAAAAAAAGGTTGAGAACCACTATAATACAGAAACACACTCTCTTTCAATTGGCTTAGTAGAGATGTCACATTTAGGGATTTTGGATCAGAACTTTTCATGGTTTCTGTCAATATTTTCCTCCCAGTATGGCTATTATTGAGAAGTCCTGAGTCAGATAGTTTATATAGTTCGTTCTTCTTCTTTGTAGATAGATTTATACATGAGCAAAGAAGAGCAATTAAATGGGGGAAAGACTAAAAAATAAATAAGTACAACACTTTCTCGGATATAGTCCTAGCCCATTCTGCACATCCATAATCTTGGCTACGCTGAGAAAACAGAGGTGGAAAAACATTTAGCTTTTGCTACCAGAATGTGATCATTTATTATGTTACATGTAAATGCTCTTGCATATGCTCCTGTTTTCCCCAAAACAGCAGGGATGGTGCTGTAACAATAATAACCATGAAGAGCAGTTGCCTTCCTTTTATTTCTTGCTAAGTGAATACAATCATTTGGATGTAGAAAAGCTGCATGGACCCTAGTGTAGTTCATTCCATGCTGGGATCCTGTGACTTGGTTAGGGAAGGTGAAATACTGAGCCAGTGGAAATCATATGCATGCAGAAAGACAAATCTCTATGTGTGAGTCACTGTCCTCTAAATAATGCCTCACCCCACCTCACCACTGCCTAAAGGAGACTTCCTCTGAGTAGGAAAACTTCCTTCCTCCATCCAGTGCAATCTGATGGGAACACCCAAGTCACATTGCATGCTTTCACAGGCATTCCACTTCTTTGTGACTGTGAGAGGCACAAGGGAAAAGGGGAACAAGCTGACATATTTGTGGAAGAAACCAATTGCTTTCTTTGGGTTCAAATGCAAGGGGTTTAATCCTATGAGTCTGTAAACACCTGTGTCTGCTGGATGTGGCCTGAATGAAACAGGCAGCCCAGAGCAGGGCGTGGTGAGCTTATCAGGATGCCCTAATGTTTCTTTTCCCTCAGCAGGGTTTTTCTGACTTTATCATTCTGGACTAACGTCAAAGCTTCCCTTGGAATCCAGATTGATACTCCGAACAGGATGGATTACTTTTGATCTTCCCGACAACCCTGCACCTCAGGATACTTCCAACAATGAAGAACCAGGGGCAAAACGTCCTGCATGAACATTTTCCCACAAAGCTTTTTCAACTTTCTTAACTTGCCAATCTCTATTGTGAAGAAGCCAAGAGAAACATTTGCTTTGAGATATTCCTCCCCACTGATCGTCACAGAGTTTAACGTGGGGAGGGGGGGGAGGACCAGAGGCAGGTTCAGACCAAACACACAAGTCCAGGCGGCTCCCAACACAATCAACAAGGAAGAACCAGGCCACACCTGAAGAGGCAGGACAGATTGTGTGGACGGAGACAAGAGAAGAAACTGGCGAGATGTGAACCAGCAGGTAAAACCAGGGACTGCAGTGGGATCCAGATCAAGCAAGGCAAGTTGGGGGAGGGAGCTGAGGAGAAATCTAATAGCATGGGAAACTGATCGAGGGACTCTCCTTTTCCAAAACGTTGCTCCAACAACTGGAATTTGAGCACTAGCTTTTGATTGGCCCACTGAGTGTTTGGTTCCAGGCTTCATTGCTTGTCTGGGCAGGCCTCTCTTGTGGGGTGGAGATATGGAATCCTGCCCAGTGCATGAAATGCACTGAAAAGGTTAGAAATTGCTTCCCGGCAGCTTTATGATAATTACTACCATCACAACAGCCCCCAATGCATTCAGCTGATATTCTGTAGATGATGTGTGTCCTCTCTGTCTTACAAGCCACTTCAGTATAATCCCTAGATTGTCAAGGATTCTCCCAGTGAGGTTAAGAGCTGTGAAACTGTAATTCAGATCCCATCTGAGTTAGTGAGTCGCCCTGAGGCCTTGGGTTATTTTCCAGGCTTCTATTTTTGCTGTCTCTAAATTATTAGGAACAACAAGACTGCGCCTACTACAGGTGGCAAATGCAATCAACAACAATCTTTTCTTTGGGAACACTAAATAAAGTGTAGGTGCATCTGTTGATTAGAGCACAGTTCATCAAACTGTGTTGTGAGGCAACAATTGCAACCACAACAGTGTAATAAATCAAAAACCTTCCCATAATATTTCTCCCCAAGGTCTGGAAAGAAGTGACATTTTTGAAATTCTTCTCCAAGCCCTCTTGTTTAGTAGCTACCCATAGGTTTGCACTTGATCCACTAAATCAGTCTATTTAATCTTTTTTTTGTCTTCAGCCCACTTCCAGCCTTGTTTTTCTGCTAAGGCAACTATCCAGTTCCCATTATAAATATGTTTTTATTTATAATAAATACAGTATTTGCAGTTTAATACACTTTGTGTGATCCCTTTGGCACATGCTTACATGCTTTTACTTGTGACCCACTTAACATTTTCTAGGACCCTGAGGAGTCATACGGCCCTCAAATATGTTGTGAACTACTGAATGAAATAATATATTTGTCTTGATGGGCTAGGCTGGCCTTTGATTTCATAATGCATCATCTTTTCATCATATCAGAAGTATGTTTTTATTTTTTGTTTAATTTATTTGTCATTTCCTGCCTTTATCATTTTTATAAATAGCTCAATGTAGCAAACAAGCCAGATACATCTTTTTCTTCCTATTTTCCCCACCATAACAATCCTGTGAGGAGGGTAGTTTGACTGCCCAAAATCATGTTCCTGAGCCCCAAACATTGTTGTACTCAGGCATAGCTTCTCTGCACTATGTGTTGCTTTATTCTGAGTAACTGATTTTATTCTGTTAAATCTGAATTTGTACTACAGTTGACCTAATATATATTTAATATTCCAGCCTTCCAGGGGAGTGTCCTTGTATATGTGCAGATATTTTTTTTCCTCCTGACTGAAAAAGGGAGTTGCCCAGACATGTAAAAAAATTGCGGTTTCCTACAAAATAATGGGTCCATGCAGATAAATGGGAAAATATTACTGAGGCGGATCAAGACTATTGCTTTTACAGATAAATGATTCCAGGATAAACAGCAGCTGAATTTTTCAGTACAAAAATTGTGAGCCATCCAGTTGGGAAAGAAAAGACATTTATCTCAGGAGGTTTTCAATTTTGGTGTCAGGAATCTTCATGTAGACAATAAAGGAAAGGAATGATTCCTTGTATACAACAATGCATACCTGGTTCTATCTATTGTATGCACTTGTGCAAAAACCAGATTCATAAGGAAAGTTCTAAAGTTCTTTTTGTATACAACTGTACGTTTTCTGTAACTTTTAAGCCTGAGTATGTTCACTAATATATTTTTATCCTAGCAACATGGATCTATTTTTTTTAATTTCCTCATTTGAAGGCATGTGTTTTCTGTGTCCATATTAGAATAGCCAATTTTACTTCATTGTCTGATGAAACAAAGCAATACAAGGAAAGTGGTGTCTGCCATCAATAGCCTTCCTCTATGGGGAAGTGGTAAGTTTTTCTAAGAGAGTAATTTATGCATTAAGCTGAAAGACGTTCAGAGATTTGTAACCTAAATACAATGCAAAATAAATTGTATTAACTTTTTGTTCAAAATATTTACTACAGCATTTTTCATAGTTGATAAAATAAATACTTGGGTGGAAATAATTTTAGGGGTATTATATTCTTTCAATTTTATTTCTCCTGAATGAAAAAGAATCTTTATTCAATCAATGATTATAAACAATTTACATACCTAAAACTGATATTGATTAGCCAATTAGTTAAACAAATCAATCAAACTGCTGCACATTTTACATATTACTTGACAAAATTTGGGCTTCTTAAGGAAATAAAATAATTTCAATCTGAAAATAAAAGTTTAAATAAAATTATCAGAGTGATAATATTTACTTAGGTGTTAATCAGGATATTTAATTAGGTGTTGGTTTAATAGGTCATGATGATTGTCAACAAATGCAAAATATAATAAAATATTTAGCATTTTACTTTATAAATCTTTGGCTTCTTTGATACATAGATATAATTGGACATATTTAGTACTATGGATGTGAGAAGAAAAACTAAATTGTAACTGTAACTGTAAATTGTATTGTTAAAACTGCAGATATGCAATCCTAAACTCTATTTTAAAAAGAAGGAAAACTAAGGATGTTATCTTGCTTGTAAACTTCCAGCAGGATCTACAGTTTAAAACAAATTTCTGGGTCAAATAGAATTTGAAGAGATCAGCAGGACTTTGCAGAGCTCCGTTTGACTGCACTGCTTTGTCACAACATCAGCTACCCTCTCCCCAGAACTTTGTTCTTATCTGGTATGCAAAACCATAGAAAAAGAACCAGTCCCACTAATTTTAGAAACCTCTGCTCCAGTTGATGGGGAAAGAGTTTCCAAAAGAAATTAATTTTTCTAGATGGGAAGATAATCTACATAACAGGAGTTGCAATTCGTGCTCATTGACATTTGACATTTTCACCATTAAAATTTATATTTTATCATAAGGATTGTGTTGCTTTATCTTTTGATAAACAGCTAGAGACCTGAAATGCTGCTCCAAAAATAGCTTAAATAATGAATGAATTGCAAAGTAAAGAAAGGTTTTTTTAAACATCATGTAGTTTGGCAAAACAAAATACGAACAGAAGCACAAGCCAAGCAGGGATGGAAAAGTCTGAAATGCTAGGAAGGGAGAACAGATTGGGTTACTTTTACCTATTTTAAAAGGAAAAATGGAATAGAATTTCAGGGTAGATCAGAAATACGTTGATGTGAGGAGAATAAAATGGCATCACCAACAACAAAAGGAGAAAAGAGCAGCCTGTGAACAATCAGAGTGGCTGGGCACAGGCCGAATAAATTGCTCTGGTCCAAGGAGCCATAGTTTGAGGCCAGAGGGGGGCGGCAGCATGTGGGTGGAGGTCTGGAGCAAGGCCAGAGTGGGGGAATAACACATTCCCCAACGTAGCTAAGCCAAGCAGGCAGAGGCTCCAGGGCAAAGCTGGAGTGGGGAAACGGCATGTCCCCAGGCCCCAACCTGAGGCAAAGGGCAAGTGGGTAGCATGCTTACCTTGGTGAGCAGAGGGGGTAAGACGAGGCACGAAGATTAGCTGGGCCATGTGGCGAAGGCAAGATGTATAGGGTAGGGTGGAGTGGGGCGGAGTGGGTGGGGCCAGCTGGTGGGGCGATTTGCCCGTTCTCTGAATTGAGCAGAATCGTTACTACCACTTCGGTAGAACCAGTCCAAACTGGCTGAATACCACCTCTGTTGAGGAGGCTTCAAGATGTGATTTAGAAGCTGATCCTTTACAAATGTGTAGTCATCCTGTTATAGTATGGTTAAAGGCTGAAAATTAACTATCACACTATACATTTTTAGTAGCTTGCAACTGAAAATCAGAACAAATTACCAATGAAAGTGGTAGAAGAACATTAGATTACCTTGTCAAGGATGAGAAGAATAATGATGCAAAAAGAAGTACATGTGTATTATTTTGGGGGGCAGCAGAATTCTGTCATTAAACAATTTTGTCATTCCTCCTCAAACTAAATATGCATGAGCCTGTATGAAGTCATGCTTGACAAACATTTTTTTCTTTCAGAGGGACATAAATAGCCCACTTTGGGACACTAAAGATGGAGTCACCAGGCAGAGAGGAGGAGACATACGTGCTGGTGGAATATGCCTTTGAATATACCTCCAAGGATGGCCAAGTCATCACAATCAAACCCAATGAGAGATACATACTTTTAAGACGAACCAATGACCACTGGTGGCATGTTAGGAAGAGCAAAAATTCCAGGCCTTTTTACATTCCAGCTAAGTATGTTAGAGAGTTGAACCCCTTCATGCCTTCTGAGAGGCCATGTCACACAACACAGCTGGAGGCTATCAATTTGGGGACCTCCATTGGAATTGCCAATGATCAATTGCCAGACTATGAATATCGATTTGTGACAGCTGTTCAAGAATGCAAAACAGATACCTCACAGCAGTATCCCAGCTCCTTCGGGATGGGAACATTAATGTCTCTGGAAGATAATGGGAAGAATCTACACAATTCTGGAGCAGCAAGAGGCACACAACTCTCTCTCAGTGCCTCATACAGTTCTCTTAAGCCACTTTACCTGACAGACTCTAATCATCCTCTGGTGAGTCAAGGTGGTTCTGCTGAACACATGAAGCCTGCTGTATGTCTGAATGACTTGCCAAGATTCACACCTCCCATCCAGACAGATGTTGGAATCTCAGGATTGTACAAAACTGCTTCATGGGCTCAACCTCACCCATTTCTGAAGAATAGTTCTGAAAACATCCGTAAATTGGTGAAAGACCAAGTGATACAAGACATGCAGGAATGCTGTGCCAAAGAGGTACTCTGACAATTTCTTATCAAAGGTCTGCGTTTCCTATGTCCCAGATGTGTTAGCTTATATATTCCCTTCTTCCATTTTAATGGAATATTAATACAGGGGCTATAGGAATTATAATTCAGTAGACTCTGAAGATATTAGTGTGGGAAGGCTTTTATGTCTGCCTCCAGTAATTCCTTCATTGCAATTTCCATAATTCCTGACACTGTGGAGTTATGGGAATTTTAGATTAATTAGAACTGTCGATGTCACATTGAAGAAGGCCAAACGAGAGACTAGAAATAACAGTTGCTTAAAAACTATACTGGATTAGTGTTAGCCATACTGAGAACAACTTATTTATCATTACTAGACTTGACTCTGACCTATTTAGCCTTATCGCCTGCAGGTCTCCTCAGTATTCACTGTTCTGCAGTCGGTAGGATTCCTGCTAAGCAATTGTTGAAATCCCCAGTTTTTCTTATTTGAATAGATAATAGACCTCCCTCAGAATCAATTTTTTCCTTGCCAAAAGACATTCTGATCTCAGTTCAGTTCCAGATAAATTTGCCAAACTTCATTACAGTATTTCTCTGCAATTGATGTTCCCAATTTGCTATAAAACCTTAGTATACTTTGTCTCAGATTCTGCCATTTCTGAATGGAGATCTTAAGGTAGAATGCTCCCATTAAAAGTCCTAGTGTCAGTACTGAGAAATATCATATTACGAAGAACCTTATGACAAGCATTCAATTATGTGTTTACACACAAAGATTCTGATATAAAGTCATTCACTTATTCTACAAAGTATTACAATATTGTCTGAAAAAGTAACTATGATTATTTACATCTATTCCACAACCATAAATGATAGCTCAACTTTGTTCTGATACACACAAGCTGGCTCCACCCAGTATATACTAAGCTAAGGTAAAGTGATATAGGCTAACTTGTGGCTCAGAATGTTGCACAAAGGCAAGCAATTTTGTTCATTCAATAACTCATAACATGGATTCCTCATCTTGGCCAAAATACAGCTTTTGTCTAGTGTACAATACATGAGAGGGAGGGATTCTATATCTCAGAATGTAATGGATTATCAGAAATGAGAAAATGAGTGTCCTAAATCACAATCCAAACTCTAGCTCATATATGAACGTGAGATATAAGAATACATGTATATATACTGAACAATATACTAGGCAGCCACATTTCAGCCTAATGAATTCATCAAAATAATATATCAAGGAAGAATGTAATAGTTTTTGAGATAATTCTAATACAATAGTACAGACAAATATGTACGCTCCTTTCAAACCAAGATACTTGTCAGACAGAAGAAACAAAGACTTATAAATCTATTATATTGGGACAAGTACTGAAAATATCTCAAATATTTGTTTATCTAATTAAGGAGCTGGTTCTCATAGTTAATAGTCTCGGGAGCATGATTTGAATAACTTTCAATTCCCATTTTCTATACAATGAAAAGCAAATAAAGAGTAAATGGCAGAAATGTCTCAGTTCTGCACAGTGTAAGAGAAGTGAGAAGGGCAGCTGAGGATCATATAATATATGATGTATAATTTCAAATAAAAGTCTTGCCAGCTTTAATTTCATCTATTTCTAGCCCTTGGCATCTTGATTTATAATTCAACCTGGCCTATAGATACCTTGGGTAGCATATTCTTGTTGATCAAATGGCAGTCTGAAGATACATGAGAAATCATATTGTTACCCTAATTAGCCGCCAATCCTTATTGCTATTAAGAAACTTTGGTCTAAAGCTGCAGTAGTTTGACTTTTGATTCTTCTTGGCTGAATATATTAGTGCTTACTATCAGTGTTTATTATTATATATGGCCCAGGGTCTTGTTCTATAGTCCATAGTTTAAAAATGGTAGCTTAGTATTGGAATTAGCACTGCACAAATTTGTGTGGACATCCATAGTTTGCCACTAAAATACATGCCTGTGTTGTCATGACATATGTAGAAAAAGGTTGGGCTTGCATCAGACAAGTGTGATGTTAAACTGATACATACTTACCCCCAGGTGACAAGGATTTTTAATAGACTGAAAGTGTGATTTCTATAAATGTTTTGAGATGCAGCTCCAGGTTGCATTTCAAAATTGGGGAGAACTAACCTATAGGTTAGTTATACTTCTAGACTAGATTTGTGCAATGCTCCTGATTTGTCAACTCTCTCAGGTAAATCATACAAGAAACATGACTAGATGAACTAATTCTACTTTATTGTAAGATTACATTAAGAATCTTGCAGGCCTGGAGGTGCAAACTTTCCTCCACCACTTTTAACTACTTGATCTATGGGGTTTTTCCTAAACTTCTTTCTCTAAACACTAAGATCCAGTGAACTTCTGTCTCTGTTGTCTGTTTCAGGAGCATCTCTTCCTTCATTCCCCATGGTCATCTATATATTCCATTACATGATTCAATTCCATTCATATTTCTGAATATGAATGACCCTGTTTATTCTTTAAAGCAGCGACCTCTTTTTCTAACTATTGCCATGCAATGCAAAGAATCAGCTGTCAGATGGTGCTCCATTCAAAATCCAAGAAAGAAATACTTAGACTCCTAGATATCTTAGAGAAAAGATATATTTTACTGGAAGTCAAGTGGTAGCAACAAAAGAACACGGGAAGAAGAGACTCGAGACCAGCATAACTTCAGCTCTTTATTAAAGGTATAGATCTGTGCTGGACCTGCGAGCCATGATAGCCCTTCTTATAGAGCTTGCTGGTGGCTTAAATCCAATGACAGCTTTCTGAATCTCCCATGATCGGCGCAGCCAATCACGGTTGATTCTTAACTAACCAATCACTGTCGTTGTTTCGTCCAATCACAGTACGGTCCGTATTAACCAATCAGGTGAGGGTATTCCAAGAATACTAATATGGGACAGTTGTGAATCAAGGATTACCTGTACAAAAATACAAAAAGCTTCTTTGTTTGCAAAAGCTGCCCTAAATACCAATCATTAGATTAGAAATACCTGCAAGCTCGAATTACAAATCAGGCAGGTGCCAGAGCACCTTGAGGAATCAAAATAGTTAAAATGCAGTGATAACTATCAAACAGCCAACTCTTGCTCATAAAGTGAAACCCTTTAGCAGAAAAACCATTTAAGCTCTCCAGAAAAAGCACACCCAGGAAAAACAAATCTTAGATCCATTTGCACCACTTAAAGATATCAGCTGGTTTCACTCACCTCACAAGATATCCTAAGGAAATCACCCAGATTTAAGAAAAGATCACATGCCCTCCAGAAAGGCAGTAAAAGAAAAATCAGTGCCAAGCTTGCATCCTGCGTTTTGGAAGTATACCCCAAGAGGACAGTGGCAGATAGTATTAAAGCAGTGAAGGAAGACCCCCTCCCAAGATAGAAAAAGAAACCATGAGGCAAAAAAAATTTCATACAGATTATAACAGTAGCTGTTGCTTGATGAAGCTGAATAGGGAAAATTATCCTGTCGATAAACACGGGATTAAAATTCACCAAACACAGAAAGCCAAGCCTCACAAGCTCCAGAGACAGCAAGTCTAGGCTGTCTGCCAAGAATGTAAAAAGGGTGGAAAAAAACAAACTATCAAGTTTGTTTAGAAAGTTAACAAGCGGTTCTATAGAACCGGATAGAACAGGTAGAATCCCACCCCTGCTCCAGGATCTTTGAAAGATACAGTTCAATAGCTCTGAGATCATGTCTGCCAATTCCTTCAGAACCTTGGAGGTTTAATTCATCTGGTCCTGATGATTTGAACTAGTCCAGAGGGGACAGATACTCACTTACCGTTTTCTTAACTAAGTTCTGATCTGATCTAAGTTCTGTTCCTGATCTGTTTTTTACAGTACTATTTTTGATATGTTTAGGTTTTTTGTCCTTTTGTGTAAAGACAGATGCAAAAACATCAAGTTAAGCAGTTCTGCTTTATCCCTGTTGCGTGGAAGTGTCATGTTCTTGACACTTTCTCCCATAGACCAATAGTTTCCTTGATTTTTTTTCTTGTTTTTAACATGTTGGAAGAAGGTTTTTTAGTTATTTTTTACTTCTGACACAAGCCTTTGTTCATTATGAGCCTTAGCTTTCCTCACTTCATCTTTGCAGACTCGGGCTGTTTGCTATTTGTTGTTTGCCTTAGTAATGAGCCCCTTTCAACTTTTTATACTTGTCCTTTTTGTCTTTTGGTTTATCAGAGACTTCTTTATGCAGCCATGGTGTTATTTTTCTTCTTCATTGGTATTATGCTACATTGGGTTTTTCAAAGTTTTTATCGTTGTTGTGTTCTATTTCTGTCAAGATGTAATTGTGAGGTGGAAGCAGATAAAAAAACCACCAAAAGATTTGTTGAGCCAAGGAACACAAGGTTTTATTCACCTGTCTGCAGAGACGGGTTCCCTCAGGCATTGAAGGAACACAGAGCAAAATTCAGGCAGCATTTTTATACCCTAACTGTCCGCCCCCTCGTACGAGGGCTTGACTCACATTCTTTCTGTTTTCAAATTGACACATATATTTTGAAGGTTCATACTAGCTCACTATCTAACAAAAGCAGTTACACGGTTTCTGACATCGCAGCACTTTATTACAGTTCCCCATTGTTCTAGCCTTATCTTGTTTTTTCTCTTGTGCACAAACTGGAACACTTTCTTATTTAGCAAAACTACTGAGTTTGAGACACACTTCCTTATTCAATTCAATGGGCCATCCAACATGACTTCGGTTCTGCTCACAATCCCCCCCCCTCTTTTTTTCTTTTTTCATTCTTGTCTCAAACTCAAATAGCAGATCCTCTGCTTCTTTCAGAGTGATTTCTCTCTGATACATCATTAGAGGTTCTGCTTCCTCCTGCTTCTCAAATCTTGAACCCAAGGATTTCCCTATCTTCCCACACGTTGTTATTGCACCAGGGAGACACTGAACACAACAACACAACAATACACAGCATATAATAATCAATATAATTCCCATTATGATAAATCTAAACCAAGTGGAACTGGGAAGCCAAGACCATAGTGCTCCCCACAGGTCTGGCAATGAGGAGTCACCTCTTTGTGATAATGGATTAGAACGAATACGTTCTTCCATGACTTTTACTGTCTTTGTAATATTGGGTTGGAAATCATGGATGTATACACAGTAATGTGAATGAATCAGAGCACACACACACCCTTTTGTAGCTAATACAATGTCTAAAGCATACCTATTTTGTAGAGCAACCTGTCTTACTTCAGAAAGCTCGATGTTGATCATTTTAATATTCTTTGTTGTATCATTGAACATTGTTACCGTGAAGTTATTTAGAATATGTATATCTCGGTAGTTCATGGCTACTCCCAATGGTGTTATTATACCACAGGAGATTTGGGTCCAGAGTGTCTGAGTAAGGTCAGATTCTGAGTCTCTTTTATTACGTATCCGGCCTTGGGGAAGGCCATCAAGTTTATATATCACCGGTATCACATACCCGAGTGTACATGTGCCACTCCAGTAAGGTGGCATCTCCCTGTATGCATATTTCCCACACAATACCCACCTAAAGTTTTCCATAGCATAGGTCTGTTGTGATGTTTGGGTCCAATTGATCATTTCTTCAAAATGCATACACATCTGATACTGATCTTGATTAAAATAATCTAATTTATGATAACTTTTGGTATAGCTATGGTTACTACAGGATGATGGCATATCAAAAGTCTTATTACATTTTTCCCAATCTCCTAAATGGAGTCCTCTAGTTTCATTTCTCCTAAAACACACATACGCCTTTTCCCTTAGATGAACAAAAATCCTTCCTGTTATATTTCGTTCTACACCATATTTTTCTGTCCCATGCCCCTGTGGTCTTAGTCTGTTCTGATCAAGTGGAATTGCATGTAGGATTAATCCTTCACCTGTTCTTCCTGGCAGGTGCATGCATAACCAGCAATTGATGATTTTCAAGGAATGTGAGATGTTCTTGAGATCCTTTATGAACACATTGTCATCCCACAAGTCTGTTCCCAAGTCACCTGCAGGTCCAACATATTGTGAACTTCTTTGATGTATTAATGTAAATATAGTTGCAACAAATAGTCCTCTCCAGAGTTCAGTCGACATCTCCATGGTGGTTTCTGATGGCTATTTCTTCAAGGTTACCTTTAACAGCTGACCGTCCACTGGGATTGCCTTCCAAGGTTTCTCAGGTTCCGGTGCTTTCTTGACTCTGCTGTAATGTGTCCAGCCTCCTTCCCGAGTACGGACTGCAGATTCAGTCGTCAGTAGCATCTGGTACAGACCTTCCCAGCTAGGTTGCAGTTTTTCACTTCTCCAAGTCTTTATCAGGACCCAGTCTCCAGCCTCGTGTGGGTGTTGGCTACCAGCCAAAGGTGGTCGTTGCACCAACAGTCCCTGTTTGTGAAGAGAAAGCAAAGACCAAGACAGCGCCAGCAAATATTTCCGAAGGAACAAGTCCCTGAACTCTGGTATGGGATTGCCTAGTTTGGCCAAATAGGGTCTCCCCATCAGCATTTCAAAAGGAGAAACCCCTATGTCTTTCCTTGGACAAGTTCTGATCCTTAGCAGAGCTAAGGGAAGATTCTTTGTCCATGGCAAGCCATTTTCAAGTTGTAGTTTGGTCAAGTGTTTCTTCAATTCTGCATTCGCTTTTTCAATTTTTCCACTGGATTCAGGATGCCATGGTGTGTGTAATTCCTATTTCACCCCCACCACCTCCATTACCCTTTGCAGAACCTTTTGGGTGAAATGAGTTCCTCTGTCTGAATCTATTGCTTCCATCATTCCATATCGTGGGATAATCTGTTCTAGTAAGATCTTGGTTACTGTGGGAGCTGTGGCTCTTCTAGTGGGATAAGCTTCTACCCACCCCGTTAGTTGATCTTTGATCACAAGCAGGTATTTCCAACCCCCCTTTTCTGGCAACTCAGTGAAAACAATTTGTGCTCTCTGAAAAGGCCAACCCATTAAGAGTCGCCCTCCCATCTCTTTCTTGCGTGCCGCTTTCTTATTTACTTTCAAACAAATCCAACATTTCCAGCAGATGTTCTGAGCTACCGTCCACATCCTCAGACTCCAATAGTGAGGTTTAAGGGACATGACCAAGGCTTCCGTTCCCCAATGTCCTCCTTCAGGAACTTTCTCCAATATTCCCCTCATGACAATGGGTGACACCTTCTTAACTCCCTCCGACGTCCTCCATCTCTCTGGGGTTTTGACACATCCCTCTTTCTCCAACTCCAACTTTTCCTTTTTCTCTGGCTCCCATTCCTCCCTCTCGTCCTCCTTTTCCAGTATTGGTATAGATACCAACTCTAACTCCCCTGCAGCTTCCTTCGCCTATTTGTCCGCCCATCAGTTTCCCACAACCTCCGGTGTGTTCCCCTTCTGATGTGCACTCCCATGGACAATTGATACTCGGCTGGGGAGTTGCAATGCCTCTAAGGCTTGTTCTACTAACTGCACTTGCCTATTTGCTTCCCATCCGCCTTGATATACCCTCTTTCTTTCCAGATTTTCCCAAATGTGTGCACCACCCCCCATGCACACTTGGAATCAGTCCAAATCGTTACTTCCATCCCCTCAGCCAATTCCAAGGCTCTGGTCAGGGCAAGCAATTCACTTTTCTGGGCTGACCAAGCAGCTGGGAATGACCCTTTATCTATTACCTCACCTTCCCCGATTACTATTGCAAACCCAGATTTTCGCTTTCCATTTTCCACCCTGCTAGATCCATCTATAAACCACCTCTCTCCCTTCTCCAATGGAGTCTCTTCCAAGTCCTCTCTAACCTTTGTCATGAGATCCACTTGCAATCATGGTCTTCCGGTTCCCACGCCTACCTTCTCCCCTCCAAGAATTCTGCTGGATTTAGATTCTTGTCTGTTCCTATCACCACATCAGGACTGGTTCTCAAAATGGTTTCATACTTCAATATCCTCCCTTCGGTCATCCAAGTGGTAGCCAGCTGGCTCAACACTGAGTTGACCTGATGAGGCGAATGCACCACCAAAGCTCCCACAAAGGTTAACTTTTTGCTCTCCACCACCAACATCGCTGTTGCTGCCACACCCTGAACACAAGCTGGCCATCCTTTCACAACCGGCTCCAAACCCTTGCTTAGGAAGGGTACCGGTTGGTACTGCCCCGCCCTCTTTTGGGCAAGGACTCCAACTGCTGTTCCCTGAGCCACCGCCACATACAAATGAAACGGTAATTTCAGGTTTGGCAAGGCTAAAACCGGAGCGGTTGACAAAGCCTTCTTCAGCTCTTCCCACCTTTCACTATCTCCCTCCTCCCATTCTATGTACTCTCCCTTTCCAGGCAACTTTCTATGCAAAAACTGTGCCAACACTGTGAATTGGTCTACCCAGATTCTACAATACCCCAATAATCCCAATGCTTTCCGCACCTCTGTCTTGTTCCTGGGAGGAACCAAGCTCATGATCCCCTTCACCCTTTCAGGATCCAAGGACCTCACCCCCTGCTGAATGTAATGTCCCAAATATTTCACCTTTTTTTCAACAAACTGAAGCTTCTCTTTTGAGACTTTCAGTCCCTACTCCTTCAGCCAATTCAACAGACTCACAGAAGCCGCTCTCACTTCCTTCTCTTTCTCCCCAGTTAACAATAAGTCCTCCACGTACTGAATTAGGGTGATTCTTTTCTCTCTCTCAAACGACACCAACTTTTCTTCCAACGCCTGTCCAAACAACAAAGGGCTCTCGGTATATCCCTAAGGAAGTACTGTCCACCTCAACTGCTGTTTCCTTCCACTCTCAGGATCATTCCATTCAAAAGCAAACAAGTCTCTACTCCCCTCCTCCAAGGGGCACGCCCAAAAGGCATCCTTCAGATCTATCACAGTAAACCATTTTTCTTTGGGAGGGATCCGCCCCAAGATGGTATAGGGATCAGGAACCACTGGGAATCTAGGAACCACTATCTCATTGATCCTCCTCAAATCATTAACCAATCAAAACTTCCCATCCTTTTTTATTACTGCTAAAACCGGTGAATTGAACGGTGACATAGTAGGTTCAAACAGTCCCTGTTTCAATAATCTGTCAATCACTGGTTTCAACCCTTCCCTACCTCTCTTACTCAGAGTATATTGTGGAGTCCACAGTTTAGTTATTCCTGGTTGTGTCTTGATCTGAATGGGCTGTATTGCCATCCTACTAACCCCTTCACCTCCTGCCCACACATCTGATGATATCTTCTCCTCATCTTCCGTTGTTAGCATACACATGCGAACTTCTTTCCTTCTATCCCACAGTTCTATTCCAAAAACATCCAACAAGTTTCTTCCTAGCAAGTTCACCCCTGAATATGGAATATACAATATTTCGGATTCAGTAACCACATCATTCAATTCCAATCTCACCTCTTCCAAAATATTGACCTCTTGGGATTTCCCACTCACCCCAACCACCTTTAAAGTCTGCTTTGACCTGCATGCTCCCTCTACCAGATCGCATATAGATGTCCGGCTTGCGCCGGTGTCAATCAGGAACAGCCGTTCCTGATGGTCAGGACCCACTAACACATTTACCAATGGCTCCCCGCGGGTCCCTCTTGGGGAGCCGGAACTTCCCTAATCGTATAGGGCATAGCTTCGTTCCTCTGAGGTTTTGGGACATTCGCGCGCAAAATGTCCCTCTTTCCCGCATCTGAAGCAAGTTCTACTCTGGGACGGCCATTGGAATTGACCACCTCGATTGCCCCCTGGACCTCCTCGCCTAACCGGGGGTCTCCACTCCCTGCTGGGAGATCTTTCATCTCTCCACCTTGGCCTTGGATCTGACATCTGGGTCTCCCTGTTTTTCCTAACTTCATTCTTGGCTGCCATTTGCACAGCAGCTACCATCATCTGAGACTTCTGTTTGGTTTTAACTGAGTCTTGGTTCACAAAAACTTGTTGGGCTGCTCTCATCAAATCTGTCATGCCCAAATCAGTCCATCCCTCTGTCTTCTGGATCTTTTTCTGGATATCTGGCCATACTTTGGTGACGAATTGCATCTTCAGGAGAGTCTCGAAGGCAGGGGTTTCTGGCTCCATTCCGGAGTACTTGGTTAACCCTTCACGGAGCCGAGCACAGAAATCCCCCGGGGACTCATCCTTTCCTTGTGTTATTTCAAATGCTTTGGTCAAGTTTTTCCCTTGAGGGATGGCCAATTTAATTCCTTCAGTGATCATGTGTTTCATATCTCTCATGTGCTCCCTATGAGCGTTGTCATTGATGTTCCAATTTGGATCGGCTATGGGGACCTTTGTGTCTGCAGCCACTGCTCCCTGTTGCCCTGCATGTCTCCTATCCCAGGCAGCCATTGCTGCCCTCCTAATGAGGTTCCTCTCTTCGGGGGTGAAAAGGTGTCCAAGAATATACATCAGTTCTTGGTATGTGTATTCATTGGGCCCCAGAAATAATTCCAACTGTTCCGTCACTTCATGAGCATTCTCATGGAGTTTTGGAAGGGTCTTTTTTAGATCCCGTAATTCAGCAGATTTTATGGGGACAGCCACGAAAATGGTGACTGGATTCTCCTGCGCATTCATGCCATTTGGGACTTCTCTGACTGGGAAGGCTGACACGGGATTGGCCAACCTTCCTCCTAGAGGAAAATTCTCTAGGTCCTTGTTTAATTGAGCCAGCTCCCTTCTGAGTCCTGGATATGCAGGTGGAGGTGGAGCCTGGGCAACTGGAGCCAGCAGGGGCGGTGGTGCCAGGACTGCCGGAGCTGATGCCGGTGGACTCCCCATCCAGTCCTCAGTTTCACTTTCCTCCACCTTGCTGACAAACTGTCCTACTTCTGTTTCTGGTGGAACTGGACCTTCAAAGTGAGCATGATACCATAACTCCACATAGGGTATTTGCTCCTTCATCCAGTGTTTCACTATATACTCTTTCAACTGAGTTATCCAGTACGTGCTGGTATTCCCTTCGGGATCCCAGTGGTAAGGTAACTCAGGGTCTACTAGGGGATACTTCGGCCACCTATATTGGCATAAGTAGATCATTTTCTTTTTCTCTAGACTCCGAGTGTAAGTCCTCAGATGGGGCAACGACCATTGTTGTAGTAGTTGACCCAATGGGGAGTCAGTCGGAATCAGCCTTCTCAGGGTCTTTTCTATCTCAATACCCGTTCCCTCTTGGAACGTCTCACACTTGCTTTGTCCCTTTCCCATTCTCCACGCTGCCCACCAACAATCTCCCAGAGATTCCCAACTCAGGGATTTACACTGTCCTCCAGCAGTCGCTGGATTCCTAGAGTTTAAGGACAGTATATCCTTTCTTCTATTCCGAAAGGCAACAAACTCACCTGATACACCCCTGGTCTCCCGGAGATGAAAGGAGTGTGGGCGTCCTCACTTCAGGTGATCAACGACACTCCCAGAGCGTCAGGCCGGCTTCTCTCTCTCTTCTTTCCAAGGATCATCTGCTGAGTGCAGTTACCCCGGGATCCAACTGAGACAAGGGAGGGGCCCCTCTACAATGGGAGGCGGTGGTGCCACACTTACCCAGTCCCTTTTCTCCGGTCGAAATTCCATCGGGGCCCACGTTGAGCGCCAAATTGTGAGGTGGAAGCAGATAAAAAAACCACCAAAAGATTCGTTGAGCCAAGGAAAACAAGGTTTTATTCACGTGTCTGCAGAGACGGGTTCCCTCAGGCATTGAAGGAACACAGAGCAAAATTCAGGCAGCATTTTTATACCCTAACTATCCACCCCCTCGTTCGAGGGCTTGGCTCACATTCTTTCTGTTTTTAAATTGACACATATATTTCGAAGGTTCATACTAGCTCTCTATCTAGCAAAAGCAGTTACACGGTTTCTGACATCGTAGCACTTTATTACAATTCCCCATTGTTCTAGCCTTATCTTGTTTTTTCTCTTGTGCACAAACTGGAACACTTTCTTATTTTGCAGAACGACTGAGTTTGAGACACACTTCCTTATTCAATTCAATGGGCCATCCAACATGACTTCGGTTCTGCTCACATAATTATTTCTTATAGGTGTAACTCCACCTCCTCTTTTATTTGGTCTGTTTCTTTTAAATCCCTCTAGCTCTATGTTACATTTATGGGTTTCATCCCATCAAGTTTCCATAATGGCAATAATATCGTATCTGTCCTCATTTACTTGAATTTCTATTTCACCCTGTTTATTCCTCACTCTGTGTGTTGGTGTATAGACACTTAATTCCTTTTTGACTGACCGCGTGTTTATTTTCTACATAACCTATTTTATGCCTAAGTTCCCCTATTTCCTTATACCTGAATTATTTGAGTTGACAAAATTGAAATACAATTTCTATACAATAAACTGACTAAAATGAATGATTTATGACTGGCTTACTCTTTACATTAATTTACTATTTCTAATTCAGCATTTCTGATCTGGTCTGTCATCCAAATAATTTAATAAATAAATCCCTCTAGCCTCTCATTCATTTTCTATTACAGCTTTTATTGATGTTTTTTTTGATGTCACTAAATATAAGCATGCGTAAATTACAGTAGAATGATCCAGATTTTGATACAGATGAACCATGTGGGTTTATTTTAGATCATATCCCATATTATGTAACTATGAAGAATGGTAGCAGACATACAATACAGTATTTCTTTACCATAGGGAAGCATATTGAATTACCACAAACAATATTAGAAAAATATTATCTAGAGAGCAACTTGGCACCTTCCAAATATATTGTAACTAAAATTCCCATGCAGCGGAGTGAAAGTTCTAGAAACATGGAGTACGGTACAAACTTAAGGACATGTAAAATATTACTGTAGTTCCTACTGATTAACTCCAGCAGGGGGTAATATTTCTCTATGCTTGGTCTGTTAATAAGGCAGAAGGAAGTGATAAGAGAAGCTTTTAAAAAACCCACATATATTTTCTAATGTTCTCCTACATAAACAAATGCAGTTCCCCACAACAGAAACAGAACTCAAATTGAAGCCTAGCTCATTGCAAAAAAAAATACTATCACTGTCAAGTTTATCACTGGGTCATTGTTTCAGAAATATTTCCTTACCAGATTCCACAATGCCTTCAATAATGAAGCTGAAGAACTTCCAATATAATGCCTTCATCGCAAAAAAATTTCAAGGAGATATTGAGATATGTATCTACCTAGAATGTAGCTCTTGTTGAACTATCAAACAAGTAATTTTCCACAGGAAATGTTTTATCACAGTTTGTATCATGTCATAAAATAATTTATCATAATTTTTATATCTTAACATGTTTTATAGAATTCCAAATTTCAATTCCATGGAAGCCCTGGTCTCCAATTTTGGATGCATTCTGTCATTCTCTCTTTATTTATTAAATTTATAAACCACTTCAGTCTACATAATTCTGTGTGGCTTAGAGAATGCAATCACTAAAACAGTAAAAAAAACAACAAAATATATAATCCAAAAGAGAGGGGAAACCCCTCAATTAAAAAACAGTAGATCCCACAAAGGGAGCTATTACCAATTATAACCCAGGGCCTGGGGCAGAGGTAGATTTAAGACATAAACAGAGTAAGGGGGGAGGGTGTTGTTCACATTTTGGCTAGTAGCTCCCTTTGTGGGATCTACTGTTGTTTAATTGAGGGGTTTCCCCTCTCTTTTGGATTATGTTTCAAAGAGCAGACATCATGATGGAGAAGGCCCACTTCCTGGATATTGCCAGATGATAACATTGTTTAATCAATGGGACTCAGAGTTGGTATTCAGCAGGTACTGACCCAGAACTGGTAGTGGAAATTTTGAGTAGTTTGGAGAACAGGCAAATACCACCTCTGAGTGGCCCCACTCCCATCTATTCTCTGCCTCACAAGTCCCAGCTGATCGACTGGGTCTTCTTTTGCTGCTCTCCACAGGAGAATAGAGCTAGAAAGCAGGTTAGTGGGGTGGGGAGGGAATGGGATTTTGCAGTAATCTTCCCCTGCCATGCCCATCAAGCCATGCCACACCCACCAAGCCATGCCCACAGAACCAGTAGTAAAAAAAAATTGAATCCCACCATTAGTGGGACTCAAATCATAGCAGTTATGCACAATCATAAAGGAGATCTATGGTCCTTCCCTTAATAGGCCTTATACCACAAAGGGATTTTTAGTTCCTTGAATTGCACTTAGTTATTTATTGGTAACCATTGCAGCTCACAGAGCAGAGATTAGCATGGGCATATCATAGATTGCCCATCACTGCTCATCCCACCATACTCTGGACCAGTATAACATCTAACTGGTCTTCAGAGGTAGTCCTATGTGAAATATATTGCGGTAGTTTAATTGCCAAAGCATAAGTGGCTATCTTAATGGCCTTCAGGGATAGATGTATGCATAAATGCCTCATGCAAAGACCTTCTAGGTCACAGTTGCCACTTGCTGCTTAACAAATTTTCTACTTTAGATTTTAATCAAGGACTTAAGATAGCACCAAAAAAAAAGAGAGAGCACCAAACCAGATTGATAGGTGGCTATGGTACGTAACTTGGTACTCTTGGCACACTAGTATATACAGTAGTTAAGGAAGCAAAGTTCATCTAATTTGAACTTGGCTACCTGAAATCTTCCTTTGAACCATGGCAAAGAAAAGAGAGTATTAGAATTCTGAACATTTATATCTTACTTCCTGCATAGGATAACCCCGAGAAGCCACTTATTGGATGTGTTAACATTTAAACAGGGGATTTTTTTCAGTGCCAGGAGTTCTAAAGTTTCTAGAGTATTTTCCCTACAAATAAAAACAAAGGTCAAAGAACTTCAGGCATAAGTCCTTACTTTGATTTAGAACTTATGTGTAGAAGACCGATACCATTTCTGGCAAATGGCAGTCCAATCTCTTCTTGAAAGCTTCCAGTGATGAAGCTCCCACAACTTCCGAAGGCAAGCTGTTCCATTGGTTGATTGTTCAACTGCAGCGATTCACTTAACTGTGGCAAGGAAAGTGATAAAATGAAGCAAAATTCATTTAACAACTAGCCAGAAAAGAATTGGGGCATAATTGTGGTTGTAAGTTGAGGACTACCTATATATTTCTATAAGTACGTTAGCATGTTAATATGAATGAAAAGCACAGCAGTTCATGAAGGGCCTTGCTTATTAAATATATTAATGTTTATAATTACACACCTCACACACCTTATACACCTCACACACCTCAACAGCCTACACCCCAAAATACAATTTACTATGGAAACAGAAGCCAACAATCAACTTCCCTTCCTAGATGTCTTAGTATACAAAAAATCCAATGGCTCCCTAGGACACACCATC